>JBBPBO010001985.1:8184625-8344488 GCA_037974295.1 Cicer cuneatum
AATGTTATCCTTTTTTTTTTTATAAAAATTCAAAAAATTCATCAAAATTTTCAACCAAAACCCATAAAATTAATTATATTCTTCAATATAATACAAATTTCATCAAATTCGAAACTGAAATCTTCAAATAAACTCATATTTCCATCTCTAACAACATCAAATATAGAATGAAAATATGAGTTTATTTGAAGATTTAAGTTACGAATTTGATGAAATTTGTATTATATTAAAGAATATAATTAATTTTATGGGTTTTTGTTGAAAATTTTGATGAATTTTTGTAAAAAAAAGGATAATATTGTTGACATTTTAAAACATAAAAGATCAATTGTCACTTAAAATTAAAATAAATGACCAAATCGAGAAAAAAAAGATAAAAGACTAAAACGTTAACTGAAATTAAATTAAAGAACCACATGTGTTATTTAGCCTTATTTAAAAAACTTAATTTTATTTTGATAAAAAATCATAAAATAGTTTAAAACGGAAGGGTAAAATTGAAACAAAAAGTATTTATATAAAAATTTGGTATAACACTTACAAATATCTACTGCTTTAACAATATATTTATTTTTTATTTATTTTTTGGAACAACCAATGCAAGTAATTAACAATGTAATATTGTTAATTTTTATTGTGGATGATTATCAAACTCGTGATCTCTTTGTCATTAACTCTGTAACTCATTCACTCCAAACACAAAGGATGTGTAAGTAGCCACAAAGAAAACAAATGAAAATGAATATCATACTCAAAATCATAAAAATAACCATAGTATGATCAAATGAACTAAGTCAACAAGCGTATATCAACAGTACAACATATAACACGATATCAATGATGCGTGACTACATGATACACAACTCAATAACCAACTACTTCACATTTGGATGTATTAATTTTGGGTTGATACGAACAGAGAAGACACCTACTATTCCACTAACTGAATTGTCTAATTACGGTTAATTAATACTTGTATGATTGCCCTAGCGGTGCATCGCCTTTACACAAAGTTGTACCGATAAAATTCTCAAAGTCTTCTTGATCGTCAATCATCAATTCTATCACAACACAACCCCCAAGATACCCTACTTATACGAGTGCATACACATTATATAACAAATCATTATAAAGACCATTGTTAGACGCGACACAACCACATATATAATCCACTAATATCGCCGTCGTCAACAACAAAGTCCTATTAACTAGTTTAACACTTATTAATCATCCAACTCAATGATTATTTATCAATAACTAATTATTTTTGCTTAATCAATTAACTAGTCTTCTTAATTGATTATCAACTCCATAATTAATTAACACCTTGGAATCAAGTGGTTATAAATAAACTTCACTTAAGAATAAATCGTAGGAGAACGTAAGTTCGAATGTTAATTGAAACAATTTTTTGTCAGACTTTATTTATCTTTTGGTATAACAAATGAAACTATGATTTACTAGGGTCTCATCCCCTTAGGAACCAAATGGTTCAAACAAAAAAATAAAAACAAAAAAATAATCAGGCTATTACATATTCAATCTAATCCATGAATGGTTAACCTAATCATTTAATCATCCCCTAATCTATTAATATTATTAAATTTATCACAAATATTCACTTAGACTAATTTTTTATTTTATTTTTCTAATTACCTAATCAATTTTTCATATTACTTAATTGATTAACTTAAGGTTTCTTACCAACCCAATCAATTAGCTATGTAGTTTTTTTTTCTCTCTAAATAACCTTTTTTAAAAAAAAAAATACTAATATATGTTAGTTTAAAATTTAAATTTGAATCTGTCCTTTTTTGCATTGAGGGGAAGTTCACCATTTCAAATAGTGAACTCGTGAAGGAATAATTGTTTTTTTTCTTCTAAAAAATAAGGGGAGGTTGCTTTTTGAAATAGCGACTTTCTGTTTCAAACTTTTTTAAATTTTACCATGAAAACATAAAAAAGAAATAAAAAAAACAAAAGAAATAATAATAAAATTTAGAATAATATAAATTGAGTAAAATTACTCTAAAAATATAACAAAAAATTAAGGAATTTGAATAGTTGTGAGTAACACTTGGAGAATATTTTTGAGAATATAATCGATTATTTGACATAACCCATATTTTATTAACATTTTATTTGATGTTCATTTTCGTTCTGATACTAGTCTTATTTGGACGATCCTTATTTAAGTGTTTGCAATTGGATCTTTAAAATTGAGAAGATAACTCAAATTAAGGATAAAGTATTGATTTTTTGACACCAAATTATTGGTATGAATAATGTGATATCAACTGTAGAATGTTGTAATGCAAGGTTTGGCTATTACCATTTACCAACTGCTCTTTGATCTCTTTCTTTTTTTGACAAAGGAACACTTGCTCTTCTCAAATTATTAGCTGTTATATCAAAAATTAATCAGGAGTTAAAGTAGATATTATTTATTTTCAAATATAAAATTTCTATAAATTATTATAAAAATGTATCTCTTATTTATTTATGTGAGATTTGAGTTTTTCCCAATAAAAATAAAATGTAAAATATAAAATCTTTTTTTACAAAAAAAAATATAAAATCTTTGAAAGCAATATATCTTGTTATTTTAGTTTAAATATTTCTTTGAAACTTAAGATCATGAGGCACTCCGATCTTTTGTTTCTCGCTCCATATATTTAATTAGATCCATTACTACCCGAATTTTTCGATAGATTATCAATTGAAATTAAGATAACAGATTTGATAGATTTAGCACCGCCATAGGAAAATAATATATCCCCCCTATATATTTAAACATATCAAACCCTTGATTCTCTCAAAGTCTCCAAGTTTTTTATTTTAATTAATTTTTCAATATCTCAACATCCTTCAATTCAACCATGGCACCAAGAATGTTATTGAAGAGAGAAATCAACAAGAAGCGACATGTACCAACTTCTTTGACTTCCATAGAATCACTTCCAAGAGACTTGTTACTAGAAGTGGTTGCCAACGTAGCTTCTCAATCTTTTATTGACCTTCACAACATGAAAATGTGTTGCAAAGATTTTCTTGAAGTCACGGAAGACAAATACGTGCTACAAAATATTTCTTTGGACAATTTCCCTTTGATCCAATGGTTTCTTAACGAAAGAGCATTGTCCTTTTTGAAACGTTGCATGGAATGTGAAAATATGGAGAGTTTATTTGGAGAAGGATTAAGAGAATATTTTAGGTATCCAAATGGAAACATTGATGGTCTAGAAAATTTAAAGAAGGCTTCTCAAAAGGGTCATAAAGAAGCAAAATATGTGTATGGTATGATTTTGTTGTGTTCCGAAGATTACGAGTCAAGAAAAGAAGGATTTGAGCATATGCGATTTTTGAGGAACTTTAAATGTATTATGGTTCAAGAAAGAAGGTGCAATATTTAACAAATTTTTTGTGGAAAGATAATGGGATGTTGGTGCGTAATCAAACTCCTTTATGCAACTCCAAGAGCACGTGCAAGGGATGGAGAGTGAAGAAAGGTCGATGGTTATTGTTGGATGATGAAGATGATGACATTGGATTGTGTGAATATTGTAGATGGGATCATGAGTTGGAGTTCTTTTATAAGTTATTTAATGTTCACTAGTTCTAGTTTCTTGAAATAATATGCATGGACTAGCTTTCAGTCGAAAAAATATTGAATTGAACGGTTGTTTAGATCCTAGCTACAATATATATTGGATTTAATAAGTTTGTACTTTTACCACTAGATTAAATTATATATAAATTAAATTATTGGGGTAATTAATTTATTGTTTTCTTTTAATATTTTGATATTGATGGTTATATATCAATCATATTCATACTTTTCTATAGACTCATTGGACTTTACTCTCACAATATATAATTCTATTATAGATTAATAAAATATTTTACATTATTAACCAATCTAAATCAATGGTCGGGTGACTATTTAATGACGTCAACAATAATGTGTGATTATAAAGTCAAATATTCTTATTTATTGTTAGTGAAAATTTAGTGTACATTAAGAGTGCAGGAGAAAAATTTAAAAATTTCAACATCAAGAAAAACTATCTTAAGAAAAAAAAAACACTGTAATGTATTTAACCATTAATTTTTGTTGTTGTTAAATATAAATATAACCCTCAATTATTTTGGTTTGGAAATAACCATTTGTTAAAAATGGGTCTTGGAAATAACCATTTGTTAAAAATGGGTCAAAGGATATAAGTTATTATAATAATAATAATAATAATAATATAACTAGGAAGTGGGTCGAGGCCCACCGTCGAATAAAATACAAAAGCCCAATATGATAAGGTTTATACAATATAAACAGCATAAACACTCCAATTCTCATCATTTAAGTTACACTTTTAGAGTTCTAGCTTACGTTTCAGTTTTTTTTCTTTCTTGATTATTCAAGTTTTGCCCCTAGTTGTTTATAATTGAGATACCTATTTTCTCATTCTTGATTATTCAAGAACATTCAATCTTAAACTTTCAATTTTGTAAATATAAATTTACCAGTTTATACAAATACAAACCCTAAAAGACGTGAACCAATGCAAGATTAATTTTTTTTTCTTTTAAAAAACAAATGGAATTCATGACCTCTAACCCTAACCTTCATGAATGTTTTTGTCCCGATGACTGCGATTTTTCCCGTCAATGCTTTTCGTTCGCGATGGTAAATCTGGATTTTTTTATTTTATCATATTTGCATTGATACGTGTTGGGTTACAAATTTTCTTATTCTCGATGAGTCAAAAATGTTCAATCTTCTATGTGAGAAAAAAAAAGAACCTTAATTGAGCAAACATGCTCTGTCCCTAATATATTTGCATTTGTTCCTATTGGTAAATCGATTTTTTCATTCTTGATCACTCGAGAACATTCAATCATCTGCTTGAGAAAAAAACCTTAATTGAGCAAAACGTGTTATGTAGAAAGACCCTATTTGGTAACAATGTTTTGAAAGGAAAATTTTCTGTTTGGTATTTTAATTTTGGAATTTTCATTCCAAGATATTTGCATTGATACATGGTTCCTGTTGGGAAATCAATTATCACATTCTTGATTATTCAAGAATTCTGCTTGGAAAAAAGAACTTTCATCGAGCAAACATGCTGAGCCCCAAGGCCCTATAAAGGAGTTTTGCATGATTTTGGAATTTTAATTCCAAATTTTTTGCACTGTCTAGTTTATAATTGATATATTGATATATACCCATTTTCACGTTCTTGATTATTCAAGAACATTTAGTCTTGCCTAATTAAAAAAAGAATCTTCAATCTTCGGCTTCAGAAAAAGAGAATCTTAAATTTTGTTAATCAAAATTTGTCAGTGTATACAAACCCTACAAGACTATGAATCACTGCAAGATGGAGTATTTTTTCAAAAAAAGGGTGAATATACTTTGTTTCATATATTTTGAAAGGGATGGATGCCTCGTATTGATGAACTCTTTATTCATAATGTAAGGAATGCAAGTTTGGTTTGTGAATTGATAACTGAAATGAAATATTTTTTCACTATCTAAAAATAGAGTGGTATATATGAGCTTAATAACCCCAAATTCGCAAGTTGGATATTCGTTATTCCATGATTATTGTAAGGGATTGAATGTCATGATTCCCAAAAATGATGGATGACGCCTTAATGTGAAAGCTAGTTGTTGCCTTACAACATGGATGGATAATTTGATATCTTGTGCTTTGATGACCTTAGTCCCTTCTTTGAAACTACATTATGAAGTGATTTTGCTAACTTTTTTTTTCTTAGTGCACATTTTGATTGGTTGTATACTAGCTCTTACCTCTTATGACAAAGTTATATTTCTTGTGTTATGTAGCTAGATAGTTGAAGCATGGGAATTGAGGGATTATCATATCTGTTATTATCGGATTGTCCTTGCTGGTATTTGGACAATACATATATTCTAAGTAGAATCACAAATGGAGCTATGCTTGGTGTTGAGTGGAAGGAATAAGTATCATGGAGTGAAAAACATGATATGGTGGACAATGTATCTATCAATGTTCTTCTACTGCAAGACCTATTATGAAAGTTAGATAAAATGAGGAGTTCGCTGGTGGAAAGATTTTGTTAATGGATAAAATCTGGTAGGTGCTGGTATAATATAGGATAATACTTGATTTGAGTTGATAATTGTAAGTACAAGTCTTGGATTAATTAGTAACTAAATACAAGTGATCTCCTATGAGTTATAAGTGGGTACAACAGTTGCAATTGGAGAATAAACTTGTTGTGATGAGAGTTCTTTTGGACAATTATTAGTATATATATATATATATATATATATATATATATATATATTGTGACTTTTGTGGCTAGACTTGGCACTGACGGATCCTTGTGCTAAATCATAGCATTAGCTGTAAAGAAGAAAAAGAAATTAGAGCTTGTAAAGAGGTGTTCTCTATAATTCTTACATAATTATTGGTGAAATTTATTCTCTTATATGTTTTGGCTGGGTTTACTATACTAAGTTTTGGAACATCATATGAAAGTTCTTGAAAATTCACATTCTTTTATTAGGTAGAGTTTTGAATATATGCATATTTTTTTTGTCTGATTCCATCTCTCAAATTTAAGATACAGGTGTATAGTAATATTTTTAAATCACACTGTCAACTTAGTGTGCATAGCTTGGACATGAGAATCTGATTATACTTTGTTTTGGAATAGTTCAACCACGGTTGCATTATTTAGATTCACATAATACAATATTCTTATATATAGACGAGGTTTGTTAAAAAGTAGCACACTATGGATAGAAATTAGGGAACAATAACATGTGTAGAGATTTTTCTCAAAGAGGTTGATTTGTTTATCATGCGCGCTTTTTAGCACGGAAGTAAATGTCAGAACAAATTTTCTTAATGTTTATTTATGGAAATCATATGATTTCAGTTGCATTTTCCCTTATATGTATGTGTGGTGTAGAACCAGCTATAACGGTAAGTGTTGCTCTGAATGGTGGTAAAGCAAGCGATTGAACCATTCTATAGATTTCTTTGTGGTCTTTGGTCTTGTATTGCTATTTTAGTGTGTGTAAAATATTGCTCTACTATTTTATTCATCGAAGATTTAGTAGTCTAGATATCCAAGACTCTGTTATGATATTATTTTAATCATAATCTATAGATAAATGTATATTTGTCACGTGCGATAAACAAGAGAATTTGAACTATATCTAAATTGCAATAGAGACAATGAAAAGAACTTGCAGTTACCAAGTCATGAAGTGATGGTCTATCGATTTCAATGTGTTTTTAATATACACAGATTTGGATTGCAAGAGAAGAAGTAGTAGCATTAATGCCCCTCACCTTTAGTTTTATGAGATGAGTTATACATTTATAAAAAAATAATATGTAGAAGTGTTTTTATTGTAAATTATATAGATAAAACACAAGATAATTTTGTGAGGAAATCTTAAAAAAAAAATTTAATTTAATTTTTTTACTTAAAAACTAAGGTTGTTAATTTGAGATCTATAGCTGAGGTAAATTTTCAATTGTACAGGTTGATTTGGGCTAATGCAACCATTGGGTGTACTAAGTTGCAATGATCATATGAAAATAAGAAAGTGTTTAGAAGCCTAGATCTTGGTTGCTCATACGTTGTGTTTTTTAATGATTAATTTATGTCTTTTATTATTTAGGTTTGCGCAATGTTCTCATTTGCTAGCTTTAAAACTTAGTACTTTGGCTTGTATGTACTGATATAGCTTAATTTGGCTTTTTGCGTTTTGTCAATTAAAATAGTGGATTTTTTAAAGCACAATGATTACATCTTCACAAATTTTATTTTGATTTTAGCATCAATTTGTGCAATCATACCAGTTGAAGAAATTCATGTCTTTACTAGGAGAAGATTAAAGCATTTCTGGCGACCAATCAAATCCACAACTAATGATTAAAATATTTCTCACCAAGGGAAGATGGAAAATAGAATGGGAAGATTGAACATCGTTATCAATCGTTTATTTCTCATCTAATTTTGTTTTCTCCCAATTAAAAAAGTGGTTCAAGTTTGAGAGTAACATCTAATTTTTTCCTTCTCTATAATTCAATTTTAATTTCAATTTCAAACTCATATCTCTCTTTCACTCTTCCTTCCTACCAGATATCCATATTCCTTTCCCATAAACCCTTATTCACCCAAAATCTTCCTTTTTTTTTTTTCTCTCTCCCAAATTCATCTCGAAAACCGGTGTGTATAGACAAGGAATGAATCGTCGGAGCAATCCATTTTGATAGTCCCATATGTGTTTACTCTTTCTATAATTTTTATGTTATCATTATTCTGAAATCTGAAGGAAAAAATTGTGAAGAAGAAAATAAGAAAGAAGATGTGATGATGTGAAACACATTTCATTAAAAAAAATGTAATAATAATAATAATAATAATATAAATAAAACAAACCAAACTCTACTCCACTTTCATTTTTCCACTTCACCCTTTCTCTCTCTACAACAACATCAACCCTATCCTCATTTCTATTTTCTTTTCTTTTATTTTTCTCCTTGTTTCTTCTCACCTCATAACACAAATTGCACTCATAACCATTAACCCATAAAATGAATTTAAGATCTCCAAAAGCATAACTTCTTATACTCCTACACATGCTTTTGGTTATGATTTTGAGGTTAGAGTTAGTGAGTTAAGGAAGGAGAAGAGTACTCATTCTTTAAAATGTGTTTATTGAGACTCTGAAGTAAATATACAACTCTAATGCTAAGAATGACTCGCTAAAAACATATGGTTTTATTTAAAAATCTTATTTTGATGTTTAGAGTAGATTTTAAGGATATTTAGAATAATTTTTCAAAAGTCTTGAGTATATTTTTGATACTCATATTTGTTATTCCTGCTACTTTGAAAGTTGTTGGAGAATAAATTTAATCAATTCTTCATATTTGTAAGTAAACAACGATCATTGTCGCATATTTTTATTATGCTATAATTATTATTTTTATTCGTTTTCTATGTTAAAGTATTTATTTAAAAATTAGGGAGCACAACCTTTGAAATTTTCTCTATTTCATCTTTTATTTATTTTCATGGTTTTTGTTATATAATATGTTTATAGTTTGATTTATTTATGAGTTATAAATTATTTAATTATTTAATTGATGTTCAGTTGAATATGTTTTCCACGAGTTACGATGAAATGAGAAATGATTTTTAAATACTTGTTTTAGAAATCGTTGTTATAATTATAAAATCGTTAATGAAGGTAGGTGCACCTAATTACATCATTTTGATTAGGAAAAATTACCCGTTAGATGGAACTGCCCCTAAGAAAGATATCATCCTTAGCAGGAGAGGGCTAATAACGAGATGTAAACTCTCTAATTGATGCGTTATGATGCATTGCGGGATTGAGGAGAGAATGTTATCCGTTAGATTGAGTAACCCCTAAGGGAAATGCCACCCTTAGGAGGAGAGAGCTTTCAATTAGATGAAACCGCCTCTTGGTTCTAAAAAAATTATGTTTTTAATTGTTTGATTTTCTATGATTTTACATCTTAGGGTTGCTCATTTTGATTTTACATCTTTATGATTTGAATTTTAAATATTTCTACCTAAACAAATAAATTATAAGTTTAATGATTTTATCATGTATATACTTTATTTGAGAATTATCAATACTTCAGGTAGTATTGATTAACATAATTGTCACAAGATTGTAAAACAATTGTTCTTGCCTTTTTGTGTTTCCCTTCTAGTTAGTGGTGAGTTGTTGTCTTCTCATTAAGTCTCTGTAACTTACCCCTTCATGTTGTTCATTTTTTTTTCCAGATTTGCAAGCACCTGAATAGCAAGTTGTTAGTAGATTGAAGTCTCAATCACTTCTTTTTTTGGTAGACCTCTTTGATTGATGACTCTTTTGTCAAGTATTTGTTGAGTCGTGATGTATTTTGCAAATCTTTTGAGTCTAGAAAGTCATTTGGGAATGTATCAAATATTTAGATTTGTTCTTTGAAATATGATTAAGTTAAAAGTTTGAAACATGATTTTATAACTTGAAAACGTTGAAGTTAAAGAGGAACTCTGTCGAAATCTCGACAAAAATTATATATTATTTGAAATGGTTATTTAGAACTACTTAATTGTTTAATTGTTAAGTTAGTTGATAGACTTGCCAAGCTAGGAGTATAGCTTTTGCGCCGGTCACGATGTTCGTTTTTTAGGTCGTGATGAAGTTGATATCAGAGCCCGATCGTAGATCCTAATAGCTGCAAACATAGGGTGATAATAGATTTTAGTAAGTAAATTGTGTACCCAGGCACAAGTTACTTGCAATGGCTATTAGCACTCTATGAGAGTCTCATATGTTGTCCAAATTTGTGTTTGAATTCATCATTCATATCTTTCCATATTTTCTTGTTGCGTTGTTAAATTTTTATCAATGTTCTTTTAGTAGGTGAGAATGCCACCTAAGACTATGAATCCTGCTATAAGGGAAATTGTTGATGAGTTATTTGTCGAAGCTCAAGGCGCTTGTCAACGAGGTCGTGTTTCAGTTCGTGCTCGAAATCAACGTAGAGCTAATGTTGGGGGACGTAGTTGGGGTGCCGATGTTGAGGTGCGGAAATCCAGCCATGGAAGAGTTTACCGCTGGTCTACAGGGATTACTACCGGTTGTACAACAATTTGTTTTGGTTGTCGTCAAACAACAACATGAGGGTGATTAAAGACATGAAAATCTCGACGATCATCAAGAGGTTAGACAAGTTGAGAAACAGACGACTACTGAAACTAGAGGGATTGAGGTTACTTTACCAGACTTCATGAAGCTTAAACCCCCTACGTTTTTTTCGGTGTAGTGCAACTGAGTATCCACAACAATTCATTGATGGTCTAGAGAGGCTTTGGAGATAATAGGGTTGTTCTGAGGTAAAAGCGGTGGAATTTACATCATTTAAGCTAATAGGTGTGACACGTGATTGGTTTGATATATAGTGTCATGTGGTAGACAAGTGGGGTCACCTCCGTTAGCATGGAGAGAGTTCTCTCAGTTGTTCATGACTTGTTTTCTTCCGTAAAGTGTTAGATAAGGATTAACTCATGAGTTTGAGCGATTAGAGCAAACAGAGGGTACGTCAGTTTCATTGTATGGTGCTCGTTTTACACATCTATCTAGACACGCTCCTTACTCTATCATTGAAGAAATGTGTGTCAAGAGGTTCACAAGAGGATTGAGGGATTACTTATTTAGATATTTGGTTGGGTCAAATTGTTCTACTTTTGCTGAGGTTTTGAATTTGGCACATCAAATTAAGCAACGGCAGAAGGAAAAAAGAGGTAATAGACAAGATTCACGGAAGAAACAAAAGGTTGAAGGATCTTAACATAATTGGTTATCATGGGAAACAAAGACTCGGGTCTCAAAGAGTTGGTCAAAGTGGGCAATGTTTTGTATCCTCGTGGTTTGCTACTCTACTTGGTAAATGTTCATCTTTTCTAAAGGAGGTTTTGCTTGTAGCTATTGAGGGCAAGGTTTAGGGTCTAGGATTTAGGGTTTTAGGGTTTATGGTATAGGGTTTACAGTTTAGGATTTAGGGTTTAGTGTTTAGGGTTTAGGGAATAGGGTTTGAGGGTTTTGGGTTTAGTGTTTTAGGGTTTAAGGTCTAGGGTTTTGGGTTTAGGTCTAGGGTTTAAGGTTTAGGATTTAGGGTTTAGGGTATAGGTTTAGGGTTAGGGTTTAGGATTTAGGGTTAGGGTTTAGGTTTAGGGTTAGGGTTAGGTTAAGGGTTAGGGTTTAGGTTTAGGTTTAGGGTTAGGGTCAAGGTTTACGGTTTAGGGTTAGGGTTTAAGTTTAGGGCTTAGGGTCTAGGATTTGAGGGTTTCGGGTGTAGCATTTAGGGATTTTGGGTTTAGGGTTAGGTTTTAGGTTTAGGGTTAAGGATTTAGGTTTTAGTGTTTAGGGTCTAGGGTTTGAGGGTTTATTATTTTGTTTTTTAGGGTTAAGGGTCTAGGGTTTAGGGTTTAGGGTGTAGCATTTAGGGTTTTTGGGTTTAGGTCTAGGGTTTGTGGTATAGGATTTAGGGTTTAGGATTTAGGGTCTAGGGTTTAGGGTTTAGGGTTTAGTGTTTTAGGGTTAAGGATTTATGGTTTAGTGTTTAGGGTTTGAGGGTTTAGGGTGTGATTCTAGGGTTTAGGTGTTTAGGGTTTGTGGGTTTAGGGTGTGATTCTAGGGTTTATGATATAGGGTTTTGGGTTTTAGGGTTTTAGAGTGTGACTTTCCCCTTTATGTTGTTCATTTTTTTTCTCAGATTTGCAAGCATTTGAGTAGCAACCTGTTAGTAGATTCGAGTCTCAATCACTTCTTTTTTTGATAAACCTATTTGATTAATGACTTAATGAGAGGATATGGTTAATCTCAACACTTGTTTGAGGTTTAGATTCTTTATAAAAGATTTCATAAGCTAATAACAATGAGTTATTTGTCAAAGCTCAAGGCGCTTGTCAACGAGGTCGTGTTTTAGTTCGTGCTCGAAATCAACGTAGAGCTAATGTTAGGGGACATAGTTGGCGTGCCGATGTTGAGGTGCGGAAATCCAGCCATGGAAGAGTTTACCGCTGGTCTACAGGGATTACTACCGGTTGTACAACAATTTGTTTTGGTTGTCGTCAAACAACAATATAAGGGTGATTAAAGACATGAAAATCTCGACGATCATCAAGAGGTTAGACAAGTTGAGAAACAGACGACTACTGAAACTAGAGGGATTGAGGTTACTTTACCAGACTTCATGAAGCTTAAACCCCCTACGTTTTTTTCGGTGTAGTGCAACTGAGTATCCACAACAATTCATTGATGGTCTAGAGAGGCTTTGGAGATAATAGGGTTGTTCTGAGGTAAAAGCGGTGGAATTTACATCATTTAAGCTAATAGGTGTGACACTTGATTGGTTTGATATATAGTGTCATGTGGTAGACAAGTGGGGTCACCTCCGTTAGCATGGAGAGAGTTCTCTCAGTTGTTCATGACTCGTTTTCTTCCGTAAAGTGTTAGATATGGATTAACTCATGAGTTTGAGCGATTAGAGCAAACAGAGGGTACGTCAGTTTCATTGTATGGTGCTCGTTTTACACATCTATCTAGACACGCTCGTTACTCTATCATTGAAGAAATGTGTGTCAAGAGGTTCACAAGAGGATTGAGGGATTACTTATTTAGATATTTGGTTGGGTCAAATTGTTCTACTTTTGCTGAGGTTTTGAATTTGGCACATCAAATTAAGCAACGGCAGAAGGAAAAAAGAGGTAATAGACAAGATTCACGGAAGAAACAAAAGGTTGAAGGATCTTAACATAATTGGTTATCATGGGAAACAAAGACTCGGGTCTCAAAGAGTTGGTCAAAGTGGGCAATGTTTTGTATCCTCGTGGTTTGCTACTCTACTTGGTAAATGTTCATCTTTTCTAAAGGAGGTTTTGCTTGTAGCTATTGAGGGCAAGGTTTAGGGTCTAGGATTTAGGGTTTAGGGTTTATGGTATAGGGTTTAGGGTTAGGGGTTAGGGGTTAGGGTTTAGGGTTTAGGGTTTTGGTTTAGGGTTTAGGGTTTAGGGTTTAGGGTTTACGATTTAGGGTCTAGGATTTGAGGGTTTAGGGTGTAGCATTTAGGGTTTTTGGGTTTAGGTCTAGGGTTTGTGGTATAGGGTTTAGGTTTAGGTTTAGGGTTTAGGTTTAGGGTTAGGGTTAGGTTAAGGGTTAGGGTTTAGGTTTAGGTTTAGGGTTAGGGTCAAGGTTTACGGTTTAGGATTAGGGTTTAAGTTTAGGGTTTAGGGTCTAGGATTTGAGGGTTTCGGGTGTATCATTTAGGGATTTTGGGTTTAGGGTTAGGTTTTAGGTTTAGGGTTAAGGATTTAGGTTTTAGTGTTTAGGGTCTAGGGTTTGAGGGTTTATTATTTTGTTTTTTAGGGTTAAGGGTCTAGGGTTTAGGGTTTAGGGTGTAGCATTTAGGGTTTTTGGGTTTAGGTCTAGGGTTTGTGGTATAGGATTTAGGGTTTAGGATTTAGGGTCTAGGGTTTAGGGTTTAGGGTTTAGTGTTTTAGGGTTAAGGATTTATGGTTTAGTGTTTAGGGTTTGAGGGTTTAGGGTGTGATTCTAGGGTTTAGGTGTTTAGGGTTTGTGGGTTTAGGGTGTGATTCTAGGGTTTATGATATAGGGTTTTGGGTTTTAGGGTTTTAGAGTGTGACTTTCCCCTTTATGTTGTTCATTTTTTTTCTCAGATTTGCAAGCATTTGAGTAGCAACCTGTTAGTAGATTCGAGTCTCAATCACTTCTTTTTTTGATAAACCTATTTGATTAATGACTTAATGAGAGGATATGGTTAATCTCAACACTTGTTTGAGGTTTAGATTCTTTATAAAAGATTTCATAAGCTAATAACAATGAGTTATTTGTCAAAGCTCAAGGCGCTTGTCAACGAGGTCGTGTTTTAGTTCGTGCTCGAAATCAACGTAGAGCTAATGTTAGGGGACATAGTTGGCGTGCCGATGTTGAGGTGCGGAAATCCAGCCATGGAAGAGTTTACCGCTGGTCTACAGGGATTACTACCGGTTGTACAACAATTTGTTTTGGTTGTCGTCAAACAACAATATAAGGGTGATTAAAGACATGAAAATCTCGACGATCATCAAGAGGTTAGACAAGTTGAGAAACAGACGACTACTGAAACTAGAGGGATTGAGGTTACTTTACCAGACTTCATGAAGCTTAAACCCCCTACATTTTTTTCGGTGTAGTGCAACTGAGTATCCACAACAATTCATTGATGGTCTAGAGAGGCTTTGGAGATAATAGGGTTGTTCTGAGGTAAAAGCGGTGGAATTTACATCATTTAAGCTAATAGGTGTGACACTTGATTGGTTTGATATATAGTGTCATGTGGTAGACAAGTGGGGTCACCTCCGTTAGCATGGAGAGAGTTCTCTCAGTTGTTCATGACTCGTTTTCTTCCGTAAAGTGTTAGATATGGATTAACTCATGAGTTTGAGCGATTAGAGCAAACAGAGGGTACGTCAGTTTCATTGTATGGTGCTCGTTTTACACATCTATCTAGACACGCTCGTTACTCTATCATTGAAGAAATGTGTGTCAAGAGGTTCACAAGAGGATTGAGGGATTACTTATTTAGATATTTGGTTGGGTCAAATTGTTCTACTTTTGCTGAGGTTTTGAATTTGGCACATCAAATTAAGCAACGGCAGAAGGAAAAAAGAGGTAATAGACAAGATTCACGGAAGAAACAAAAGGTTGAAGGATCTTAACATAATTGGTTATCATGGGAAACAAAGACTCGGGTCTCAAAGAGTTGGTCAAAGTGGGCAATGTTTTGTATCCTCGTGGTTTGCTACTCTACTTGGTAAATGTTCATCTTTTCTAAAGGAGGTTTTGCTTGTAGCTATTGAGGGCAAGGTTTAGGGTCTAGGATTTAGGGTTTAGGGTTTATGGTATAGGGTTTAGGGTTAGGGGTTAGGGGTTAGGGTTTAGGGTTTAGGGTTTTGGTTTAGGGTTTAGGGTTTAGGGTTTAGGGTTTACGATTTAGGGTCTAGGATTTGAGGGTTTAGGGTGTAGCATTTAGGGTTTTTGGGTTTAGGTCTAGGGTTTGTGGTATAGGGTTTAGGTTTAGGTTTAGGGTTTAGGTTTAGGGTTAGGGTTAGGTTAAGGGTTAGGGTTTAGGTTTAGGTTTAGGGTTAGGGTCAAGGTTTACGGTTTAGGATTAGGGTTTAAGTTTAGGGTTTAGGGTCTAGGATTTGAGGGTTTCGGGTGTATCATTTAGGGATTTTGGGTTTAGGGTTAGGTTTTAGGTTTAGGGTTAAGGATTTAGGTTTTAGTGTTTAGGGTCTAGGGTTTGAGGGTTTATTATTTTGTTTTTTAGGGTTAAGGGTCTAGGGTTTAGGGTTTAGGGTGTAGCATTTAGGGTTTTTGGGTTTAGGTCTAGGGTTTGTGGTATAGGATTTAGGGTTTAGGATTTAGGGTCTAGGGTTTAGGGTTTAGGGTTTAGTGTTTTAGGGTTAAGGATTTATGGTTTAGTGTTTAGGGTTTGAGGGTTTAGGGTGTGATTCTAGGGTTTAGGTGTTTAGGGTTTGTGGGTTTAGGGTGTGATTCTAGGGTTTATGATATAGGGTTTTGGGTTTTAGGGTTTTAGAGTGTGACTTTCCCCTTTATGTTGTTCATTTTTTTTCTCAGATTTGCAAGCATTTGAGTAGCAACCTGTTAGTAGATTCGAGTCTCAATCACTTCTTTTTTTGATAAACCTATTTGATTAATGACTTAATGAGAGGATATGGTTAATCTCAACACTTGTTTGAGGTTTAGATTCTTTATAAAAGATTTCATAAGCTAATAACAATGAGTTATTTGTCAAAGCTCAAGGCGCTTGTCAACGAGGTCGTGTTTTAGTTCGTGCTCGAAATCAACGTAGAGCTAATGTTAGGGGACATAGTTGGCGTGCCGATGTTGAGGTGCGGAAATCCAGCCATGGAAGAGTTTACCGCTGGTCTACAGGGATTACTACCGGTTGTACAACAATTTGTTTTGGTTGTCGTCAAACAACAATATAAGGGTGATTAAAGACATGAAAATCTCGACGATCATCAAGAGGTTAGACAAGTTGAGAAACAGACGACTACTGAAACTAGAGGGATTGAGGTTACTTTACCAGACTTCATGAAGCTTAAACCCCCTACATTTTTTTCGGTGTAGTGCAACTGAGTATCCACAACAATTCATTGATGGTCTAGAGAGGCTTTGGAGATAATAGGGTTGTTCTGAGGTAAAAGCGGTGGAATTTACATCATTTAAGCTAATAGGTGTGACACTTGATTGGTTTGATATATAGTGTCATGTGGTAGACAAGTGGGGTCACCTCCGTTAGCATGGAGAGAGTTCTCTCAGTTGTTCATGACTCGTTTTCTTCCGTAAAGTGTTAGATATGGATTAACTCATGAGTTTGAGCGATTAGAGCAAACAGAGGGTACGTCAGTTTCATTGTATGGTGCTCGTTTTACACATCTATCTAGACACGCTCGTTACTCTATCATTGAAGAAATGTGTGTCAAGAGGTTCACAAGAGGATTGAGGGATTACTTATTTAGATATTTGGTTGGGTCAAATTGTTCTACTTTTGCTGAGGTTTTGAATTTGGCACATCAAATTAAGCAACGGCAGAAGGAAAAAAGAGGTAATAGACAAGATTCACGGAAGAAACAAAAGGTTGAAGGATCTTAACATAATTGGTTATCATGGGAAACAAAGACTCGGGTCTCAAAGAGTTGGTCAAAGTGGGCAATGTTTTGTATCCTCGTGGTTTGCTACTCTACTTGGTAAATGTTCATCTTTTCTAAAGGAGGTTTTGCTTGTAGCTATTGAGGGCAAGGTTTAGGGTCTAGGATTTAGGGTTTAGGGTTTATGGTATAGGGTTTAGGGTTAGGGGTTAGGGGTTAGGGTTTAGGGTTTAGGGTTTTGGTTTAGGGTTTAGGGTTTAGGGTTTAGGGTTTACGATTTAGGGTCTAGGATTTGAGGGTTTAGGGTGTAGCATTTAGGGTTTTTGGGTTTAGGTCTAGGGTTTGTGGTATAGGGTTTAGGTTTAGGTTTAGGGTTTAGGTTTAGGGTTAGGGTTAGGTTAAGGGTTAGGGTTTAGGTTTAGGTTTAGGGTTAGGGTCAAGGTTTACGGTTTAGGATTAGGGTTTAAGTTTAGGGTTTAGGGTCTAGGATTTGAGGGTTTCGGGTGTATCATTTAGGGATTTTGGGTTTAGGGTTAGGTTTTAGGTTTAGGGTTAAGGATTTAGGTTTTAGTGTTTAGGGTCTAGGGTTTGAGGGTTTATTATTTTGTTTTTTAGGGTTAAGGGTCTAGGGTTTAGGGTTTAGGGTGTAGCATTTAGGGTTTTTGGGTTTAGGTCTAGGGTTTGTGGTATAGGATTTAGGGTTTAGGATTTAGGGTCTAGGGTTTAGGGTTTAGGGTTTAGTGTTTTAGGGTTAAGGATTTATGGTTTAGTGTTTAGGGTTTGAGGGTTTAGGGTGTGATTCTAGGGTTTAGGTGTTTAGGGTTTGTGGGTTTAGGGTGTGATTCTAGGGTTTATGATATAGGGTTTTGGGTTTTAGGGTTTTAGAGTGTGACTTTCCCCTTTATGTTGTTCATTTTTTTTCTCAGATTTGCAAGCATTTGAGTAGCAACCTGTTAGTAGATTCGAGTCTCAATCACTTCTTTTTTTGATAAACCTATTTGATTAATGACTTAATGAGAGGATATGGTTAATCTCAACACTTGTTTGAGGTTTAGATTCTTTATAAAAGATTTCATAAGCTAATAACAATGAGTTATTTGTCAAAGCTCAAGGCGCTTGTCAACGAGGTCGTGTTTTAGTTCGTGCTCGAAATCAACGTAGAGCTAATGTTAGGGGACATAGTTGGCGTGCCGATGTTGAGGTGCGGAAATCTAGCCATGGAAGAGTTTACCGCTGGTCTACAGGGATTACTACCGGTTGTACAACAATTTGTTTTGGTTGTCGTCAAACAACAATATAAGGGTGATTAAAGACATGAAAATCTCGACGATCATCAAGAGGTTAGACAAGTTGAGAAACAGACGACTACTGAAACTAGAGGGATTGAGGTTACTTTACCAGACTTCATGAAGCTTAAACCCCCTACGTTTTTTTCGGTGTAGTGCAACTGAGTATCCACAACAATTCATTGATGGTCTAGAGAGGCTTTGGAGATAATAGGGTTGTTCTGAGGTAAAAGCGGTGGAATTTACATCATTTAAGCTAATAGGTGTGACACTTGATTGGTTTGATATATAGTGTCATGTGGTAGACAAGTGGGGTCACCTCCGTTAGCATGGAGAGAGTTCTCTCAGTTGTTCATGACTCGTTTTCTTCCGTAAAGTGTTAGATATGGATTAACTCATGAGTTTGAGCGATTAGAGCAAACAGAGGGTACGTCAGTTTCATTGTATGGTGCTCGTTTTACACATCTATCTAGACACGCTCCTTACTCTATCATTGAAGAAATGTGTGTCAAGAGGTTCACAAGAGGATTGAGGGATTACTTATTTAGATATTTGGTTGGGTCAAATTGTTCTACTTTTGCTGAGGTTTTGAATTTGGCACATCAAATTAAGCAACGGCAGAAGGAAAAAAGAGGTAATAGACAAGATTCACGGAAGAAACAAAAGGTTGAAGGATCTTAACATAATTGGTTATCATGGGAAACAAAGACTCGGGTCTCAAAGAGTTGGTCAAAGTGGGCAATGTTTTGTATCCTCGTGGTTTGCTACTCTACTTGGTAAATGTTCATCTTTTCTAAAGGAGGTTTTGCTTGTAGCTATTGAGGGCAAGGTTTAGGGTCTAGGATTTAGGGTTTAGGGTTTTAGGGTTTATAGTATAGGGTTTAGGGTTTAGGGTTTTGGTTTAGGGTTTACGATTTAGGGTCTAGGATTTGAGGGTTTAGGGTGTAGCATTTAGGGTTTTTGGGTTTAGGTCTAGGGTTTGTGGTATAGGGTTTAGGGTTAGGTTTAGGGTTTAGGGTTAGGGTTAGGGTTTAGGGTTAGGATTAGGGTTTAGGGTTAGGTTAAGGGTTAGGGTTTAGGTTTAGGGTTAGGGTCAAGGTTTACGGTTTAGGGTTAGGGTTTAAGTTTAGGGTTTACGGTTTAGGGTCTAGGATTTGAGGGTTTAGGGTGTAGCATTTAGGGATTTTGGGTTTAGGGTTTGGATTTAGGTTTAGGGTTAAGGATTTAGGTTTTAGTGTTTAGGGTCTAGGGTTTTAGGTTTTATTATTTAGTTTTTTAGGGTTAAGGGTCTAGGGTTTAGGGTTTAGGGTGTAGCATTTAGGGTTTTTGGGTTTAGGTCTAGGGTATGTGGTATAGGATTTAGGGTTTAGGATTTAGGATTTAGGGTCTAGGGTTTAGGGTTTAGTGTTTTAGGGTTCAGGATTTATGGTTTAGTGTTTAGGGTTTGAGGGTTTAGGGTGTGATTCTAGGGTTTAGGTGTTTAGGGTGTAGGGTTTAGTTTTTAGGGTTTGTGGGTTTAGGGTGTGATTCTAGGGTTTAGGGTTTTAGGGTTTATGATATAGGGTTTTGGGTTTTAGAGTGTGACTTTCCCCTCTATGTTGTTCATTTTTTTCCCAAATTTGCAAGCATTTGAGTAGGAACCTGTTAGTAGATTTGAGTCTCAATCACTTCTTTTTTTGATAAACCTATTTGATTAATGACTTAATAAGAGGATATGATTAATCTCAACACTTGTTTGAGGTTTAAATTCTTTATAAAAGATTTCATAAGCTAATAACAATGAGTTATTTGTCGAAGCTCAAGGCGCTTGTCAACGAGGTCGTGTTTTAGTTCGTGCTCGAAATCAACGTAAAGCTAATGTTGGGGGACGTAGTTGGGGTGCCGATGTTGAGGTGCGGAAATCCAGCCATGGAAGAGTTTACTGCTGGTCTACAGGGATTACTACCGGTTGTACAACAATTTGTTTTGGTTGTCGTCAAACAACAATATAAGGGTGATTAAAGACATGAAAATCTCGACGATCATCAAGAGGTTAGAAAAGTTGAGAAACAGACGACTACTGAAACTAGAGGGATTGAGGTTACTTTACCAGACTTCATGAAGCTTAAACCCCCTACGTTTTTTTTGGGTGTAGTGCAACTGAGTATCCACAACAATTCATTGATGGTCTAGAGAGGCTTTGGAGATAATAGGGTTGTTCTGAGGTAAAAGCGGTGGAATTTACATCATTTAAGCTAATAGGTGTGACACGTGATTGGTTTGATATATAGTGTCATGTGGTAGACAAGTGGGGTCACCTCCGTTAGCATGGAGAGAGTTCTCTCAGTTGTTCATGACTCGTTTTCTTCCGTAAAGTGTTAGATATGGATTAACTCATGAGTTTGAGCGATTAGAGCAAACAGAGGGTACGTCAGTTTCATTGTATGGTGCTCGTTTTACACATCTATCTAGACACGCTCCTTACTCTATCATTGAAGAAATGTGTGTCAAGAGGTTCACAAGAGGATTGAGGGATTACTTATTTAGATATTTGGTTGGGTCAAATTGTTCTACTTTTGCTGAGGTTTTGAATTTGGCACATCAAATTAAGCAACGGCAGAAGGAAAAAAGAGGTAATAGACAAGATTCACGGAAGAAACAAAAGGTTGAAGGATCTTAACATAATTGGTTATCATGGGAAACAAAGACTCGGGTCTCAAAGAGTTGGTCAAAGTGGGCAATGTTTTGTATCCTCGTGGTTTGCTACTCTACTTGGTAAATGTTCATCTTTTCTAAAGGAGGTTTTGCTTGTAGCTATTGAGGGCAAGGTTTAGGGTCTAGGATTTAGGGTTTAGGGTTTTAGGGTTTATGGTATAGGGTTTAGGGTTAGGGGTTAGGGGTTAGGGGTTAGGGTTTAGGGTTTAGGGTTTTGGTTTAGGGTTTAGGGTTTACGATTTAGGGTCTAGGATTTGAGGGTTTAGGGTGTAGCATTTAGGGTTTTTGGGTTTAGGTCTAGGGTTTGTGGTATAGGGTTTAGGTTTAGGTTTAGGTTTAGGTTTAGGGTTATGGTTTTAGGGTTTAGTGTTTAGGGTCTAGGGTTTGAGGGTTTATTATTTAGTTTTTTAGGGTTAAGGGTCTAGGGTTTAGGGTTTTGGTCTAGGGTTTAGGGTGTAGCATTTAGGGTTTTTGGGTTTAGGTCTAGGGTTTGTGGTATAGGATTTAGGGTCTAGGGTTTAGTGTTTTAGGGTTTAGGATTTATGGTTTAGTGTGTAGGGTTTGAGGGTTTAGGGTGTGATTCTAGGGTTTAGGTGTTTAGGGTATAGGGTTTAGTGTTTAGGGTTTGTGGGTTTAGGGTGTGATTCTAGGGTTTAGGGTTTTAGGGTTTATGATATAGGGTTTTGGGTTTTAGGGTTTTAGAGTGTAACTTTCCCCTTTATGTTGTTCATTTTTTTTTCCAGATTTGCTAGTATTTGAGTAGCAACCTGTTAGTAGATTTGAGTGTCAATCACTTCTTTTTTTGATAAACCTATTTGATTAATGACTTAATGAGAGGATATGATTAATCTCAACACTTGTTTGAGGTTTAGATTCTTTATAAAAGATTTCATAAGCTAATAACAATGAATTCGTGAATGAATGTTACTAATTGATCTTGTGAGACTTTCATGTATGAATGTAAGTGATTAATGATTTTTCTTAGCGCCTGAATGTCTTGTTTTTTTTAAGCTTTGGAGTTCCTTTTATGGGCTTTGAGGAGGTCCACGATAGCTTAGTGACCGTTGGAAAGGTTCCTTTGGTCAAAGTTCATATTAAAATAATCAAATTTCGAAGCATGACTTTCTGATTTGGTGTTTTCTCTGTCATTTGATTTGGAAAGTGTTTGAAGGTCTCTTTGTCACTAGAATATATGTCTTAAAGTCATGCTGAAATTTCAATTTCAAGAACGTTCTTGGTCTGTATCACAGAAGCTGAAGAAATGTACTTGAACATGGAGAATGATTGATTTTGAAAGATTATGTCATTTTGTCTTGAGTCATATCTTTTCTCCTTTGATCTTTTGGAGTACTTCTTTTACTAATATGAGAGTTGTACATTCCTTGTAGATGTACTGGAAATTCATTCGAGAATTGCAGAATCTTTCCTTGTATTAAAAGCTGACTTGAACGTGGAGAACATTCTTGGTTTTCCAGAAAAATGTCAAGAACGTTCTTGGTTTCTGACAGTTCATTTTTTGTTTTTTTCTTAAATTGATTTTGCTTGTTTTTTCTTAATACCTATCTTGAATTATCACATTCAAAAGCACATGTTAAATAACACATTATTTAAAAATCATAATTAGAGTCTTTAATTAATCTTTGTTTGTTTACATCAGTCTTTTCTTTTCAAGAAGAACGTTATTAGGTACCACATAACCAAATCTCAACCTTGAGATCTAGCAAGTTAATGAGAAGACGTTGTCAAAGGTACTTAGCCTTGGTAAGGGATACATGTAACACCCCGATTTTTAACAGCGCGAGTGTATTTTTTTTTCAAAACAAATAAAAGAAATAAAAATAAAAAACCATTCAATAAAGTAATATGTCGTAATACAAAACGACAAAAGTAATTTAAGTAATGACATCATAAATATAACCAGTTAAAATAGTTTTGGGAATTAATATTCAAAATATACAAATAGAAAATACACCGAGGCTATGAGACCAGTCAAACAACGCTCATACCCCTGGGGTATTCTCAACAAACAACTGCACAGAAGTGCTGCTCCAATAATGCTCTCTCCCCCATGGTCGCGTAAAAAAATTTAGATCATAGACCCACCAACAATAGTCACTGTCACGATACGTCATAAGTACAGTCATCCCAAAATGAAATAAGTACAACCACCAAAACACTAAGGCCCTATACAACAAAAACTAATATCATTAGACACTAACAACTACAATAGTAAGAGTTACCACCACACTCTCCACAAGTCTCGTCTGACGCAATCACTCGCCTCGACATCCTCCTCATAAGCCAGAGAAGGATCAGTCTCCTCTGAAGTCAGATCCACCCACGATATAGGTCGCTTCGGCGGCGCTGGAATCTCGAAACAGTCCTCTACCGGCCTAGACGGTCCTGGAATGTCAACCCCTATTGGCATCAGCCCTTTGTCCTTCTCACCCGCTTTTGGTTCAAGCACCACATATCCTACTACCACGGTAGGAGTCACCACACCTACAGTGGCCTCCGTCGCACCTCCAACTATAGGACCCTATTCGTTCGTAAATACCCCATTCGCCTCGAGTACCAATCCCGAAGGTACCGGAAAGTCTATCCGCTCATGAGTGTGCTCCACATACGACACTGCCACGACAATCCTACTGGTTCTCACCACCCTCCCCGTATAACTAGCCCTGCTTGCGACGGGGTCGTATACCCAAGCAGTCGACATGTGACGATCAGGGAAGTCTAATGACGTCTCCGTCGTCAGGGTAATCGTCGGTGGTATGAACTTGGGTATCATCTGAGGGTAAAGCCCAATTTTCCACAATAATGTAAAGGGTCACCAACCGAAAATAACAGTTAACAATTACCAAATATGACAAAGTCAACAATACATACATCATAGTTCCAACAAGATAACAACATTTATAAGATAAGTATATCCACTTATTGAAATTGTATAACATCTAAGTTTTCGATGAAACAAAAGATTTAAAATACATATCATGTTGCAAACCAAGTACAATCAACAATCACAACAACTTATTAAGAACTTAGAATTTAAGGTACTTGCACATATCATTTCCACATATCGGAATCATAACTGTAACAACCCGAGTTTAAAACACAGCGCGAATGTATTTTTTTTTAAATAAATAATTAAAATGTTTTTCCCAAATTATTACTTCAAAAGAATTGAAATAAAAATTTTCTTTAATCCGTTTCTTAAAAATAGTACGTCGTAATTTAATCGATGAACGTAATTAAATAATTTCACCATAAATGTCACTAAGTACTTATCTTTGGAAATTAATAATAAACATTAATACATTTTCAAAAGATTAATGTCATATCATCTCAGAAGGAAATATTAATGAGTGCGGAATAGGTTAGCGGAAAAGTAGTACAATAATTTCCAAATAAAAACAAATTACATTTTCCAGCTCAAAATCCTATACATCAAATCTAACCGATCATGCACTAAAGCTACAGTAGCACGGATTTCCTCCGCATCCCATACAAGTCTCATCCGACTCCGCCGCTCGCCTCGATGTAACCTCCTCATCATCATCATACAGAGAGGGATCAGTCTCCTCTGAAGTC
The DNA here is from genome assembly GCA_037974295.1 of Cicer cuneatum. Lineage (NCBI taxonomy): Eukaryota > Viridiplantae > Streptophyta > Magnoliopsida > Fabales > Fabaceae > Cicer > Cicer cuneatum. Next base: position 8,209,468 of record JBBPBO010001985.1, read on the forward strand.
AGATCGATGCACAATCTAGGTCGCTTCGGCGGTGCCGAAATCTCATAACAATCATCGGATATCCTAGATGGACCCGGAATATTAGCTGCTACTGGCGTCGGCCCTTTGTTCTTTTCTTCTGCCTCAGAATCACGTACAGCCCCTCCAATCACCGGGTTAGGAGTCACCACTCCTACGGTGGCCTCCGTCTCAACCCCTCCAGCTGACTCCTCCGCATCATCAAAAATTCTGTGCGCCTCCAATACCAAACGGGAAGGCACGGGAAAGTCAATCTTCGCATAGGTGTGCTCCACATAATGCACCACTCCGTTAGTCCTACATGTCCTCTTCAATCCCCCCGTGTACGTGGCCCTACTTGAGATGGGGTCGTATACCCAAGCAGTAGGTACGGAACGATCAATGAAATCGAGCGACGTTTCCGTCGTTTGGGGACCCACGGGTGACATGGGTTTGGGGGGCATCTGAGGGCAAAGCCCAATTTCCACAATAATAGTAAAGGGTCACCGACCGAAATTAACAAATAAACACATAACATTTATATCACATAAACAAATGCATCCATGGCATATCATATAATAATGATGATAAATAAAGATGCTCATTTTGAAATTTCATGACATGTATGCCTTTTCAAAACAGTAACCAATTAATATGGAAAACGTGTTATAAGTGCAGCCAACACTTCAGCAATCACAATCATTTATCAGAAATTCAGATTTTCATAAAGTACTTACACACAACCATTTCCAATCATTAACATATACCCAAAATCGTGACCCACCGGTCAATCACCCCGATGCAATATGTATATGCTCATGTATTCAACTTCTTGGAATTACCAAGGTGCAGTCGCTTAACAGACCAGCACAATTTAAATATGTTTGACTTTAACGGCCCTCAAGACCAGGGTGCAATAGCTCAACAGATCAGCACCAGTGCAGTCGCTCAACAGACCAGCACTCGTGCAGTCGCTCAACAGACCAGCACGTTTAACATATACCAAGGTACAATCGCTCAACAGATCAGTACCAGTGCAGTCGCTCAACAGACCAGCACTCGTGCAATCGCTCAACAGATCACCATGTTTTTGCGCATTTCAGGGTACAATCGCTCAACAGACCAGTACCAGTGCAGTCGCTCAACAGACCAGCACTCGTGCAATCGCTCAACATATCAGCACGTTTCCCTTGTATTCGAATACATAAGCTGAAAACTGCAATTTCAACAATTTGCATTCGAATACAGCATACTTGTATTCGAATACAGAGGACAAAAACAGTGTAAACTCAGCATTTTCTCCAACATCATTAAAGGTTTACAGAACCTCATCATATCCTCTTCAAAACTATTTCAAAAACTCCATTTTAATAATTTCAAACCTTTCCAAAGTTTCTCAACACTTTAAGATTCACATGACAGTATTTAAAACTTGATTTTTCTAGAAACACGAATCTGTATTCGAATACAGCTTCCTTGTATTCGAATACAGAAGCTAAAACTTGAGTTTCTGGAAAAACCCGAATCTGTATTCGAATACAGCTCTGTTGTATTCGAATACAGAAGCTAAAATAGTGAAAATCAGCATTCTGTATTCGAATACGAGGCTGTCGTAGCCGAATACAGATGCGAAAACAGTGACAAAAATTGTAGTTCTGTATTCGAATACGACAGAGTCGTAGTCGAATACAGATGCTAAGTCAGAAGCAAAATCCTTCATCTGTATTCGAATATAGAGGCCCGTATTCGAATACAAGTTTGAAAACTTGAGTAAAACAGAAGCTTGGCAGACTGTATTCGAATACACTCATGTTGTATTCGAATACACCTTCGAGTTCAGTCAAATTTTTCCTGAGACTTCAACACATTTTCAAACTGTTTCCTTTAAAAAACCAACAAAACACCAAAACAGATTCAGCATTCTTTTGAACCACAAAACTCAGACATTTTTCATCAATAACAACTTTTCCAGAAAAACACTTTCATCATTTAAAATCTCTTTTCTTTTGAAAACATCAGCAACACAAGAATCACCCAAAACAGATTGTCAATCACAACAAAAGATAACAACATTTTCCAGTATTCTCACACCACCATAATAACATGCAAAGCACTTCCAGCTTTCTCACACAAACAGAACAACATTAATACATTCATCCAAACAGCAAGCATCACATACACAAAAACACCAACATAGTGCATTTTCGCATTTTATAACAACCAGCACAACAGTCTTATAAATATGCATTTTGATCATCTTCAGAACAACATGCAAGACATTTTTTAGCTTTCCCACACACAAACAAAACAACATTAATGCATTCAACCAAACAGAAACCATCACAGAATCATTACACATTAACATAATGCATTTTCTTCATTTTTTTCAAAATGTCATTGCAAAACAGTTTTTCTTCAAACAATGATGAAACATCAGTAATGCCATGACAGTTATGCATTTATAGCCCTAATGCAACTAGAAAGTGGAAGGTGCCCTTACTCTTGTTGCGTTTCTGCTACTGTCCACGTTTCTGCGTCAAAAATCGGTGAAACTCCCGCTCGCGTTCACCGCTACGAAAATGGGTTCTCTAGCTCCGTAATGATGAGGAGAACAACTTTTGTTCTGGAGGTTTTCTGGTTTGGTGCTTGGATTTCCAAGTAATATCACTTTTGAGAAACTCCCTTTTTTTTTTGGATCGTGAAACAGAAATCAGAATGGGTGAAGGAAGAAGGTGAGTACTGTTACATGCAGTAAGGGAGGAGGAATGGGTTTCTGACTTTGCCCTTCCTTCTCACTCCTATATATAGGCTTAGGTGGGTGCCACCTCACCCGACACTTGTCTGATCCTCAACATTTAACCAGTCTCGTCGCAATTAGCCGATAATCCCTTAATTAACTGTCTGATAATTTAATTACTCGTAATTAAATTAATTTACTCTTCATCCAATAATCTTAATTCATCTTCCAAATAAATATTTATATATATATATATTCACTCAAAACATACATATTAAATATTTTACAAATATCCCCAAAATACACTTAATATTAATTCCATAATTAAATTTTAAATTTAAGGGTCTTACAATAACAATCATGCATCACATGTCAAACACCCTAATGCAATGTGTATATGCCAATGCACATGATCCCATAATTCTCAAAACAAAACCCTCCACGAGGGGCGTAAATCATAATTGTAACGCCTATCACAGGCCTTAGTACTAATAACTAAGTGCAGTCTCTCACGGACTAGCACGATTTACTTAAGGTGTAGCCTATCACATGCATTACACATAAGTTAAATCCCCGTAAGGATGAGATGGACTATCTAATCACGTGGAACCACCCCGTAGCCCATCACGGTCACTACTTAACTTTATAGGTGCAGTCTCTCACGGACTAGCACGAATTACTTAGAGTGTAGCCTCTCACAGGCTTTACACATTGGTTAAATCCTCGTAAGGATAAGATAGACCATCTAATCACGTGGAACCACCCCGCAGCCCATCACGGTCACTACTTAACTTTGTGGCCCATCACGGCCACCACTTAACACCATGGCTCATCACGGTCACCATTGACACTATGGCCCATCACGATCACCACAAGCTATGAAATGCATGAGCCTACTCTGACTTTTTTCACCACAATCATTAAGTAAATGAAGCTATTAAAAGATTCCCCATTTTTAATACTCATATAACACTAACGATTTTTTTCAAACTTATCACAGAGCATACTAAAAATATTTTTTTTCTTGATAAAATTCATAATACACATATTATCAGTTATGAATACATAATCACATCAAATTCAATTTCCACAGATCCACTCCTCAATCACACATAAATCACCTCAACTTAATCTCCATAAATTCATACTATACGATGTTAACTTAACAGTAAAAAAATATATCTTCTCAGTCAAACATTGTCATTTATAATTTTATTGTAGTATTTTTTTTTTGTATTCTACTTTTTTGCATTGAAAGTTGTCTCTCTACAATATCCACATCAATTTCTTTCTTTTTTTTAGAGCTGATTTTAAGATTTTATGTTCAATCGGGAACCGAGAGGGTTGAACTGGACTTTTCCCATTCATATATTGTAGGCAAATATGTAACAAGTCTCTTTCTCTAATATTTAGTAATCTCACACTTCAATGTTTTAATATTGAAAATTTACTTAAAGCCAGCAGAACAGGATCAAACTCATCTCTTGGTGATGAGTGGCAAGCCATGTTCCTACTAGTACAGTGCACATGTCACCAATATATACATGCTTAAAATCAATGAGCTATTTGAGCAGTAATCTATGCGTTGAAAATCTATTTGCATTGTTGATATTAGTTTTCATTGTAAAAATGGAATTTGGGTAGTGAATATAAATTGACCAGGGAATGGATGGTAAGCTTCACATACGCTAATTTCAGAAGTTTGTTAAAAAATAAACTTTAAATAAGCTAAGTTCAAACGCTCCTTCAGTTGAAACCCAAAAGTTAGATTGGCAGTTTAATAGAGGTTAAGGTTAAAAAAAACAGAATGTTTCACTTAGTTTTTAAACTCTAAACAAATGCAAAATTCAGAAAAAGGTATGTACGCTGATTATTTAGATATTGTGCAAATACAAATACAAACTCTAACGGTATTAATTTCACACTTTAACTCTTTTTTTGAAAATAACCGCAAACACCACAACAATCAATCTCTCAACACAACAACAAAAACATCTTTAACACAACCACATAGCAGCAACATCATCAACACAATAATGGCATTTTTATCATCAACAACACAACATAACTTTTTCTGAAGGTGCAAACACGAGAAGGGGGGTTGAATTGTGTTTGCCAAACTTTGAATCTTTTTGTTGTTTTGTTGAATGTTGATGGGATTTACTTGATAAATAAATAATCAGACTTAGCAGTGGAAAATAACAGCTTAAGAACACAACAATTTATCTTGGTTCACCATTAACTTGGCTACATCCAGTTCCTTCATCCTGAAGACTTTAATCCACTAATTCAAAACCTTTGAATTACAGCACCTGACCCTCCAAGTCAGTCTTCTCAAACAGCCTGACAACCCCAGACTTCTGAGGAACGAAAACAACACCTTGAATGTACAAGTCAAGTCTTCTCCTACCAATCTGACAACCCCAGATTGAAGAAGGAATCTACACCACTATCGGGTTTGATTACAAAGGTTGGAACTCTGCAAAGTTGCTTTTGGAAATCTTATTGCTGCACTGAATTTCTCTCTCGAAAACACTTAGAAAATTTTGCTTTTGCACTCAAGTGATTCTCTTTTTTGAACTCTCGGATTGTGTTGAATATGAAGCTTGAGTTCTTGTATTTTCGATACTCGATGCTGCTGCCTAAAGCCTCCTTTTATAGCTGCAAATAGGGCTTTGTCCAAGCTAAAATTCGAAATAAATATTGCTCAGATTTCCTTCGAAAATACTGTTGGCCAATCCGGTTTCACTTAAATTAAAATCGTATCTTTTTAGCTTCAGATTGCATTTGAAAATTCTGTTGACCAATCTTGTTTCTTTTAATTTCAAACCATATCTTTTTAAGCTTCAGATTGCATTCGAATTTCTTCAAGTCTTCAGTGAATTGTTTGAATCAAATCCCCTTAATACTTTGATCAAATATCTATCAAAATTTAATCAAGTCTTTTTCGAATTTTAATCAAGTCTTCACTGATTTGCATCATGATTTAAATTTTGACCGTATGATCCTCTGATCTCGGCCAATTCTAGACCATGTAATCTGATCTGTGCCAATTATGTGATCCTCTAATCTCAACCATGTGATCTGATCTGTACCATTCTGTGATCCTCTTATCTCGGCCAATTCTGGATCATGTGATCTGATCTGTACCATTATGTGATCCTCTGATCTCGGCCAATTCTGGACCATTTGATATGATATGTACCATTCTATGATATGGACCATTGATATTTTAATCTGGACCATTGATATTTTAATCTGGACCATTGATCTTTTAATCTGGACATTTATCCTTTGATCTGGACCAAGTCTGGATTAAATCTGGACTAAGTCTTATGTTATGGACAATTATATCTTCTGATTTGGACCAAGTCTAGACCAAGTTTTATGTTTTGGACCATACTATCTTCTGGTCTGGACCAAGTCATTTGTTCTGGACCAGTTATCTTCTGGTTTGAACCAAGTCTGGATTAAGTCTGGACTGAGTCTTATATTCACGACCATGCTATCTTCTGGTCAGGACTAAGTCTAGACCAAGTCTCCCTCTGACAAGCTTCCTTCTGTTCTGGACCAGGTCTCCTTCTGAACTTTGTTTCCTTCTGATCTGGCCCAAGAAAGATATCCTCTGATGATGTTATTTTTCCTTCCCTTTGATGATATCCTCTGATTGATGCTATCCTCTGATGTTTGCCTTTGATGACATCCTCTGATATCCTCTGGTGACATCCTCTGGTATCCTCTGGAGGTGTATCCTCTGGTGGTGTCATCCTATGATTTTGGTGACATTTTTATCCTCTGGTTGCTTCCTCTGGACGTATCCTCTGGTGGTGTCATCCTATGATTTTGCACAACCTTTGATTTGTTCTTCTAAGTCAAAATACAATTTACATAAAATATTTTTGTTAACATCAAAACTTTGATTGAAAGAACCAACTTGGTTCCAACATTTTCAACAAAGATAAACACATTAAGCGTTCATCAAACACACATATAGAGCTCCTACATGCAAACTAAAAAGTTGGAAGGAGCCCATTACCTTCGTTACGCTTTCTCAACCGTTTTCGTTACCGCGACCAAATATGGTGAAACTGTCGCTCGCGTCGACGCTACCAAAGTTAGCTCACTAGCACCGTAGTAAGGAGAGGAGTAACTTTCCCTCTTACCACTCTTGAAAATGGAAGCTTAGATTTCGAAGTAATCTAGGATTTGAGTTTGGGTTTTTTTTTCTTGCTACCAACACGTTTTTTTGTTTTTGAAACTGAGGAAGAAGAAGGAGTTGTTTTCGCAGGCATGAGGAAAATGTTTTCCTTTTCTATTATTCTTTTGCTCTCTTTCCTATACATATATAGTACTTACTCACTAAGTAATATATATATATATTATAATTAAAACTAACTCTCAATTAACTAAATACTCTCGTCGCAATTCTATTGACAGATAAAATTCGATAACTGTCCGGTATTAAATTCCTCGTAATATAATTAAGTTATTATTCGACAAATAATTTTAGTCGGTCTCAAAATATATATATATATATATATATATAATAATATACATATATTAAACGTATTACAATTATCTCAAAATATATTTGATACTTAATTCATAAAATAATTTAAAATTAAGGGTCTTTACAATACACAAGTGGCTCAGGAGAAATTGGAAAAAATTCCAATAGCGTGTGAATTTCTATATTTTTTCGTGAAGAACTTCCTGAGTTTCCACTTGATAGGAAGATTGAGTTCTCTATAGACTTGGTTCATAACACTCATCTCATATCCATACCTCCTTATTGTATGGCCCTAGCAGAACTTATGGAGTTAAGGGAGCAACTTCAAGATCTTCTTGATAAAGGTTTTATTCGCCCAAGTTCTTCTCATTGTGAAGTACCAATATTATTTGTAAAGAAAAAATATGGATCCATGTAGTTGTGTGTAAACTATAGAGAGTTGAACAAAGTAATTGCAAAGAATAAATATCTTTTACCCCGCATTGATGAGTTGTTTGATCAACTTCAAGGAACTCAATATTTTTCTAAGATTGATTCGCTGTCGGATTATCACCAATTGAAGATTAAGAGGAATAATATAATTAAGATAATTTTCCGCACTCGTTATGGACATTATGAATTTCTAATTATGTCTTTTGGGCTTACTAATGCACCAGCAAGGTAAACCTAACAATTTAATTTGATATTTTATTTTTAACAAAATTAATTATTAAAAAACATATATAAATTAATTATCTATATTTTTCAATTAGGAGGGATGCAGCTTTCATTAATGTCACACTTAAAAGTCACGTGTCATTTTTTAAAGAAACTTTTAAAAAAGAGTATTTCGGTAAATAGACTAAAATATAAAAAAAATAAGTTGCAAACTAAATTTCAAATAAATAAAAAACTATAAGAAATAACCAAGAATTAAATTAAATTTAAAGAAGTAAAAATATATATGTTACATTTTTTTAAAATATATACGAATAAGTAAATACAGCTGTTGTTGCCATTGGACTGTGAAAATACTTGATAAATATTTAAAAAATTCTTTAAATTGGACACCTTCGCCTTAAAAAAAAAAAAAACTTGTATTTGAATTTGTGGAATGGAAGCATAGAGAAATTTGGCGGGAATGGAAGATATCGGAGTAAGCGAGAGCGATGCGGTTTTCGATTCTCGGAATCTGAATCCTCAACTCTTCTTCAACGAAGTTCTCAACACCGTCGACGATTTCCTTCTCCAAACTTTTGATTTTTTCTTCCAGTAACCAACCCTTTCGCTTTTCCTTTTACTCTCAATTTAATCTTTGTCATATAAATTCAATTCAATTCTACGGCTTGTGATTATTGTGTTTCAGGGAAGCTTCCACCAAGCTCAACGCCGAAGCTACCCAAAGGTCCCAAAATCTCAAACAGGTTTCTCACCTTAATTTAATTAGGGCAACAATTTACAACTAATGGTGAAAATTGTTTATTTATTTATTTAATTGGGTTTTGTGAAGGGTGTGGATTCCATTCGCCAAAAAGTTCAATCTGTTTTGGATCAAAAGCTAGCTGTTTGGGAAAAATTCTGCCTTTATCACTGTTTTTCTCTTCCTGAAGGTTTTCATATGCCAAACACTGTAAGTTCTGCTCCAACTTGTCCTTATTCACAAATATTGATTTGTTTCCTTAATAAGGTTTTAAATTGGTGCTTTGATAACCATAGCATAGCGATTATTGATATTACAGAGAATCGTGGTCTGGTCTAATAGGGCTAATGTGGCCTCAACTGTAGTCGCAGAGATATAAAAAAATCTTTATGTTTTTGGTCCAGATCGCGGTTGCGGAACTTTATTCAAAAACTTGCTCTTCTAGTATTTTCTTAAGAAAGTGTACTTTCTTTCAGGATGAATCTAGAGGAAATGATATTGATCTTGGTGCTATTACCGATCCGGATGTCGATGGACAATTAGATTCGTTGAGGAGAAAACTAGCTGAGGTAGTAAGAGTGCTGATTGCTAAATTGTTCATTTTGTAGATAGCACTCATAGCTGAATTGAGACTTATTATGTTTCTCATTTGATTTATTTTGGTAATAAATGTGTTGTTAGGTGGGGAAAGAGTCTGAAATGCTGAATCAAGAAATTCATGCATTAGAGAGGCAGTCTTCTTTTAATGCTCGGTGTATCAATGAGGCGGTACAATTATTTGAGCAAAACTCTTACCCTGAGTTGTTTCAGGGTAATTTTAGAGCTTCTTATCATCTTTTTGTTCATGTTTTGGCGTTTAGCAAATAAAAAACCCGGTGTTACTCAGAACTTGTTTTGATTCTCTATATATGATTTCTATTTTAATTTAGGGATGCTGCATTTGTATACCTGTTTGTATATGTATTAGTATTATCACATGTATATTGCTTTTCTCATGCACTTTGATGATGCAAAAGAACATTGATTTCTTCGGATACAATTTTGCCTTTTTGTTTTTCCAATTACACATCGTATTTAATATGTAACTAGTATTTCAAAATATTTTAGCAAATAACGAACATTCTTGTGTTGCATACTTTATATAATGTTTTTCTTGTCTATATGGAAGGAGGGCAACATTTAGGGGCCAGCACTATAGGTACCATGGGTCAGGATGTTAACATTTTCCTGGAACTCTGCATTATTTTTTTATTAAAGTAGGCAGGAATGAATTTTTACTCTCTGATTGAAACTATCATCATATTGTTATCTAATATTATATGTTGAACTTGTAAATCAGTAGATCTTTACATTTATTATTTTTGTCCTGTAGAAATTATGGCAACTGCCTCAGAACTTCGAATGAAGATGGGAAAGCTAAACACCAACATGATTGAAGAGACTGCGAAAATGAAAGCAAAAAGGATTGACAGCTCCGAAATGGATATTTCTGCTTTAAATGCTGCAAAAGGTAACCAAAATATTATTTATTGTACTGCAACATGCATTAACTTTCACAGGTTATATTCCACAATTCTGAGTTGAACATTTCTGGTTGCAGGCCTCTCAAATATGAAATTAGAAGATCTTCAAGAATTTGTAAATCTTATGAAGAGTATGTGAACTTTTATATTTTTTTCATCAACTCAGTTGGACTAGACTTAAGCTTATTGTGCCTGTAATTATTTCTTCTCAGTCTTTCTCTGCGATGATTAGGTAGAATTTGCCTCTGGTGCTGAAATTATTGTGAGAAATTCCATGATACTAAAATTACCGGCAAATTTAATGAGATAACTGAATTCGCATTCATCATATATACTATATAGTGTGGAAATATTGAATGTGTTAGATTCCTGAATTAGTGAATGAAGAAAACTAGATTATTGCTGAACTTGTTTTTCTTAGTCTAAATGCATTCAGTTCCACCAGCCGTTGGCTGTTCTCTTAAATAAAGTTGTGTTATATTATATAAGTAGGAGAACGTTAGTTCATCAAATGCATAGACTATAAAGTATAACATTAGTAAGGAGCAAGTTTTATTCAAGAGTTTAAATTAATCTGCCCAAATAGAAAATTGACCTGGCCGATCAGTTGCATAACTCGAGTAGCTGTATAGGCTTGTGCATGATTTCGAGGGTGAATCAAATTGATTCTATGAACCAAATTGCTAAAAACCAAACTGAACGAGAACTGGTTCATTTTTAATCTATTTTTTAATGCAGTTTAGTTCAGGCAACCTATTTACAGTATATTCGGTGACCATATGGACAAATTGGTCTGCCTTTGAGATTTGTCTACGTGTATCTCATTCTTGTCTCAACTGTAATAACTGGAAAAAAACGCTAACTGTTGTGGAATGATCCGTTTTCCCAAAAATATTTCTTGTCCTCTCGATCCGAACAAGCCCCTCTGCTTATTTTCATTACTCTGGAGTGATGCTGTTTTTGTTACTTATTCAGTGTTATTCTATTATTATTTGTGCCATTGTTGTTATGCTAAGCTTAAATTGTTCTTCTGCATGTCAATTTTGACGTGTGAGCTTTATTCTTGTAATAATTATCAATTTAGCATGCTTTGTGGATCTCAAGTTAATTGGGTGAAAGCAGAAGCTAGGAGTTTGTAAATGACAGATATCCCTAAGTGAACTAACTACTAAGTGACGGGTTATATGGAAATATTTGTGTTTTTTTTTTTATTCATTTTAATTCATTCTTAGCTGACTTTACTTGGTTGTTTGTGATAAAGCCTTCAATTATGATAAAGCTATTTTTCATCGCTAAAATTTGGACGAGATTTTTGTTTACTGCCCAAAAGGTGAATATGTAAAGGCTAAATGATAAGGAAAATATTAACACATGTTAAGGAGGATTAGTAGTTGTTTACAGCTTTACTTGTCTATTTATTGATTCTTGATTTATGAATATTGATGTTCAAAAATAATTTTACTTGTTATCATGTGAGACTTACAGAGGTATGGTAAGTAACAATTCATTTCAAATGTATAATAGTAAAAGGTTGTTTGCCTTTAGAAACCAGAGATTCACTTAGTTTAACATTTTTTGTCTTTAGAAGTTAGATGTTACTTTATTTGTGGCATTTTAAGGTTGTAATGGGGATAAAAAAATTAGAGGTTTTTGGGTGTCATCGCAAGTATATTTGATCAATAATTTTCTTTATTTAATCTCCCTTTATTTTATTTTTTTCATAGCCATATAAAAGAAGCAGTAGAGTGAAAACTCTAGAGAGTAAAAACACTAGCAAAAGAAGCAAGCAGGGAGCCACCATAGAGTGTCCTATTGAACTCTTGAACCTCACTAGCTGGTTCGGTACCATATTCAGGAACAAGAGACACAATCTGTAAAACCAAACCATTCACACTGACTCTAACACCAGCAGACAAAGTAGAACGTCTCGGAAACCGAGGTGGTCGGATAAAACTATTTAATGAAATCCAAAATTGTCCTCTTGAATTCCTCTTTATATTATTAGGTCTTCCAGGAAGTTGCATGAATAATTCTGAAGTATTTGCTCTTGGTCCTTTTAACCACACTCTCTGAATTCTGTTTGCTAGATATTCACTAACAAGGACAAATGAACCATCTCTGCTTACTGCTACCCCTGATGCCAGTGCAAGATTGCTTAACAACGCTGTTGTTTGGTTGGTGCGTGGATCATAGCTTAATAGGCTTCCTGAACTATCTTCACTGTTTAGCAGTGTCTCGAAATCTCTGCAAAAAATAAAGTCACATTTACTTGCATGCACTAATAAAATGTGTTACAGCCTCCCTTACTTTTCTATTAAGCCAATGCTAAATCAACCATAAACATTAATACAATAAACCCTCTAATTATTCTGAGATAAGAAAAAAAAATCAAAAAGATATTCTTACTTGAGCTGGAAATTGGTGCTGGCTTCGGTAAAATAAACGATTCCAGTGTCTTGGTCTACATCCAAACCATCACCAAACCTAGTAGAGTTGGGCTGTGCAGGACCAACTAATTGGGTTACATTTTCTCCATTGGGACCAACCTTAATGAGCCCAAAATAAGCATCAGCTACATACAAATCGTTTGTCTGATGATTGAAACCCAATCCTAAAGGCCTTCCACATGTTGCTTGGATTGCTGAGAAGCCATCTAGGCCATCACAGACTGTCTTGTTCCTGAACAGTAAATGAGTATGAGTATATGACTCAACCAAATTATAATAAAGCCTGTTTTTGGGTCTAAATCATCTCCATTTAATAGACACTTTTATTCAAAGAGAGGTCGACTCATAAAATAAAATAAATATTATTTTATTTTATGAATCAATCTTTCTCCAATTCATTTCCAGGCTTTCATTTTCTGCTTTTAATTTTATTAATTTATAAAACTGGCACATTATTTTCAAACCATTTTCTGTTTTTAAATATTTGTTTAATAAATATTGAAAACATTTATTTTTGTTTTCAGTGTGTTCTGTACAAATATGAAAAAAAATAAAATAAAAAATTGTAGTTGTGTAATTAGAAGTGAAAACATCGTTTTTACAAAGTATTTAAATGTTCACTATTAGTTTATGAAAATTAATTTGTTAGAGTTTTACCTGTTTGGCGAAGTGACAGCATATTCCTTGAAACCATAATCTGGACCAAGGTATTTTAAAATTCTTCCATCAGAAGAAGAAATATAAGGTCCTTCGCCGTTTCTATCAAATGCAAGTGACTCAGGGCCTGTCACTGGTGATGGTAGCTGAAGCCTTTTCAGTAATATAGCTACTGATGATGGAGAACACAAAAGGAAGATAAAAAGAGTTGCTGAGACAATAATAATATTAATGTTCAACATGATTGCTAATAATGTATTTACTTACTTTGATCCTAATTTGATGTAAAGCATAAGAACTTAGTAATATATTTATAGGCATAGAATCATGCCATGCATGCAGCGTAATGGGTGGAAAATGTGATGGGGCGGCCAATGCCAACTCAAAGTACTCAATGAAAAAAACACGCAAATTATGATTTCACTGTCAAAATAAAATAAACGTTCATATGTAGAGTTTGTCACAAGTTTTGGTTGATTTATGTAATTATGTTAATTTTTTAACAAAGCATGATATGTGTTGAGACTGCATAATTAAAATGAGTAATAAAGAATATGCAAGATTTAGTTCCACTTACAAATATTCATATAATTAAATTGAATGTTTTTTCGCCGATTCGAAAGTTGATTGATACAAGCTTAAACTAACAATTTATTTTTTTACCAATGATAAAGAAAATGATTTTTCTATTTAATAATATAAAGATTGTTATTTAGAGATTTTGAGTGTGTTTGTCATTATTTTTTTTTTAAAAAAAATAATCACTTATTTAAAAATAAAAAAACACTTCTGAAAGTTTATTTGTTTGTGATAATTTTTGAAAAAAAAAATAAAAAGTTAAAAATAATCTAAAAACTACTTGAAATGAGAAGTTGTTTTTAGTAGTTTTTCAAAATAAATAATTTTTTTATAATTGATTATTTTAAAATAAGTTAGTTTTAATACGACATACAAACACACATCAACTTCTCATTTTATAAGAAATCTCTAAATTATGAAATTTCAAAATCACTTCTTTTAAAATCTATAATAAGCCGACTTTTTAAATAAAAACAGAAATTATTGTGTTTGTTTGTCGCAATGAAAATCACTTTTTTTTTATAAAAAAATCAATTATGAAAAACTATCTTTTTTAGAACAACTGATTTGAAGCGATTTTTAAATACTTTTTTTCTTTAGATTTTTATTTTATCAAAAAGCAGTAACAGATATATGAAAACTTTCAAAAATAGTTATTTTCATTTTAAAAAAACAGTAATTTTTTTAATAGAACTAGCAAGAAATTAGTGCGACGTTGTTGCTATTTTATAAGTACGTAGCTTGTTAAGACTTCAAAAAAATTATCATTTTATTATTAATGACAAATATTTGTTCCATATTTTTATATTTATTTATGACAAATATTTGTATCGTATTTTTATATGTATCAGCAAGAAATATTGTCTTCTTGCTTTTAGTATTTATAAATAACAAATATTTGTTATGTGTTTTTATATGTATTAGTAACAAATATTTGTCTCGTATTTTTTTTATATTTATTGCTTGCAAATATTTGTTCATTGTTTTTATGAATTATTTATAAATATTTTTCATGAATATTTTTAGTATTTATCAATGTTAAATATTTGTCTCAATTTTTATGGAAAATAAAAAAAAAAAACTTACGGGAAATAAAAAAGAAAATAATATTAAAAGTTGTTTAAGAAATTAAATGGAACAAGTTATTATTTTTAATTGGTAAAATTTGGCAATAATTAAAAATGAGAAGTGCAGATGTGCAATATTGTTTTCTCATAGTTATATATTTTTTTAATATTATTGATAGTTTATTGTCATTTTGTATTTTTTTAAAATTGATTATTCGTACAAAAAATTGTAAAAAATTTTATGATAAAGTTTTAATTTAAATTTAAGACATAATATTTAATTTAATAATGTGAGAATTTGTCAATTAAACAAAATCTTATAATAAAATCAGGAGTTTGTTATTTTGATAGTTGATGTAAGAAACCGAACTGATCCTTAAAAAGCTTAATTGATGTTGGGAAACCTCTTGTTCCTCTTCCGCATATGTAGTAAGTAGTAACGTACCATACCACGGTGGCGTGAAGTGAACTGATATTCTTACCAAGCGCGTGAAAGTGCCGTGGAACAAGAAAATATTGATTTAATTTATAAAAATTACTTATTATTTTATATAATAATGGGTTAGTTTGTTACTATTTTAATTTTAAATGATTTTTGTACTATTTCATCTTTTTGTTATAATTTAAAAAAAAAGCATTTTAAAAATTAATTTTTGAATAAAAAATTAGTTTAAATAGCTTATTATAAAATGTTATTTTTAAATATTTAATCTATTTGCTACAATATTTTTTTATAATGAAATTGTTAAATTTATTCTTTGAAATTTCTCATAAAAATCATGTTGAAATATGAGAAAAATTAACGTACATTGTCAATGTAAAATAGTTTTATACCATTTCATCTACCTGTAGAATTATCTTGAGTTACTTCTTTTTTTAAAAAAAATGATTTTATCATGTTAAAATCTTTAAAGATGGATATCTAAATTATTGAATGTCAAAATTTTTAATCTATAACAAATGAATCAAAAACAAGTGACTATTTTTGAATAATTTATTATAAAAATCATTTTTAAAAATATAAAGTAAAAAACTATTCTTTTAAAAAGTTTATAACAATTTGGCTCAATATATAGAATAATAACAAAATAGATTGAATTACTATTTTATTTATATATACTTTTGTTTTTAATATTATTGAACTAATGATAAACTTCAATTAAAGTTGAACCAATCTGATCGAAAGTACTTAAATTTAAAATAAAATAATCATTAATTAGACTTTAGTTTTTTGAACTACTATGTACACAATTTTCTAAACATTATTATACTCTGCATTGATAATAATAAAAAAAATATACTAATAGTTAAGATGAATAGTTTAGTAAAATAATTTATTTTTTTCTTTTAATTATTACATTTTGTAATATAAGTACAAAAATCTTAAACGACACTTATTAATTGACGGAAGAAATATACTCTTGGGACACACTTAAGCATTCATACTTGGGAGATAGATTATTGAAAATTCAAGTAGATTAAGTGATGGTAATATAAATTTAAACATTCACATACTAATTACTTATTTGGTTCAAACGAGGAGAAAAGAGGAAAATGACAGCGAGGAAAATGATTTTAATAGATAGAAAATGCTAATTTACATTTTTAATCCTTATACCATTTCGTGACATTAAATGTTCACATAAGTTTATGACTAAGCATGTTATTGCCATGAAAAATATTAAATATAATATGAGTGTTATTTTTATTTTTATGATGAGTAAAAAATAAAAATAATAAAAGTTGGATAGTTATACTCATGGCTCTTCATGAAAGAACAAGTGATTTCTATAGATAAATAATTATGGTCACCAATTTGTTGACAACAAGATAATAATTATTTTTAGAGGAGCAGGTAATTTTATCAAAACTTCGTGAATTTTTCAAATATGTTTTTTTAGAGGTGTTCATAGGTATGAGTAAATCTACGAACCTGTTACTCAAATCAACTCAACTTATATTTTGATCCAACACATTTTAGTTCAGGTCTAATACAAACCAACTCAAATAACAGATTTATCATTTTGAACTTGCGGACCCGTGAGTTCAACTTATTAAAATGACATAAATATTTTTATTTATTTTTCTATTATTAATGTATAATTATAATGTAGTTATTGAATTTTATTTGAGAATTTGTTAATTTAATTAATTTAAGTGTTTTGTTGTGTTTGTAAATGTGTTGTAAGTATTAAATGATATCTAGATAGAATTTTATGATTTTTGAAATGTTATAGTTTTAAATTTTAATTATATATTTTTTTAGATTAATTTTTTTTTATGACCTGCAAACTCAACTCAACCCGCTATTAATCTGATTGGTTTGGTTCGGGTTTGATGTAAAAATCACATGTTAAGAATTCAACTCAACCTAAATAAATTTGATCGATTCAAGTATTGGTTTGGTTAAAATCGACGCAACTCAACCTTTGAATACGCCTGCACTTCCGGATTAATTATTTTAAATTGACATGATATTGTAAAATAACTTTTGTTATGAAATATATCTCTTGATTTTGTTTATATGGTATTTAAGAATTAAAAAACATGTCAATAGAAACAAGTAATCCTTTTAATATTTCTACAAGATTATCTTAGTCACTCCCTCTATCTCAAATGGGGCTATGAAGATTCTCATCATAGACAAGTATCCCAAGGTGAGCAATAGTTCTTTACAGTTTTACTTGTCTATTCATTGATTCTTGATTCATAGATATAGATGTATGAAAATAATTTTACTGCTTTTCATATGAGCCTTACAACTTTACTTCTCTATCTATTTATTTCATAGCTATACAAAAGAAGTGAAGAACTCTAAGGAGTAAAAACAGTAGCATAAGAAGCAAACAGAGAGCCATTATAGAGTGTGTCATTGTACTCTTGAACCTCACTAGCTGATTCAGTACCATACTCATCAACAAGAGACGCAATTTGTAAAACCAAACCATGCTCATAAGAACATCATGAAGATCAAGGTGGTCCTATAACACTGTTCACTGAAATCCAAAATTCACCTCTTGATGTTATCTGGTCTTCCAGGAAGTAGCACGAATAATTTTGATGAATTTGCTTTTGGTCCTTTTAACCACGCTCTCTGAATTATGTTTGCTAGATATTCACTAACAAGGACAAATCAACCACACAATACTGTTGTTTGGTTGGTGTGCTTGGATCATATCTCAATAAGCTTCCTGATTTATCTCCACTGTTTAGCAGTGTTTGGAAATCTCTACAAAAGTATCAAATGACACATTTATTACTTGCATGCAAAGATAAACTGTGTTACATCCTCCAATATTATTTTTTCAATTAAACAAATTTTAAATCAACCATAAACAATAAACCCTCCAAATTATTTGAGATAAGCATTAGATATCTAGTTAGTTTACCTTGTTAGTTAATTTGTTACAAAAGCAGATAACAAGGTTTAGGGTTGATCATAAAAAAACATCAGATTTATTTGTTTATTTAGTCTAATTGATATTTCGGCATAAGTTATAGGTAAGAAGTTGTATATCATCGTTTATAAAAAAATTGTTCTGAACGAAGAATTCAAGAGTATAACATGACGATCAAGGATAAAGATATGATAAAAATAAAATCAAAGAAAAAAAAAACAAGATTGTATGGAAAAATGTCTTGTCTCAAACAAAGAAGAATTTTTTAAAATTCTTTTGGTGATATTCTTTTTCAAAAACAATCTAATTGGTATTTTAAATTTCATCCATAGAAATAATGAATGATAAAATACAGAATTTATATTCTTTCAACTGATGAATTTTCGTCATTTCCAAGTCTCTGTAGTTGATAAATTTTTGGCTTTTTAAATTCTTTTTAGCCTATACAATTATTTCTTGACATTTTTCAAATTTAAAGTGTATTAAAATAATATTTAGTTACCAAACTAAATAAAAATGTAAAGCAATTATTTATCTAATACTAATTAAGAAAAGAAATAAAAAAAAGTTATTCTTACTTGAGCTGCAAGTTTGTGCTAGCTTCGGTAAAATAAACAATTCCAGTGTCTTGGTCTACATCCAAACCATCACCAAACCTAGTAGAGTTGAGTTGTGTAGGACCAACTAATCGGTTACATTTTCTCCATTGGGACCAATCTTAATGAGCCCAAAATAAGTATCAGCTACATACAAATCATTTGTTTGATGATTGAAACCCAATCCTCCCATCACATATTGTCTTGTTCCTGAATAGTCATCACTCATTATCACTGTAACTCAACTAAAATATTATTGAGCCCATTATTGGTTCACATCCTCTCTATTTAATAGACATTTTCATGTCATGAAATAAAATAATATTATTTTATTTTATGAATCTATCTTTTTCCAAATAAAAGTATTCATTAAACGGATATGATCTAAATCTAAATCTAAATCTAAATCTAAATCAACTGTTTACTTTCTTTTACTTTTATTTATAAAATAGTCTCATATTTTCAATCCATTTTCTGTTTCTAAATATTTGTATAAAAATTATATATATTTTTTCTTTTAGTTTTCAGTGTTTTCTATACAAAAAAAAAAAAAAAGAGGAAACAAATTAAAAATGAAAACATTGTTTTTACAATGTAAAAGTAAATGAAAATGAATCTGTTAGACTTTTACCTATTTGGAGAAGTGAAAGCATATTCCTTGAAACCATAATTTGGACCAAGATATTTGAAAATTCTTCCATCAGAAGAAGTAACATAAGGTCCTGTCCCTTTTCTATCAAATGCAAGTGACTCAGGGCCTGTGACTGGTGATGGTAGTTGAAGCTTGTTGAGTAATGTAGCTATTGACAATGGAGAACACAAGAGGAAGATAAAAAGAGTTGTTGACACAGTAATATTAATGTTCAACGTCATTGCCAATAATTTAATTACCTAATTTGATGTAAGGCATAAGAACTTAGTAATATATTTATAGGCGTGCAATAAGTGGAAAATGTGATGAGTCATGAGGCCAATGCTAACTCAACATTAACATCGTGAAAAGAACACGCAAATTATGACTTCACTGTCAAAAGAAACGTTTATTTAGTTGTGTCACAAGTTTTGGTTGGTTTATGTAATTATATCTTTCTGAACAAAGCATGCATACTGCAGAATTAAAATGTGAAACAAAGTAAAAAATGCAAATTTATCTTTCAAATGGTAAGCATTGCTCAAATTAATTTCCGGATATTGCAAATTAACAAATATATTCATGAAACATTAAATATTAATCAAAATAGTCTATATGACATATTATAATTTAGTATTTAACCCCTCTATGTTCATCTCATATCAATGTCATTACAATATGCTCATATTTCGATAAAATTGAAATCTTTCATGGACTAATTTGTTCATAATTAATTCATGCACAATTTCAATTACTCACAAATTTATCTCTGAAATAACAAAATTTCATCGAAAAGTTTGTTCTCGGGAAGATAACATTGACATGAAATCAACGTTGATAATTCACATATTCAATTACAGTGTCACATTAAAATATTTAATGACAAAAGTTTATGTATGAACTATTTTGATTGATATTTTACAATGTCAAATATGAATTCACAAAATTTAAGAACCAATGAATATAATTTCAATGATCAATATATCCATGTTGTCGAATTAAAATGTAAAACAAAGATAATTATAGGATATAAATGGTAGGCTCATGAGTTTTGTTGCTGATTCATACAAGCTAATTAAAACTGCTCCTTAATTAAGGAGCTTAATTAATTTATCTAGTGTTGGTGAGTCGTGAAATATCCTCTTCTACAAATGTAACATACAATGGTGGCGTGAAGTGAACTGATATTCTTTCCATTGGGTGAAAGTGCTATGGAACAAAATATTAATTAAATTTATTTAAAATTACTTTTATTTTTTGGTCTATTAAAAATTAATTATCTTAAAATATATAGAAAAATTGTAAAACCAACTTGAATAACTATTTAGTTCTTTTTTTTTTAAACAAAGTTGTGGTTTATTAGCTTCAAAGGTCAAATTGATTAAGTGTATCTAAATTAACCTAACATCTAATTAAGTGATTGAGTTTGAGTGGTTAATAAATTTTAATTAAACACAAATCATTTAGGAGAGCCGAATTGAACTCTTAACTTGAGATTGCAATCCTAAATTTCTTATTTAGGAGAACCAAATTGAACTCGTAACTTGAGATTGAAATTCTAAATTTCTTAATTCAACACTAGATCAATAGAATCTCATTTCTATATAAAACTTGAAGGTTAAAAAGATTATATCATAACCTTTTTTTTTTTAAGAACTGAAGAGTATTACGAACAAGATAAATTTTTTAAATAAATTTATAATAAAATTTACTTAATTTTGAAATGAATTTCAATTTGGTTAGAAGTAATAAAATGAATGGCCTTATTTTGAGTTTGGATGACAAAACAAGGGTTTTTTTAATGTTAGAAATTGATAGTACAGTACTAATTGTTTTATTGAACTTGATTAACAGTGGTTCAGAATTTAAGTAGATTAAGTGATGGCAATGAGTTTAAAAATTAATAGACTCATTAGCTGAAAGTCGATTTGGTTAATGGGAGGGATGAAAATGATTTTCATAGATAGAAAACAAATTTAAATTTATTCAAGAAGGGTCAATGGTAAATAGAAGATCAACCACATAATATTGCACTCTCTTATGTGGAAATTTTGTGATTTAGAAAAGTAAGAAACAATCTAAATCTAGTGCTGAAACAAAATTTAGGACAATAACATAAAGGATATGCGAGTTACTATGATTGAAGATCATTTTGGAGGACATGAAGATAAAGTGATGAACCAATGAAACTATATTGTAATAATAAATATGCTATTAGCATAACATATAATCCAATGTAGCATGACAAAACCAAGCATATTGGGGTTGACATACATTTCATCAAAGAAAAACTCAATAGTGACCTAATCTGTACTTCATAAGTCTCATCTCAAGACAATTTTGCAAATCTTCTAACTAAAGGGCTAAACAACACCAACTTTAAAAGAATTGCATCCAAACTAAAAATAGAGAAAACCTATTAATCAGATGTATTGTCAACATATTTCAATTCAATAAAATATATTTTTACTATAATTCTTGAGATTAAGAAAACACGGTTTTTACGACTCTTTTTCCAATCATTTAAAGCCATTCAAAAAGCATCTCACTTAAACAACATAAACATGAACAGGTAGTACAAAAATTATTCTATTTGTTAAAAAGCAGAGTTTTAGAAGTTCAAATAATTACCTCACTAATCGTAACTTGGACAAGGTTCCTTTATTTAGTAAGAAGATCCCTAACATCAAACTCAATGTCAACAAACTTTTACTCCTAAAACTCCGACATAAAAACATCCGACAATCTTAGCAAAATGAGTGAATTTGAGATGGTGTTTGTCAATCAGTCTACGTATAAAAAAAAGTAATGAAATATAAGTTAGGGTTAGTTTTTATTTCCCCATTCATGTCCATTAATTTACAAAAGTTTATTGCTTTGTGATTTATTTGAAGTTAAAAGATCAAACTTAAAAACATCCGACAATCTTAGCAAGGACTATAAATTGACGCATACTTGAGTGTTCGAGAAATGTCAGCTTGTCACTACTCTTCTGTATTAGCAAAAATTTCAGCAGTGTCAATATCCTGTCTTGGTTTAAGGAAAAAAATGTCTTGAACAATAGCTCTATAATTTAAAGTAGAATTATCCTCTATCTGATAATTTATGGCCTCTGATGTTCTAAGAATGAAATGGAAAAACTTAAATAAAGATAATGGTACAATTTTATACTCAACAAAACACCCCTAATCTAGGGCATATATAAGTTACATTCTGCTCCCCAGCTTCGTGTAGTCACTCAACCAGCTGAACATCTTGATTCCCAGATTGAATGAATGATACACTCAATATCCAGGGGGCAATGACTACCTACAAACAAGTCAATATCAGTCTAACGATTTCGACGGAAAGGAGATGATGTAGTCAGGGAAGAGGGGTGAAATATACCAAAGAGTGAAATGCATGGAAAAAACAAAACTGTGTCATCATAGGATGACAATAGGAAATAGTTTAGGATGGAGAGCTTACATTTCCTTCAAATAATCCTTACAAGAAACTTTCAATGTTGAGTTCAACAAAGGAGCAGGGATCAGGAATGTCGAAGTTGTTTAATACCTGAAATAATACACAACAAACATAATTACTTGTTTTAGATTTACATGACTCCCAAGTACATATACAGAGGCATTTATTGATACAATCTACTCCACAGAAAAATGGAATGCTTTTAAGCCTTCATTCTGCAAACGCACCTTTTGTACTCATTTTTAACTCTTAATAAAATACATCCATTGCATATGACTTAATTTAAGAAAGTATATACAATTACCAGAATATATAAAAAACTGGAATGTAAAATTATGTGCAAACTGGTTATAGTATAAATCACGATGAGACAGTTTCAGTTATCACAGTACCTCTGGATGAACAATGCCAAAAGTCCCAATCTGCTTTCCCTGGTAAATGATTCTAGCTTGTCTACCAGCAAGAAACTCGGGCTCCTTCAATAAGCAATTGTGTTCATAAAAAATTAGTCAGAAGCAGAATAAGAGTTCCTAACAAGAGAAAGACAAAATTAAACATGGGGATTCTGTGTAGTAATATACACTTACATCTGACCGCTCAATATAATACCCTGATTTATCACCAGGTGAAACAAATGTAATCCCATTCTTTTCCATTACTCTGTCCACCAACCCATGAATTATCTGCATATCGTCATTGATAAATTTAAGTACATTAATCATTTAGTACTCTCATCTAGATAGAACATATGCTAACTGCGATAAGTAGTGATATTTATTTTCAATATCACAGTACTATTGTTAAATGTAGCAAGTGTAAATTAATTCTGAACTATTCTGGATAAGAAAAATATAAGTACCCTCATCCTTATCCATAATCAATTGAGTTGAGATACGGATACATCAAATGCTGTACGGTCAATAACTTGTACTCAATAAGCGAAAAATCAAATAAACTGCCATCAAGTCATTGCATAGTATACCTCAAATCCTGCATTAGCACCACAGTATAGTGCAGCAAGTTGGCGGAGATTTTTTGCACCAACATCATTTTTGTCCTCCAAAATAGCTATATCACCCACTTCAAAAATCTGAACCAAAAGTTTTAGAAATGTATTCATATAATCTTACAGTATAGGAGATAGAAAAGAATGAAAAATTGAATTATCTGATGCAGAGGTAAAGTTAATCGGTTTTGTCAGACTCTAATGGCACGTGTTAATGAATTATCAACTGACTTGAAGAAGCAAACAGACTAGTTTTAGTTGTCAATTTCAGAAATAAAGGCAAAATCAAACATAAATCAGCTGATTATGTATTTGACAGCAGACTTGCCATGTAATATAATTAGGCCGATAAGCATTTTTCTTTGTAGTATCGGTCAAATTTACAAACTTGATCATGGCATGTGCAGTTGGAGAACAGAGAGGCTCTAAGCAAATAGGGGCAATGATATAACATAGTTAATAGTTTCGTGCATGTCCAAACATAGGAGAACAGATACAACCATTTTTTATTGTTTTTGGAGCAGGAAGTATTTCCAAAATGACTGACTGAATAAAGCCCTATTACTCAAACATGGAAGAGGAGTATAACGGTTGAACAGAAAATGGCTCCTGAATTCAAGGGATGTAGCATTGGAAGTGCATAGGTTTTACATGTTATTTACTGCTTCTATCTTTGATTCGATCCCATACAATTTAGTATCAATTGAACTGAATTTTCATGTGAGTATTACACTTTCATAGAATATAAATACTGCAAAGGATCATGATAAAAAGATCAATGACAAAAGGAAGAACTTGATGAATACCTTTATGGGCTTTGGGTGATCCTTGTTGTGAGCAACAGTTTTCAAAATGCCAGGCATAAGACTAGTCCGGACAGCCTGAATAAATTATATAATTAATAAGAACAGTGTTTCTATGGGGAAAAAACTTCCAATTTATGAAATATGAACAAGTGTATACCGTTATACAACAGACATGAAAATAAAGCACAAGCCACTCCACAAAATTAAACATTAAAGAAAACGAAATATTAACAAAAATAAGTGTTATTGGAAGAGCTACATAAAAGAAACAGTGAAAACTATTAGTAATTTGCGCAGCAACTGGAATAACAACCTCAGAGAATAAAGCAAAAAGATCAATAATGAAAATAGCAACCATTTCAAGATAATCGGTTGTCATTAAGAGAGTTAAAATGTGTGAACCTCGAAGTCTGAAGACCTAGGGTTTCCGATGATAACCGCTTTGGATTTATCATCTTGGCGATTTAGCATGGCAAAGTTTTCTTTTTTTGAGCAGAGAATAAATGTCAAAACCTCCGTGAACCCAATCAATGCAACCTGAAAAGAATTTTGGAATAAAAGGATTCAGGTAACTAGGCACTTTAAATAATTAACAATAACATTCAATCCAGTAATTTATTCAGGTAACAAAGAGAATAAACTGACTGGCATATTTTATGGAAAATTAAAAGCAAAAGAACTTATTGTTCTATACCTCTTTTCTAATAAGATCACTCAGCTCATTGAGAGGAAGTAGTGCCAAGGAAGCAGCCAATCTCTTTGACCCCTTATTATCGACTATCGCTTGATCCTTAATAGCATTGAATCCATAAGCTATTGCAACATCCTGCAGATAACAGAACCAAAAGAGGGATTCCTTGTCAGTATATATGTAATAGATTTGATATGCATGCATGAATGGTCAAGCCTATCACCACCAGTACCTCCATAACATCACATGGATGAAGAACATCGCTTCTAGTAGGAGGTACAGATACAACAAAGTTGTCAGATGTAGATTGCTTGGCATGCAATTGCATCCGGTTTAAGAACTTGGTGACCTGAAGAAATAGGGAAAAATTACGAAAAAAGAATGACAATAATCATTTCATTTTACACCAGAAAACATGACCATTGAACCTTACATCTTACATTAGAGACAATACACTGCACATAAAAAGACTAAAAAAATAGAATTTAAGGTAATAATGACACAAATAAACATCTGAAGAACTCAACCATAGAAGTAAAAAGCCAGAACAAAAGAATACATAGTCACCCAATAATATGTACAAAACTTACAAATTAAATATCTTGATTGTTTAAACACATGCAGACTTAGTCCAAAAGATAAATGACTGTATCAAAATTTCAAAGGGTAAATTAAAATCTGAAAAAGTGATGCTCACTTCTGAGTGCAAAACCCAAAAAAAAGTATATACTCTACACTAGAGTTACAGCTCACTAACTAGCAAAACAGTTAAGCATCCAACAAATACCTTGACAAGTTGACGTGTAGCCATATTCTTCACTAATGCTGATAGAAAGCTTACAACCAGTCAAGATATTTCACTTAAAATTTTGCATTAGCATAATAGAGGAAGGAATTACCTGCTCTGCCTCCAACGATACTCCAATCAATCCAGTAATGTAAGCTAGGGAAACTTCCATATCGTAGACAGATAAATCAGGATATATGTGAGATTTTCCATCAGAAGAAATCACTTCAACCGGTTCAATGACAAACTTATTTTCACAATATTTCGAGAAGGCTGTTACCTAAGAAAACAGAGAATAGTCTGATGTTCATACAATTATCACACCAACAAAACGCAAACAAAAAAATCGGAAAATTTCGGTGCTCTACCATCGTATTTAAAACAATTTTCGCCTTTGTTAGATCAGTGGCAGTGCATTCAATAAATACGTTCTTTGTCTCCAGAGTGATGGCTGAATGTGCACCATTGATAATTGGGGGTAACGATAAAACAGTTCTGACAAAAAATTGTAGTATATCAATAACTGAATTCAACAACAGAATATAGAAAGCAACAACATCAGAGAAACTAAAGGTCAAGTGCCACAATTTTCCATTTTAAATAAAAAGTGCAATTAACAGAATAATACCTCTTACTGTCATATAAAACAGGATAAACGGGAGAGTCCTCAATTATATGTAAGAATTTCTTCAGTTTCAAATCTGACTGTAAAAAATAAATAAATAAATAAATGTATTCAGGCAAATCTCAAAGGAAGTATATCCAAACACAAATCGGAATAAAAGAACACCTTGCTGGGTGGACTTGAATAACGCATTACCATACTTGTGCTAGGTTTATAACAACTTATGCTATATAAAACAAGAGAAAATATTCAAAAACTCACTTTGTAGAACTCCATCAGCTCATCAGCCCTGAAGCTCCTTTCCTACCATGCGAAAAGAACAGAGAGGAAAAACTTTAAAAGGTTGATTTGCAGCTTGTGTAATAAACTTATTTATAGATCAATTAATGTTGTCAACTTTGAGTATTACACAAAGCAGTTTAAGTCAAAACATGACCTTTTGCATCAATGGAGGTTGTAGTAGTATTTGAATTCAAACATATGCTTTGCTTGAAACTGAGTGCCATTAATAAAAGTTACCTGCTTTAGAGGCGTAAAGTTGATACTTGTAGGTGGCAAAGCCTGAAAAAAAAAACATGACAATCATACAAATATTAGCTTGCCAACCACTTCAGTCCATCCTCCCTCATATTTATAATTTAAGACAATGTAACCTAACAATCATTGTTCCATGCCATCACAGGAATAAAACAAATTGGTTTGAAGTTATCTTCTTGCAAGTAAAAGGCCCCTCTCCTAGAAAGTCCTGGAAACAACTTTCTTTTCCTAAGGAGCACTAGCCTTCCTCAAACACAATACAGAAATGTCTTTCAAAATCATTAAATTTTGTTGTGTTTCCTTTCCAAAATGCGTACAATTTTCATACACTACATGTTGAAAGAAATTAACCTCATAGGTAAAAGGACCCTCCAGTTTATCCAGATCATGAGTGCCAATGGCGACAAGGGTTCTTCGCCTGAAAAAGAAGAATGAAAATAAATTAATTGAAACTTCATTCTAAAGTACCGAGATTGTGATATGAGACTACGACATAAAAACAAACTGATGAATAAAAAGAAAACATAATTATTTTAGAAAAGAAAAGGGCATAAGTTGGAAATAAAAAGTAACCAAAAGCCACCGAAAAGAAGAGTTTTCCAATTGTTTCATCCAAGATAGAAAAGCAAGAGATTATTAATAAATAAAGGCTAAGAAATAATATTACCATATAAACAAAGCTCAGCTCAGAGTAGGGGGTTTTTAATTTTTTATGCTCTAAAAAAGTTTGTATGTTATCGAAAACTCAATAAGGAGAAAATAGGGCACTCATGACAGCATTCCAACTCACAATGCTATTTTGGAATAAATAACCTAGAGAGAGTGTGAGACAAGAGAAAGGTACAAGTGTTATCGATGGCGGAAGGCAAAAAATCCGCCATATAAACACGCCATTGCGGCCTATGGCGCCGCCATGGCAGGCATTCCTTCACAAATTCCCTATGGCAGTTCTCCAAAACTCCGCCATGCCATGGCATCATGGCCTCCATTTAACAACATTGGGTACACAGACAATTTAGTGATAGATTTTTTTGCAGAAAATGAACCAAAGCAAATAAAGTAAAAAGATAAGAGCAAGTACATCATCAATTTGAGAAACATATAATCTGCAACTCAAAAGTCAAACCAAATAAAGTGGCGATTCAAATCACATTACCGACAAATATTTTGGTGAAGCTTGTCTTGGAGATCAATAAAGCTGTTGTATCTTGCTTTATCAAAAGTTAAACCTCTTAATACGGCACATACAACAAAGGGACGTATCAGAGATGTCTACAATGAGAGAGAGAAAAAAAAATTAATTTTCCACTTAGAAAAGGCTTGTACTAAAAAGTTGTATATGCACAACATAACTACCTCTGGCTTCACATGCATTTTAAGCATTGCATCTTTACTAATATCGGCCAATTTGTAAGTGGGGATTTCCTGGAACCCACAGAAAACTCGTAGGGCTTGAGCCAGTCCTTCAAGGCAGAGTAGGTCATATCTGAGCAAAAAGTAAACAGCAAGTCAGCAACATTTTTTGATTTAAGGAAAATGATATTTCTTCCACACATGATTTCGGATCGTGGCAAGGTGTGATTGCATGCTTGTAATAGTTGCATAATTGGGTGAATTCTCATGTTGCAATTGCAATGAGACAATCACATGCCACTTCATTCATGATGAGTATTGCAACTTTGTTTTCCAAAAATAGAGCAGCACTATTAATTATAAAATGAAAATAGAGAAACACTATTTTATCAAGCTTGAATTTTCTTGTCAATCTCCATTGATGTAATCAAAGCTTATTTAAAATGCAACATAGAGTATGAGTACGAGTATGAGTATGAGAAAATTCTAGACTGTTTACATAGTGAATAGTTAATAAAACCATATAAAACAAGTGAATGTGAACAGAAAGGTGCCACTGTGAGTATGAGAAATGAATGTTTGAAGCTTCAACAAAATCAAGGTGCCAATGTGATTTCGCCAAACTCACCATGAATCCAAACATGCATTAAAAAAAATACTAATGCAGAATCACATTTTGTTGATTCACATTTGCAGCATAAACACCAAAGAGAATCTACCTGTTTGCAGGAATTTCGATTTTGTAGATAACTTCTTCATCCTCATCAGCTTCTTCTTCTAAATGCTTCTCTTTTCTCACAATTGCCTTTTCTGTAGTCTGATACAATTCAAAAGATGATGTTGATTATCACTATTACTATTACTATAATTATTAATTAATAAATAAAAAATCACTAATTAAAGCTCCAAATTTGGCCAATAAAAACGGAAAATTACTTACAACGTCATCAAGCTCAATGCCAAAACTGAAGCATAGGTCTTCGAATTCCTCTTGTGCTGAAAAAAATCAATTAAAAAAAAATGCAAGTGTGATCATCATCATAATACATAAAAATTAATGAATAATATCAGAGAGATTGATATGAAAAATTGAAGCTCACTGTAAGTTTTTCCTATAGCCGCAAACAGGCGATCCCGCCCTACACTCACGGTAGGCATGGTGGCTTTCTTCGTTGAAACTGT
This sequence comes from Cicer cuneatum, assembly GCA_037974295.1. Lineage (NCBI taxonomy): Eukaryota > Viridiplantae > Streptophyta > Magnoliopsida > Fabales > Fabaceae > Cicer > Cicer cuneatum. Next base: position 8,239,461 of record JBBPBO010001985.1, read on the forward strand.
GTTTCGCTTAGATTTCTCGCGTCCCAAACTCTTTTTGTCGTGTTTTGACCAAAGTTATGTAGCATCCCCTTGCATTTTAGGTTTTTTTATTAAATGGGCCGTTAGTTTCTTTCTCAGGCCCATAATATATAGTACTTATATGACCAGCCCAATAAAGATGGGCCGGACTAGCTTAGAGTTTGTTAGGAAAACCCGGTTTGGCCCAAATAATAAATACGTGTTATAAGCATTCATGTGTTTAAAAACCCTAAATAAAACCAACCTTGACATTTGTGAGACCGTAAAACCCTAACTTTCAGAAACACCTTTCACCGGAGCAGAGTGTGTGATGGGGAGCGACAGTGAAGGAGAGAAATCGGTGCAAAAAGAGAGAGAGAAGAAGAAGATGCTTGCGTTGGCTCCCATTGCTAAACCTCTTGCTGGGAAGAAGCTTTCTAAGAAAACACTCAAGCTTGTTCGTAGAGGTATTATCTATGTGAAGTGTGATTTTTTATCCTCATATTTACTTGTTAGTTACTTACATTGTTGTTTTTGCTACTATTAGTTTCTTACGATGTTGTTTTTGCTGCTATACGTTCTTGCTTTTGCTTCTATTGCTACTGCGTTGATTGTGCCCGCGGGAATAGTTGAATTAGTGAAAAAACTGTTGACTTTTAGGCATTCTATACATACATGGTACTATGTTCTAAGCAATTGGTTGAATTATTTAGAAAAATCGAAACTTTTACTTGAAATCTGAACCATCGTTTTTGTTGTGGAGTGGAGTGTGTTACATTATGAATATAAGATTTGTTTTTCTGTCTTTTGTTACATTTTAGTTGTCTTTTTAAACTAAAAGATGACATTTGTTTTTGTTTTAAATGAATGTTTGTTAGATTTTTGTTAGTGTAAGAAGTTGAACCCATGTTCTTTACTTGCTGTTAGTTTGTTGGTTCTGTTAAAATATTTGTTCTTTAAGCATGAATTTTTTGCTACTTTGGCTCACATAAACCTTCATCTTCTGTATCTGTATTAATTTGTGTCTTTTTTCAGCGGCTGAAAACAAGTGCATAAAGAGAGGAGTAAAGGAGGTGGTTAAGAGTATAAGGCGAGGTCAGAAAGGGTACGTATTAAGTGAAATTTGGATCCTTAACAAAGGACATAAGGATTACTGAATGTCTTCGAAAGTTTTGTTTTTGTTTAACTTCTCAATAAAATGCACCTTCTCTCAGTGATTTTATTTTTCATTGTGCAAAAGCAATGCTGACCCTTATTTTTCTTGCCTTTTTTCCTATGTAGTGTTTGTGTTATAGCTGGGAACATATCACCAATTGATGTCATCACTCATGTTCCGGTTTTGTGTGAAGAGGCTGACATTCCATATGTATACGTCCCATCTAAAGAAGTAAGTAATTAATTTTGCCTTGAATCTTGATGTTTTGATAAATTTAGTTAATATTATAGACCACATGATTCTAATTTCCTTTGAGGATAACACAAATTTGTTGTCTTATATTTTTCTTCTAACGTTTGACTTCATAATTAAAAGTTGTTTTCTTTAAGGTTATTTTTTCCTTCTGTGTGATCCTTCTAGTTGCTTCAGCATGTTATAAATTCAATTTAAACATAAAGGGAGTGGAAGAAATTTTCTGAAATTGTTACTTTTGAGAAAGTTCTGCTATTCCCTTATTTGGTTTCATTTATGTTGAGAAACTCCAATTACTCTAACACTTGAAAGTTCATATGCTAAATTATTAATATCTTTTTCCAGGACCTTGCAACCGCAGGAGTAACTAAGAGGCCCACTTGTTGTGTTCTAGTGATGACGAAGCCTTCAAAGGGTGAACTAGAACAAGGAGTACAAGAGAAACTAAAATCAGAGTTTGATCAAGTTGCATCCGACATCACTGAACTTACAACTTCACTGTTTTGAAATAAACACAAATGTATCTGTACTTTAGGTTACAATGGTTCAACATATGGGCAATGTACTGCAATCATTTGATCTATGGGTTTAGTTATTTTTCTATTTTCTTATTATAAAGGTTGTTGCTGTCTTATCTTTTGATCAATCCCCAAACGAGGGAGACTGGAAATTAGTTAGATTCACTTCTCACCTGTTTGAACTATCATTATTTACGTTGAAATTTTGAAAGAGAAAAAAGTATTTCTAAACTAGTCCAATTGATGTCTCATTTGTGTTGTTCAATAATTTGGTTAACTCAAATCTGTCTCTGGTATTACTATATAGTTTTGCTTCCTGTGTCCGGGGGCAATAACGTGTTACAGTGGTTAGAACTCTTTTTGTGATTTGTTGCATTAAGATAGTATAGGAAAACTATTTCCAATCTAAATAATATTTCTCTGTAAGTGCTTTCTTAATAATATATATTATGATAATAGTGTGATAGTTAAGTATGGTTAATAATTGTTTTATTTAGGTTTTGAATTTAGTTATTAGTTAAAATATGAAGAAAAAGATAGTATAATGTTAGTTATAATTTATTGTACAGACTAAATACGGGGCTTTTTTATGTCATTAGCAATATTATAATATGTATTTCGATAGTAGGTAGAATTTTGAAGGAAATTATACATTTATTATAATTTGCTATATGAACCAACCATCAACTCAATTTTTACTAGGTTTTCTCTATTGTAATTATGTTTTCTCAGCTTTGACCCTTTTTCTCCTTTCATGCAAAATGTTGAAAGTATTTAAATTGGTAAAAAAGAGTAGGAAGTCTATTACAAGATTTTATTGATATTAGTTTTGACAGGGATGGAGAAAGAGATATCAGTATATTTAGAAAAGTTATGTCATTTATGGTAATTTTGTAGTTTAAAAAATTACTTTTATAAAATTATATAAAACTGATTAAAAATTAAAAATCATTTTGAAACAAATCTCTAGATTTTCGAAACTAAAAATTATTTTTATTTAAGTTCAAACAAATGCACCCTACAATTTATAAATTATACACAAAATAAATGCAGCATACCATATTATATGTGTTAAATTATATTTAATAAACATTTTATACTAAATAAAGTTAGTTTTTTATACACGAAATATATATATATATTTATATAATATTTTTTACTATAAAGGAGAGTATATATATATAAAATGTTTTATTTATAAGAGTAAAAGAAAATATTAAATTGAATAATTTCATCAAAACTTCAATAATATTTTATAATAACTTTTAAATATTTTAATACTATAACACAATCTTAATAGAATAACTAACTACAAACGACACAAATACATATGTATTTTACTATTTTTATTTACTAAAACTTGTGAAAAAGAAGATGAAAGATGAGACGATGACGGTTAACTCTTACGTACCAATTTAAAATAAAGAGTTAATTTTTTTCTAAAATTTATTTTTATTTCTATAAGAAAAATAAATTTTGCATGTCATCCTATATTCATTTTATTTAAGAAATTTTATATTATTTTATTAATATATTAAGTTGAACGTGATTTTAAGTTTAACAATCAAACTATTCAAATAAAATAAATATATGATAACTATTTTTTATTATTATTATTATTATTATTATTATTATTGTTGTTATAATAAGTTTTTGACTTAGATGATTTTGGTCTCACTTTTACTCATTTCTAATTACTTAATCCTAGTCAAATTTTAACTAAAATTATTTCGCCACGCGTGAACGTTTTTGACAGTTGGATAGTTGTAATTGGGCAAGTGTAAATTAATAAATTGAATTAAAAAATAAGTTAAATAGCACATCTGGTCCTTTAACTTAATTTTAATTAACGTTTTAGTCCTTTATCTTTTTTTTTTCTCGATTTGATCCTTTATTTTAATTTTAAGTGATAATTTAATTTTTTATGTTTTAAAATGTTAACAATATTATCCTTTTTTTTTACAAAAATTCAAAAAATTCATCAAAATTTTCAACCAAAACCCATAAAACTAATTATATTCTTTAATATAATACAAATTTCATCAAATTCGTAACTCAAATATTCAAATAAACTCATATTTTTATTCTTTATTTGATTTTTAAAATTTCATCTCTAACAACATCAAATAAAAAATGAAAATATGAGATTATTTGAATATTTGAGTTACGAATTTGATAAAATTTGTATTATATTAAATAATATAATTAATTTTATGGGTTTTGGTTGAAAATTTAGATGAATTTTTTAATTTATTGTAAAAAAAAAAGATAATATTGTTGACATTTTAAAACATAAAAGATCAAATTGTTATTTAAAATTAAAATAAAGGACCAAACCGAGAGAAAAAAAAAAAGATAAATGACTAAAACGTTGACTGAAATTAAGTTAAGGGACCACGAGTGCTATTTAGCCTAAAATATATATAAACCCCCATTCTTCTTTATTCCCATAGTAATCCACTCTCTCCCTCTCCAAAACTCCATCTTTCTCCTCCACCCTAACTTCCATTTTTCATCATTTTTCTTCTCCCAACCACTCATCATCACGAGATAACTATTATCGTAAATTCATGGTAGAATATAATGAATTTAAGAGTAACTCTCATAGTATTAATAAGAGATAAAATTGAAATTAAACTTAATATGAAAGAGGACAAATACTAGATTTTTTTCTTTTATATCCCTTTCTTTTTTTAATTTTTTAAAATATACTTCTTTAGGTGGAGGTTGCATCTCTGTCTTATGACCACGCATGATTTTTTTTTTCTCCAGTAGGAGAAAAAGGTAGTAGATGGATCCTTCATGTGGTCGTAGGAAAAAAAAATCATCTTTCACGTGATCGTAGGACAGAGATGCGATCTCTTTAGTATATAAATTTAAATTTAGGTATTTTGAAAAGTTTAAAAAGAAAAAGATATAAAAGAAGAAGAAAAAAAAATACTATAGCCAACTACAGTTATAAATTGAAATGTCAATTGTCAACAGAACTCATCAGAATAAAAAAGAAGCTTATTTAGTGGTCACAAGTATAAAGAAGCTTATATGCTGAATAAAGGTGTAAGGTCAGTGAAACTTATTACTAATTTATTACATATTGGGTGAATGCCAATATATACAGGTGGTCCACTACTACTTTTTGGTAAGCAGAATAGTAATTGATTACAGAAACCTTTTAGCTATACTGATGAGGCTTCTCACATAAATGGTGATGACAAGAAACTAAAAAAGACACATTATTTTTTAGATGTCAAACCCTTGAACAAGAACACACTAACAGCACCAATGGCCAAAGTCAGCACAAGGGGGACGGCAAGAGATTCAACTTCGCGCATTCTGCCTGCCTGGTCTGTTTTTTCCAGCCGTGACTTTTCTCCAAAGTATTCTTGCATAAGATTGCTTAGAGTGTCTAGTTGATGCATGATTTGACGTTGTCCTCGGGCAACAAGTAATACCTATTGGAAACAATGTTTAATGAATATGATCAGAGTAATTCCCTACATGTCATTTTTCCCCGTAGTTGATCACATACTATCAGTGTACCTAATGGTCTGTTCATGGATCACATTTTTTAACGTTTCTCATTTGGTGCTACAATTATAATGTTTACCTCACATGTATATAAAAATATACAGTATGCGTATATGTACTTTAATGCAGTACCACACTTACTGTCAGGTGAATTTGAAATGAGAGGATAAATCACATACCTCTTCCATCAGGGGAGACTCTCTAACCAGTTGAGAGGATGACGTAGAATTAGGTAGCAATGATCCAGTCAATGAACCATTGCCTAATCCAGTAACAAAGAGAGAAGTGGGGCCAGAGCCATTGCAGGTCTCGGCCTGTAAAGCTAGGTTTTGTTGACTGGCTGAAACTTTTTTAGGATCAAACTTTGAATTCAGCTCTTCAATACGGGAGGTGAACTCGTCCATTCTTTCATTTAGTGTGGAAATTTGATCAGACAGTTGAGTGATAACTCCCTGGAAGCATAGAAGCAAGTATCAGATGCAAATATCAGCAGATGAATCATTCAGATGAGTAGAAAAATAAACAGAAAATAAAACCTTTTAGTCAGAAAGGCAGACATCTATTGACTTTAGCACCATCTTTAAGCCGAAATAATGCATAAATATAATTTCCATGAAAGTTTTTTATATAAACTTGCTCCCATTCTCTAAGTTTATTGCCAATATGCAGTGCAATTGCATCTTGTTATTCTATCAACATTTCTATCTACAACAGACTCAGCAAGTAGCTTTTCTAGGCTCCATAAAATAAGAACAGCAGGTAATAACACATCAATGAATGAAGTGGCCAAAATGACGACTTCTTATAGTCAATGAATCTTACTTGGTTGGCAATTGGAGCAGGTGATTCTAGAGCTCTCCCGTCAAATCTTCTGTTATTTATAGCAAGTTTAGTCAACTTAGGTAGAATCTTGTCCCTTTGATTTGAATATGACTGTGAAATACCTCTACAGAAGACCAACATGAGAAAAACATCACATGGCTGTTTCTTCAACATATTTTCATTTCAATCAGATTCATAAATTTTAATCCCAAACATGAAAAGCAAGTAGAAGACACGTCAACATTCGTTATAAGGAGAGTTAAATATGTGAATAATATTAGTAAGTACCGATTAAGATACTTCATTCTCCTATCTGCAGATGCTCTGGAAAGTGCTTCTTTGGGGCTTGAAACTGAATCATCATCTATGCTCAGTTTTGTCTTCAGGTCATCCGGTAGTGCCTGAAGTTTGACTAGATCAGTGGTTCCGTGTACAAATATGTAAAGCACAAACAGAAGGTAGCATGAGTAATTCATACCATCACATCATTCACAAGCTTTTCTAGCTGAATTTGTTCAATGTAAGTGCGAGGAACATAGGAACCATCCAAACCCAGTTTCTCCGCTACAAATTTAACATAATTCCTATCTTTCCCTTGCACCTTCAAAACAACATGAACAAATATCTAGTTAATTACAAGTTACAACAATAAAATCAAATATACACATGGAATACGTAGCATTTGGCCTGAGTTCCATCGGCCAACCAAACCCAGCCTAGAACTTTAAGTGTTTGGGTTTAAAATAAGTTCATGGTTTTGAAAAGGCTTATTTTTAAGCCAATTTACAGATAGGGATATACCTGAGCTTGAGTTTTCAAATTCAGGGCCAGTATGCTATATACATCCTATGACCCTTTTTATATATTATGTTCCACAAATAGATTTATACATTCCTTCAAATGGGCTGAGTTGTGACCAAAATTGGACTTTATTACACCAGCAGACAGGCAGGATATAGGCCAAGTTAACGTCATAGTGTTGATATAAATTATATGATCTTTAAGCCTAGCCCAGAAGCCCTGGCCAATTTTATATACTATCAAACAAGGAGCAATAACAGCAACACACAACAAAAAAGAAAAGAAAATATGTGTACGTAAAAAATATATTTATAATTAAAAAACAAGAACTAAGTCCACAGTAAAGAAGTGTGCTTAATTTAATTTTAATAGAACAACAGAACATAACTGTTACTAATCTCAGCTGGTATTAGAAAATTTATTGTACCAAACAAATTAAAACAATAGATAAAGAACAGACATCTTTGGTACAATTGACGGTCAACTAACCATAGCAGTATAGATTAAATCTACTTTCAAGCATAGAAATAATGTGTTGTGATACCTGGACATATAGGCGATTAAGCTGTTCTAGCCAATCAGTTTTTATCGACACTTTATCATCGTGAAAGACATGGCTGCTTCTTTTCAGGATTGCTGCAATTGTATACCCCAATGCCATCAGCCCTCCAAGCAGACGCACACTGACCTCAAAAGTAATTCTGGGTGATATAATGAATGGACTATCCGTAACCCATTCCTGAAAACAAGAAATCAATATAGGAATTTTCCAGTAATTTTGCTGTAAGTGCAAACTTTTCCGCAAATCTCAGACATGTGAAGGTAGGGGTATCAAAAGATACAGTCTGCAAAGCCCTGAGTTTGTAAGCTGAAATTTCAATAGTATCCTCCATGGTGAAGCACAAGTGTTCAAATATTTGTCAAACTTATTAAACAAACTTCACACTTCTTTTAACCGACTCTTTTAACAGCACATATACATACACCCATAAATAACCATAGAAATCTATCACAAGAGAGAGAGAAAGAAAAGAGAATGGCCCACTAGTCATTGGACAAAATTGCCAATCAGAGAAAGAGGTCTGCCACAAACACTATAAAGAAAGCAGTAAAGTAAGAAGAGCATGTGGAATAGATATTTCATTAGTTATGATGACTCAAAACCAAATACTGTTTGCAAGTTGCAGGTTTTGGAAACTGTGTAAGTGATTTTTTCTTCCCAAAAGTTTATTTGACAAAAATACCATGATGTAGCATAACATTGCAAGTAGAAAACTGTTTGCTCAAAAAGATAGGACCATTTTCATCTCACAGCATAAGGACAAGAACAATATCATGAATGAAGCATTGACCTAAAATAAATGGATATCATGTCACCAACTCAGATAAAGTATATTCCTTGCTAAAGTGTTAAGTTTTTAATCACCTAACCTCAAACATAAGATTGTACTTTCCATCCCGGTTTCTCATCCTCAAATATGATTGACATGCTTCAAGGTCTTCTCCGGGGGGTAGAAGATATATATCATACGTTTCCTCTTCGGTTTCAGTATGCTCTGCAGAAATAACTGCCTTGATTTGATCCACTGTCACAGTTTTTGCTGACTGAAACAGTAGAAACAATCAAAGTAATGTATCGTGAAGAAGATACTTAAAAATATAAAGAACTATACTGTATGATAATATAGCATAAGGTCACCTTCAATATGTAGGTGGGATTCTGGAATCCAGTGAATGGATTAAACTTGTTAATAATTATTATATGTGCTGTTTGGAGATCTGGCTCTATAAAAGCTTTATACATGGGATATACCTACAAAAGGAAACAAAATAATAGGTAAGAATTATAGCAGATAACTCTTAGCCTTAAAGATTGGTGTTTCCGAAACTTCTAAAGGAAAATATATATATATATAACATGGGATAAGTGAGAAACCGTTTCAGAGATTTGATGAATTATTTCTTCCGGCTCTTGACCAGCTCGTTGAATGTCCCGCAAAACACGCTTGACAAGGTCAAAATGAACTCCGCCGGTGACAGAAACGCGAAGATCAAGCAAAGGTCGTAATTTTTCACTTAAGGCATAGATGCCTTCAATGATTACAATACGGGAGCTAGGGACTTCAAGAGTCCTGTAAGAAAAATAGTAAAGAAAATCACCAATTAAAATGCAATATTATCTTGGTTAGGAATATATTCCATATGATGCTATTTATTAAAGCTAATGAGTCCAAATTTAGACATGCTATCTTCCACCTCTTCTAGCCAGACAAAAGTCATTCATGTGCATGTATGTGTTTTGTGTGACTCTCTACATCTCTAAGACTGCAAGTGTTGGAAGGTGAATGCAGAAGGATATTTTTTTATCATAAAAGAATGGCATGCAAAAGCATCACTATAGAGAGAGATCTCAACTAGGTTGACACCTCAAACTCTAAAAATCCTTTGCAGCATACTTAACTTTTATTAGATACATCACTGATATCTTGAACAGAAAAATTACTTTTAGGAAAAAAACCATTTTGAGCATTTTGCACATAATATGTACCTCTAAACGTGATTAATTCATATGTTTCTAACCAAATCACTTTTCAGTTTGGATATCCAAAAGTAAAAGCATAATAGATTATTGAATAATGTTTTATACATAGCCGAACACAATCCTAAAATTTTAACATAATCAGAAATTTCAAGGACTTTCCACTTCCACGCCTAAAGCATTTTGAATACAATAACTTGATAATGGATGGCACGGTGAAATGTTATTAGCGTATGTGTTCTACATTTCAGGTTTTCCTGATTCTTGAGAGTAATCCTAGATGGCACAGGCATATTCTTAAAAAGTGAAGTTGAGAGACACACAACCTGTATCCGATGCGAGAACTAGACTTGAAATCATATATTGGAACCTGAACAGGCTTCCCTGATTTAAGACCATGTATATTTTTTAGCAAGGTATCATAATCCGTCAACCGAGGGTCTGTTTCAAATAATGATGACATTAGAACTCTGTTTTGCATAACATCCCTTCCTATTTCTTGACAATTGTTGACTAAGATGCCCTAAATAAATAACAAGAAAGAAAGATGTATGGGTCCTTATATATTAGGAGTTAATTCATATACACGGCCCTTATAAAGATTTTATTAAGTGTCAATCAATCATAACCGTCGGATCATTAAAAATATGTGACTTTAATCATAACAGTTACTAAAATCACACATATGATTGTTTGTGATTTTGTGACAGTGTAAAACAATGGTGTACAAAAATTAAATTATATATATAATGTAAAAGTAAAGAGATGTATGTATAGAAAACATACCATCAAAGTTTCCGTCTATGATCCGACTAGAATCATTATAATTGTCCATGGTTATGACAGCTATGCTTGGCATAAAACTAAGGACCTTATCAGTGAAAACAGTTTTCCCAGCTCCAGAGGGACCTGCAACTCCTACTAATATGATTCCATCATTCTTTTGAGCCAACAACTGGCATGCACGAATAACTATGAAAAATCCTTTCTCAAACGATAAAGGATCTTGAATTGGAACAATCTCGTAGCGATCAGAATCCTTTCTTTTAACTAGTTGAACCTGATCTCGTAATAGACCTTGACGCGGCTGTGGCAATTCAGCACCAGAAGCAGTATCTTGTGCCATTAGGGAAACCAAAGATACTCACACCATAAACTGCAGAAAAGGAAAAGGGTAAATCCAACCGCAGAAGATAGGGAAAAAAAACTGAACAAAATTATGACTTATAAACACATAAACTCCAAATTGAATCAATAGATGACATTTTGAAATTCCAAAATATATACTATAAACTTGAAAGGAAGTATATAATTAAATTTATACCTTCACAGCTCACAAGTTTACTGGATGTGGCAACCAGAAATTGATAATAATTATGTTCAAATTGGTATGAGCAATTATAACACATAATGAAATTTTTTCATCAGTAACCTTTTATAGTCAATCAAGATCTAGGTTCAAATGTATGTAAACAAACTTAACAGTAATTTAAATACATATTATAATATATCATGCTATAGAATAGTATAAGTTCAAACAAATAAGTCAATACATGATGTGATTGGTTCAATCTAAATACATGGAAGTTGAATTTGCGCCTAAATGAACTAAATTTGATCTTCATTGGATAAATCAGAAACAGCGGTGTCAACTACGATAAAAGATTGTTCTAAAATTTATATGGAACTGTATGGACGAAACGAAAAGGGAAAAAAATATTCCTACAATCTCGCATGACATGATAATGCCCCGGAACGCAACATACATGTGTACAGAAAATTAACTGAAGATCATAAACATTTTTCTTGGTTCAAACTTCAAACTCTTGAGTCTCTCTACATATAAGTTGAAAATTACGAATTAAAAGACGGTCATTCGTGAATAAAACGGAAAAGGCACGACGAAATTTGACTTTTTGATGAAAAAAAGCGTTGAGAAAGATTATTATAAAATTGGAATAAGTTATAGTGTATAGTTTGAAATGAAATAGCAGAATATTGAGCAAAATCATAATATAATATTATTATGAAAAGCAATTAAAATTACGGTGAGAAGGAAAAGACAGTTGTAGGAAGTGGAACCTGTTGAATAAAAAGGAAATGGAGGATGGTTCTGAGTTCTGACGGCTGAGCAGAGTTGAGCTCAATTTGCAGAAGCAGCAATTGAACTTCAATTCTCGGATTTTTATTTTTTTTATTTTTCACAGAATAAAAAAAGAAAAACGTATGTGGAACACGCCAGAAAATAGGATAGTTCCAAAGCGTGCCACGGACACGAGTCTGGTCCAGATTGATTCCATTTTTGACTTCAAATGGAATATTGGAATGGATTCCCAGCATTTACTTTTGAGTTTTGACTGCTGTACAAGCGCTCTTCGTACTTCGCAAAATTTAGTACTAGAAATCTTTTTATTTTTTATATTATTGAGTCACGGCTCATTTTAGTTCTAAAAAATTTTGAATTTTTTATGCTAATTTGTCCGATAATTTATCAATTTTCTATAAAAAAAATTAAGATAGTTAAGTATTTGATAATAATTAAAAGTAAATAATAAAATCTTTGATAATAATTTAATTTCTGCAGTAAAAAATTTACTAAATTATAATAAATTTTAAAAAACAATGTCAATAATATTTAAATTAAACAACAGTGGTATCTAAAATGATTCAAAATATAAAATATAAAAAAAAAGTATCAACATGTGATCTTATTCTTATCCAACTAATTTCTTTTAATTTGTTGACCTGATTTGTATTTGTCACTAAAATTTGAATAAGAAATTTACATAAAATATCAAAGAACAAGAACAAAAAAAATCAAAAGTAAAAAATTCACATAGCAACAACCAAGCAAAATTCGCATGAGAAGTACATGAAATCACACTTTCAAAAACGCGAACACCAAAAACAATAATACATCTTCAAAAATGCAATGACGTTAATGTTGTTCCTACTCGCGTTTTTTTAAAGTTGTTTCGGGACTATTTGGTAACAGAAGTTTATATTTTATAATTAGAAAAATACGTGAAATCTTATAGTTTTATATCAAAATTATTTTATGTAGAAAGGTAGAATATAGGGATTCAGATTCTCTAACTTTAAAGCGCTAACTGCACTCTACCTTTCAACTCTTGTAGACCATTAGATTGATCTTGTGCTTCTGAAAGTGCTACGAAGTGAGGATGATTTCTGGTTGACAGTGTCCAGTGGAGATGAAGGCTGCCGACAACGTGGCGGAGAAGGGTGACAGTGAACGACGGTCAATTTTGGTCAATTTTGTTTAAGTGAGTTTTACTTTAGTTTATTTTTTCAAAATCTGAAAGGTTGTCATGTGCCATCATTTTCGAGAGTCTTGATTCATCACATAAAAATCAGCGAAAAGTAGAATATGGTTCTTAGACTGAAGTTAGACGATCCATTTCCTTTGTTGGGAATAGAGTGCCGTTCTTAAGCTAAAGTTAGACGATCAATTTCCTTTGTTGGCAATGTCATACTTTCATGTGGCAGCTTGACTTCGAAATAAATGTCTCATGCATTTACTTTTTTGTAAGTATTTTTTCCTATATATTTTATTTTAGAGGAAATAACATTTAAAAGGATAATGGTAGAAGACATTAAAATAAAAATATAGTAGGCATGAAATTTTCAAAACACAAAAAAGGAAGTAATTATGTTTAAATTTACCATTTTCCCTATTTTTAAAGGTTACTTTATCATCTCATATTGCCTTTGGTTACTCCATAGACTACACCTTACATGTGTACGCAATTCTGTATAAATAAAATTTGTTATCCTCAAATACATCGCCATTTTTCATCATTAAAATTATGTTTGAGAGTTTAAAAAATAGGAGAGGATTAAAAAAAAAGGAAGGAGGAAATCAAAAGGAATTAAGAAACGGCTTTGAAAGAGAATAATTTTAAGAGATTATCATAAAGTCTCTTTAATTTAGAAGAATTTAAAAAGTTTTTTTTTTTAATAGAAAGCCTCTTTAATTGAGAAGAAATTAAAAATGTATTCAACAAGGATTTTGATAAATTCTTTAATAGTTTTTCATGTTGTTACAATATTATAAAAAAATTCATAAGAAAAATTGTAAAATTATAAGAATATGTTACTCATCAATATTCTTTTATAATTTTTTTATAAAAATACTCTATAAAATAAGATGAAAATTTATTCTCTATTTTTTTTTCTCCTCTTTAAAGTCTCTCTTCCAGACACATAGTCTAAGGGTTTTTTTATTCTCTTTTAAAAAATTCTATTTTAGTCACCGACATGTTCAATAATTTTTTAATAACAGATTTAAGTCACTGACATGTTCAATAATATTAAAACTATAAACATTACTATGTCATAAGGAAATGGATGGTCTATCTTTTAGCCTAGGAACCATACTCTACCTTTCGCTTTAGATGATTCAAGGCTCGAAGATGATGGCACGTGACAACCTCTTAGATCTTGAAAAAACATACTAAAGCAAAACTCACTTAAACAAGACCGACTTTCATTCTTCCTTACACGCTTACTCGCCGTCGTTCACTGCCACCCCACTCCGCCAAGTTGTCGGCAATCTTCTCCACCAGACGCTGTCAACCAGAAATCATAGTCACTTCGTGGTGGTTGTGGTACTAGGAGTTGATAGCTGTTGTCTGGTAGGGTGGTGGCCATTTATTTGGTGAATTGGTAGTATAGAGGAAAAAGAGGAGGAGTTGTGTGTGTGACAGCTTTTTTGTTTTTCAATTGTTAATGAAAAAGTAAGAACACGTGACACTTTCAAAAGCACAAGATGATAGTCTAGAAAAGTTGAAAGGTAAAGTGCACTTAGCTCCTTAAAGTTAGAGAATTTGAATCCCCAACAAAAACTAAGAGCAAATAGGTTAGTACAAAAACCCATTAATATTCGATTGACATCATTGGGGTCCTTTACAAGAGGTGTATATAAGGGTTTGGGTTCCGCAATTTATTCTTGTCTTTCTTCATTAGAGTTCGGAGGTAGTTACGCATCCACCTTCTTCTGTAACGTAAGTTTTCATTTCATCATCTAAAAAGTGACGCTGTTAAGTCATGCAAATTACATGTTCATATTTATATATAATTATAATTATATTAATTTTCGTTTATTTCTTTCCCTAAAAAACGATTCTGAAGAACAAAGCAAAATCAAATAGAGAATATTGCATGATGCAACTCCAAGACACGCCTTCCGCTCTTGGATTTCACATGCCAGCTGAGTGGGAACCCCACTCGCAGTGTTGGATGGGTTGGCCCGTAAGTACACTTCATGCATACTCCGTTCTCCTCTCCTCTTCTTGTTGTTAATTTTATGACAATTAAGTTTTATGTTGTTGCGTGACAGGAACGCGCCGACAATTGGCGTGACGGTGCTATTCACGGTCAACGTGTATTTGCCAGCGTGGCATCTGCGATTTCCAGATTTGAGAGAGTAACCGTTTGTACTAGTGCCGCTCAGGTAGGTTCAACTTGTTAACAGTTTCATTCTCATTGATTGATTTATTTATTTACTGTGCTATGAGATTTTATTTCTGTGAATTAGTGGGAGAATGCCCGGAACCTGCTCCCAGATCATGTCAGAGTTGTCGAGATCAGTGCTAACGATTCGTGGTTTCGTGACATTGGACCCACCGTGAGTTTCTTTCTCTCCAATTCACGGCCTCGGTTTGCAATAAAAAAATTGATTTTAAATGAATTTATTTTGTAAAATTGAATTTTAGATAAAAATTACTTGAATGTAAAATAATTTGTGTTTGAATGAATATGTTTATGTAAAATTAAGTTGATCTAAAAATTATGTTTAGATTAAAAAACTGCAAATTTTAATTTTAAGTTAGAATCAATTCTAGAGACAAAATTAACTCTACTCAATAACATCGAAGCATGTCAAAATCAATTTGATAATATTTCTAGAATTAATTTTAGCTCCAAACATGTACTAAATTTGGAGGAATAATGACTGTGTCATCTTGATTTTGGCTGAAACTATACTTTGGAGGTTCAAAATATGGATGCATATCGTGGTTTTTATTATTAAGGAGTTTGTCTCAGTTTTATTGTTTGCTTTATTTAACAGTTTGTTGTGAGAAGAGAAACATTGAAATCTGATGATGCTGAGCATAAGATTGCGGGTATTGACTGGAGTTTTAATAGTTGGGGAGGTGAGCATCAAGTGTTTTGATATTCAGATCTTTAAAGATGTGCAATTTGAGGAATGATTAAAGGAAACCAATGTGATTCATTGAATTGATTAGTTTGTTTGTTTGTTGGTTCTTCATCTTATGGAATTCTATCTATACAATGTTTAGGTGTAGAAGATGGATGTTATAGTGATTGGAGTCTTGATACCCATGTAGCTAAGAAGGTTAAGGCTGATTCAATATTTCATTTGTTTTCTTGTGTTCTAGCTGTGTTAATTACTTACCTGACTGTGTTAACATGGTATGTTTGCTAGATTTTGGAAGTTGAGAGGATTCCTAGATTTTCACATTCTATGGTGCTTGAAGGCGGAAGCATCCATGTGGATGGAGAAGGTAAGAGTTGATGCAATGATTTGATGACATGCTAGTTATCCTTTCCAGCTCTTATGATTAAATATCACTGTCCACCTAAATGTAGTTTTAGTGCCAAATTAGTCATGAATGATGATAAGTTGTAGTTAGGTCAGATGAATTTTTATTTTTTATATTGATGCAAGCGATTACTCTGTTGCCATCATCTCAATCTGTCCCAAGATCAGGTCTTAAATACTTAGATTTACCACTCTAAACTTCCATGTTTACTTCAGCAATTTTTTCTTCCTTCAGGAACATGTCTTACCACTGAAGAGTGTCTGTTGAACAAGAACAGGAATCCTCATTTGAGCAAGAACCAAATTGAGGATGAACTTAAGGCATATCTTCGAGTCAGGAAGGTTATATGGTTGCCTCGTGGATTATATGGTATATAAACTTGATACCAATCTTTTAGATTTAGAGTCTTCCTATGAATTGATAGTATTTTGCCCACGATGTTTAATATGGGATTCTTAAAAAAAAAAAACTGTGTGTAGACCATTTATCATGATTTTATAGATTTGTTTTGGTAAAGAAGAATTCTATATATGAGAAAATACCTTAATTCAACATAAAACCAATGGAATAATGGACCAATCTAGGATGCAGCTTAGAATCCAAGATATATAACAAGATGTAGAACAATTTCATGGTACTTATCATCATCATCAAGTATGATAAGTGAATATGGCTGTTCTCTTGTGTTGAATCCACTTTCTATCAAGAGAGTAACTTCTGTGTTTTTTACTAGTTATCACTGTGTACATAAAAAGGTTCCGGATCTTTCTCAATTAGTCCATATAGATTATCACGGAAGTATTTTGTGTCATTCTAGAGTGAAACAACGTAAGGTAAAATTCAGACATTTCTTTTGGTCTTTCTTAATACAAAATTTGGGAAGTCTCTTGTCACTAATAACAACAAAGCTGGCCTCAATTGATTGTAATTGCTAGTTTTCTGCACGATGAAAGAGGAAGCTGATAGTGTTTATATTTTATTATGTTCCTACAACTTTTTCTTTTGGGATCCTTATGTTGACTTTACTAACTTCATTGCAATACTTATTTATTCACACATGAACCCCAACCTAGGTAGTAGATTTTAAAGAGTAGAGACCTATTTCATTGTTGAAAATGACTGTCAATCTCCACACATTTGAAGAATTCCCCTTGTTGGGATATTAGACCCTTCCACATAGATGATATAAAATTATTGTAATATATGTTGTATTCAATAAAGCTGTTGTATCTTGCTTTATCAAAAGTTAAACCTCTTAATATGGCACATACAACAAAGGGACGTATCAGAGATGTCTACAATGAGAGAAAAAAAAATTAATTTTCCATTTAGAAAAGGCTTGTACTAAAAAGTTGTATATGCACAACATAACTACCTCTGGCTTCACATGCATTTTAAGCATTGCAACTTTACTAATATCGGCCAATTTGTAAGTGGGGATTTCCTGGAACCCACAGAAAACTCGTAGGGCTTGAGCCAGTCCTTCAAGGCAGAGTAGGTCAAATCTGAGTAAAAGTAAACAGCAAGTCAGCAACATTTTTTGATTTAAGGAAAATGATATTTCTTCCACATGATTTCGGAACATGGCAAGGTGTGATTGCATGCTTGTAATAGTTGCATAATTGGGTGAATTCTCATGTTGCAATTGCAATGACACAATCACATGCCACTTCATTCATGACGAGTATTGCAACTTTGTTTTCCAAAAATAGAGAAGCACTATTAATTATAAAATAAAAATAGAGAAGCACTATTTTATCAAGCTTGAATTTTCTTGTCAATCTCCATTGATATAATCAAAGCTTATTTCAAATGCAACATAGAGTATGAGTATAAGAGTATGAGAAAATTCTAGACTGATTACATAGTGAATAGTTAATAAAACCATATAAAACAAGTGAATGTGAACAGAAAGGTGCCACTGTGAGTATGAGAAATGAATGTTTGAAGCTTCAACAAAATTAAGGTGCCAATGTGATTTCACCAAACTCACCATGAATCCAAACATGCATTAAAGAAAAATACTAATGCATAATCAAATTTTGTTGATTCACATTTGCAGCATAAACACCAAAGAGAATCTACCTGTTTGCAGGAATTTCAATTTTGTAGATAACTTCTTCATCCTCATCAGCTTCTTCTTCTAAATGCTTCTCTTTTCTCACAATTGCCTTTTCTGTAGTCTGATACAATTCAAATGATGATGTTAATTATCACTATTACTATTACTATAATTATTAATTAATAAAAAAAATCACTAATTAATATATGTTTTAGGTTCAAAGTGGTATTTAGATTCTATATGTTCCTTATGCTATTATTAAGAAGTATGTTATTTTATACAGGAGATGATGATACAAATGGTCATATTGATAACATGTGTTGTTTTGTGAGGCCTGGTGTGGTTCTGCTGTCTTGGACTGATGATGAAACTGATCCTCAGTATGAAAGATCTATAGAAGCATATTCTTTGCTTTCAAGTGTAACCGATGCTAAAGGTAGAAAATTGGAAGTCATTAAACTCCATGTTCCCAGTCCACTATATATGACGGAGGAAGAGTCTGCTGGGGTTTTCCAGGTAAACATCTAAATGATGGTTTCTTTCTTTTCCCAATTAAATTTATTTCTTAATGATTGAAGATAAAATAAAATAAGAAGTAATTTTCAAAAAAACGAACCCAATTACCATTGGAGTGTATCTTTGTTGCTGCATTGTCATTAGTTGTAGAAGTTTAAGATGTCATATTTGAGGTTGTTCTTTTCTTTGTAGTTTGTAGCCAGATGATTTCATATTTTTCAAATCGCAGGCTTGTGTTTTGGTTAATACGAAGTTTAATTGTTGGTTGTGAAAATGACGTGAAACATATCATAGGGTTGAGTACCACATGGAAAACTATATGGGTAGACCTAAGAATTTTCTGGTGTCCGTATGGAAGGATTCATATGAAGAGTCTGAACATCTGTTTTGGTTGGCTTTCAATTAATAGTCGTGTTTATCAAGTATTGGGGGTAGACTGTAGTGTTTCTTTAATGGAGTCTTTGGTTATATGGAAAGCTCAAAGGCCTAATGGTAACCCTATGATTACATCTAAATTTGATAATTAGGTCAATGAATTTAATTTTCAGATCAAGAATGAATGAGGAAGTTTTGTTTTCAATAGGATGCATTATCAAGAAGAGCTAATTGCTAGTACATGATCTATTGCACATACTACTCATATTCAGTGCATCCTCTCATTGTTTTGCTCTCAACTAATTTAAATTTTAACTACAAAAGGAATCAGAAATTGAATGTAGATTCTATTTAGATCTTGAACCTATGTACTTTGGGTAATTTATGATGGCCACTACAATCTTTGGAATGCAAATAGTAAGCAGTCAGCTAATTAATCCATAGGTTTTGGATGAAGATTTCAAGCTTTAATTTGTGCTTTGAAAAAACAAAACAAGAGCAAATCAAATATTGTCAATATTTCAGTAGTTGTAATCAAGTAGATTTTAAATTATGATATTCTAATAATGGTTATCCTACAACTCATTATATGAAAAATGATATGCTGAACTTGGAGCAAGATTGATACTTGGCACGGTTAAGAATGAACATTACTGTTTATTACATTTCTGATTGAATTGATAAATTATACATGCGACTACACAAAATAAACCTCTATTGGATGTTTTGGTGTAATTCTATATTTGTCAGGCTGATGAGGCCAAGCCAAGACTTCCTGGTACTAGGCTTGCTGCTTCCTATGTAAACTTTTACATAGCAAATGGTGCTATCATCGCTCCACAATTTGGAGATAAAAAGTGGGATGATGAAGCTATCCAAGTTCTGTCTAAGGCCTTCCCTCAGCATGAAGTAAGTAAAATTGATTGTTGACATACTTTCTTCCTTTCTTCCAGTTGAAGAATTGTTCTGCAATATGGTAATCTTTCAAAGACATGTACTGTTGCACTAATTACTGCAGTTAATTAGTATAGATCAAGGAATATTTCTGAATGAGTTATATCTTCGAGTGATGAGGTTTGCAGCCAAAGCTATGTGGCTCAAACCATTACTCTTGTTCTAAAGATAACTTAGAGCTAATGCTATCCATCATCATGATATGTTTTGCATTGATTCTTTATAAAAACTAACCCTGTTTCTCATTCAACCAAATCACCATGAATAACCGATGCATCAAACATTGAATAGTTTTCCATGAAAACTGGCAAATGTATATCCATCCTTTGGCAGAGCTGCAAAGCTAATCATTACATTATAGTATTATTTTGTATCTTTACTCTAGTATTTTCACTAGGCGTTTATGAACTGTAACATTTAGGTCTCATTTTTGTGTGTTGTTTTGGATAGTGAATGACATTTTATTCTTTGTTGGTTCCTAGGTTGTGGGAATTGAAGGTTCCAGGGAGATTGTTTTGTCAGGTGGAAATATACATTGCATTACTCAGCAACAGCCAGCCATTTAGAGATATTCTCTCAACATACGTTGATATTTGTTGTATTGGATAATAATGTTATTAGCATGATTGCCTCCCCGTTCGAGCAAGGATGCATACAAATGCAAGAGATGCATTGAAGTGTCTGCAGATAGATAAAAAAAACATTGAAAATAAAACATAATTTATGTTTTAAATTATGAAAACATGGTTTATTCTAATGATTGATTGAATAGTGTGTAAATACTAAATATTGAAGCCCAACAAGTTTATCTTTTCTTTTTGGGTCAATTGAATACAATAATTTCCATTTGTCAGACCAAGTCTACCATTGCCGGATCCCAAACTTTTTAAAACTACCTCATGTTTTCTCCAAGTCAATTTTCAGACTGTATGTATGCACTATGTAACTTGATTTTTTTTCTTCTGTTTTTAAAAAAATAATCAAGAGTTGAAAGTGTGAGAATACTATAAAATAACCGATTGCATGAAGCATTGATAGTAGTCAATCCAAATCCAAAATATGGAACCTTGGATGAATTGAACGGTCAGAAGAGTGACTGCAGTAGCGACTGTGTGCTTTGAGTGACGACCATGTTTGTTAATATGACGTTATAACACATTTAAAATTTTTAAACAAATCAATCATAGAATAAAATAAAAAAAATCCCCTTAGCTCAATTTTTAATGGGTTTCGGAAGGCAGATTGTATTTGGATTGGTTAATCCGGTATCTAACATCTTTTGAGAATATATTGGTTAATTTCTGCACTCTAGTTGTTATTCATACCCCACTTTTTATATACAACTTTGGACCTTGATATTGGGTAAAATATAAGTAAGTTGGCCTTGGGCCATTAAATGAAGATGCACAAAAAATAAAGAAATGAGTGATTAATGATGAATTAAAGCTGGAACGTGAATGAACCCATGAAAAAAGAAGAGCGCCCAAAAATAAACAATAAAGAAATATATAAAACACAGGTGTTTGGTTGAAAATCGAGTGATCCAAGAAACGAGCTCGTACCGTAATAAGCAAACAACTTAAAAGGAGGAAGGATTTATTGTGAGATATCTGAGATTCAATCAGAATTCACAACCCACCGACGTGAAATCAGGTATTCGAAAATCATCTTTTGGACACCTGATTTCAGTTCCTCTTTTATTTTTCTCAACTTATAACGCTACGCAACAATTTCATTATTCATTCATTATTACTAAATACAATACAACACAGGGAGGGAGATATAGAGAGAGGAAGAAAATGGGTTGCTCGTTCTCTGGTTTAAATGCATTATACACCTCTGTGAACGGAGGAGGTGATGTTTGGATCAACGAAAACCGTTTCCGAATCTTGAGACAGCTCGGAGAAGGTGGCTTCGCTTTTGTTTACCTCGTTAAGGAGCTTCCCAATGAATCTGCTACCGGCGGTCTCGCTAATAAAATCAAAGACTCCTCTCATATCTCTGGTTCGATTCGATTCGATTCATTTTTTATTTAATTTACGAAATTAGTGATATTAGGTTGTATTAAAGCCTGATCTATGCGATTCTCTTGCTTTTTTTTACTCGAACTCTGATGGCGTTGAAATTAACATACGTTTGCTTTTCCGATCTGTTGAAGTCAATGTTTAATTGGTGTTCGTTGATATTTTTTACTCAGTTTTGTTGTTGTGTTGTATGGCATGTCCTTGTTTTTGTGCCTTATAGTGAAGTAAATTTCTAATTAGATGACATGAAATTAAACAAAACGAAATGAAATTTTTTTTCTGCTCTTGTTGCATTTGAGAATAGGAGGTTCTATCTTATTGATTGTTATATCGAGCCTGAGCTTAATTTTGATAACCAGTAGTGAAGAAAGTTCCCATGTCGTTGTAGAAAGTTCCATGAATAGGTAGCAATGATTCAGTGAATCTGTGTGCGTGTTTTGGTCAGCATTTAACATATGTGATTTTGAATGGAATTGATTTATATGATAAATTTTGTAAAATTGAGTTTGAAGTCAAGTGACTTTATGTTTGAATGTTCTTACTCTGAAATCTTGTTTGATGTAAAAATTGGTGTAAACTTTTCAATTCAACGCAAAAGCTAGAAGCAAGTACAATAACCAAATGCACTAATTAATACATCAACTATGCTGTCTCTTATCTGCAGATGACAGATCTTATGCTATGAAAAAGGTCCTTATTCAGAACAGTGAGCAGCTGGAGTTGGTTAGAGAGGAGATTCGCGTCTCATCACTGTTTAGTCACTCCAATCTCCTCCCGCTTCTTGATCATGCAATAATTTCTGTTAAGGTGAAGTAGTAATTGCAAGCAACACTTACTCCTTTCCTTGTTGTATCACGGCTTGGCACGTTCTTTTGATTTTATGTTTATGTAGAACATGTTTCTTTTGTTGGCAGCCTACTCCAGAAACATCTTGGAGCCATGAAGCATACTTGTTATTTCCAGTTCATTTGGATGGAACATTGCTAGACAATGCCAAAACAATGAAAGCCAAAAAGGAACACTATTCTACCTCAGATGTTCTTCAAATATTTCGGCAGGTAAAAAGAACCATATCCATTAGCATTTTACTTATAATAACTTTTTTTCATCAGTGGAGGGGGACCAGGGACCTGAAGCATCACTCTTGCAATTCAAACTAAATTTCTAGCAATTCACGTGACATGGGTTGTTTTTGCCATGAAAATGATATTGTTGAAGAATAATGGATTTCTATGGTCTGCTTATTTCATCTTTTAGCTTCTATGTTTTTGTTGATATTTTAGTTTTCCCATTATTTTAGAGTGACATAAATTGTTTTATTATAACTTGTAAGACCCTTTTAACCCTGTAAAGTCAACTCAACAGCTTTGTGCAGGACTTAAGCACATGCACAGTTTAGATCCTCCATATGCACACAATGATGTTAAACCTGGTAATGTTCTCATAACACACAGAAAAGAACAACCACCACTTGCCATACTGATGGATTTTGGTAGTGCTCGTCCTGCAAGGAAGCAGATTAGCTCCAGATCCGAGGCACTCCAGCTGCAGGTGATACTTTACTCCCATGCTTTATAATGTTGATGTAAATAAAAATGATGTACTGCTTTAATGTTTTACTTTCAGAATTAGAACTTCCATTTCTTGCTGAACTGGTTTCTATAACACATCACAGAATATGTGCTGCTAAGTAATATATATCATTTTGGGATGTCTTATGATTCTTTTGCTCCATTTGTATCATCAGGCTGGTAATGGATTTTGTATTTCTTATTGGACATTAATTAACTGGTTCTATATTCCATTTAAACTAAATTTCTTCGCATGGGATTTCATTTTGGCAATACTAGTTCTTCTAGTACTTTTCTGTTTTGTGTAGGTTTTAGAAATTTCTTCTTTCCAGTCATCTAGCTTGGATTTTCTGACCTGTTGTTTGCTACTTGTCTTCCTATGTAGGAATGGGCATCTGAACATTGCTCTGCTCCTTTCCGAGCCCCTGAGCTGTGGGATTGCCCAAGTCATGCTGATATAGATGAGAGGACTGACGTTTGGTCACTAGGATGCACATTATATGCAATAATGTGAGGATTAATTCTTCTTTTTTTTTTAAAGTTAATTTAATGTTTACATATTTTACTAACTATGCCTTCCTAAAACATAATAGACATATTTTGGTCTTAAGATGTGCAAAGCATTTTATCTGAACCCTTGTGTACATATAGATCCTACAAATTAACTGACGGATTGAAATTTTTTTGACTAACATTGTACATTGCAACTATTAAAGCTACTATGTCATCATCCCCTGCCTCTATTGTTTTTCATATATTTGGCTATATGTTGTTGATGTGTGTCTGTTTGTCTTTACAGTTTAGAAACAACATTTGGAGAATTTATTTTTATTTGTTTATTAAGTGTAACCTATAAAAGAAGAGAAAAGAAGGGGAATGACGTTTTTTTTTGTCCTGACCAATGAGATGCCAAGAGCGCTGAGCTCTGATGAGGGGCAAGTGACCAACTGATCATTAGGTTTAATGGAAAGTTCTTCTTAAGAGCCAGAGTTACTATTTCATAATTGTGAAATATTTGTGTGATAAAAAGTTATAATAAATGACATTAATACGAAATAAAAACACACTGATGCTCATGCTATTAGTATTAGATCACCATGCATAGATTATTCATTTGGAGCAATGCTCATGTCAAAACTTCTATGCTAGTCATTATAGTCAATGTGAAAGAAAATCCAATAGCTGTGCTTAGAAGTTTGACTGTGTTGTCTTGACTCAGGAGGTTGTTACCTTGACATTATCATTTGATTTGGCACTCAACAGAAATCCAATGTTTGAGCTGTGGTTTTTTTTTTTTTTTGACACCTACAGCTGTGCTAATCAAATGACTCTTGTCTGAAACTTTTTATTTGGTGTTAGAAATATATCTTGGCAGCTTTAGTACACATGTTTAATTGTTTATTATTTTACGTGCTGAAATATTCAGGTATGGGGTATCTCCGTTTGAATATGCACTTGGAGAGTCTGGTGGAAGCCTGCAATTGGCTATTGTAAACGCTCAGGTCAAATGGCCAGCTGGACTTAAACCTTCATATCCAGAAGCTCTTCATCAGTTTGTGTCATGGATGCTTCAGCCCCAAGCTGCTATGAGGCCCCGGATAGACGATATCATTATCCATGTTGATAAGCTGGTTGCAAAGTTCTCTCAATGAACTAATGTAGGGAACAGTGTGGCATGGTTGCACTTTGCAACCGTTTAAAAAAAAAACGCGTGTGCAACTGTGCATTTATCGATGGATCTAAAAGCAGCAATAGTTCATCGCCCCACAGAGTTAACCGTGTCTGTATCGTTTCTGTTTTTGGTGTTACTCTAGATAGTCAGGTGTTGGGATTATTAAATGAATGGTTTGTTATTTTCACATAATTTTGTCTCTTGTAATTTATGAAATGGCCAATCTCCCCGTGTCTTCAGAATTTATGCCCATATAAATGGGATATAATTATTTATTCAAATGTTCTTCGTTCTTATTTCAATCCCCTAGCAATTGCCCCTATATGTTCATTGAGCATGTATATGATCAGCAATACTGCATTATCATAGCTCCTCATGTTGGTCACAGACTGGTAAGTAATAATTGAACAATATCTTGGTCCTCAACGTTAAGGAGTTCATAATAGTAGTGGATCCCTCTATCGCTACGATCACATATCCCATATATTTATATCAATCTCAACTTTCATTAAATCGTCTTCAACCCCCTTTTCTGGCAGAACTGAGTATGCGTTCAATCTTGTGTAGCCTCTACATAGTATGAACAAATAAATTAGCTGGAAATGTTCGTGCAATCGGTCTCTCACACATACACACTTCACCACCCTCATATTCTAATGTCGCCCAGAAAATACAACTTCTAACAATTATATTTTTGAAAATTTTAAACTCCACAAACCCCTGTTTGAACTTAAAAATAGATAGTGACAACATTGAACATGCAGAAATAGCATGCATCCCTTAACAAAAATAACATTTATCCCATAACAACATAAACGTAAACAAAGACAACGAATGTCAAACTTGGAAGAGAAATGCTCAGTGGGAATACATGATTATACATTGTGGCATAGCTGAGTTCTGCCCATAGTCAAAGATATTTATTGGCAAAGATAACGTTTTGGACTAGTGTAAATGATGATAAGTAATTTAGGAGATTTATTTTTTTGTTATGTTAATTTTAAGGATTAACTATACATTTGCTGTCCAATATCATGGTTTACTACTACTAATAATAATAATTACGATTCTTACAACCCTCTGCTATGCTTTAAGATTCTGTATATCCCCTTGAGGCATATGAAATGTTCAATTCAATGTCTCTTGGAGCATTCTAAAGCCAATATCACATCGTCCAACTTACAAGCATACATACAAGTATATAACAATGTATTTATTCTTTTAACATGAATTATTATTTTCTTTACTTTTAAATTAAATTTTGACAAAGTCGTTTCAGAAGTTTGTCCGAACATACTTATAAATAAACTAACATTTTATATACTTTAAAAATAATAACTACACAGCTTTTGAAGAACATAAAAAGATCTTTGAACCTTGTTTCTTAAAATCAAACAAATAACATAACTACCTATAAGAAGAATGCAATCAAAGCATACCAATTATACTAAGAACAAAACAAAAAAAAATCTAAAATCTCTATATCTATATATATGAATCAGGGATCAATTAACCATGGATCATTTCAGTGGAATTGGAACTCTTCAGTGTCATTCCTCTATGGTGGCCTAGCACCCATTTTTATAGTTATTGGGATAGCATTGCTCACGGTGGCTTGTTCTCGATGTCTTAGGCCTGAAACAAATATATCATCGACGACAAGTGGTGAATCAAACACATCCAGAAGGGAAACAAGCAATGAAGTTGATCATGAACCTAATATTTTGGTGATTGTAGCTGGAGAAGATCATCCAACTCATATGGCTAAGCCCCTCTCTTTGGGTTAAACATTACTTGTAACCCCAAACTATGCATACAATAATTGTCTCTTTCATATGTAGGTTGCATTGTTTCTGTTATAGCGAATTTGTATAAAAATAGGTGCATTGCATATATATTTGATTCATTCTTATGATTTATATACACCTATATAATACGATTCTTGATAAAACTGCTTATCATGTAGATAATGTATATATGTAGGCCCTTGTTACATTAGCGGTTTAATCTTCTTTTTTTTTTTGACAAATTACATTAGCGAAATTATTTTAAATTAGCTTGTTCCCGATTAATCAAAATATTTAAATGAAGATGGTAAAACTGACATTTGAATATGTTCGTGAGGAAACATTTTGAGGTTGGTGGATCAAAAGTCTTTTATGTTTAAGATGTAAAAAATATGAGTAGTCGTGTAACATTTATTTTTTAAATAGTTTGGTGTGAAGTTTAGCTTGGTTGAGCGTTCAAAATGCATTATTCAATTGTGCATCAAATCGCATTCTTAAATTTCAAGGTTTTTTCTTTAGCTCAATAAATGCTATTCAAAGCTTACAAGTTATTTGAATGATGTATATGCGGATCATGTTGAAAGAGAGAAATGGTTGGGTATTTAATCAAGTTGTGATGAACGTTTCACATATGGTGGAACGCAACTTGTTCATTTATGGTGTGGCTTAAATCTAAGGTTAAAGGGTTGCCTATGACATTAATCATTGTTGGGATAATATCATAGCATAGCAAGTTTGGGTTTGAACGAGGTTATAAATGCATGTTCAGGTGTACTTTTGGAGTAGTCAAAATCAATTTTAAAGATGTAGAATTGATTTTGATATGTTTAGGTATTATCGAAAATAATTGATTCTAATTTAAAAGTATGATTTATGGTTTGTGAATCCAAACCTGATTTTTATACTAAAAATTAGTAGTCAAAACATAAACCGCTTTGAATTCAACTCACTTCAAACTTTAACTAACATCAATATTACAAAATCAAAAGTACTCTCAGTAGAACCAAACACAAGTATAGCTTGTATACTGGCCATTGACATGCTCTAACTTTTTCTGATGTATTTCTCTTGTTTTTGTTGTTGTTGGGACATTTTATTCTTTGAATAACTTTACGATTTCACTTCACTTTAGTCTAGTCTCTCACTCAACCAAAAACTCATCTTGAAAAACACAAACACACGTAGATCGCGATTAGCACATTTCTATTATATACTACCCTGTTCCTCAAATCTCAGAAGCAAATGTTCAAACAACAGTAGCAACACCATCCAGCACAACTGCAAAGAAAAATAATTACATAATTATTTCCTTTAAGTCCTAATTCATCTGGCAAAATTTCCTGAGTTCGAACTTTAACTATGTATGAATTTCTGGTGGTATTTATTATTTCATCTCTTGGAAAAAAAAAACTGATATTACCATCCTCTCCAGAAACCTGATCCTTTGAATTTAGTTTCTCTGAAGCTTGGAGGAACCTTATGAGTAATAGATGCAGGAGGTGGTGGAATTGGATATGGACCCGCTGCACTGTCTTTTGAAATAACAAATAATATTATAGTACAACATTGGAATTAATAAGAGTACTTTTTTAATTAACTATATATGAATTCAAAATAAAAATTAAAAACACTCAATTTTTTTGACTTTTTCTATGATCTGTTTTCCGCCATGGTGGAAAAAATATAAAATTGTTAAAAATAGGGCATGATACCTTGAGGCTGGTTTTGTTCATTGTGACTCATACCTGAAGAATTAATGTTGTTTAATTTTCGAACTATATAATGGAGATAAAGATGATGAACATATATATATATATATATATATATATATAATGGAACGGAATGGTTTAATTTTTAATTTAAATTACTTTTTGTGGAGTGGTTGAACCTGCTAACAAGATACACTTTCTAAATGAGAGTTATGTATGTTTTGAATTAAGAGTATATAAACTCCGGATAGTACTTTTTAAGTACTTTTAATAGTTGGTTAGTTGAATTTTGGTGTATATCTGTCATGGATAGACGTTGGATGTAAATGGAAAAAGAGAATCTATGATTTTGAAGTTGAAGCTGTTCACCTTAATCTTTTTCTTTTGCATATCACTATAATTATGTTGTGTTTCTATGTATCATTCTAATTTTATTACTTTAAATAAAGTAAGCGAGATCAACTACATTTCTTGGGTGCGAGGTAGTTTTTCTTCTTCTTATTTATACATTAGATTAGAGTATTTAAATGTTTTTACTCATATTTATATTTGTTGTTGGAAAACTTCATGAAACATGCATATATCACAGATTTCAATTAAATTTAAACAATTTCAAAACAAAATATTAATCTCTTGCATTTTAGTCTAGTTTGCTAACCAAAAAGTTGAAACAACACATATTACAATTTTATTATATATATTAATTATTCCTAAATTTGATTAATATAATTTTATTTTATCTCATTATTATTCTTTACGGTGTATTGTAATTCATACTTTAAGTTTTAGATATTAAATTTATATATTTAGTGATTAATTATATATGTTTATTTAAAATTTATTGTTCAATTTAAAAATTAATTTAATTTATGAAAAAAAAAGAATTGTTAAAATAATTAATTATTTATTACGGTTCTTTATTAATGAAAATAACTTTTACACATAAAGCATATCAACTATTACATGTATTCCCAATTATAAAAAAAAATTAGAATTTTTTTGGGTCTTATTTATAAAAAAAAAATGTTGTGACTTTTAAAATACATTTATTGTTTCAATGACTTTTTTTTATAGTTATTTACCGTTTGTCTTTTGAATATTAATAGGTGTATTTAATGTGTCACATTTTTTTGCAAGGAATGTATTTGTAAAAATATAATATTATTTTTGTATTTAAGTTTACTTATTGTTGTAATCGAATAAAATTTATAATTTTTAAAATTTTTATTATAATTTTATATCGTGAATTAAATAATTTAATTTTTTTAGTTAAATAATATAAAAATATTATATTTTTTTATTGACATATTCCTTTTTTTTTTTAATATCATATCTTATATATGCAACCGGATATTGATACACTACTCGTACTTACGCACAATAAATACATTAACGATACAAAAGTTGTATAATTTTTTTTTAATTAGCTAAAAGAATTCTCAATATTTTGTTTTCTTTTCTCAAAATTAACTTTGTCCTTTTCTCTTCTTGAACCATTCTCTTTCATCATTTTGTTCTCTTCTTCTCCCATTCAAAACTATTTTGTGGTGAACCTTTTCTTGGAATGTGATATTTTACCTGCACTACGTACCTCTCTATATATTCTTCAAACACATCCATATAATATAATACCATTTTACTGTTTCACCCTTATGAGTCAAGTAGGGGTCTCCTTATGATTTATATGTATGGTAGGGGCTGGGCTGGTTACTAACTTCCAAGTGTTGTTGTAAAATCAAAGTGTACGGTGGCATATTAACAAATATTTCAACCAACTGTTTCCACATACATTCATCTAATAGTATCTCTATGCTATAATATAATCTTGTGGATGATGGATATGTTAGAGCATGCACTTGCAGGTATCGCTCGTGAGTGATCCATGTGCTTTGCATACTATGCTCAAAGGTCAATTCAAACGTCGAACTTGTAACTTAAAAACCTGAGTCTATAAGATGTGGTTGGTTCCGAGAACCTAATCATGTAAACAACGGGTTGAGTTTGATTCGACTAAAAAAAAAACAGGAGAGGAACATGATAAAAAAAGGATTGGAATTTTTTTATGCTTAAAGACAAGGGATTTTTTTAATAATTATTTTACCTTTTCATTGATTTTATTGTACTGAGTTGCCTTCTTTTGGAATTTTTTTTGTTGTATATACCTTACTTATTGAATTTTGCAAGCTACAGTTGTGTTGTGTCTAAAGTGTTTCTTGTCGATAAATTTTATTTTATTGTTATTTTACTTTTTGATTTATAAGATAATATTGTTTTGATACTATTCTTGATTAAAAAATAAGACTTTTAAATTATGAAAGATCTATAGCTTAGTAGACATTAGGTTACTTATTTTGATTAAATTATTTATTTTGTATAATAATGTTATAAGTTACTACTTTTAATTGACAATCAGTAACTTTAGGGGTTTTGGTACGAGTTACTTTAATTTTTTTTTAAAATTAAGAATTACTAATTGACGACTTGTCTTGGAACCAACTCAATCTCGTCTTATTTAATTTCGTCTTTATTGAATTCACAACTAATTTGATTTATTCGGGTTAAAGGACAAATTAAAGTTTAAAAATTGACTCGGTCAAATATTGAGACCAAATATACACCAAACCCGACTTAACAATCATTTGTACACTCATACTTAAAACTATAGTAAACACTAATTAAGACTCATTCGTCCATTAACTTCTCCACCTAATAGTGTACTTTTTCATATGATTTAAGTTTTAAATTTATTTTAATTCTTTTTATTAATTTAAAATATAATTTTAAAATTTAAATTGTTTGATTTTAATTAATTGAAACGAATAAAAATGTGTGAATTCTGATTTCATGCAATCCAAATCTATTAGGACGAGGTGTAATGTGCTTACCATTAATATTACAACAGTTTGGTTTGATGCTCTTTTAAAGGATACTAGGTGTTGGATTTGTGATATTATTTCAGGTTTTAATGTCAAGTCATGTTACATCTCTTTTATTGTATTTTTGTGAATCTGCTTTGCCTGATCCGTTACGGAATGCACTGTCCATTTTGTGACACTGTTGTCCCTTCAAAGATGCACAGGTTCTTTGTTGGCGTGCTTTATTACAAAGGTTGCCCACGATATATGAACTTAACAAAACAGGGGTTATGGGAGATTCAACAAATTAATGTTGCTTGCATTCTTTGCTTAAGAGAAGATGAATCTCGTCCACATCTACTTTTTAATTGTTCTTTTTCAAATTTATTTGGAGGGTTGTGCATGTTCAACTCGAAGGAGCCACGTGGGAATTGATCACTTTAATACTTTGTGTAGTACTTTTTGAATAAAATATATATAAAAAAAGTAACTGAAATACTGATGTTAATTTTAATTTTTAATTAAATATATTAATTTTTTATCTATTATTTTTATTTATATTTTATTTAACTTAGAATATTTGCACAGAAGAAGATTCCAAAAAAGGAAAAGACTCGACCCTGCTGAAAACTATACAATAGACATGTGCATTTTAATGTTTACTTGATGACAAACTAAAAGAAACACTTATTAAAATTATAATCATACTAACAAATATTTTAAAACATTTACTAATGAAAAAAAAAATATTAAAAACATCACTTTTTAAATTTTCAAAATATTACACCTATTAATTTTAAGATATTATTTGTTATGTTTTTTAACAAATGCGATTAAGTACATTTCTTATCATTTTCCTTAAAATTAAATAGCATGCTAGTCACTCCTAAAAGTCCTGACCAATCCAATTTGACTTAAGGGTAGTTAGTGTTGGAAAACTAAAAAGGTCTTACTTTGAACAACTTATGACAACTAAAAAAGTCTCACGTCACACAAACTAAGACATATCAAAATGTATGTGTACAATTTTAATTGGTTTAAATCTTTTTGGAGAATATACTATTCTGAATTAGAATAAAATATAATAAGACAAATGATAATTAAAAAGTTAATATATTTAATTTTAATTAAATATAACAATTTTTTAATTTTTATTTTTATTTTATTGCGAATGAAGTATCTCTTAGATAATTTATTCGGTATATTTATAAATTGATATATTATAATATTATTAAATTAATTGACTAATAATTAAATAATTTGATTTTGAAAATTATAGATTAATACCATTAAATTTGTAAGTTTTATACTTTAATTCTCTTTGTTATTTAGAGGTATTTTGGATCTCTTTTTATTTATTATGACTTTTAATTATAAAAATAACTTATATAATTGTTGAGAACTAACACCACTATAATGAAAATTATTATTTTTAAAAAAAATCAATTATGAAAAACGATATTTTATAAAAAATACTTAAAATAACTTCTCATTTTAAGTAATTTTTAGATTTTAATTATTTTCAAAAGTTGCAATAAACAGATGAAAACTTTTAAAAGTGTTTTTTTTTCAAATGATTATTCTTGGAGAAAAAAACTATAACCAACATAGTCTTAATATGCAATACGAATATCGACTTAAATGAGTCATGAAAAACTAACTCAAATATTGATTAAAATTTTGATAGTAGTGTTGTACTAGTTTTTCATTAGTAGTTGTCAGCAACTTATATTTGAGCATGAACCACAAGTGTATAATACACACTATTCATCATTTTTTAGACTCAATTGACGTTTTAGTTCCCCTATTTATACTATTTATACTGATTCACGAAATTGATCTCCTATTTTAAAAGTCAGCAATTTTGGTTCTTCTTTGATTTTTTTAACTAAAAAAATAATGATGTGAAATATTTTAAATAACGTCACACATGATACGATGATATAGAATGATCAACACAAATGAAATTGAAGAAAAAAATACCGTAAAAACTTATATTTCAACTTAGAAATTTTCATATTTTTAATTTAATTAATGACACATAAATAATTAATGCATCTAGATGGTTATATATCATAGAATTATATGTCACATTATTAAAAATATGTCTAATCGTCATTTTTATTTCAAAAATATGAAAGAGGAACCAAAATTGTCGACATTTAAAATAAGAGGATCAATTCCGTAATTTGGTAATAATAGAAAGACCAAAACTACAATTAAGCCAATTTTTTAATAATATACTTTGGGATAAACCATCGTCGAAAAGTATAGAACTTGGTCATTTTAATCTAATTCAACAAAAAAAACTCAAATTAGTCTTAAATCATCAGAATAGTTTCAGAAAAATACAACTTACTATCATAAAAATATTTAAAAAATTTAATTTACAGTTAAAATAATTAATAATTATTATAATGTCAGAGACTAAACTAACTGATATTTTAATAATTTGATGATTAATTTGAGATTTTTATTTAATCAAAGATTAAATTATCCTATACTTTCATAAACTAAGATTTATTTTGTATTTTATTTTCTTCTGAAACATGCAAAGTGGGGCATGTAGTTTCTCATAAATATAGGAACTAGATCCTTATCCATAGCATGCACTCCCCAATAGACAAACAAACAACAATATTCTAGCTAGTCATTGTGAAACTTGTCCTATAAAACAATTTATTGGATACACATGATCATATAACTTGGTTAATTACTCCAATCCAACAACAACCAAAAAGCTAGCTAGCTAACAAAAGAACTGAGAAGAAACTTAAATTCATCAACTCCACTCCAGTTGGATTTTGCAGTTAAATTTGCATCAGAAAGTGAAAAAAAAAAGCCATCCTGTTTCTTTCGACAAGACAAAAGAATTAAAGGGGGTTTGAAAGCTAAATAAGGTAATGAATAAGTCCTCTTAAACTATAGGTCTTATATATTCTCTTTAGTTTTTGTGTATACTGATCCATATAGCCTGTTCCAATCTTGTTCCAATCTACCTATATGCATTTAAATTTATCTGTCTTTCTCATTAATGACAGGTGCAGAGAAATAATTAATGATGATTGCACCTTCTTTTTCTCTTATATTGAATCAACCCTTTTTGTCCTTTCAAAATTCAAGCAAAAACAACACTCTTGTGTATTTTTTATATATGTTTTTATTTTATTTTTTTATTTCACTTTCATTGACTGTTTCTAGCTGTCAGCTGCTTGGTAAGTCAGAGAATTTAATGGTTATTTAGATTTCCAGGTGTTGTGGTATGATATGGTATGGTGAGTGAGACTTAAGACTTATCTCTAACTTATAAAAAAGTATTACACAAAACTTATGGTCGTCTACATTTTTTACTTTAAAGTGATTGATCAACGTTGTTTTTTACTATGCAATTCTTAGGATTATATTATATTTCTTTGTAATAAAATATAAGTAAATATATATATGGACCATATTTACTTTGGATAGATGTTATAAAAAAAGTACAATGTATTGTTTAAACACTATATTCTAAATTATAATTAGTTTAGTACATCGTAGAAGATCATTTTGTCTCTTTATTTTTTAACATTTATAGTTGTAACTTAACATTTAAATAGGTCAAGTTCACTTAAAATATTTTATTGTTCTACTACATTAAAACGTCTGTCTATTTATCAGTGAATATATATTAGCTGTCAACACGAATAATAGTATCTATTTTTTTTTTAAATGACTTAATTTGACGCTGTTGTGTGTCATGTGAATTGAATATATATGAAGGGCTAAATGGTGTTTTCAGGTGTCCAGAGAAAACAGATATACTTTGTTGTTGTCTTTTCCTATTTAAGAGAGAGATGCTATTCTTTTCTTTCTACCTTCTATCTTCTTTTGCTAACCATTCTCTTTCTTGTTGGCTTTAGGATGAAACCATATTCCAAGAACTTTGGAAGTGAAGAGGAATGTCAAAGCAGTGAATCTGGATGGACAATGTATATAGGGTCTCCAATTGAAGATGATGACGATGATGATAATGATGATGGAGACATTGATAACATGGATGATGAAGAAGGAACTCATGATGATCTTGAAAGTGATGATGATTCTATGGCTTCTGATGCTTCTTCAGGTCCAAGTCATCAACATTATGGAAAAGACTATGGCTTTGAAGGTTTGAAGCAAGTGGTGGTTGAAGATGAAAACAACAAGTATTGCTTAGCAAAGAAAGAAAATAATACTATGAAAAAGGAAGGGAAGAAAGTGGAAAAGAAAGAAATGATATTTGTGGATGGTAGAGGCAAGTCTTCAGTTCAAGTTGGTGGTGGCAAGGTGAGAAAAAATTACTTGGTTGGTGGGAAAAAAGGAGATTAAATAGATTGATGTATTTAATTTATCGGTTTAGCAGATAGTTTGTTAATTAGTGTTATTTTAGGCTTTATTTCAACTAAATAATAGCTTCAATTACTGTGTTGTTTGTACTGATTTGTGTTAGAGTTATGATGGTGATGAAATTTGAGTCAAGAAAATGTCATGGCCATTTAGTACCTGTTGACGTGTATGCCAGGATTAAAGAGTAATTAATGGATATATTTTAAATATCTTTTGTTATGATATGTACGTTGTAATACTTATACAGTTAGGGTAATTTTCTGTCTTTATTTTGATATATTCTATGCCAAAATTTGGATAGTATTTATGTATTGAATTGTACAAGGTTGAGTTGGGTATCTCTAAGATTCATCTACGAGTGAACCCAAAATTATGTGTTGTTATTAATCGATTAGACCATAAGTAAAAATCAATTAACTTGTAATTTGAAAGTTAAAAATGTGATGTTAATAGGAGAAAATAGTAAAATAATCAATTTGGATATGTTAATTGACTAAAGTAACGAGATAATTAATTAGGCTGAGTTTAGAACAAATAAGGTGATGAGTTAAATTATTAGGATCATAGTCAAACTAACTAGAAATAAGTCAATGGCGAAAGAATAGTTAAGTCATGATCTTAGAGACTTATTAATTAAGTGGTCGAGTTGTATTTCATTTTGAAATTATGAAAAGTATAAAATGTTTATAGAACATTTATTGTTTTGAAGAGAAGGAAAGATCGGTCATAAAATATGTTTAGGGTGTGCTAGCGTCGTCAGTGAACCAATCACAATGACGAGCTCAAAGAATATCGACGGAGTATTGTATTTGGTTCGAGTTGTCATCCGTCCAACCTTGGCAGTGCATGTGGGTCCAAATGGTGTCCACCTGTTGTTTCGAGTTTGAAAAACAGTTTTAAAAAAACAATTTATGCCACCGAAAATATTACTGGGTTGAGTCGCGGAATAGGTCGCTCTCTTTAAGACGTTTCGCGGCACTGCCCAAATTGTACAAGACAGACTATCAACCACGTCGTCCCCATGATAAAACAGCCAGTTACTATGTATCGGAGTTTCACTGTACCATGAAAAAACCGTTCTATAATTACACCCACAATATGGCAGTCTAATGACAGCCACTCGTAATATGGTACTAAGACCACTCAAAAGAAAGAAAAAGGAGAAGTAAGAATATGAAGGAAGAAGGAGAGAAAAGTCTCATAAGCAAGGAGAGCTTTTGGTGTGATTTACAACTAAGTAGAACCATTTGTTTATAGAAGAGATTTGCTACTGGATCTAAGGGATTTTGGGATCAATCAGACCAGACTCACACTAAAAACCCCATTATTCTAGGTTAGGTTGACTCCGAAATTTTAAGGGTTTTGACGAAAAACCGAACCGCGCAAAATACAGGGAATGATTTACTCAGTGGAGGGCCAATTAAGTAAAAACGCAACCATTCCTTTTTTCATAAAATAAATATTAATAATAATTTTTTAATTTTGTTTGGACGGACAGACTGCGGCGCATGTGGTGATTTATTTTGCATGAATTATCGCTCATTCACAAAATTGGGGTACCCCTCAGGGCACACCCAAAATGTCATACCTCCACCTTATAAACACTACTATAATGTATAATCCTATTATGTGGGATTTTTATTTTTTCAATTCACAAACTAGCTCTATGTTCCTCATTTCCAACACCACCTAAGCAAGTCTTGTGATTATAATGTTCTCGCGGCGAGATGACATCAAAATGGGTTAAGGGATGTTATTGGTTGGGGTGTATGATTTGTGATTTCATGGTTGAATAGAGAGAAGGTTCAAGGAGAATTGTGTAGCCCATTTCCCCTGAACATCCACCTCCTTTCTTGGGCCTGCCTTTCAATTTTATAATATATTTCATCTTGTTGTTTTAAATATATATAATAAACAGAGTTAATAGAGTTGAACGGAAAAGATAATAATATATCAATTTCAAGATTTAAAATTGAATTTCGATTTTCTTAATTTAAGCATCTCTTAATATTTCTTGGTTCATACTATTTCTCTTGATTTTATTTTGTTTTTCAATATCTTTTGATTTAGATTAAAAATTTATAACATAAATAGCTAAAATTTTCTAAAAAATTTAAAATTATTTGATATATTATTGAAATATATAAAAATAATATTTTATATATTTTTATTATAAATTATTTATTTTTTATAAATCTTAATAACAAATAAAATAATTTAACATTGGAGTTATATAAACGAGAGAATAAATTTTAAAAATTAATATAATTGAGAGAAATTTAAAATGAGGGAATCCATACTTCAATTAAATTATTCTGGTAGAAAACAACGACGTGGCGGGAGTATTGACCGGTGGTTACGTTCCCGCACGAGAGTCTCTCTCAATCTTTAGTCGTTTCCTTTCCCTCTCACATTTTGCAGTTGTGAAGCGGCAAAAAGACGGAAATGTCACTCACCCGCGCCGCAATTCACCGCTTCCGTCACACCTACCGCAGATTACAGCCATCACCGTCAATCACTCGCTTTCAATTTCAATTCCAACGCCGCTTCTCCTTTCTCTCTCATCCCATTCCCAATCCCAATCCCAATCCCAAACCCTTCCACTTCCACTCTTCTTCTATTTACTTCTCATCTTCCTATTCCACCATTAAACAAGACTTTGCCGGTCGCGATGAAGATTATCCCACTGGTGACTTTCATTTTAAGCCAGTTACCGGCTGGAATAAATTTCTCGTCAAGCTCAAGATGCTAATTGCCTTCCCCTGGGAGCGTGTTCAACACGGTAGCGTTTTGAAAATCATTTTGCGCGGCCAGGTAATTCTCACTCAATTAGAGTTTACTATTGTTTTGCTTGCTTAGTTTTTCATTTTGGATTTCGCATGTGTATATATGTAGATAACCGATCAGTTAAAGAGTAGATTCTCGCCAGGATTATCTCTCCCCCAAATTTGCGATAATTTGTTGAAAGCAGCTTATGATCCTCGTATTTCTGGCGTCTACCTTCATATTGACATTTTAAATTGCGGTTGGGCTAAACTTGAAGAAATTCGAAGACACATCTTAAATTTCAGAAAATCAGGTGCCATCACAAGTTCACAACTCTGTACTTAGCAGATATATCATGTTACATTGCAACTTGTCTATCTATGCATGATAGTATATAATTGTATATACTTGTAAAATATTACTCTCAATCCCAAATTATTTGTAATATTTTAAAATAGATCAACCTCAATCTTATGAAATAAAAGGAAAATTTTAACCATTCGATTATATTTTTTTTATTAATTATTTTTACAAGGTTCAACATAAATAATAACATGTCTAATGTAAATTGAATTTGAGTTTAATATGTAAATAAGTTTTACAGAAGTGTCTAATTGTGTTTCAACATCATACATATCATAATGTCACTCCTTAAAAGTCATTTACACTGTGGCAGTACAGGAAGAAATATGGTTGGACATCAGTTATTACTTGTTTATGCTGTTAGTTTACAGTTATTAAACTCTATATTTTGGGTTAATGAAACATTCTATCTTTTATTATAATCTTATGTATTAGGGTCTAATGGACAAGTCTAAGAAAGTGTAATGCTTTGCAAGCTTTTTTTTCTCTCGCATCTCCTTTTGCAATAATTCAAGAGATTAATCTTTACTATGTTAATTGTTAGTGAAATGTAAGTAGCATGATTCTGTTGCCTAAGTCCGTTATTTCCTCTTTTCATAGAGCATTGATGTATGTGATTTTCTGTTTAGTTTACATGACTTTGAGTACATATGGTGATAATAGTTGATGATGCTTGTAGGAAAATTTGTTGTGGCTTATGTCCCTTCATGTCGAGAAAAAGAATATTACATTGCTTGTGCATGTGAAGAAATATATGCTCCTCCGAGTGCTTATTTTTCTTTGTTTGGATTGACTGTTCAAGCAGCATTTGTCAGAGGTAAGCTGATTCTGCTTTTTGTTGCATCTTTTTAAACAAAGTTTGACTTTTAGTAATGGTGGCATACCTCCCTTTGAAATTTATAAAACTTTTGCAATGCTAGTTGTTCAGATTTAATCACAATGCTTAATGTACAAGCTCATGCCGTTTTTTTACTTTTTCTTCTGTAAAAATGATTTTTACTCTTCAATTCATCCTTAGATTAATATTGGGAAATTTGTTTTAAACCCTTTTTAATTTAAATTTTATGATGTTTATGGTAAAGCCTAACACTCATGTTAATTCTTTCAGGTGTTTTAGACAACATTGGAATTGAACCACAGGTTGAAAAAATTGGCAAATATAAAAGTGCAGGAGAGCAACTAACCAGTAGAACCATGTCTGATGATAATCGTGAGATGCTGACTGCATTGCTGGATAATATCTATTCAAATTGGCTGGATAATGTTTCTTCTGCCAGAGGTGCATTTGCAATTTGAAGTCCTATTTGTATCTTAAATAAATAAATTAACTTCTGGGCTTCTGCAAATTCTATACAGGGAAGAAAAGAGATGATATTGAGAACTTCATAAATGAAGGTGTCTATCAAGTAGACAGACTGAAAGAAGAGGGTTTCATATCAAGCATACTCTATGATGACGAGGTACATTAGGCACTTTGGTATTATGTGACTGATTACTTGTATGTGGCGACGTCAGTTGCCAGCTTGATTAATATAATCATATTGAGAACGTAAGACGGAATCTCATCTTGTGGCTAGTGAGGAATGCAAATTTAAATGAATACATTTTTTTTTTTAGGAAAAATGGATACATTTAGAAACAAAGATTTTGTACTACCACTTGTGGAGCCTGTTGAAATTATAGGGTTTAAGACTTCTAGGTGTAGAGGAAGGAATTTTTTTTAAAAAAAGGTGTAGAGGAAGGAAAATAATATAATAGAGGTAAATACTTTAAACTTGATATTTACTTGATAAGAGATGATGTATTAGATGTGTAAGATAAAACAAAATTCAAGCCCTGTTTATACTTACACTAGCTTTAGATCCTCTTGTTAAATAAGAAATAAATCATGAAATATAAGAAAATGTGGAAACTAATTCTAAGAAAACAGATATAGTACTAAAAAATGTTCTAATGATACAATAGTTATTTATGAGACTTATTTTAAAAAGTGTTAACGCTCCCTCAAACTAAAACTTACTAAGTTTTAAACTTATTACAAATAAAACCTTCAGAAAACAAAAATAACGAAACACAAAATAACTAGAGCTTTGCAAAGCATGGCTAGAGAAGGCAAATTTCTGGAAAGAAAACTCAACAAGATTTATGGAACCATCATCATCCATGCAAGTCAATTGGAATGTTGCATGACTAAAGATAGATTTTGTTCGAAGAATTATTGGCAGAAACTTCATTGCAAGTAATATAACTAGAACCAAGACTTCTCCAAATTCATCATGAATACATTTGGAAAACCATAAACTCCTCTACACAAAAAGTGAAATTAAGCTGAGGCGGCTAGTGTGCACCACAGCCATGGAGTATTCAGCTTTGGCACCACTCATGAATAAGATAGGAAAAATCACCATCTGTACAATTGACAATGGGAGGATTGTATACATGAGAGTCTATTCATCTTAATACATCATCGTATTACTCAATTGTAAGAAAGAAATCACGAGAATGATTGTAGGTGGCAAAACACCACCACAAAGTTTAGATGGATATGAGGACATCGTATCTTGGAACGGAGACTAGTGAGGCTAGATTGCATCTGAGACAAAGGTGGGGGTCAAATTGCATTTGGGACAAAGACTAATAGGGGATGGACATCATTTGGGACAAAATCCAGGCCACTCGTCTTCCAACTTTTCCACCTTAAACATGGCAGGGTGAGTTGGCCTGCCAAAGAAAGTGGGCTGAGATTTTCAGCCTGTCCTGTTCATGGGAGGACAGGCCTGTCAGAAAATAAAAAATATATATATAAGAAACCCCACATAAAAAGTTGAAATATCAAAAAGTGGTTTTAAAAACTCAAATGAAATGTAAATAAATTTTTGGGCTAAGGCATCCTAGTCTGCTGGTCCAAATCCACTTTGCCATGGCTACCTTCAATTATAGATTCGGAGAAGAGCCATAGAATAAGAAAACAATGACCATAATAGAGTAGTGTTATCGGAGCACTACTGGGTTACGTTTTTCATAACAGACGTTGAGGACTCGGGTTTTAGCAGCGTTGAGTCAGAGGAAATAGTCATGCTCGAGGCATTTATCTACAAAATATAAACCCAGAGAACTCAAAACTTTGAGCAACAAAATGAGAATTACCTAGGACCAGAATGAGGATGCAAACGATCAAAACAATATGAGAAGGTGCCGGAAGGTGTGTATCAACAGTCCACTACTTGAACAACACTGGTTGAAGGGGAAGATGTGTTGGATGAGTTATAAAAGACTAAATTCTAATCCCTAAGTTAATTCTAATCCCTAAATTCTTAATCCTAATTAAATATGGAAGTATCATGAAGTTCAAGGAAAATTTGAAACCAATTCTAAGAGATCACCTAAGATACTCTAAAATTTTCTGAGTTACAATATTATTTTTGTAAGTTATTTTATATATTCTCTAATAAACCCCACTCCATCCAATGTGTAGAAAATTAATACTGTCTATTTATTTGTTTTAGACGATACACTCAAAAGGGAGTTAAAAGACTAAAAAGAATGAGAAACATAAAATGTTTTGCAGGTTATCACTAGGTTGAAGGAGAGACTTCAAGTGAAAACAGACAAAAATCTGCCTATGGTTGATTTCAGGTAAATTTCTATTTCATCTCATTTTCTCCACGCACCAACTGGGGAGATTCTCTTTTTCTCCCCCATTTTCACATTTTCTCTCCCATTTTCACACTTCAAATTCTCTCCATTCTTGTTTACCAAACACCAAGTAATTTTCCAGTGACGATAAGTTGGTATCTGTTTATTTATTCAAGCAAATATATATTAACATTAATTTTGACATGATGTCAATGTAGAAATATTTTACACTTGCTCTCAATGATTATTGCCACATCTATTATGAGTTTGACTTTGTTAGCAACTACATGGGATAATAAACTAATAAAATAACGTAATAACATTGGATATAGGTGTAAAATATTTTTACATTGATGGTGCATCAAAATCATAATTTTATAAGTTAGCATGGGATATGCATATTTTTAAGACCTCTTGGGAGATTGAAAGAACCTTCAACTTTCTCATGGGTGTTTCACAAGCCTATATAATCTTCTCAGATCTAAGATCATTTATAAATGCTATGATAAACAAACGTTGCAACCCTAATCAGAAAAATTTCCTTTTTTTATTTGGAGCTTTCTTGGACATTGGAAATGGTTATGAATGAAAGAATTTTTTTAAAATAAAGTTGTATTAGTCTGTGTTTTTTTTTTTGTTTCTTTTCTAGTCTTAATGACTTGCATTGCATCCTTTGAAACAGAACCTTAAGTTTCTCACGACTTGTATTTATTTTACATAAAGCACTGTACCAATTATCTTATATGACTTGCTATGGCTTTCTATTTCCTGACAAACTTCTATCAGGTGCATTTTAATTGATTAAAATATGCCAAAAATAACTCATTAAGCATAAGTAGATAGTTCCTTTCCTCAAATACAGAAAATACTCTGGAGTTAGAAAATGGACTGTTGGAATATCAGGTGGTAAAGAAATGATAGCCATCATCCGAGCCTCAGGGGCCATCCGCCGTGTTGAGAGTCCATTAAGTGTCTCTAGCAAAGGTATCATTGGAGAGAAGTTAATTGGAAAGATCCGTAGGGTCAGAGGTACACTTTTGATCTTATAAATTTATCTTCTTTAAATTTCAAAGCACATAATCAGTTAAGTGTTATGATGCTACTTACATTGATTATGGCAGTTTTCATTAATTCAGCATC
This sequence comes from Cicer cuneatum, assembly GCA_037974295.1. Classification (NCBI taxonomy): domain Eukaryota; kingdom Viridiplantae; phylum Streptophyta; class Magnoliopsida; order Fabales; family Fabaceae; genus Cicer; species Cicer cuneatum. The sequence goes on from JBBPBO010001985.1 coordinate 8,283,456, forward strand.
ATATTTATCTTTGTTTAGAGTTATATTATTTTCTATGACAGATAGGACTTGGGAGTCAAAAGTATTGCACTTATTTTAAGTATTTTCAACTGAACACGGGCCTTTAGAATCCTTCCCAATATTTTGTGACAAATACAAAAGAAAGTGGATTGTACAAAAGAAACTGCAAGAACAAGCTTAGGGATGACACTTCTTTATATTTTTTTACAATTAAAGCTGGGACTTGAGATGTTTGGCTTCTTCCCAAGTGTGAGGTATAAATTTGACAGAGACCCATCTGCTAGTGGAAATTAGAGAAAATAAATAAACATTTATGACTTGAATAGATCTTCAGTCTCAAGTTCCAGGACATAATAAGTGGGGATTAATTATGTTGTGTATGTAACTTATGTATTAAACGGCAAAATACTACTAATCTATTTTCCTGCCATACCACAACACAAGGATAATGTTGGTTTTCTTAGTTCCTCCACGACGCTGTTTACTGAACCTGAATTTTTATACATTGCTATTATACATTTTTTTGCTTATCATATCTGCACCATAGTTTTGTCGTGGTCTCACTGGGCCTTCTTTTTCTTCTCAGAGTCAAATAAATTCAAGGCTGCTATTATCCGAATTGACAGTCCAGGAGGTGATGCTCTTGCTTCTGATTTGTAAGTTATGGTAGATTCCTCTCGGTTCAAAATGCAGACACTCGTTGACCAAAAAAAAGCAGACACTCTTAATAAGATATGCAAGAAATGGTTGGTTGGATTCATATAGCGCAGTGATCTATATCATTGGAAAAAAGCTTCATGAGAACCTGTTCTACTTTGAATTTTCCTAATAACTTTTTTGAGATACTACTTTTAGATTTCAGAGGAGTGAATATAGCCTTAATGGTCTAGTTAAATTCAAAGTAAATCTGTGATATTTGTCATTGAATTGTGATGCTAATTATTTTGGAAAGATTGCACGCTTAGATGATAAAGTTTTGATATAATGGTCTACAGAATGTGGAGAGAAATCAGGCTTCTGGCTGCCTCAAAACCAGTCATCGCTTCAATGTCTGATGTGGCGGCAAGTGGAGGTTACTACATGGCTATGGGAGCTGGAACTATTGTTGCAGAAAGCCTTACCTTAACTGGTTCAATTGGAGTGGTTACAGGTAAACCTGGGTCTTTCAGTTGGAGAAAGTAAAAGGCTATTCGTGGATGATAATTTAACTGAAACTAATAACAGATTTATTGTGAAACGTTAACCAACATACACATGCTGGTATAATTGAAATAAACAAGATTATCCATGTGTTAGAACCTAAATGGTATTTACTCAATTTAGGAAACCCTTATTGCTGCCAGGCACTCAGCTAAAATCGGTATTTTTTACCCCTTTGCCTGAGATAGTTGTGTAAAATACCGCTAGATGCTCCTCACTTCTTGTTATGATCTTGTTGCTAGCTATTATTACCATTTTCACTAGGTTTTACGTCAAATATATTTTGTACTTATTTTGATTAAAATGATTATAGAAGTTTGAAATATCATTTAAATGGTAATCATATGCAACTAATGAAAGTTGTAGCTAAAAAGTAAGCAATCAATTGAGCTATGAAGTAATGAGGGAAGACATGTTATTTAGCATTGGACCAATAGGGAAGACTCAATCCCTATTTCTATATCCTAACAGTAACATCATGAACAGTCAAGGTTCCACTTCCGTTTATTATCTGTGGATTTTGTAATCTATTAATTTGATAACATAAATTACTTTTGTAGGAAGATTTAACATTGGGAAACTTTATGAGAAGATTGGTTTCAACAAAGAAATTATATCGAGGGGTAAATATGCCGAGCTCTTTGCAGCTGAACAACGTTCTTTTAGGTAATAGAATCTGTTCATTTATTCATAAAGATTCTAGTAGAGAATGTAAATGTGCACTGTGACATCTGATATCCAACTGTCAGGCACTGTGTTGAGAAGGGAAGACTTAATGCTTGTCTTAATATTCTCCAGTCTAGTTCTAATGAATGAGCTGATAGTGTAGTTCCATTTTAACTGCAATATTTAAAACCGGGTGAAATTATTTAACCCTATTCTGGGTTCAATATATCTCTTGTTCTTTGAATTCAGTTATTAGGAAAGCACCTTTGAATTCAGTTATTTGGAAAGCTCCTCGATCAAGTTATTGGTTGACTGTATAATTACAATACTTCTGCTGCACATCTAAATGAAAAATGTGTAGATTCTTTTTTTTTTTTATCCGTGGGTTGCAGCTGCCCTCGGATCCTCAGCCGTCAATGTAAGGCGCTACTAGATATCACCTTAAGCAGGCCCGCCTGGGCTTCTGGTATAGGAATATAATTTTGTTGGAGGTTACTTTAATCCATGTTTTATATAGAACGTTTGTGCTGGCCTTTTCTCTGATATAAGCTTTAATTTTCTACTTCTGATTGATTCATGGGTTGATGTTTTTTTGTTGCATCAGTTTATATTTGATTTCTGATGCAGACATATATAATCACTCTCTCACTCTCTATGTCTCGGGTACAGGCCACATGAAGCAGAGCTATTTGCCAAGTCTGCACAGAATATTTATAAACAATTTCGAGATAAAGCGGCTTTTTCCAGATCAATGACTGTATGTTTTAAATTTATTCAAGATTCAAGAAAAAGCTATTTTCAAAGCTTTCTGTTCTTCTTGTATATCTAATAGTTACAGCTGTTGTCCTGTCGTAGGTAGACAAGATGGAAGAGGTCGCACAGGGCAGGGTTTGGACTGGTAAGGATGCAGCATCTCATGGTTTGGTTGATGCTATTGGTGGGCTATCTCGTGCTATTGCTATAGCAAAATTGAAGGCCAATATACCTCAAGACAGACAGGTTGATTTGAGAACACCTTTATTTTGAGGATGTTTGTTTATTTGATAATTTCATGATTCCCGTGATGATTATGCTTGAACTATGCCAGGTTACTGTTGTGGAGCTCTCAAGGCCCAGTCCTTCTTTACCCCAGATTGTAAGCGGTGTAGGTAATTCTCTCGTTGGAGTGGACCAAACACTTAAAGAATTGTTACAAGACTTGACATTTTCTGATGGAGTTCATGCGCGGATGGATGGAATCATGTTTCAGAAATTGGAAGGATGTCCATCTGCCAACCCCATTTTAGCATTGATGAAAGATTACCTTAGTTCTATGTAGAGGGAGAGGGAGAGATTTTCTTCAATGTATAATAATAGCAGATCTACCTGGAATAAAGACAGCTAATTCCTCTATTTATTGCATAGTAATGGGAAGGAACCCGGTGGTTATAATGTCGAGAAATTTGTAATCCGAAGACAAATCAAAAATGCTCCTCTACACAAATACTCCCTCTGAACTTATAAGCAGAAATACATATTTTCACATTTATTAAAGATGATGATAGTTTGTATTTATTTTCTTGATTTCACATTAAAAAAAGAAATAAATTTATTAACCTACCTCTAATTATAATGGTAATCTCTTCACAACAGTAATCTATTAATTTAAGTGTATTTTTAGAATAACAACATTGAATTGGACAAATTAATTGAAATTTGTTTATATTTATGTCTTACAAATGTAAATTATTTTGTTTATAATTGAATTAAAATGAAGTATAGTTTTACGAAATGTTTCACCTCTATGTACGATTTCAAATATTAAAAACCATGATATGGAAATTGTTAACGATGAAGTACTTGGTTGGTTAGTTAGAAATGAAAGTTAAATGGGTGACTTAAGATGATATTTGAAGTTATATAAGGTCTAAGATTTGTGCATTCATAGTAGTGCTCAAGTGGTAGATATTTGAATTTTTAAATCATTTGATTATAGGTTTAATCACTAATAGGTGTGAAAGATTAGTCTTTGCAGCTGTACAAAAATGATATATTCATTTGTCCTAAAAATTGAGAAAATTATAAAAGGCCTATGTGCAAATATACAAGAGAAAATTTCTTAAAATGAAGGTGGAACCTTAAAGTTAGTGGAACAAATCATGAATTATGAAATTTTCGTAAGGTATTAAAATAGAGCTGGACACAAAATTAGTAGAAAGAAAGCAATTAAAATGGAGGTTTTTGAAATTAGTAGAAAGCCGACGTTAACCGATTTCAGCTGACAATAAATAGTTTAATCACTTAATATCTGGACTAACTTAGGTGACTCTACAAAAATATGAATCTAGATTTCCCATATGCTCCCTGTGAGGGCAAGTTGCTTTCCACTCAACTAACAACTCACCGATTCTTGAATTTAATCTTTACACTCCACCCTTTTGACACCAAAATAATAATAATAATAATAATAATAATAATAATAATAAAAGGAAGGCAATTAGGCTGCATTTGAACACTACAAAATAGCGTCATGTTTTATTTATGGCATTTTTTTTCTCTATATTAAGAGCTTGGAAAAAATAAAAGGCAACCAACAAAATCATTTTGAAATTCCGACAACTTCATGCAGGAAATGTTGGGTTTGTTTATGTCCATTTTACTTCACAAAAGGTCTAACTAAGATATTGTATGCTTGTCTACACATTGCATTTTTTTAAAGTACACTTCTGATGTGACTATTGGAGTGGGAAAGAAACTCTCACATTGAAATGGAAAACACCCGTCGAAAACACCAATGTACAAACTAAAAAATAAAATATGTTTCATTTATGTTTCTCTACTAGAAACCTGTGTTTTCCCATTCAGATGCTTCCGCAAACACATCGTTTGATTTTATCTCTCCTTAAAATTATTTGATATTTCGTTCAATTACAAACAATTTTATTTAGACATACACTCTAGTAATATATTGATCATTTTAATATATTTTTATTATTGGATACAATTTGGAAGTTTTTTATCTTATAAGGAATTATACTCATATAATCGGATAGATTTTGTGTAAATTTCACTTAATAAAGATTTAAAAGAATAGATTACAGAGTCTTATATTAGTTTTTTTGGTAAATTGTTTGGTATCTTGAAGTTTTGTGAGGTATCAATGCTGGAAGGCAAATTCAATTCAAAATTTGAAATAATTAAATATAAAAAGAAAAGGAAGTTGCATTCACATACTAACAACCATTCTAATTTTTGAAAAAATATTTACATCTCTTATATTCACTAAAAAATTATACATAACATCTCTTTTTTTTGTCATTTTTTAAATTTTATCTGTCATTTATAAAAAATACATTAGAGTACACACTATAGTTGTATTATTAAGAACATAATCATATATTTCAAAATTAAAAATACTAAATATATAATCATATCTTTATAAATTAAAACAAAATTTTTAATTATTTTATATAATAAATAACATGAATAAATATAAATATAAAAAAAAAATGTTTGATGTAGTTTTTTTAATAAGTGTCATAAATATTAGGTATGATTACCGTCAAAACTCTTTAAGTATCTTAGTCAAAACTAGTGTTTTCTTTATTGGTTCATAATATTGTGTTTAATTTTTTGTTTGATTCTTCAACATTCTGTGACAAATCTATTTTATATAATATAATGCTTGATTGTTTCTTAAAAAAAAAAATTGTCTCAATGTTGATAACTAATTTTACCGTATTCTTCATTTTTTGTAGTGACCTTGGCAGCAAACATTACATGGAAAGGTTCCAAAAGTACACCAAGCAAGCTACACTAAATATTTGCTGGCAAAATAAGAAAAACGTAAGAGAAATTAATAATGATATGTGCACTTTATTATCATTGATTTTTGTTTACTTTGTTAAAATAAATCGAAGAGATTATATCTTTGTAAAAATATTTTTAATTTTTTTATAAAATAAAAATTATTTTCACAGACTAAAACAAAAGTGTAAACAAACTATTAAACTAAACACTTTCCAATTTTCTTTTCTTGATATATAGTTTTTTAATGTGCAAGCAATAGTGTAACAACTAGCATGCTTATTAGCATCATCCGTATAATTTGATGCATTGTTTATCATCAATATTACACAAATGTATTTCTATATTCACTTGGTAATATTTTATATACATATATATATATATATATATATATATATATATTTCTATATTCACTTGGTAATATTATATATACACATATGTCACATTGGATGCAAAAAATGGTGTGGAGAACCCAAGATTAGAGTCAAGCAGGTAAATTAAATAATGCAAAGCAACTGCTTTAAGCTTTAAAGATAAATATATTTTTACTTACTAAAATTATCTTTAAAAAAAATTTGTGCTAGATTAAATATCTTATTTTTAAATCTAAAAATAATAAAATATTATCTAAACTATTATTGTCTCAATAAAAAATAATCAACATAATTATCAATTAAAAAATATTGTACAAAATTGATTATATTCAATAATTAATGTGATTTAATATATGTATACGTTCAAATGGATGAAATCATATGAAAATTCAATAATGGGTGTTCAAAACCAAATCAACACTGAGCAAAAGAGTCGCCACTAAAAGCACCTACGGTGCAATCCATCATTGATGTTCTAAGTGAGATCTACACTACCACGTTTCATTGATGTTTTAAAGAACTCGTTTATTTTTTCTTCAATAGTGCATCGGTTAAGAACCTATGATAGATTCCACAATTTGAACTCACATAAATATTCTATTTGCATTTCATTTTTGTTGCAACTTTAAATATTAATTTATATATTTTTAATTAATATTAGTGTTTACACTTAGAAATAATTAAATTGTTAACCAAAAACGTCAAACAGCCAAATCTCAATTGAAATTCGACAATAATTAGTATGTAAAAAAAATTACCAATAAAAATAAAACTGAATTTAAATTTGCTCATAATTAAAAGATTGAATTGTTTCAAACAATATAGAAAAATGATAATAACTATTTAATTTGTTCAGAATTTCAGAACAGTATTACTAAGCCAATTTAATATTGGAAAAGTAGAGTTCTTGCGGGCGACTTGTGCATTATATTACAAATAATTTCGTGGATCTTGTGACCATAGCCCAAAAAGGATTTTCGGATGTTGTTTATTTTGTATTCCCTTATTTCATAGTATATGATTGATAATCGTTTAATAATGAAAACCTATTGAGTATTCAAAAATAGATTTTTAGGACATTAATTTTTTAAAAATATTGGAGGAAAAAAAGAAGTGCAAAGCTTTCTTAAACTGATATTCTACCGGAATTTATGATTTTTAAACTGCAACAACCCATCAAATAAACGTGTTTTTGACTAAAAATAGTGTGATTCTATTAATATGCGTTCCATTGCTTGTCCAAAAATATTAAAGATAAAATTTTAAACCATAGGTTCTGTCTGTAAGCTATGTAATCCCATGGAGACAAAGTAAACATAAGCGATTTCATAGGCTTGGGGTAAAGTGTGTCTAAATATAAAAGAATTGGGATCTAGACTATTCTTTCAATAAAAGTTCTGTGTAGCATTGATATGAGAATCCCAGAATAGCGTATCAAATCAAACATCATATTACACGACATAGCATTAGACCACGCATATTATTAATTTAACTATATGTACCACCTCTATAGCTCACAAGTCATATCTAAAATACTGCATTAGCCAGGAGCTAGTAATCATTCGTCCCATGTTTCAGCATTTACATGGCTGTTCAAAAAACTGAACTGCAGAACTGAACCGAACTGCACTGATAGAACTGAACCATTTATATAAGTTCAAGAACTCTGTTACTGAATAACAGAATGCATCACCAAAATATACTTATAAATGAATGACAGAAACCCACCACAACTTGAGGCTAAGAGGCTCTGCATCAGACTCCACACTCATTTGTTAATACTGCACCCAGAAGAATGCATCACCAAAATAAAAATATAAATGGCAAAATAAGTGTTCATATAACACAAATCATGAAATTTTGATGTAGTATACCTCTACCACAAGTCATGTTCTTCTTCTACTCAAAATCACGGGAAGTTTCAACAGGACGAGTTGAAGGGTCGGTCGGGAAGTCATTAGGGTTATGGTGAGGTATATCAGCATTTCCTGTAGTAACCATTGAATCTGAGAGAGCCACTTGAAGAGAGGAAACTTTGTCTTTAAGTTGAGCATTTTGTTGGTGGATTTGTTGGTTACATTCCAACAAGTAAATGACCTTTTGGGACAGTTGATGGTTCAGTGACTGTAGATGATCCACATTATACTGTAGGACTTCAATTTGTTGCTTCTTTCTCAATCGCGACCTGCGAGCAGATTCTCTGTTGGAGAACATCCTTTTCTTCTTTCGATCATCAAGAACCTTTGCTTCACCGGCGTTGTTGTTATTACTGTTTGATGATGTATTGGGAGAAGATTTCTGTAGTGGAATTTGAATAGCACTGTTGCTGGTGTTGCTAGAAAGGTGAAGCTGGGAGTAGTAAAATGGAATATCATTTAAAGCTTGTGATGGATTCAAATGGGTCAAATAATGTCCTTCCCCATTTCCCATGTTTTGGAGGTTTGAGGTGATGATGGGTTTCTGGGTTGGAGAAGGATAGGAAAGGCACTGTGTCAAGGAAGCATAAGGTGCTTCATGGTGTTCGTCATCATTGCATTCCATGTCTCAAATTGAAATTCTCGTGCAGGTGAAACATGAACAGAGGAAGGGAGAGTGCAGCAATTAATAGGCTCAGAGATTTTTTAAAGTTGAGAATAATTAATGCAGATAACACAAGTAGGTGAGGGAATTTCTTGGCATTTAGGTTTACTGACGTATTTTTAGAAAAGTTTAGTGCCGTAGATCATATTGGTTCTGCAAACTAGGAAAGAATACACAATTAATAACAAAAAATGGTGAGATAACTTTTCCTCTGCAAAATGGTTGAGTGAATAATTGACATACAGACACAACAAATTGAAGAGTAGGGTGTGATCTAATAGCTGGGAGGGCAATGCCATTGACTTTTAGATTATGCATGCCTAAAACAAGGTAGAAAGCAACAAAATAAATGACACTACAACATCAGCGAGAGCCAAAGGAATAAACACATAGCCGCATATATCCAATTTCAATAATTTCCTAGCTAGGTGACTCTATCTGCAATTCTTTTTTCGAATTCTGGTCATAATTAATTAATTATATGATCCTAACCAAAGAATAAATGGCAATGCGTGTTAACTACATCTATTTCAAGCTAACATTACATTAGGATAGAACCGAAAAAATAAACTGAAGTTCACTCAGCCCAAGGAATATATCAGAATGACTGCCATTTAAGGGTGTAGTCCAAAAATGAAGATGCTATTTCCAATATTTAAACGATCTAAAGTAAAGAAAATGCCAGATTTTATGGGGAAAGTTAAAGAAATAATCTGCATTTTTTAGGCCTCCATGGACAATGAGACATTAACTTACACGGATTGTATTTATATATGCCAAGGTTTATACGTATGCAAAACGTCCCTTTCTGTCATTGCCTATATAGTTTATGCTAATCAAAAGTCTGATACTGATATGATCTAATTAATCCATGGGATTCTCATGATCTAATTAACCCATGGTAATTCACCAGCACTTCACTCCACTGTCAAGAGGTGTTTCAAATAGGCAACTCTTGGATCTTTTAGGCAATTCATAGCAGCAGTTAGAGTCTAACGCAAGACAGCAACTTGTACAGCAGCAAGTTTCTGGTGTGCTAATGAAAGTCAGATTTTGAAATGTTTTTAATTACTCAATTTAATTAGATAAAACCAATGGTCAAATTATATATGCAAAATACAGCACTCTAAAGAATACGTTGCAAAACCTAGTAGCAAAGATAGAGAAGAGAATGCCAAGTCATATGATTGAACCAAGTGTGAAATATTATGGTAGATTGCAGAGAAAGAAAGTTTTAACTCAGATTGCTATCGTTGGGACCGATTAGGAAAAGCACACAGCCAAGCAATCTCAATCATTCAATGAAGATTGGATGGTTCGTACTCGAACTTTACAAGTCAGCATACAAGCTGCTCAATCATAACACATCTATAGTCACTTTTATTCAATTAACTACTATAAACAATATCATTCTTTCAAAAGTGAGAATGGACACTTCCAGTAATATTTGTGATTATGAATCGCCAGTTTGTAATAACTCAATTATACACAAACATATGAATACACATCCACTGCTGGATAGGTAGGCCTCTATGAAAGGAATGAATCTCTAGGCGTTTATATCAACCAAAATAATACTTTCCAAAACAAATATCATATTTAAAGGAACTCTAACAAAAATGTCATTTTAGTATTCCCTCATTAATCCATTTTTAGGATATTTCACTTAACATTTGAGTGAATACTGAATACGTAACTTAAATTCCTATTGCTAAAAGCATAAGTAAAATGCTAATTATATAAGAAAGTAGGTATTGTAGTCTCACCTTGTCTAGCCTGTAAATACAGGGACGCCATAAAGATGAACTCCAGTTGTCATCAAACCTTAACACTGCAATGACAAGTCCAAGAAAACACACCAACCAGAAAAGGCAATTCAGGTGAGAACTTTTTCCTTAGAGCCAAAAAATTGCCACCAAGGCTAGTGAGTGTACAGGATTAAAAGATAAGGCAACGATAGCCACCATTAAACAACAGAACAGAACAGAAAAGGGAACAGAAAAACAAGCTAAAAGGCTAAATTAGTCGATGTGAATATTGACATATGAAACTCAAAGTGCCCAATCATGATCAAAGAATTAAGAAACCCTTCACTCCCTCGAATCATTCAGGATGTACAAGGTACCTGATAACACTTCAGAGTTCTACTATACAATCGAAGAAGAAAGACAGAGATAACAATCCATAAGAATACCGACATTCAGATAGAACAAATCTATATATTCATTAGAAAATTGTTTCATTTTTATGATGTATCCCAAATTACATTTGGAAGATAAACATACTTATGCTACAAATCTCCATGTGAAAATCCAAAAATTAACAAACACATGCATTTCTTCAGGACCAAAAAACCTAAACTCTTAACATCCTAGCACCAAGAAATTGTGAAACCATATCCAAGTATCCAATCCAACCTTAAACAATGACATATAATCAAATTCTCTGGGCAGATATTTGCGCCTTCCTACGCTCATATTCAGCGTCGTCGGTGGGGAACTCATAACGACAAACAGGACAAGTATTCCTAATCCCCAACCAAGGAATAATGCAATCACCGTGGTATCGATGAGAACATGGCAACAACTTAGCCCCTTCTCCAACAACAAATTCATCTTTACAAACCGCACACAGCGCATTGTTGTTGTCCACATCATCTTTGGTCACAACCACTGAAGGAAGGTTCTGAACAACGGTTACAGAAGCCGGAGGCCTACCAGCTAAAGGATTATCATTCTCAGCGAATTGACCAAACATCATTTCATACTCTGCAGTGTAAATGTAATCATCATTGTCAGCATAATAAGTCTCTGCAATTTCGTTCTCGTTTTCAGGGTTTGTACCTAAAAGGTGAGAATTCAACAACACTTGCCACTCATGATTTTCCAATCCTCCATGAACACTCATGTTGTTAACCTCGTCTAAATCTTGTTCTTCTTCATCGATTAAAGGAAAACCGCGAACGTTAACTGACCTATTTTCATCGACAGCTAGCATGCTAAGAACTTCCCTCTCGTCAACGCCACCGTCAACTTCCTCCCACTCAAAATCTTCGTAATTGTTATCTCTATTATCCTCCAAGTGAAGCGAATCCCAACAGAGAGGAATACTCGAAACGTCGTCGTTTTCGTTTTGATACTCTTCTTCATCGGAATGCACGCAGATCCCGAAAAAGACATTGTTTCCTTCTGATTCATCTTCACCGTCGGAATCCGATTCAACCTCAACGATACGCAAACCGTTGATAGGATCAGATCCAAAAACCCTCCTGTCGAAGAAGAAATCGTCTTCGTCATCGGCGTGGAGGTCGTCAGGGGCGAACCCTAATTCGAGACCCAAACCATCGAAAACGGAGTCGTTTAGCGATTGGTGAATTGGATCGGTGTGAACCATTACCTGAGATTGCTCGACACGTTGTTGGAAGAGATCCATGACGAAATTTTCGCGAGAGAAATCATGGTGGTGGTTGGGAGGGAATTCGGGTTCGGAAGAGTAGAAATCGAGATCGAAATCGGAAGGGGACCAATAGGGTAAAGAGATTAGGGTTTGGTCGTCATCGGGTTCGTGGTGGTGACGGAGGAAGGTTACGTCTGCCATTGTGTATGATGGAGAAGAAGAGAAACGGGGAAGAAAGTGTTGTGTGATTGTGAAAGTGTTTTTTGGGGGTTCAGGATCTGGGCTATAACGGGTGGAGATGTGGAATGACGGATTTATCCCTATTTCGTTTTTAATGGATTTCTTTTCTTATTATTGCAAAAAAAATCAATGTACGTATATTGACGACTCCGGAATACGAGGAAGAACACCGTTTTTCGCTCTCTTACGCACACGTTCTGAGTTAGATAATAGATCCTCACTGAAACATTCTACCTATGTTTATGTGGCCGTGGATCTTCATTTGTTTGGTTTTTTTATTACAATTTTATTTTTATATAAAAAAAGTTATTTATAAATTTAAGGTTAAATAGCATCCGGTCCCCTAACTTAATTTCAGATAACGATTTAGTCTTTTATGTTTTTAAATAATTTCAGCGTTACTCTTTAAGTCGGATTCCGGTTACAATAAAAGTTAAAAAGTTACCCCTTCGTTTCCTTTTCCCTGGTTTTCTATCACGTTTATGTTTCTTTTGTTTGGTTTAGGGTTACCTTTCTTCTCCCATTCACTTTCTCCCTTCATCTCCTTTCTTCTCTTCTCCCGTGTCATCTCTTTCCTTCATCATCTTCTCCCTTCTCATCTCCCTGGGAAATCGAAGCACGGAATCATAGAAAACACTATCGGAATTAACATTGAACGAAAAGGAAAGGTATGTTTTTTATTGATTCGCACAGTGACAAAATGGGATCCGAACAGAGGAATAAAATTTTTGGGTTGTAGGAATTTTGTGGTAAGCATAAATACCTTTGGGATTTGAGATTTAGGGTTTTTAGATTTGGTTCAGATGAAAAAAAAATATTTATTGTGGACCACAAACCCTAGATCTTAATAAACAAAATATGCAGTAATCAACTCATTCACAAATCAAAACATGCAAATAATAAATATCATATGGAACCCACTAAACCCTAAACCCTAAAAAAAGAGGGAATCACTAAATATCAGAATCAATAAAAAAACATACCTTTCATCTTCGTTCAATGTTGATTCCGATAGTGTTTTCTATGATTTCGTGCTTCGATTTTCCAGGGAGATGAGAAAGGAGAAGATGATGAAGGAAAGAGATGACACGGGAGAAGAGAAGAAAGGAGATGAAGGGAGAAAGTGAATGGGAGAAGAAAGGTAACCCTAAACCAAACAAAAGAAACATAAACGTGAGAGAAAACCCAGGGAAAAGGAAACGGAGGAGTAACTTTTTAACTTTTTTTGTAACGGAACCCCACTTAAAGGGTAACGCTGAAATTATTTAAAAACATAAAGGACCAAAATGGAAAGAAAAAAAGATAAAGGACTAAATAGTTACCTGAAATTAAGTTAAGGGACCACGGGTGCTATTTAGCCTAAATTTAATGTTAGTTAAAAGTGAATTGTATATGAAATGAAATTATGATGTTTAAAAATATTTACGTAAATTGAATGATAAATTTTAATGTAAAAATAATATTTTAACTTAAAAATTGCAACTCAAACAAAATCTTATAATTTATTTTTATATTGTTGGAAACGGAAAACGTTCTACGTTTCTGTGTTAGAAAACGGAGAACGTTCTCCGTATTGTAATTTTGTGTAGGTCAAGTTTTAACAATAAGTGTATGTTATAACTAATTAATCTCTTAATTAGTTATACAGGTAGAGGACAGTTAATTATAATAAATCATATATATATATAGTACAATAAATTAAATCCATAATAAGTCTATTCATTCACATTTATCAATCATCATCTTGACTTTATTTCCATTGTGAGCAATAACTTAAAAATCTCTAACAGTGTATCAAGAGCAAAGTTTCGATCCCAAAGTGATAATACGAGTGAATTGTGACGATTTAAACACGATTGAAGTAAAGATGAGTTCAAGTGCAAACATTGGAAGTTTTCCATCTTATATGCCACATTTTGATGGAAAAGATTGAGATAGATGGAGAGTGCAAATTCATACAAGGGTTTCCAGAAGTGTTAGAAATCATATAAGATGGTTTTGAGGAGCTGGGTGTCAATCTAATGGAGGAGCATAAATCAAGATTCAAATAAAACAAGAAGAAAGATTGCAAAGCCACTTTTATTCTTCACCAATACCTTGACAGAGCCAATTTTGACAAGATATGTGATGCAAGAAGTGCAAAAGAAGCACGAGACATTCTTGAGAAGTGTTATGCAGGAGATACCAAAGATGAAACAAGTGAAGTTGCAGACCCTACAGAGACTTGAATTGCTGCATATGGAATAGAATGAGAAGGTTTCAGATCTGATTTCAAAATTGAGGAGTATCACAAATCAGATGGCTGAATGTGGGGAAAAGCTTACTGAGCAGAAATTGTGTGAAAAGATATTGAGATATTTGCACCACAAGTTCGATTATGTTGTGTGTGCCATTGAAGAATCTAAAGACATTTCCACATTGAATCTTGAAGAGTTGCAGGGAACTTTAGAAGCAAGAGAATTGAGGATGGATGAAAGGAGTGGGAGTAAATCTGAAGACCAAACATTGGCAGCACAAGCATACAAGAAGGACATCAGAAAAAGAAGTGGAAAAAGAGTAAGATAAAGGAATCTGATGACGAGTCTGATTCTTCATCAAAAGAGAGCAATGCAAGTGGTAAAACAAGAGTAAAATCAAGAAACTTTGATAAGAAGAAGGTGCAATGTTACAAATGTGAGAAGTTTGGACACTTTGCTCGAGAATGTTGGGCCGACAAAGGAGGAAAGCAGAAGAAGAATGAAAAAGGTGAAGTTTGTGTTGCTCAAGAAGATGACTCAAATTCAAATTTAGAAACAGTCGTGTTGTTGGCTGCCACAAATGAAGAACATTCTTCGTTTTCAGAAACAGTCTCGTTAACGACTACCACAAACGAAGAACGTTCTTCGTCCCAGTTCTGATTTATTGATATCGGATGTTCTAATCACATGACAAGCCACAAAGAATGGCTGGTTGACATTGATACATCAAGAAGAAGCAAGATAAGGTTTGCTAATGATAGAACCTTAAAAGCTGAGGGAGCTGGCAACATGGTGATCAAGAGAAGAAATGGCAAAATAGTAGTAATTGAAAATGTGTTGTATGTACCAGGAATGAAGAGCAATTTGTTAAGTATTGGGCAGCTGATTCAGAAAGGGTTCCAGTTGATTATGAAGGATAATGTCTTAGAGATGTATGATGGGCAAAAGATGATATTAAATGTCCCTCTTTCAAAGAATAGAACGTTTGTTATCAACATATAGGCTGCAGAAATTCAATGTTTGAAGGCAGCAAGCTCAATTGATGAAAATTGGTTGTGGCATTCAAGATTTGGACATCTCAACTTCAAAAGCTTGCAGCAACTCGGAGTTAAAGAGATGGTGTGTGGAATTCGTAGGACTGATGTTCCCGATAAGGTGTGTGAAGTGAGTGTAGCAAGAAAACAATCAAGGAACTCATTCAAATCACAAGTGCAATAAAGGGCAAAAAAGTGTCTTGAAGTGGTACATAGTGACATTTGTGGACCATTTGAAGTGTCATCATTAGGAGGTAATAAGTATTTCATAAGGTTTGTTGATGAATTCAGTAGAATGTTGTGGATTTATTTGATCAAAGCCAAAGATGAAGCTTTGGAGACTTTCAAGAACTTCAAGATAAAAGTGGAGAAGTTGTCAAGGTGCTGAGGACAGTGGAGGAGGAGAGTACACGTCACATAACTTTAAGGATTTTTGTGTCAAAAATGGAATTGAACATGAGGTAATAGCTCATTACACACCTCAACACAATGGCCTGGCTGAAAGGAGGAATAGAACTATTATCGACATGACTAGAAGCATGATAAAAAAGAAGAGATTGCCACACAAATTCTGAGGAGAGGCTGCATCGAATGCTGCCTACATTCTTAATAAATGTCCAACAAAGAAACTGCCAGAGAAGGTACCAAAGGAGATCTGGAGTGGAAGAAAGCCAACAATAGGGCACTTGAGGACATTTGGTGCTTTATGTTTCAAGCATGTGCCAAACCAAAAGAGAAGGAAGTTGCAAGACAAAAGTGAAGCCATGATACTTGTTGGATATCATCCAACTGGAGCCTACAAGCTCTATGATCCAGTCAGAGGCAAGATGGTGGTCAGCAAAGATGTCAAGATCATTGAACAAGAAAGCTGCGACTGGAAGCAACAGGCCTGCAGCAGCCATAATTGGAATTGGGACCAGGAGACCAGCAGTGCAAGTCAGCATTCACAAGTTCATTGGCAAAGACATTATGATCATCAGACCAATGAAGATATAGATGAAGAAAGAGTAGAGTCAAGCAGACCCCAGAAGGCAAGACATCTACCAACACACTTAAGAGAATTTGAAGTTTTCAATGACAATGAAGTTGACAAAAGTGAAGATCTAGTTCATTTCGCCTTATTTGCAGATGCAGAACCTTTAAATATTGAAGAAGCATTGAAGAAATAACCATGGAAGAAAGCAATGATGGAAGAAATCAATGCAATTGAGAAGAATCAAACTTGGTACTTGGCAGATTTGCCTCCAAAACAAAAGCATATTGGAATAAAATGGGTCTACAAATTAAAGCTTAATCCATATGGAACAATTGCTAAGTACAAAGCTAGATTGGTTGCAAAGGGGTTCCTACAAAGGGCGGGTATAGACTACTTTGAAGTGTTTGCTCCAGTGGCCTGAATTGAGACAATCAGACTAGTGATAGCATTGGCTTGTGCTAGGGGATGGCAGATGTGCCAGCTTGATGTGAAGTCTACATTTTTTAATGGATAGCTGAAAGAAGAAGTGTATGTCTCTCAACCACTGGGATTTGTGATTAAGGGAAAGGAGGATAAAGTGCTCAGATTGAGAAAAGCTCTCTATGGTTTGAAGCAAGCACCAAGAGCTTGGAACAAAAAAATTAACTTATTTCTAATAATCATTGGATTCATTAAGTGCACAGTGGAGTATGGAGTTTATGTGAGGCATTATACACTGAATGGAGGGTCTGCAATGATCCTAATATGCATATATGTTGATGACTTGCTAATAACTGGCAGTAGCAGCAAAGCAATTGCAGAATTCAAGCAAATCATGAAAAAAGAGTTTGAAATTACAGATTTGGGAAAACTGAGTTTTTTTTTTGGAATGGAATTTACTGAAACAGGAAAAGGGTTGTTGATACATCAGAATAAGTATGCTGGAGAGATTTTGAGAATGTTCAATTTGGCTGATTGCAACCTTACTGTCACTCCAATAGAGATTAATACAAAACTGGGAATAGAAATTAAAGAGGAGTTGGCTGATTCAACCTTATTCAAACAGGCTATAGGTTCCTAAGATACTTATGCAATACAAGGCCTGATATATGATGTAGTGTTGGTGTGGTAAGTAGATTCATGGAGAAACCCAAACATTCTCACTGGTTGGCAGTTAAAAGAATAATGTGATATATTCAAGGCACAATTGAGCATTGAATTCTATTTGAAACAGAATTAAAGTAAGGAAGTGAAGACTTGGTGGGATATTCATATTTAGATTGGTGTGGAGATAAGAATGATAGAAAGATTGCTTCAGGCTATGTGTTTAAGTTCATGGAATCCCCAATAACATGGAGTTCAAAGAAGCAATCGGTGATTGCAATGTCTTTATGCGAGGCTGAATACATTGCTGGCAGCTATGCAGTATGCCAAGCATTGTGGTTGGAATCATTAACAACAGAGCTGAAACTGGATATTTGCAGTTTAATTCCATTAACGATAGACAATGTAAGACCCTAATTTTTAATTAAAATTATGGAATTAATTTTAAGTGTATTTTGGGGATAGTTGTAAAATATTTAATATATGTATGTTTTGAGTGAATATATATATATATATAAATATTTATTTTGGAAGATGAATTAAAATTTTTGGATGAAGAATAAATTAATTTAATTACGAGTAATTAAATTAACGGACAGTTAATTAAGGGATTATCGCTAATTGCGACGAGATTGGGTAAGTGCTGAGGATCAGACAAGTGTCGGGTGAGGTGGCACCACACAAGCCTATAAATAGGAGTGAGAAGGATGGGTGAAATCAGAACACCATTCCTCCTTCCTCACTGCCCATACTACATGTAACAGTACCCCTTTCCCTCCCATTCTGTTATGCTTCCAGTTCACGATTTCAAAAGAAAAGAGAGGGAGTTCCTCAAAAGTGCCATTAATTGGAAACCTAGGCACCAAACCAGAAAACCCCCAATACAAAAGTTGTTCCCCACATCATTACAGAGCTAGAGAACCCAGTTTCGTAGCAGCAAACGCAAGCGGCAGTTTCACCGGTTTTTGACGCGTAAACGGGAACGAAAGCAGAAACGTGGGCAGAAGCAGAAAACGCAACAAGGGTAAGGGCACCTTCCACTTTCTAGTTGCATTAGGGCTGTAAAATGCATAACTATCATGACATTTGTAAGACCCTTAATTTTAAAATTAAATTTAGATTTAATTTTAAGTGTATTTGGGAATATTTGTAAAATATTCAATATATATATATATATGTTTTGTGTAAATATATATATATATATGTATTTGTTTTGGAGGTGGAATTAAAATTATTGGATAATGGATGAATTAATTTAATTTCGAGTAATTAAATTATCGGGCCATTAATTAAGATATTCTCTGCTAATTTCGACGAGACGGGTTAAGTGCTGGAGGATCAAAAGTTATTTTAATATAAGAGTTGGGTGAGGTGGCGTAGATATTTGTGAGGAAAGAAACAATTCCTCCTTTTCCTCTGCTGTGTCAGTCAGCATTTATGTGGATATTTAAGTGAGAAACTCTTTCTTCTTTCCTCTACGGCGCCAGTTCTGCTTTATTGTTTTCTTCTTCTTTTGATATTTCTGAGTGTTGGTGAAGAAAAACAGTTTACTCAAAAGCCATTTTCTTGAAAATCTGAGTGTCGAATCAGAAAGTTTCGAGTACGAAAGTCATTCCTCTGATCGTTACGGAGCTAAAGAACTAACTTTCGTAGCGGCGAACGCGAAACGGGAGTATCGTCGACTTTTGTCGCAGAAGCGTACGAGTTAAGGGAACGTAACTAAGGTAAGGGCACCTTCATGGTCAGTGCAATCACATTCAAGGAATTTGATAGATGCACAAATAAAGAAACAGCAAAGAGTATATTCGATAGTCTGGTTCTGACCTATGAAGGAACCAAGCAGGTTCAACAAACAAAGGCTAACATATTGGTCAGAAAGTATAAGCTGTTCAAGATGGAAGAGGATGAAGACATTGATACAATGTTCTGCAGATTCCAGACTTTGGTATCAGGACTGAAAGTATTAAACAAAAGCTATACCACTGAAGATCATGTCTGGAAATTCTGAGAAGTCTACCAAAAAGGTGGAGACCAAAGGTTACTGCAATTCAGGAAGCTAAGGATCTGAGTACCTTGAGGCTGGAAGATCTGATCAGCTCACTCAGGTCTCATGAAATAGAACTGGAAGAAGATGAACCTAAGAAGAAGAAGAATCTGGCTCTGAAGTCGAAACAGAAGAAAGCTGCAAAGGTAGAATCAGAATCAGAGGATAGTGATAGTGACTGTGATGATATGGCTTACTTAACCAAAAAGATGGTTAAGATCTGGGAAAACAGAAAAGAGGAGAGGTTCCCAGAAGAAACATAACAGCAAGGAAGAATCTGACAAGAAGAATATTGTTTGTTATGGATGCAATAAACCTGGACATATCAAGTCAGAATGTCCTAATATGGAAAAAGGCAAACAGCATAAGAAAAGTTCCAGATACAGAAAGAAAGGTCTGATGGCTGCCTGGGATGTATCAGAATCAGAGGAAGAATCTTCTGATGAAGAAGAGGCAGAAACAGCAAAGATGGCTCACATCAGGTCTGCTTCTGGTCTTCATAAAAGGATGAATTCCAGAGGGAAAACAGGCAGAAGGAAGAGTGATAGAAGCAATCACTCAGGCAAGTCTGGAAGCACATCAGAGAAAACAATTCTGTCTCTGATGGCTCATAAAATTCAGGTTCTGAATATTGCTCTGAAACAGAATCAGAAGATGAAGACAGTGAGGTATTTTCTGATCTTTCTAAACCTGAATTAATTGATACTTTAAAGGACTTGTTAAATGCAAATAATAAGATATCTTTAAAACTGAAAACTCTTAGGGAAGATAAGAAAAATCTAACTAAAGAGGTCCAAGTTTCAAATAATCGAATTTCTGAGTATGCAACTGAAATCAAAGATTTGAAAACTGAAGTTGCAAAACTCAAGTCTGAAAACCAAACTCTAAAAAATAATAATTGTTCCAATTCTGAGACTGTTTGTAAATCTGATATGCATGAGCAATTTTTTCAAAACTTTATTTCAAATGGAATGGAAAGAAGTAAGTATGCATCTATGATTTATGGAAACAGCAAATCTGGAAAGAGATGTCTTGGTTTTACAGAAACAAGTACTGAAAATGAAACCGCTTATTCTGATGTTTTATGTATTGTCTGTGCTAAGAAAGGTCACTCTGAATTATCTTGTCCAATGGTAAAATCTGAACAAGATCAGAGAGCTGTTAAGACTAACAAACCTGGACCCAATCAGTTTTGGGTACCAAAAGATCAAATTGTCTATGTTGCAGATGTTCTGAGCAATCAGAAGGAAACACCAACAATGGTGTCTGGACAATGGATGTTGGCAATGCACAAGCAGAAGAAGGTTTATGTTCCCGTTACAACAAGACAAAGGCAATCTGAGTCTGATAGAAGAAGGTCTGGTCATCCCAACCAGAACCGGAATCAGAATCAGAACCAAAACTGGAACCAGACTCAACACTGGAACCAGAACCAAAACAGGAACTGGAATCAAAACAGGAACTGGAATCAGTATCAGAAGCACAAGAACTGGAACCAGAATCAGAACTGGAACCAGTATCAGAGGAACAGGAACTGGAACCAGAACTGGAACCAGTACCAGAAGCACAGAAACTGGAACCAGAACCAACACTGAACCAGAACTGGAGGCACAGAAACTGGAACCAGAATCAACACTGGAACCAGAATCAGAATCAGTACCAGAACCTGAACAGGTATCAGTATCAAAGGTTGAGGTATGATCATCAGAACTACTCTAATTATCAAAATCAGTATAATTACCAGAATCACCACATGTTCCAGAATCACCAGAGGAACATGGTATATGAGCCAAAGCAGAATTATCAGAATCAGGAGAGTTCTTCAAAAACTCCAGTAAGATTCATCAAGACTACAAACCTGAAAGGGTATTCAAATTCCCTCATCCAAACCATGTAATCTCAGAACATATAGATTAGGAATCTGAAAATCAGAAGCAAGAGGATTTTCAGAACTGAGGCTACATCTTGCTGTTAATACTGTTATTATTTAATATTTATGTTTACTGTGATAACAAGAAGCTTGATCTTAACAAATCAAAGCTAGATAATTGTTCTGCAGGTTTTCAAATTGTCAGAGGAACCAGGTGATTCACACGAATTAAACACCTCAGAAGAAACAGCATTCCAGTGGTTTCAAAAACAAACAGAAACCACCAGAAGCAGAATTAATGGTTTGGCTGTACTAAGTTCATTTTTAAATTAATGGATTTACATTATGGTATATGACAAACTGCTTGACAAATCAAAGAAAGATAAAGCTGTTATAGATTCACCAGAATCAGAAGTTGATTCATCAGAATCAGAAGCTGTTACAGAACCAGAAGTTGATGCGAACCAAGCATTTTTGATGAAGTTTTGACAGAAGAAGATTGGATACTTTCTATGCAAGAAGAGCTGAATGAATTCCAAAGGAATGATGTTTGGGATCTGGTATCCAGACCCAAAAAAAAACCTTATTGGAACCAAGTAGGTGTTCAGAAACAGTCAACAGAAAGAAGGAGTTTCAAATGAGCATGATGGGAGAACTTAAGTTCTTCCTGGGAATTCAGATTCATCAAGGTAAAACAGGTATACTCATTCACCAATCTAAATACACCAAAGAACTTCTTAAAAAGTTCAAGATGAGTGACTGTAAGCCTATGGCCACCCCCATGCACCCAACCTGCTCACTTGAGAAAGATGAAACCAGTAAAAAGGTAGACCAGAAAACATACAGAGGTATTATTGGATCCCTTCTATATTTAACTGCTTCTAGACCTGACATTATGTTTAGTGTTTGTGTCTGTGCCCGATTTCAAGCTGACCCTAGGGAATCTCATTTAACTGCTGTCAAACGAATTTTGAGATACCTCAAAGGAACCACAAACCTTACCTTGTTATACAAGAAAACCCCCACCTACAAACTCAAAGGTTTTTGTGATTCTGATTATGCTGGAGGCAAATCGGAAAGGAAAAGTACCAGTGGCAACTGCACATTTTTAGGTGATAATCTGATCTCTTGGTCAAGCAAAAGACAAAGCACAATTGCCATGTCAACAGCAGAAGCTGAGTATATATCAGCAGCAGGATGCAGTTCACAGTTACTCTGGATGAAACACCAACTTGAAGATTACAACATCTTTGAAAACAATATCCCTTTGTTCTGTGATAACACTTCAGCTATAAACCTAACCAAGAACCCTATCTTACACACTAGAGCCAAACACATTGAAATAAAACACCATTTCATTAGGGACCATGTTCAAAAAGGGACTTTGAGCATCTAGTTTGTGGACACTGATCATCAATGGGCTGATATCTTCACCAAGGCATTACTGGAAGATAGGTTCGAGTTCATTAAGAAGCATCTCAGCATGACCTCCATATCTGACTAGCTCAAGTAGTCATCTTAGGAGTTTTTAAATTTCTTGCAATTTTATTTTATTCAGTTTTTACTTTCTGTAATTTGTAAAGAGAAAAACAAAAAAATACAAAAATAGTAGGACCACTTTTTGGCTGATGACAAATAGGGGGAGAAATAAGTAGAAAAGGAGAGATAAAAAGAAAGAAGGAGAGAAAAAGAAAGAGAGAAAACAGAAGGAGTTGAAAAGGAGAGGAAACAGGGAGAGAGAAAAACAAAGAAAGAAAAAGAAAGAGTGAAAACAGAAGGAGTTGAAAAGGAGAGGAATCAGGGAGAGAGAAAAAGAAAGAGTTGAAAAGGAGAGGAGAAGAGAAGAAAAGAAAGAGAGAACAAAGAAGGAGTTGAAAAGGAGAGTATCAGACTTAGGGGGAGAGATTGGTCTGAGGGGGAGTAATTCAAAGTTTTCGAGTCATAAGTTAGCAAAATAAGTTAAGGTTTTGTGATCATCAAAAAGGGGGAGATTGTTGGAACCAAGTTGGTTCTAAGTACTTAGGATTTTGATGCTTACAAATGTACTCAATGTAAACTTATTTTGTACTTTGAATTATTAAGTTAAATGCCCCAGAAACTGAAGGAAGCAGAAGCAGAGATCAAAGGAAAATGAATTCTGGAATTTCCAAGAGATGTTCCAGGATGTCAAAACATCACTAGAGGATATGTTTGGTGGCCCAGAACAGAAGGAAGAAAAAATCATAATGAAACATGGATCATACCATTGGAAAGCCTGCCAGAAGGAGAGTTGTTCCAGACAAACATGAGTCAAATATCAATTTTATTCCAGAAGTTATTCTGACCAGAAGATGGCCTGGCAGTGAAAAATTACACAGTCCAGAATTGTTCCAGACTTGACCAGAAGGTATGTTTATGAGTCCAGAACAAAAGGATCAATTCAGATTTGGCCAAGATCATAAGATAGCATGATTCAGGGCATGGAACTAAGTCCAGACCAAAAGAAATGAGTTCCAGAATCAATCCAGACCTGGTTCAAAATTAAAGGTAAAATGTCCAGACTGAAATATTTTTTGTTCAAGTTAATTTCAGTTTGTTCCAGACCAAAGTCCAGAATCTGTCCAGATCAGAGTAAAAATTTCCAGATCAATGGTTCAGAAATAATTATTTGGTCCAGTGATGGTCCAGATCAGAAAATCAGACCATGGCCCAGTTGTGGCCGAAATCAGAGGGTTAGGAAGTGTGGTCTAGGAATGGCCGAAATCAGAGGATCACAGAATATCAAATAGGCTGGTCCAGATGTGGACTATCACATTAAGATCCAATGGTGCAGATTTGATCATAAGGATTAAAGAAGAAGAATGAAAAATGTTCAAAACAGAATTGGAGAAAAAGGCTCAAAACAGAATCTGAGCAAAAAGCTCAAAACAGAATCTGAGCAAACTACTCCAGAATATTCTCAAAACAGATTAATCTAAATATACTGCAGAAGTAAAGCATCAGTGAAGTTCTAAAGTTCAACTATAAATAGAGATTTAATGCTGAAGAATAAAGGATCGAAAAATCACAAAAGAGTCATACACTTCCAAAGCAACAAACACCCAAATTTTCATAGAAGTCAATTGTGAGTTTTAGCTTTCAAGAAGCAAGTACTCGTGTTACTTTCTTTCCACTGTGGCAAATCTAAGTTGTTGAAGTAGAGTCTACAATCTGAGGGAGTCAGTAGAGGTAGCAGGGTACTTGGAAATTAGATAGGGTTGTATCTAAGTTGTTGAAGTAGAGTCTACAAACTGAGGGATTCAGAAAGGGTAGCAAGGTACTTAGCAATTAGATTCATAGTGTTGTGAATTCTTCTACAATCTGGGGTTGTCAGATTGGCTGAAGACAAGGTTGTTTTCCTCAAGAAGTCTACGATTGTTAGACTATTGAGAAGACTGACTTGGAGGGTCAGTAGCAAGGTTGTAATTCAAGATTGAATTAGTGAAATCCTTCAAGGCGAAGGGACTGGACGTAGCCTCGTTAACGGTGAACCAGTATAAAATTTGTGAGTTTTTATTTTTATTTTTATCCGCTGCTAACTCTGTTTTAATTATACATCAAGTTTTGTTTTCAAAGTATTAAAACAGGAAAAGTATTTAAGTTAAGTCAAACACAATTCAACCCCCCTTCTCGTGTTTGCACCTTCAGTATAGTTGTGGTGTGCTGAAGTGATGATGTTGTTGAGCTATATTTTGGAATTATTCTAAACGGTGTGAGATTTCTACTTGATGATGGTTTTGTAGTGGAACAATGCCTCCAAGGAGAGACAACACCGTAAGGACCAACGACAACCGGGAAGATAGGATGGCTGAAGCAATGAATAATATAGCTGCGTCTGTTGCTGCACAGACGGCTGCGAAGACTCAGCGTGACTTAGAGAAAAGAGAAAGAGAAATTCGTGCTGCTGAGTCAAAAGGACTAGAGGATTTTCGTCATCATAATCCTCCAAAGTTCAAAGGCGATGAGGGTCCAGAAAGAGAAGACCAATGGATTCAGGAAATGGAGAAAATCTTTGAAATGATTAACTGCCAAGCAGCAGTAAAAGTCAATTATGCTACATATCTGCTGCTAGGGGATGCAGAGTATTGGTGGAGGAGTACAAGGCTACTGATGATGGCAGCTCATGAGGAGGTAAACTGGGATTCGTTCAAGAAGAAGTTTTTGGACAAGTACTTCCCAATGAGCACTAGGACCAAATTGGGTGACGATTTCCTGAAATTGCACCAGGGTAATATGACAGTGGGAGAATATGCGGCTAAATTTGAATCGTTGTCCAGACATTTCAGATTCTTCCAGGAAGAAGTTGATGAACAATTTATGTGCCATCGCTTTCAAAATGGACTGAAATATGAAATTCAAGACTCCGTTTTACCCTTGGGAATACAACGTTTCCAAGTTCTAGTGGAGAAGTGTAGATGGGTTGAAGACATGAAAAATAGGAGGGCCAACCGAGGAGGGAACTTTAATTCGGGAGGACCCAGCCGAATGAACCATCCAAACAGCAAAGGAAAGCAAGTGTTTAAACCGTATAACAGACCCCAGAACAGCAGTAGAGGCCAGAATCGGCCAGGAAATCAGAACTTTGGAAGACAACTGGGACAAGGAGTCTGGTGCTTTCGATGTGGGAAGGAAGGGCATATTGCTACAGCTTGTACCACAAGGGATCTTGTATGTTTCAATTGTCGAAAACCAGGTCACATTGCAAGGGATTGTCGGGCTCCGAAGGTGGAACCAACAGTGAATACAGCTAGGGCCACTCGTCCTATTGCTAGGGGACGCGTCTACCACATGGGTGCTGCTGCTGGAAGTCAAACTCCTAATTTAATCCATCAAGACTGCCAGATTGCAGGTAACACATTAACTGCACTTTTTGATTCGGGAGCAACTCATTCTTTCATTGCTATGGATTGTGTAAATCGTTTGAAGCTATCTATGTCTGCTTTGCCTTTTGATTTGATTGTTTCCACACCTGCTCAGACTTTGACCGTAAATTCTGCATGTTTACGTTGTCCTGTAACAATTCAAGATAGAGATTTCTTGGTTAATTTAATATGTCTATCCCTACAATCACTCGAGATAATTCTCGGCATGGATTGGATGTCTTATAATTATGTAGTCTTAGATTGTGCTCGCAAATTAGTTCTTTTTCCCGAACCTGGAGTCGTTCGGTATTTGTGTGCTAACAAGCTCGGAATATCACTGAGAGAAGGAACTCAGGAATTTTTATCATTGGCTAATGTGGAGACCAAGATGGATGTATGTATAGAAGATGTAGTGTTAGTCAAAGAGTATCCGGACGTATTTCCAACAGAAATTCCAGGATTACCCCCAGTAAGAGAAGTGGAGTTCTTCATTGATTTGCACCCAGGAACTGGACCCATTTCAATTGCACCGTATAGAATGTTGCCATTGGAATTAAACGAGCTTAAGGATCAAATTGAAGGTCTGTTGGAGAAAGGATTTATCAGGCCAAGTGTGTCACCGTGGGGAGCTCCGGTTTTGTTAGTTAAGAAAAAGGATGGAAGTTCACGCTTATGTGTGGATTACAGGCAACTTAACAAGGTAACCATTAAGAATCGTTATCCTTTACAGAGCATCGATGATTTGATGGACCAATTGAGGGCAGCAGCAGTGTTTTCAAAAATTGATTTGAAATCGGGATATCATCAGATTCGAGTAAGAGAAGGAGATATTCAAAAGACTGCTTTCAGGACCTAAGGCAGAATTTCTGGTGGCCAGGAATGAAGAGGGATGTGGCAGAGTATGTATCGGCTTGTTTAACTTGTCAAAAAGCGAAGGTGGAACATCAACGACCTGCTGGAATGTTGCAGCCTTTGGATATACCGGAATGGAAGTGGGATAGCATTTCCATGGATTTTATAACTGGATTACCCAAGACAAGAAGAAAGAATGATTCGATTTGGGTAATAGTAGATCGATTGACAAAATCTGCACATTTCTTGCCGGTAAAGACCAATTATAAGGTAGATAAGCTGACAGAAATCTACATCGCTGAAATTGTGAGATTGCACGGAGTCCCATCGAGTATTGTATCGGACCGTGACCCAAAGTTCACATCTCACTTTTGGGGAGCGTTGCATGAAGCGTTGGGAACGAAACTGAAATTGAGTTCAGCTTACCATCCCCAAACAGATGGACAAACCGAGAGAACAAATCAATCCTTGGAAGATCTATTGAGGGCATGCGTATTGGACGACAGAGGAAGTTGGGATGATGTACTACCATTGATTGAGTTCACCTACAACAACAGTTTTCACGCGAGCATTGGAATGGCACCCTATGAAGCATTGTATGGACGCAAGTGTCATACGCCTTTATGTTGGTATAAAGACGGAGAAAGTATGATTGTTGGACCTGAGATGGTGGAGCAAACTACAGAAAAAGTCAAGAGGATAAAAGAGAAAATGAAGATTTCACAGGATCGTCAAAAGAGTTATGCGGACAAGCGTCGCAGACCTTTGGAATTCCAGCAAGGCGATCATGTATTTCTAAGAGTCACGCATACAACAGGAGTGGGCAGGGCTATTAAATCCAGAAAATTGACTCCAAAATTTATTGGACCATACCAGATTACTGCACGTATTGGACCATTGGCTTATCGGATTGCTTTACCTCCAATGCTATCCAATATTCATGACGTATTCCACGTGTCGCAGTTAAGGAAATACATTTCAGATCCGTCACATGTGATCGAACCAGACACAATTCAGCTGAAGGATAACTTGTCATTTGAAGTATTCCCTATAAGAATTGAGGACAGGAAGATTAAACAGTTGAGGAACAAGGAAATCCCACTAGTCAAAGTGATTTGGAATCCGACTACTGGAGACGCGACTTGGGAACTAGAGAGTAAGATGAGGGAACAACATCCTCATTTGTTTAACGACATGTAGTTTCGAGGACGAAACTAATTTAAGGAGGGTAGTAATGTAAGACCCTTAATTTTAAAATTAAATTCAGATTTAATTTTAAGTGTATTTGGGAATATTTGTAAAATATTCAATATATATATATATATATATATATATATATATATATGTTTTGTGTAAATATATATATATATATATGTATTTGTTTTAGAGGTGGAATTAAAATTATTGGATAATGGATGAATTAATTTAATTTCGAGTAATTAAATTATCGGGCCGTTAATTAAGATATTCTCTGCTAATTTCGACGAGACGGGTTAAGTGCTGGAGGATCAAAAGTTATTTTAATATAAGAGTTGGGTGAGGTGGCGTAGATATTTGTGAGGAAAGAAACAATTCCTCCTTTTCCTCTGCTGTGTCAGTCAGCATTTATGTGGATATTTAAGTGAGAAACTCTTTCTTCTTTCCTCTACGGCGCCAGTTCTGCTTTATTGTTTTCTTCTTCTTTTGATATTTCTGAGTGTTGGTGAAGAAAAACAGTTTACTCAAAAGCCATTTTCTTGAAAATCTGAGTGTCAAATCAGAAAGTTTCGAGTACGAAAGTCATTCCTCTGATCGTTACGGAGCTAAAGAACTAACTTTCGTAGCGGCGAACGCGAAACGGGAGTATCGTCGACTTTTGTCGTAGAAGCGTACGAGTTAAGGGAACGTAACTAAGGTAAGGGCACCTTCCAACTTTCTAGATTTTCATTTAGGGCTGTAAATGCATGTGTGATGAATGATTATTGGGTTATGTTGTGAAAAACATTGTGTTATGTTTTGGAAATCAAACTGTTTTGATGTTCCTGCTGTTTTCAGTGAAGGAATTTATTGTGTTGCTTTGTTGATGATGTATTGTTTGTTGTGTTGAGTAAGAAATCATTCTGTTGTGTTTGAATGATGACTTGGTTGGTGTTGTATTGGAGATGATCCAAATGCTTGAGTTAGTTTGTGTGGGATTGTTTTGTGGTTGACTTTCTGGTTTTAGTGATTCTGTGTTTTTGCTGTGTTTTGTTAAACAATCTGGTGTTGATGATGGTTTCAAAAGAAAAGGGATTTAAAATGGTGGAAGTGTTATTTCTGAAAAATCTGTTGTTGTTGTTTAATGAAAATGTTCTGAGTTTTGAGGTTTCTAAATAGGGGTAATTATGATTCTGGTGTTAGGTTGGTTGTTCAAAAGAAAACAGTTTGAAATGTGTTGAAGTCTTAGGAAAATTTTACTGTTTTCGAAGGTGTATTCGAATACAACATGAGTGTATTCGAATACAACCTGTCAAACTTCTGTTTTACTCAAGTTTTCAAACTTGTATTCGACTACGAGCCCCTGTAGTCGAATACAGAGAAAGGATTTCTGTTTTCTGATTCTGATTCTGTTTTGCTTCTGATGATTCTGATAATCATCATGATTTCTGTTTCTGATGCTCCTGATAATCATCATGTTTCCTGCTTCTGATGATCCTGATAATAATCATGTTTCCTGCTTCTGATGATTCTGATAATCATCATGTTTCCTGTTTTTGATGATTCTGATAATCATCATGTTTCCTGCTTCTGATGATTCTGATAATCATCATGTTTTCTGCTTCTGATGATTCTGATAATCATCATGTTTTCTGCTTCTGGTGATTCTGGCATGAATCATTCTGTGTTTCTTCTGATCAATTCTGGATGAAGTCTGGGCGAAGTCTGGGTTATTCAAAATTCGACTGTCATGCCATGTTCTGGTCAAATTATCTTCTGGATTACTTCTTGCTTTTGACAACTTATGGCCTGGAACAACTCTACACATGGCAGGCTTCACATTAGTATGGTCAAAAGAATCTTCTGATATTTATTCCCTCTGATATTTTCCATCAAAGATATCTTCTGGTCACTTCTGGACAAGTCTGGACTGTGTTGAAATTACACTGCCAGGCTATGTTCTGATCAGTATAACTTCTTGATTGCTTCTGATATTTGAATCATTCTTGTTTGGAGAAATTCATATTATGGCAGGCTTCCCTCTGGTGTTTTCCAGATGTTCTTCTGATTTTGTTTCTGTTTGATATAAGCCTCCAAAGTTATCTTCTGGTCGGTTTTGGACATTCTGGTTTATCTTCTGATAATTCCAGAAATGCTTCTTCTGTAAATTCAGAATGTATCCTCTGATACATTCATCTTCTGATGGTTTTTACTGTAGTAATTCAAGTTCAAAATAAGATTCCATCAAATGTATTTGTACACATCAAAATCCAGATTATTTAGAACCAACTTGGTTCCAACATCATTCTGTGTTGTTTCTGATGATTCTGGATGAATCATTCTGTGTTGTTTCTGATGATTCTGGATGAATCATTCTGTGTTGTTTCTGATGATTCTGGTATGAATCGTGCTGTTGTTTCTGCTTCTGATGATTCTGGTATGAATCATTCTGTTGTTTCTGCTTCTGATGATTCTGGTGTAAATCATTCTGTTTTGCTTCTGATGATCTTCATTCTGGTTCGGTTTCTGATGTTCTGAGGCTGATCATTCTGGTTCTGTTTTTGGCTTATGTATTCGAATACAGAGAAGCTGTATTCGAATACAGATTCGTAAATTCCAGAAAATTCAGTTTTTAACACTGTGTTTGAAATTTTCAAGAGGTTGGGAAAACATTTCAAATGTTGATGATTACTTGGCTGTTTGGTCATGTTTGTGATGATGATAATTTTGACTGTGCTGAGTTATTTTAAATATGATTGAAAGGCATGAATTTCCTGATTTTGCATACTGTTTTCAGAGAAGTGAAACACTGCATATTCATGCATTGCATAGTCAAGTGGTACCCGCGATGGGCCACAGAGTAATGCGCAACCACGTGCTGATCTGTTGAGCGATTGCACGAGTGCTGGACTGTTGAGCGTCTGCACTAGGTACTGATCTGTTGAGCGATTGTACCTTGGTATATAAGTGCCGGTCTGTTGAGCGACTGCACTGGTACTGGACTGTTGAGCGTCTGTACCCTGAAATGCGCAGCCACGTGCTGATCTGTTGAGCGATTGCACGAGTGCTGGTCTATTGAGCGACTGCACTAGGTACTGATCTGTTGAGCGATTGTACCTTGGTTTATGTCAAACGTGCTGGTCTGTTGAGCAACTGCACGAGTGTTGGACTGTTGAGCGTCTGCACTGGTGGTGATCTGTTGAGCGATTGCACCCTAATCTTGAGGGCCGTTAAATTGTGCTGGTCTGTTGAGCGACTGCACCTTGGTAATTCCAAGAAAATTGTATATATGAGCATATACATATTGCATTGGGTGATTGACCGGTGGGTCACGTTTTGGGTATGTGATGTTTGAAAATTGTGTGTGTAAGTACTTTATAGATTATGGAATTTCTGATGAATTGGTGTGACTGCTAATTTGATGTTTGTGCTTACAACATAATTTTCATATTTATTTGGTTGCTGTTTTGAAAAGTACGAATGTCATGTATTTCAAAATTGAGCATCCTTATTTATCATCATTGTTATATGATATGCCATGAATATGTTTGTGATTGCTGATATAAATGCTATGTGGTAATTGTTAATTTCGGTTGATGACCCTTTACAATTATTGTGGAAAATTGGGCTTTGCCCTCAGATGAGATTCAAACCCGTACCCCTGATGGTCACACTAACGACAGGGAACGTCATTAATTTCCCTTGATCATTACTTTGTGGGCTACGCAAAGGGATGGGCAGCTGGGTGAAGATAAGACTTGTGGATGATACGGTGGAAACCGAGCTACTGTAGCTTAGTGTATGATCAGTGTAGACTTATGTATAGGGTTTTTGAGCTCAATGGTTGTAAATATTCATTTTGGGAACTATTGTAAAACTCTTCCGCACTCTGATAAATATTTTGGTGGATTGAGAATCCAGTCGATGTATCTTTATTTTAGTATATTATCAAGATCAAATTCCCAAAAATATCTCATTCGATTTAATTGTGATGTGGTTTTAATTACCTTATTATTTTTTATTACGAAGTCGAATGATATTTCATTTGAATTGATTTTAATTTCCTTGAAACGTAATTCTAAAAACTCTTTTATTTATGTATTCGTTTTTTAAAAAAAAAAAATACACTCGCGCTGTGTTTTAAACTCGGGGTGTTATAACATTACTGATGTTTTCACCATTGTTTAAAAAGAAAACTGTTTTGCAATGACATTTTGAAAGAAATGAAGAAAATGCATTATGTTGGTGGTTTTAATAATTTGTAATGTGTGATGTTCTGGTTGTTGCTTCAAGGCTGTTTTGTTCATGTGTGGAAAGTTGAAAAATGTCTTGCATATTATTTTGAAAATTATCAAAATGCTTATTTTTAAAACTGTTGTGCTGGCTGTTATAAAATGTGAACATACATGTTGTTGATGTGTTTTGCTGCTATGTGATGGTTGTTGCTTGGCTGAAATGAACTAATGTGGTTCTATATGTGTGATAAAGCTGGAAATGTTTTGCATGTTGTTCTGATGTTTGAGAAAGCTGAAATGCTTTGCAGGTTGTTCTGATGTTTGAGAAAGCTGAAATGCTTGCATGATGTTCTGATGCTTTGAGAAAGCTGAAATGCTTTGCATGTTGTTCTGTTGATGAAAATCTGGTGTTGCTGATGATTTAAAAATAAAAAGGGTTTAAAATGATGAAAGTGTTTTCTTCTGAAAAATCTGTATTGATGTAAAAGTCTGAGTTTTGTGGTTTAAAAGAGTGATAAAACTATTTTGGGGTTGTGGTGATTTTTCAAAGGAAACAGTTTGAAATGTGTTGAAGTCTCAGGAAAATTTCACTGATTTCGAAGGTGTATTCGAATACAACATGAGTGTATTCGAATACAACCTGCCAAGCTTCTGTTTTACTCAAGTTTTCAAACTTGTATTCGAATACAGGCCCCTATATTCGAATACAGAGGAAGGATTTTGCTTCTGACTTAGCATCTGTATTCGACTACGACTCTGTCGTATTCGAATACAGAAGTGAGATTTTAACACTGTATTCGCATCTGTATTCGACTACGACAGTCTCGTATTCGAATACATGATGCTGACTTTCACCAATTTTGCTTCTGTATTCGAATACAAGGGAGCTGTATTCGAATACAGATTCGAGTTTTTCCAGAAACTCAGTTTTAGCTTCTGTATTCGAATACAAGGAAGCTGTATTCGAATACAGATTCATGTTTTCCAGAAAATCAAGTTTTAAGCACTGCCATGTGAACTTTAAAGTGTTGGGGAAGGTTTGAAACAATTTAAAATGAAGTTTTTGAATAGTTTTGAAGAAGAGATGATGAGTTTAATAAAAACTTCGATGATGGTGGGAAAATGCTGATTATACATTGTTTTTGGCTTCTGTATTCGACTACAGACATGCTGTATTCAAATACAGAATGTTGAAATTACAGTTTCAGCTAATGTATTCGAATACAAGGGGGTCGTATTCGAATACAGATTCGTGTTTTTAAAAAATTAGAGTTTCAAACATTGTTTTATAAACCTTAAGTGTTGGGGATTATTTGGGAAGGTTTGTGGTGAACTAAAATGGAATTTTTGTGACAGTTTGAAGTGATGGTAATGAAGTTTTTGAGACTCTACTGATAAAGTGAAAAATACTGATTTTTACACTGTGACAGCCTTTGTATTCGAATACAAGAAGGTTGTATTCGAATACAGAGTGTAATTCTGTACTGTTTTTGGCTTCTGTATTCGAATACAAATTCGTATTTTCCAGAAAACTCAATTTTAAACACTGTTTTATGAATTTTAAGAGTTTGGGAAACATTGGAAAGACTTAAGATAATTAAGTATGGAATTTGTGAGATAATGTGAAGTGTTAAGATTGTTTGACTGTTTAATTATGATTGTGATGATGATGATATTGATTGTGTTTAGATGTTTTGAAAAATGATGGAAATGTTGAAATTTCCTGATAATGCATACTGGTTCAGTGGAGAGATAACACTGTATATTCATACATTGCATAGTCAAGTGGTACCCGCGATGAGCCACAGAGTAATGCGTAAACGTGCTGATCTGTTGAGCGATTAGACGAGTGCTGGTCTGTTGAGCGACTGCACTGGTACTGGACTGTTGAGCGTCTGTACCCTGAAATGCGCAACCACGTGCTGATCTGTTGAGCGATTGCACGAGTGCTGGTCTGTTGAGCGACTGCACTGGTACTGGTCTGTTGAGCGATTGTACCTTGGTATATGTCAAACGTGCTGGTCTGTTGAGCGACTGCACTAGTGTTGATCTGTTGAGTGATTGCACCCTGGTCTTGAGGGCCGTTAAAGTCATACATATTTAAATTGTGTTAGTCTGTTGAGCGACTGCACCTTGGTGATTCCAAGCAATTGTATACATGAGCATATACATATCGCATCGAGGGATTGACCGGTGGGTCACGATTGGATTATATGATGATGATTGGAAATTGATGTGTATGAGTACTTTACAGAATCTGAATTTTTGATTAATTATTGTGATTACTGAAGTGTTGGCTGTACTTACTACATATTTTCCATATTAAACGATTGTTGTTTGAAAAAACTTATATGTCATGAAAATTCAAATGAGCATCCTTAATTTTAATCATTGTCATATATTATACCATGGATATATTTGTTGCTGTGAGATATATGCTATGTGATTATTTGTTAATTTCCGTTGGTGACCCTTTACTATTATATGTGGAAATTGGGCTTTGCCCTCAGATGTCCCCCAAACCCATGACACCCGTGGGTCCCGAGACGACGGAAACGTCGCTCGACTTCATTGATCGTGCCGTGCCTACTGCTTGGGTTTACGACCCCACCTCAAGCAGGGCTACATACACGGGGAGGTTGACGAGGACCTGTAGGACCAATGGAGCGGTGCACTACGTGGAGCACAGCTATGCGAGGATTGACTTTCCTGTGCCTTCTCGTTTGATATTGGAGGCGCACATAATTTTTTATGATGCGGAGGAGCCAGCTAGAGGGGTTGAGACGGAGGCCACCGTAGGAGTGGTGACTCCTAGCCCGATGATTGGAGGAGTTGCACGTGATTCTGAGGCGGAAGAGAAGAACGAAGAGCCGAAGCCAGTAGCAGCTGATATTCCGGGTCCGTCTAGGATCTCCGATGATTGTTATGAGATTCCGGCACCGCCGAAGCGACCGAGACTGTGCATTGATCTGACTTCGGAGGAGACTGACCCCTCTCTGTATGATGAGGATGAGGTCACATCGAGGCGAGCGGCGGAGTCGGATGAGACTTGTTTGGGATGCGGAGGAAATCCGTGCTACTGTAGCTTTAGTGCATGATCAGTTAGACTTGATGGATATGATTTGAGCTGGAAATGTAATTTGTTTATTTTGGAAATTATTGTACTACTTTCCGCTAAACTATGCACTCTGATATTTTCTGTTGGGATGATTATGACATTGTTATCTTTTGAAAATATATTAATATTTAGTGTTAAATTTCCAGAATTAAGTACTTAGTGATATTACGATGAAGTTATTTAATTACGTTCATCGATTAATCCACGACGTACTATTTTTAAGAAACGGATTAAAGGAAACTTTTTATTTCGATTCTTTTGAAGTGATGAATTATAAAATTATTTTAATTAATTATTTAAAAAAAAAATACACTCGCGCTGTGTTTTAAACTCGGGGTGTTACAGACAATATCTCAGCAATAAATCTGGCAAAGAATCCAGTATCTCATGGAAAGAGCAAACACATAGAGACAATATTTCATTTTCTAAGAGATCAAGTTGGAAGATGCAAATTGAAGATCATTTACTATCAACTGAAGTGCATCTGGCTGATATTATGACCAAACCTCTTAGAACAGGTAGATTTGAATAATTAAGAAGACTAATAAGTGTAAAATTCCTTAGAAATTTGAATTAAGGGAAAGTGTTGAAAATGGAAAACGTTATCCGTTTATGTGTTAGAAAACAGAGAACGTTATCCGTTGTAATTTTGTGTAATTCAAGTTCTAACAATAAATGTATGTTATAACTAACTAATTAATCTTTTATTTAGTTAGTTATACAGTTAAATGACATTTAGTTAGAATAAATCATGTATATATATAGCACAATACATTAAATCAATAATAAGTTCATTCATTCAAATTCATCAATAATCTTAAGTTTACTTCAATTGTGAGCAATAACGTAACAAATCTCTAACATATACCTCCTTGTAATGCATCTGAAATCACTTTAATTATTTTTTAAAAATTAAAAAATTTATTTTAGAGATAAAATTAATTATATAAAATTATGTTTATCGAGTGAAATTATCAACAAAAATAACATAGTATTAGTAACGATTTTTTGACATTACCAAAAATGGTCTCTAAACATCGGACAACAAGTTTAAGAGGAGTTTTGATTTGTATAGTAGAAAGGATACAGAGAAAGGGAGTTTACGGCTTTTATTGATAATTTGATAGAGTCGGAATTACAATTTCTTCATAACTTTTTTTATTAATTAAAATTCCTAAATAGACCGTAAGTAGAAAGTATTTGGCCCAGAACTTTTAACCAATGAGTCAAAGAAAGATACGAATTATGTCATTAAAGTTACAAACTCTTACATTAAATAAATATTTTTTTTTTATAAAAAACTATTTTAAAATAAATTTATGCCAAGACAAACTATTAATTGTATCGGAGTTCTACTCGTATTAGAATCACTAATCCGACACTTTTATATAGTGATAGAAATAAATTTATATATGTTTTTTATCCAATGTGAAATTTTGATATTTATGGAGTTGAAAATATATCAGAGTTTTTTAACGTGAGATTCCAATAATTTTTAAATTCACACACTAATATACTATATATTTCAATAACACTCTAAATAAATTATTAATAGTTGAATGATATGTCATATATAAATAAAATTCGTCAAATTTTAAATTTTATCTTTTTGATCTATTTTGAAATGACATTATTATTTTGTATAATTTAAATAAAAATTAAATCGATAAATATATCAAATTTTTTAATTTAATCAACATAATATAATAATATCTGTGTGGAAAAATAAATAAAAAATATTAATCAAAATATTAATAATACCAATACAATGTATTAAGATTTTATTCTTTCTATTTTTTGTTTTGTAGTTTCTGTTTTGTTTTGTTTTTGCCTTCGGCAATTCCTTTATAAAAAAAAATTCAATAAACTCATTACACCTTACAATCATATCTTTGGACTAACTGTATTTTATATTCATAATATATATTCATTTAAAATAAAATTGTTATATATATATATATATATATATATATATATATATATATATTTTATCAAAATAATTGTTAGATTGATTATGCATTAAATAAAGTAATAAATATTATTTGGGCCAATTGTCCATTCCTACGGGCCTACGAGAGGCACAAATTGGGCCTAGAGTTTTGGAGTTGGTGTCGTCACTGCTCCGGCGCAGATCACCCGCATCACAATCATCATCTTCTAATTCTAAATTTTGCTTCGGAGCAAAATCGAAAGGTTCCAAAAAATGTCGAGTCCGGTGGCTTCTCCAAATAAACGCCTCAAATCCGAAGTAGAAGTTAACAAAGACGATGACGATGATAACCAAGATGATTGCTGCGGAATTTGCTATGTCGAACGCGGAGTTTCTATTCCGGGAGAAATCGATTCCTGTAGCCACTATTTTTGCTTCGTTTGCATTATGGAATGGGCTAAGCACGAATCTCGATGCCCAATCTGTCGCCAGAGATTCTCCAACGTTCGTAGAGTACCTAAACATGGCCTCTTTTCTTCCTCTCGGGACGTTAAGGTCCCTCTTCGTGACCAGGTTCATTTTCTTCTCTGTAATTGTAACACCAATGCTGTATTATATTGCCAAAGAATGGAAAATTGCATGAAACCCTAATTAAAATCAAATTCCTAAACTCAAAATAGATATCTTAGTTCTGTCGCAAGATTTCGTTAACAACAATACCTAGATTCATTAAATATTGTTGCCAGTGACTCCACATAACTAAATGATAGTTTGACACATGGTTAGAATTTAGACTTATACTGCACTAAGTGCACTTAATGGTTAGTGATTAATTATTTTGGGCTGGTGATTAATATTTATGTAATTGACAGTAATGTTAATAGTAACCAATAGGCTAATGATTTTTTTATGTCTTGTAGGTTTATCATCCTCATGGAAATATGACAAGTGGTCCTGTTGATCCTTATGCTGAACTCAAATGTTGTGTTTGCCATGTTGAGAAAGATGAAAATCTTATGCTAATTTGTGATCTTTGCGATACTGCTTCACATACATATTGTGTTGGCCTGGGCTACACTGTTCCTGAAGGTGATTGGTTTTGTCATGATTGTGCTGTTTCCCGGGAGAATAATGTTTACGAAGAGTTAGACCAACAAAATGTTGAGCAAACGGCGGACCCTGGTGTAACCTTCTTAAATATTGTGAGAGGAACAAGCAGTCAGGTTGTTAGAAGACCGAAGGCATCTCCTATACGACAAAACTGTCTGTCATCTTCTGTTATTCCTTTACTTGACAGGGTGAGTAGATCTGAAGGTAAAAAACCTGTGTCGGGAGTTCAGCGTGCGCAGCGTAATGTCCAGGTGCTTCGTGAAAATTGGAATTCTTTGAGAAGTGGTTCATTAAGGTTCCATAGCAAATCATTTCAAGCTGGTGGCACAAGTAGCGAAAAACAAGAATCTAGCTCTTTATCACGTGGCAAATTAGATGATTCACATTCAATGGCTTCCAAAGGTCTTCAACAATCATCAGTCCAAGGTGCTCAATCTAGTAACGTGTTGAATAGTGGTGACTTGAAAGATGATGCTCACAAAGCTTGGAAAATGATGGATAGGGCGAAGAGTATGCAAAGGACTCATAGAAGAACTAGCAAAATTCCACAGGGAGTGGATGATAATCCCTCGTGTAGTGGAGCTAGAGAAATATCATTTGCTCCCCATAGTTGCCCAGAATTGAAATACCAACAGCCCAAAACATTAGACTTTAGGTACACCAGAATGGAGAAGCAGTGTGACTATTCTAGTCTCAACAAAAATTTGGAAAATCACTGGTCTCCAATGTTGGGAGAGAAAAGGCAAAGTAGGGTCACATGTGATGAGATGATACAAGATATGGGGGACCATACTACTCATTCAAATGGATATAGGGATCATCCATTGCCCCAAAAGTTCCATACAACTACCCACAGTGCTCCCTATCATGAAGAAAGAAATGCTGCAAAGGAACAAAGGCAGTCTGCTTGCTTGGTAACTTCAGCACCCTCTAGTGGCAAATCTGGCAGTGTGTGCAACTTTCATAAGGATGTGGATATTATCAATAAAGAAAAGAGGTTGGCCAAAAGCTTCGGGAATGGGATCACGAAAAATACTGAAGACGCTAAAACAGAGATCCAGTCTCTTGTTAAACTGAACCTGAAGTGCTTAACTAGAGATAAACAATTAGGTAATACTAATTCATTGTAAAATTTATTTTTCCTCCATATTTATGCAATCGTTGTTGGCTGAAATATTTATAGATAGATGTTTCATATATTCTTTTACAGTCTATTTGTGGTCACTAGGTAAACTCATTTGGTATGCATTGTACATTTAGTATATCCATGTTATCACTCAATGCTCATCTTTCCATTGATTAGATTGGAAATGGAGAGAGTGCACCTCGATGCTATTGCTAGGCATATATTCAATTTCTTATTGTGGTTTCTCAATTTTGCCCATGTTATAAGTGAGAACAAAATTGTTTGAGAAACTTCTGTTGTTGTAGTACTTGTATCAGTGTATGTATGTTTTAAACTGTTAAACAAGTTGCATGCATGATAGTTGTTAATTGAATGATAGTATTTTACATGCAGTTGTTTGTCACGCAGGTGTCGAAACCTTCAAGGTAGTTGCGAGGCGAGCCACCCATACAATCTTGGCTGCTTGCCATTCTGAGCAGCCAAAGTCTAACATTTACTCCTCAAACTCAGTATGCAGCCATACTGATCATATTCTGCAGTTTCGGAAATCTAATTTAATGCCCAATTGTTGCCGACAATGCTTTAGTGTCTTTGTAAACAATGTTGTCAAGTCTATAATGTTGGAAAAAGTCGGTAGTTGTTCTTGATCTACATTTCTTTTCGCATGATGTATTTTTATGATTATTGTTATCAAGTAACTATGTAAATAAATTTGTGTTGCCCCTTGGCTCAGGGCCTCAAGCAACTGTATTGTAAAATTTGTGTTGGAGGTAGGCATGGTGGCAGTTCAATCATTTTACTTTTCCACCAGGAAGGAGTTGAAAAATATACTGAAAAATCGTTATCTTTAAAAGTAGATAAGTTTTGTATTATCTAACTACCACTCAATTCAGGGGTAATCTGGGTATTTCATGCAAATATATGTATGTATGTATATATATATATATATATATATATATATATATATATATATTTAATTAAACATGGTTATTTCTTCAAGTCAAATCTGTCAATATTGCCTTATGGTCAAGTTTGTTAAATGGCTAGTTAAGTTGTGGAATTTTACGATTCCACTGAGTTTAGGTATTAATTTCTAGCTGACTGTGAGGTGAATTCAAATTTTGAGAAACTCACAAATAAAATTGAATTTATCTGATTGGATCAGTGAACTCGGTAAACTCGGACAAATTAGGGTGGGACATTTAAAACCGTCGAAGAAGCAGCTGTAGCTTATGAGTTGCACTGACATGCCTCAATTTCTTTCTACTGTTCTGATTTTGGTGATAAATAACTCGATGCATTGATCTTGATTCTTTGTACTTTTAAGTAAGGCAAAAGTTTGTTTGTACAGGTTTCTAGAATGAGGTCTATGTTGATGTTTATATGACTACATTTGGAAGAATGAAAATTTATCTGCTGCAAAGAATTGCCTCAGTGTTGCATTGAACTAGTAGATGTCCATTACAGATACCAAAGCATCCTTTATAAAGTTTTGCTATCAGTTGCAAATCACAGATCATTTCGACTCACTCCCCATAATTTCCAATTAGGAACTTGGTTTACCGTTTACAGACAGAATATAGAAGTTTTACATTATAACATAGGCTTTTTTTTTTTTTTGAAAAGCATAGGATTGTTTTTTTGTGGCATTTAAATTTTTACAATTTTTGGTAACATCTTATCGTGGATATGCCACATTGTTTTCTTGGTGAACACTTATACTTTCGTGTGTTTGTTATACGTTTGAGTTTTGTCGAA
Source organism: Cicer cuneatum (assembly GCA_037974295.1). Taxonomy (NCBI): domain Eukaryota; kingdom Viridiplantae; phylum Streptophyta; class Magnoliopsida; order Fabales; family Fabaceae; genus Cicer; species Cicer cuneatum. The sequence goes on from JBBPBO010001985.1 coordinate 8,325,127, forward strand.
TACGATAACTAACAACCAATCATACCAAACTATGTCATTATTTTATATTTAATTAAATTTTAAGTAATTTAATTATTGAGTTAAATTTACCATTTTTTTTATTGTAAATCCTATTGCAGTATATCTATACTGATGTATACAAATAATAAATGCAAATTCAATACAGAAGTTTGTTGTAGCTTAGTTTATTACCATACTACCCTTTACAGTCTCGTATGTTAGGTCTGTTTGGCAAGAAAAAAACAAGTTTATAACAAATAATTTATAACGTTTAAGTTAATAATTCTGTTTAGTAGTTGTTTTTCTCACGAGTTTATTGCATTTTTTTCAACATAGCATTTTATTATAAGCTATTTGAAATAATGTTTAAGCTTATAGTTTATTGTCTTTATTTATTTTTTTCATTTTTACCCTCATTGTCTACATTGAAAAACTTTAAATATTGATTAAAAATATATTTGTTACATCACTTTATTTTTTCAGCTAGTTCAACTGCTAATTTGACCAAACACTTCAAATTATATCAATTAGCTTATTTGTTATTCAATGTCAGCTAATTTATCCATTGTCTATTACAAGTTCATCCGCTGTCATCTAACTTATTTGTTATCCGTTATTTTTGCCAAATAAAACTTTCATGTTTAACTTCTCAATATATGTCTCACAGTTTCATTTTAAAGGATCATTTGCTATTCTATCTTTTACCATTTCTTTTCATGAGTAACTTCTACAATCAAATAGTAATTGTTTTAGCCAACTTCACTCATTTTATTTAAAATTAAAATAAAAATAAGACAAAAAGTATTGTTTATGATAAACATATGTTAAGCCCAATAGAAAAGTGGACCCATGGGCACTCGTGCTCGTTTGGACAATAGTATAACATAGATTCTTACTAATTCAACCTCTTGATCTGCCATTATACCTCTTGAAGTAGAAAAAATTTCCATCTCTGTTCATCTTAAAACTATGGCTAAGTGTAACCATTCATGATAAGTTGGTAAAGGTAACATATAGTATATTTTTTTGACACAATCCACATGTACGCGTATAAAATATCTAACTCAAAATATTAGTCTTTGCACTTACACGTATAAAATACTCGATTGCAAAAAGAAAAGGTTTAGTAACTACTATTAATTATAAAATTACAAACTATTGGATGTTTAATCTTTTAAAAACTTACATAATTATGTTAATATCACATTATTTGACCGTCAGATTTCCTAAATTTATATTTAACTCAAAGTTATAATTGTTCTGTGAAAAAAATTAAAAATGTAGTAAGATTGAAAAGATGTAATTTTTTAATAAAAAAATGACATGTTTTTAAAATAGATGGACTCGAGATATTATTTAATATTAGCATGATTTAGTCATAAATAAGAATTTCAGTCAAATTAAAAAAAGATATAATTGAAAAAATGATTAAATTATTAATAATTGATTCAATAAGTATGATATACTTTTTATATATAGTGATCATGATCAATTTATATATCTAACATACTAAGTCATTTGTTCTCCATTTTATCTAGTTTCATAATCAATTTTTGAATCAATAAATATGATATAACTGAAGTAGTTTTGGTCAATTCCTTACTTTTTTGGGAAATGAAATGCACCCTATGTATCAAGTATTAAGTAGATGGTATTGTCGCTTTAAGAAAATAGTGAGAAACCAATTGTGTTACTATGTGGTTAAATCTTTGGCTCATATAATTGTGACTTCGATTCCAGTATGAAATTTTATAATTTCATAAATTTAATTGTATATGTCGAATAAAATTGAAGATTCTTTTTTTTAATTTTATATGGGTGTCTCCCTTCGTCTAATTCATTTTTTATTAAAAAAAATCATACTAGCATATATTTTAAAATAATATTACAAATTAACAATTATATTTTAAAAATATGAAATTAAAAAAAAATTAATAAAAAAATTATTTCTAATACACTAACAAATAATTTAGGAACACATGTTAGTATATTTTTTTTTAAAAAAAAAAAAAAGAAAGAGATTTTATTATGTAATGATGATGCAGCTAGGGAGGGGAGTGATCGGGGAGGGCCATGGGGAAAACTACTCTACATTGTGTTCAAGATTCTAATCTGTGCCATGGTGGATGGAGACACTTGTCCTACCATATGTGGGTCCATGCTGTAGCGATGAGTTAAACGAGCTAAACGACAAACAAACGAGGATAAAAAAATGTAACACGAGAGAGTGGCACGTGAGTGAGCCACGTCATGTGATGATAGAAGGAACAAGTGAACAACCTCTCTCTCTCTTTCTTTCTTTGTGTGTGCTTGGATCGCTTTCAGATTTGAATGACCCATAAACGACAGGTCAGTTGAGAAAGAGGAGCACATGCCCCCACTAAGTTTTTGCCTTCCCTTTTTCTTTTCTTTTGTTTTTTTTTTGGGTTTGCTTTTTAATGGGTGCATTTGTGGGTCCCTTACCCACACCCACGTGACATCGTCACGAGAAAGAAAGAAAGAGAAAGAGCACCGCCATCCCATCCCGTCACATCCAATATCCACCCAAGTGAAACTTCTCTCGCATAAGTTTGGTTAATTTTGGTTCTATAATTAAAACCCAATTTTCTCAATTCACGCCCCTAACCCTAGCTGTAACCTATAAATTCGTCTTAGTTCCTGAGTATGGGTTGAATCTAATTCAGTTTCAACAAAAATAGAGATAAAAAATCAAGACAAGCTATGAATTATGTAAAAGAATTATCGAATTCGAATTACTGCTCTCATTATTCATTCTAATCTAAATTACTTTAAAAATAAAAAATTATTTTATCTTATTATTAATTTAATTTTTAATAAAAATTAATTATCAATTAAATCACTAATTTAATAATTTAAATTTTACAAAATAATAGTACGATTTACTATTTTTGAATATATTGATAACTATAGTAACTTGCTACAAGTTGCTCTATCTATAATATTTTATCATAAAAATTATTATTCCACAACTCATCTTTAGAATTAATTCATGTTTGATCAAACACCTCATTTGTAGACCTCCTTACCTTTAACATTAAACATTCTAATTACCAACTTGGTTGTGGAGCGAATGTTACACTTTTTTCCAAAATTGATTTTTATAGTTTTGAAAAAAAAAATTAAATAAAGTTTTACATGAAATTTGATTTAAATTATTTATTTTAAAATAATATTTGAAATATTTTATTTATTTATCATAATTTTTTTATATAATAAATTTTCAAAAATTATTAAAATAAAAATTATTTTGAAAAATTATTTATAAAAATTATTTGAATTTTTTTTTTAAGTGTAATTTTATCATATAAAAATTTCTAATAATGAATATCTAAGAAGTAAGTTAATTTCTCACAATTTATTAAGTTACTGTTTGAATTTTGAATAAAAGAGTTGTTGCAATTTAGACTTTGTTTGTCAAAAAGAACATGAATTAGTATATAGTGGATGAATTTAAAGTTGATATGTTAGTTAATAGTGAATAATTAATAAGTTAGTTGATTTAATCTGAAGTGTTTGATAAAATTAACAGTTGAAATATAAAAAATAATGTAAAAAAGGTATATTTTTAAATAATATTTAACAAATTTCAATTAAGAAAATGAAAATAAAAATAAAATATAAAATGTTATTAGCTCAAATGCTACTTAAGTAGCTTATCAAAAAATGTTATAAGTTTGTGAGCAGAAATAATTACAAAATAAAACAATTAGTTTAAACACCATGAATTATATGTTAATAAAAAAATTTCCTTGCCAAACAAACTTTTAATATTGAGAATAATGTGTAAAGTATTTAGTACAAAATAAATAATTATTATATTTTGACATTTTACATTTTAATACACTCATTCAACATCTTATTCTTTTTTTATTTTTATGTCTTTCAATTATATCATCAATGCATTGTATCTAGTACGTTAGTTTCTCTGTTACTTTGTCTATCAAAGTGATCAGTTAAATGTATAGATATCTATAAAACATTTTTCAAAAATAAAATATTATACCTACGACAATGATGCATATAAACCGTAAATTTGAATGCATTCATTCAAACCATTTTCTTTAAGATATATTATTTAAAAAAAAATATAAGGTATGATTACGTCAATAAAAAACATTATTATTTTTTATATAATTTAAAATAGTTAAATTGTTCAATTTATAATACAAAATCACAAATATAAAAAGTCACATATTATATTCGATTATAACAACAAATAAACTAAAATATTAAATTTTACTTGCAATAAAATAATAAAAACAAAATACAATACAAATAACGATATCAAGTAAGATCTCTGCACAAATATTTCATCATTTTAAAAGTACTCATATTTTATAAATTACATATATTAAATCACTCTATTTATCTTTTAAATTATATACACCATACATAACTAAATATAAGGTTATAATTAGGTGTATAACTATAGAAGTACCATAATCTCGCATTATATACACTTTATTTTACACAATTAAATCATTACCATTCGACACACCACATATTGATAATCACTTCACGGTTACATATAAATATTGGTTGCACTATCCACGCCATAAGGCCCACCTCTAATGCGATGACAATGACAATATGTATAATGAAAAAACAAATTTTGATTGAATGAGATAAAAATAAAATAATTTATATTTGAATATATTTATAATTTTTTATTGATTTTATAAAAAATAATTTTATCAATTAATTTTAGGATAATTAAATCAAAATTACTTTTTATGTATACCGATTGTTTTTACATGTTGATAGCAAAAAATTAAAACAAATAATCAAACACTAATTAAAATAAAATGATCAATGAGATATAATCTACCAACTGGCACGTAAGTATAACGAATAAAATTAAAAATGTAATCTCTCATGTGTTGTTTTTTACATCAATAAATTATGATCGATTATGTAGATAATCTCATAATTAATTATAATAAAAATAAAACATTATTAATAAAACAGTGACTATCACCTGTCGTCAGTGTAAAAACTCATAAATAAATTAAATTCAAATTAATATTAATATTAATTGTATGTCACCGTCGGCATTCAGGATTAGAAAAAGGGTAAAGTTGGATTTCAAAATAAAAAAGGGCAAAAGTCGTAATGAAACAGCAGAGCAAGTAACGATTCTTGACAGCGGTTACCAACGAACGACGGCGTCAAGGTTGAAGTCGCGACAGAACAGAAAAGGGGCGAGAGAGAGGTCCCCACCGCACGCGGGGTAGACCAACTGCAGGGGATGATTGCACATGACTACCTGCTGCTCACGTGCTCTGCGTGTTGCATCCGTATTTGTAACAAACCCCTCCCTCGCTCTTTTTGTTGAAAAATAAATAAGTTAATTGGTCAATAAAAAAATAAAATTGAAAGAAAAATCAACGATTAAATTGAAATAAAAATATTACGTTAAAATTTAATATCTTTTTATAAAATATATAGATATTTAGAAAATTTGACTATTGAATAAAATTATAAACATAGTAGTCTAAGAACCATACTATTTGATATGATCAATATTTCGTTGATAACAAACGAACGCAGTGCTCGATCAATCACAAAGCTGCTAGGAATATGTTTAGCGGAAAAAATGAATAATGAGTAAAAAAGCAACTGATCAAATTTGACCGTGTGGTTCGTCTGGTACTAAAGAGTATTAACAGTAGTTTAAATAAAAAGATAAAATTAAGAGAAAAATAACCACACCCAAATTTGATATTCCTTTCCTACATAGTACTACTACATGGTATAGACAAGATGTTTATTTTAATGGAAACATTTTATAGCATATTTATTTTTCATTTAAATTTCAAATGTTTGTTTTAGGCGTAAAAAAAATAGTTTGAGTTTTCTTGAAAAAGCATTCTACATACTTAATTTTAGTCCAAATTCACATTTACCCATAAGCAATACAATTGGTACTTTTGTATGCATCATTTTTCATTTAGAATTATAAAAGTTAATTATTCCCCATTTTGCCATTTAAACACCGAGATATTTGCTCTTTTTTCCTCTCTCCCCCAACTTTTACTAAATACATAGTTAAAAATATTTTTTGTTATATTTTTTTAACAAACCAAAAATAAATATATATTAAAGAAATATTATAAACACAAAATGTTTTTAGAACAACAATATAAGAAAGTTTGTAATTTTTCTATCCTATGACCAAAACAAACTAGTAACACAAAGTAAACTACTCAAACAATAAACAAAACAGTTAATCACAAGCGATACCAATGTACTATAAGAGTTAAAAGCACCATTGATTATACCTATAACAAAATTCTTTTGGATGCAATTTAATTCACACTCATGCTAAAAGTTTAACATGTTCAATAATACAATTTGCATTCAGAACGCGTGAATGAAAAATTGCTTCATTTCTTAATTTTCGTATTGTTTATGTCACCGCAAACCAAACTAAATTAATTATTCGACACATTATACGACCGTATAAAAAAAAGATCATCGAATTGGTTAGCATGATTTATTGCATCTATAGGAAACATATCACATATTCCAACCAATTCAAAACGTCATACTACACGAATCCAAAAATAGGGCACACAAAAATCAAATGAAGGGTTATTTTAATTTCTCTGCAACCTGCTAGACATTGTTGATCCTCAAAAGGAATGATTCTTCGATATAACAAATTATGTTGGGTCGCATATTCAGCTCGGGTGTCTACTTTAGGAAGTAATTGTCAGATTAATTAGAAGTTTAATAGTTGATTTAATCTTTTAGTTGGATAATAAACGTGGCAAATAATAAGTTAGAGTAATTAGATTTCAATTATGTTGTTAGGAGACCGAGTAAGCATGCGCGTAATTCTGCTTCTGGCCGCGTTTTTTGCTTCTGATAATTCTGTTTGTTCCGTTTCGTCTGGTGTACTGTACCGTTTCGTCTGATACTTCTGTCTTTGTATTTCTGGCTATTTAAAGGCTCCAGTTTTAATAAATAAACAAGTAATTCAATTCCAAACATTAAGAACATTATTCTAAGCAATTTAACAATTGGTATCAGAGCTTCGAAAGAGGCCTGATAAACGTGAGAGTGTGTGGACAAGTGAAGTCCAGAACAAACACGGGAGTTTGAGCGTATGAGTAAAACACAGAAATTAACATGACAACCTCAGAAAGGTTTGTGCAGCCGTCCATTCCCAAATTTGATGGCCATTATGATTACTGGTCAATGACAATGGAGAATTTCCTTAGGAGCAAGGAGATGTGGAACCAGGTGGACGAGGGAATTCCAGCACCAGCAGTTGGAAATACACCAGCAAGTGAGGCTCAAAGAAAGAGTGTGGAGGAAGCCAAACTCAAGGATTTAAAGGTGAAATTTTTTCTGTTTCAAGCTATTGACAGAGAAATATTGGAAACAATCCTTAACAAGGAAACATCGAAAGCAATTTGTGACTCAATGAAACAGAAGTATCAAGGGTCCACAAAGGTACGAAGAGCACAACTTCAAGCCTTGAGGAAGGAATTTGAGTTACTGGCCATGAAAGAATGAGGGAAAGTAGATAACTTCTTGGGACGGACTCTAGCCGTGGTCAACAAAATGAAAACAAATGGTGAGGTGATGGAACAAAGTACAGTGGTTAGTAAGATACTTAGATCATTGACCTCCAAATTCAACTATGTTGTTTGCTCAATAGAGGAGTCAAATGATCTAAGTACCTTGAGCATTGATGAATTACATGGAAGTTTGCTAGTTCATGAACAGAGGATGCTGGGACAACAGGAAGAAGAACAAGTGTTAAAAGTAACATATGATGAAAGATCAGGCATAGGCATAGACATGAATTGAGGAGGACGAGGTAGAGGACGAGGCAGACAAACTTTCAACAAAGCTACACTTGAATGTTTCAAATGTCACAGACTGGGACACTTTCAAAATGAGTGTCCAGAATGGGACAGAAGAGCCAATTATGCATAATTAGATGAGGAGGAAGAACTTCTGTTGATGTCCTATATTGAGATCAACAAGTCAAAGAAAGATGCAATATGGTTTCTTGATTCTGGTTGCTCTAACCATATGACAGGAAATAAGCAATGGTTCGTGGAGCTGGATGAACAATTCGGTCATTTAGTGAAACTGGGAAACAATCTCAGAATGCCAGTGAAAGGGAAGGGCAACATCAGACTTGAAGTAGAAGGTGCGACTCAGGTGATCTCTGAAATTTATTATGTTCCTGAGTTGAAAAACAATCTGTTGAGTATGGGTCAACTATAAGAGAAAGGGTTAACTATCCTAATACAAAATGGAGAATGCAGAGTTTATCATCCTAGAAGAGGACTAATCATGCACACACGTATGACCTCTAATAGAATGTTTGTTGTTCGAGCCAATGTTCTGATGGATACATCTTCTGCATGTCTGAATGTGAGAAGTGATGATACTGGTGAGTTGTGGCATAAAAGATATAGTCACTTGAGTATTACTAGTCTGAATTTACTACACCAGAAGGAACTTGTCAGAAGACTTCCCAAGTTCAGATGTCAACCTATGTATGTACAAGCTGTATGAAAGGGAAAAAACATCGGAAGATCATTCCAAAGAAAAGAAAATGGAGAGCAACTCAGAAGCTACAACTTGTACACTCAGACATTTGTGGACCTATCACTCCAAAGTCATATGGTAACAAAAGGTACCTACTAACCTTTATTGATGACCTGAGTCGCAAGCTCTGGGTTTACTTTCTGAATGAAAAGAGTGAAGTTTTCACAACATTTAAAAGCTTCAAAAATATTGTGGAGAAGGAGTCTGGTCTATCCATTTGTGGACTAAGGACAGACAGAGGATGGGAGTTCACCTCCAAAGAATTCACAGAATTCTGCAGACTCAAAGGTATTAAGGGACAACTGACTACAGCCTATACTCCTCAACAAAACGGAGTTGCAGAACGTAAAAATCGTACCATACTTAACATGGTGCGATGCTTGCTAGAAGACAAGAAGATGCCAACTCCATTCTGGCCAGAAGCTGTGAGAACGACATGTCACATTCTCAACCGAAGTCCAACTTCTGCTGTAAAGAATAAAACACCAGAAGAATGCTGGAGTGGAGTTAAACCTAATGTTGATCATTTTCGAGTGTTTGGATGTGTAGGAAATGTACATGTACCAGATGCAAAGAGGTCAAAGTTGGATGCTCGAAGTCAAGAGTGTGTGCTGATAGGGTACAGTGAGGAGTCTAAGGGATACAAAATAGTCAACCCAACTACAAAGAAGGTGATAATTAGAAGAGATGTTGTGTTTGAAGAAGGAAAAAGCTGGGATTGGAGAAAAACAAAAGGAGAAGCTAAGAATGACATTCTTGACTGGGAGAAGTTGATGAAGATACATATGCATCTAGTGAAGAAGAAGAATAATCTGATCAAAGTAGTACTGCCAGTATTACTGCTTCTGGTCATAGTAGTATCTCCAGTGATACTACCACATCTACACTTCCAGAAAGAAGAGTCACTCGAACTCCGAACTATCTTCAAGATTATATAAGTGGAGAAGGACTATCAGAAGAAGACGAAGAGATACAAAATCTAGCTCTGTTTATATCCTTTGATGATCTTGTTTATTATGAACAAGCAGTAAAATTGAAAAGATGGAGGGATGCAATGGATATGGAGTTCAATACTATTGTAACGAATGAAACATGGGAGCTTGTTGATGAAATTTAAAGACTTACATTTTTGATGAAGACAAAAAGATCCTTGATCAAAAAGAAGAAGGATTATTAAGCAACTTATTTTTTCATTTATATTAAGGTAAAAGTATTTTGATATTAAATCAAAACACAGTTTAAAAGTACAATATTATGAGAACCTTCTGAGCATATATGCATTAAAATGTTTTTATGAAAATAATTAATGACTTAAACATGTTGAAAATAAACTTTTTACAAAAACTGGAAATTTGTATTCGAATACAAGGTATCGTAGTCGAATACAGACTCCAAGTCAGAAGCTAAAACTAAATATTTGTATTCGAGTACGAAGTGTCGTAGTCGAATACAGATTGCAAGTCAGTACCTATTTTCAAACATCTGTATTCGACTACAACCTTGTGTAATCGAATACAACTCAAGTCAGTGGCAAAAACCCGAATCTGTATTCGACTACACGATCTTGTAGTCGACTACATAGTTCAAATTTCAAATATAATCAGAACGTTTTAGAAGTGTATTCGAATACACTAAGACTGTATTCGAATACAACTTCGAAACAATGCAACTTTTCAGTTTTGAAACATTGCACATGTTCATCAAAAAACGTTTGGGAATCTTTGCCATTGATCTGAAGTGTTACCTTTAAGTATAAATACTTCAAACGTTTCAGATTTCAAACAACAACTTTCGAACTGACTTTTTAAGAATCAATTTTCTGAAACATCAAACACTTAAAAACTTCACTTTCATATTTTCAAGTACTTGTTTTTCATTTTCATATCATTAAGAAAGGTTCTCAGTTGTACTTGGAAGTGTGATTGATTAAGTATCAAATACTCAGTATTATAACCTTGTTCTTAGTCAAGAACATCATTACAAAATCATTGTATCACTTGAAGGATTTAGTGTAGATTCTTCAAGTTGTGTTAACAAAAATAGTGATGTACTATCTTCTGTTAAGTGTTTGTGAATCTGTAACTTAGTCTTAGGATTAGACTTGTAAAATATTCATACAAAGTGGAAAATATCTTGTGGTGTGCAAGAGGACTGGACGTACCCTTGGTTGTAAGGGGAACGAGGATAAATCTTCTGTGTGTTTTTATCTTCTGCCATTTACTGCTTTCATTTACAAACACAGCAAATATTGAAACAAAGTTAAAACAGTCCTTTAACAATCTTCTGATCTCTAAAACAGAAAAATTGTCCAACACCTAATTCAACCCCCTCTTAGGTGCAACTCTGTTCTTACAGTTGATGCACCAAAGGAGGCCAAAGTAATTGGTGTAAAATGGATCTATAAAACCAAATTAAATGAGAAGGGTGAAGTAGATAAGTGTAAAGCTCGTCTTGTGGCTAACGGATATGCACAAGAGAAAGGACTATACTATAATGAAGTTTTTGCTCCAGTTGCGAGGTGGGATACTATTAGAACAGTGATAGCCGTGGCAGCAAGAAATGGTTGGACAATCTTTCAGCTTGATGTCAAAAGTGCCTTTCTTCATGGTGAGCTGAATGAAAATGTTTACATTACTCAACCTCTAGGGTATGTGATCAGTGGGGCAGAGAAGAAAGTATACAAATTGAAGAAAGCACTCTATGGTCTAAAGCAGGCACCAAGAGCATGGTTTAGCAAAATTGAAAGCTACTTAATTAAGGAAGGGTTTGAGAAAAGCAGCTATGAGCACACCTTGTTCATCAAAAGAGAATAAAAGAACAAGATCCTAATTGTAAGTCTCTATGTTGATGATCTCATTTTTACTAGCAACGATCCAGTTATGATAAATGAGTTCAAAGAGTCTATGAAAAAGGAGTTTGAAATGACTGATCTGGGCAAGATGAAGTATTTTCTGGGACTTGAAATACGGCGAAACATCAATGGCATTTACATTGGTCAGAAGCAGTATGCTGAAGAAGTTCTAAAAAGGTTTGGTCTGGAAAGTTGCAATGGAGTTAAGAATCCCATGGTTCCAGGAAGTAATAGACTAACAAAACAAGAAGATGGTAAGAAGGTATATGCAACCTTGTTCAAGCAAATGGTGGGAAGTCTGATGTACATGACAGTTACAAGACCTAATTTAGCTTATAGTGTTTGTCTAATAAGTCGTTTTATGACCAACCCTATGGAGTCTCACATGATGGCAGCCAAGAGAATTCTAAGATACATCAGTGCTACTACTGAGCTTGGTGTATTCTACAAATGGGGATGTAAAGATGAGTTGCTTGCCTACACGAACAGTGACTATGCAGGGGATCTGGATGATCGAAAAAGCACCTCTGGTTATGTTTTCATGCTAAGTGGAGAAGCAGTAGCTTGGTCATCAAAGAAGCAGCCAGTTGTGACACTTTCAACCACAGAAGCAGAATATGTGGCAGCTGCTTCTTGTGCATGTCAGTGCATTTGATTGCAACAAATACTTAAACAGATTGGAGGCACACAAAGTAGTTGTGTCAAGATACTATGTGATAACTCTTCTACGATAAAACTTGCAAAGAATCCAGTCTTTCATGGTAGGAGTAAGCACATTGATGTCAGGTTTCATTTTCTAAGGAATCTTACGAAGGATGAAATAATTGACATGGAATATTGTGGTACAAGTGAGCAGTTGGCTGACATTATGACTAAACCAATGAAGCTGGGAAGTGTTTGAGAAACTCAGAAAAGCACTTGGAATGAAGTCAGCTGAAGAAGTAAACTGAAATGCCTCTAACATATTCAGTTTAGGGGAGCAATTGTTGGGTCGCATATTCAGCTCGGGTGTCTACTTTAGGAAGTAATTGTTAGATTACTTAGAAGTTTAATAGTTGATTTAGTCTTTTAGTTGGATAATAAACGTGGCAAATAATAGGTTAGAGTAATTAAATTTCAATTATGTTGTTAGGAGACCGAGTAAGTAGACGCGGAATTCTGCTTCTGGCCGCGTTTTTTGCTTCTGGTAATTTTGTTTGTTCCGTTTTGTCTGGTGTACTGTACCGTTTCGTCTGGTACTTCTGTCTTTGTATTTCTGGCTATTTAAAGGCTCCAGTTTTAATGAATAAACAAGTAATTCAATTCCAAACATTAAGAACATCATTCTAAGCATTTTAACAAATTATCATTTGTAGGCAACCTATTTTGAAATGTACACAGAAGTAATGATACTTTTAAATGTACAAAAGGATGCTACACTAAGTCTTGAAATAAAGGTGCAGTGACACTTGCGACAAACTTCTCTCACATTACAAAATATGTCTCCTTTACGAAATACAATCCTCCTACGTATTATTCCATGACCACTTATCTACTACATTGACCGGTAAATGAACGTTAGACAATAAAATCCAACATTGCTCCACTAATTCCTCCTCCAACACAAACAATTGCCGTCTTCACCATTGAACACCCTTCACTCGCAACAACTATAGCACAACCTCTACATTTTCCTCTTGTTCTAAAGACAAATAAAATAACCTACTAAATTTCTCATACAAAACCCCACCAACCAACCGTAGATCATTCTAAATTCCCAATAATTTTAAATAACTTTTTATTAAATTATTTTCTTTAATACCAACTTTTCTCGCATAAATACCCTTCCACCACACAGACCCCCTCAAACTGTCTCCCTTAATCCCCCAACTTCCACTCCATATTTATTTGAAAGTTTTCAATAAAGCTCTATTAAGTAAATGGCGTTGTTAAATAATCCAAACAAAAATCATTTTATAAAATAATGTTCGTAGAAAAAATATTCAAACATAATTTATGTTAGAGAAAATTCAATTTTAACTAAAAACACGTTTACAGAATAAAATTTATTCAAAGGTACTTTTGCAAACATCAATTCAAACACATATTTATACGTTTAAAATTTTAAATTGTAAAAAATAAATAAAATATTAAAATAAGTTTTACACTCAAAACAAATTACAACTATTCAAGTCAAATATATCTAATTATCTAACTACGGTTATTAAATGACAGTGTAAATTCTTTTACACTGTCATTATATACGACTTATATCCAAATTTAATATATGCCAATATCTACTTAACTCATTCTAACAAAACAAAATATGAAAAGTTTATTATTCTAAAATATAAAAAACTAGATATAAATTCCTTGAAAAGAAAAAAGAAAATAAATCTAAATTAATATCATTATACATTAAAAAATTTAAAGGTAAATTTGTTAGTAATTTAAAATTATTCTTAGAAAGAAGATAACAATTTATATCTACATCTATATAATAATCTAAACTTTGAACTATGATCCTGAAAAAACCAAAATTTAAATACTGAATATCTATTTTTTTTATATATAAAATATATTGATATATTGATTTCAAATTCCAATTTCATTTAGTTAATATTAATAAATGTCATTTTATCATCAATCTGTTGTCTATAACTTTGAAATAATTTTTGAAACACTAAACTTTTAAATATCTATTTAACATTTATTTTAGACAAAAAATCTCTATTTATCTTAGAATTCCTGGTAATTTAATTTTAAAATCTAATGAAACAAATAATAGACTTTTTTGAGAAGACAAAATGTAACATAAAAGATTAATTTAGGAAAATACAAAACTAGGATCAGTCCATAAAATAGTTCAAATTTAAAGAACCACAATTAATTTTATTTTTAATAAAAATTAACAAAAAATATTTTAATATTTATAATTTGTCACCTAAATACTATTATATACACACATTATCATTGTAACAATCACATGATATTTTTTCTGACTAAGACTTATATTGCTAACAAAATATAAAATGACCGATCAAATCAAGAAGATAAAACATAAATCACTTAAGTGATAATTAAGTTAAATTTAAGGGGCCGTTTCTTTTGGGAATATATACTATATTTTCGTTTCTAAAATGTATGTAAGTTTTATTCGTTATAAGAAATTATGAAATTAATAATTATCTACATTTAAAAAAACAATGATAATGTCAAAAAAATATATTCATTATTTTAAGAAAATTTATTTCATTAACTACAATTTTATTTTATCTCTACGACATTATTTTATTTTAAGAATATTTCATAAATTTAAAATAAACACATGTTTGTGAGGTTTATCTTAATTGACAAATATTGAAATTGTTAAGATAAATATTAAGTATTGGATTCGAACATGAGATTTCATAAACTGCGAGTTTATTTATCATTTAATCTATAAATTAAAAAATATTAAAATAAACACACAATTTAAAAAATAAAAATACTAAATATATTTTTCACAATGAATATTTTATTTTTTATAATTAATTTTTTTGCATTGACCAATATTAATATAGTTAATATTTTTAATATTTTATTACAGTTAAGGATGAAGTCTACAATTTATTTATCACTTTAATAATTAATTCTCTCTGAGTAATCAAACTAATTTTATACCATTAATTAACCTAAAATAGGGTGGGACCAGAAAGTATGCAGTATGAGTTGGCCACGTGAAGTAAGATGGTGGGCAAGCATTAATCACGTGATAGGTCGCGGATTATATGGATAAACTGACACTTGTCGACCCAATTAAGACGCATGCAAACCATTATCATATTCTTCATAGCTTATTCATTGTATTTCAAATTTTTAATTTGGGAAACTAATCTCGTTTTATTAATTATTCGAGAAAAGTTCTACGGTATTATTAAAAAGTGTGTATTTTAGTTCTATGATATTTTGATTAATAATTTTTTATTAATTTGTCTACATAGATATTACTGTAATATTTATTAAAATTAATTAAAATAAATTAAAATAATAATTTTAATAGATTTGTTTATTTATTTTTTTATCTCAATAATTAAATAAGTTATTTTTATAATTTAAATTTAAATTTAAATTTTAATTAAAATTATAAAAAATATCAACTTAAAATAAATTTAAAAGATAAAATTTAAAATTTAGTAGTCATTAATAAATGTAATATCATTCAATTATTGATAATATAAAAAAAATATTAATTTTAGAATGTATTATAGAAATCTCAATTATTCAATAGTTAAATATACCTATTTTTTTACCAAAATAAATAAATAAACATACATACCTTTTTTTTAATAATATATATCTTTCGTTTGAATATTATAAAATAGAAAAGCGAAGTTCAAAATTCAAAATTTTGCTGCTTGATCTTGTAATAAATTATTGACAAGAATGTCTCCATTAGGATCGATGATGACTTTGTCCAGATAACTATAATACGAGTAGCATTAGTATGAATTGGAAGTGATAATTACACGACATCAAAATTAAAATGGATTTGTTAACTAATCCCTAAACCGATTCCTTGACAGAGGAATGTCAGCTTCCTCAGCCAGCAGTCACATGACATAAATATAAAATATATGTGGATCTTTTTTTCTTTATATCATTTTTTGAAAAATATATTAAAATACCCCATTTTAAAATAATTATATTAAAATGTTTTAAGTTTTTTAATCTTCATATTGCATTTCCAAGATGGGATTATGTGAAACCAAAAAAATCAGAGGCAGTAATTCGCCGTTTATTTTTTTATTTATTAATAAAATATTAATTATTAATCAGTAATAATTCATTAAAATTACATAGATAATTACAATAATAACATAAATTTTCAAAAAAAAAAAAAACTACAGAGATTAAATAGAGAAGTGGATACCATTCAACAATATTTTGAATTATGATCGGTAATCGATACAGTCCATATATATTATGCATTTTATTTTTAACATCTATTTTATTTTTAACATAGATAAATTTCTTCTTTTTTTTCTCTGAAAATAAACAAAATTTGAATATATTATGGACTAAAAACATAACGTAGACATGCTATAACATTTGAACGTGCTACAATATTTAAACATGTGTATATATATGTTAATTTATATTTTAATAAATAAAATTGATTGAAAAATTGAAGAGAGTTGTTGCAAAATAAACTATAAAGTATGATGAAGTTGCTAATTTATTAGCAATGTCACGGAGAATAGTAAATAATTATCATAGGCGACAAAATACGAGAGAAGTGTTAAAATATTGCTCAAACGTTACTGACAACTCTATTCAGTCTTTATACAAAAATAATAAATAAATAATAAAATATTAATTATTAATAATATACAATTAAGTTAGACAAAAAATAATTTAAAATTAATTAAATTTACTAAAAATCACAAATAAATTACAGAGATTAAATAGAGTTATACAATAGTTTATAATCGATACAATTTGTATATCTTACGCATTTTATTCTCAACGTTTATTTTATTTGTAGTGTGAGTATATGAATTTTTTTTTTTGTGTGATATTTTTATAATCTTATTTAAGATATTATTTTTATTACTATTTTTTGTGGGATTTAATTTTGGTCTCTTTTCAATATTAATAAAAATTATATATAAGAGGAAAAATATGGAAGGAGATAATGGTGGATGATATTGAGAGACACTTTCCGTAAAAAAAATAATGTTTGAGAGACAGTAACTTATTTTACATTTGAAAATTAACTTTATAACTTTTGAGAATACATACACTAGAGAAAATAATTAAATGATAATATATAAGTGTGTTTTTTAGGGGTTTGAATGATAGTACCATGGGATTTTAACGACATTGCCATTCTATTTTTGTGGAATAAAATGAGTAAATATAAGTAAATTCTAAAAAGAAAGTTAAATAGTACAGAATATATAAACGAAAGTCAACGAAGTGTAATTATAAAAACACTATTACCATTCTATCCTTACAAATAATTTTTTTTAGTACCTTTCTTTTTGGTAAGTCAGTTGCACTATTGGTCAAATTTCGACGGGAAAAAATTTGTATTATATAACAGAGTTTAAATTCTAATAGTTTGATATTTTTTACGGTTGAGATAGTGATTTCATTAATATCAATTAAATAAATTGAATTATAAAAAGTACAGGCTAAATAATATTTGTGATCCCTTAACTTAATTTTAATTAATGTTTTAGTCTTTTATCTTTTTTTTTTTCGATTTGGTACTTTATTTTAATTTTAAGTGACAATTTAATCTTTTATGTTTTAAAATGTTAACAATATTATTTTTTTTTTACAAAAATTCAAAAAATTCATCAAAATAATATGAGAACATCAAATAAAAAATGAAAATATGAGTTTATTTGAAGATTTGAGTTACGAATTTGATAAAATTTGTATTATATTAAAGAATATAATTAATTTTATGGGTTTTGGTTGAAAATTTTGATGAATTTTTTTATTTCTTGTAAAAAAAAAAGATAATATTGTTGACATTTTAAAACATAAAAAATCAAATTGTCACTTAAAATTAAAATAAATGACCAAATCAAAAAAATAAAATAAAATAAAGGACTAAAACGTTAACTGAATTTAAGTTAAGGGACCACATGTGTTATTTAGCTAAAAATATATTTACTTTTTGATATTTAATTGGACTAACATCAATTGACTCATTATATAAACTTTAAAGACAATAAAAGTTGTTATCTTATATTTTCAAATATTATTATCCATAAAATTTTAAATAACCTTTGAACATAAATCTATGATAGATAAATATAGTTTAAAGTAAGGACCTAACTACAGTCAACAACTTTTAAGTACATCATATTGACTACAATCAACATCTTTTAACTACATTGTAGTTAAGCATTTTGTAACCGTCCAGTTAAAATCAAACAATTTTAATTTAAATTTTAAAATAATTTAAATTCAACTTTAAATTATGAATTAATTGATCTTAATTAAATCGAGATGTGTTTACTATCGTAGTAAATTTGGAATTCCTAAAATAGCATATAAGTGGCCGAAGCATTTGGACATGAAAGTAAAAAAAGTGGGGTACCCGTGACTTGGCGTAGTGGTATATTTATGATCCAGGAAATGAATTCTCATGGTTTTACTCTAAGTGTTATTTTAATAAATAAATATGTTATCTTTTTAAAATAATTTTATATATTATTTTTTTATATTATTTTTTAATAATTATTATATATATTTATTAAAATTTATATTAATAATAATAAAAATTACACTAATAATTTAAATAAATAATTTGATAAAATAATTTTTTTAATTATTATATATATTAATACATGTACAAAACTCTTAAAGTAATATTTTGAGATAGAGTAACTAGCAACATGTTACTGGTTACGTAATGTTGTTTAGTGATTATAATGTTTTTGTTTTTACACACGTGAGTTAGGGTTCAACTCACGTGGCCCCATCCCTGTCCATCTGTTGCCCACAGTCATGAAACTGACGAAAGCGACTGCTGATCATTATTTCACATTACATTTTCCATTTAAAAAAAATTTCTGCATCCAAAAAAGACTATATTAATTAAATTTTTTATGTATCTGACCAAAAGTTTGCACTGTAGAATTGTAATTTGTTTTTTCGCAGAAGATTAGATGGTTATTATTATCTATTTATTTATTTTTGGATGAATTAGATTAATATTATTCAAACTTATTTATAATTCAAGAAATTTGTTTTGAATTATGAGTTTTCTACTTTTATATGCCTCCTCTTATATTTTTATAATGTGAACTTTTTTGATTATTTTGTTTTTTGTTTTTACAGATTTATATTATTAGTTAAATAGCACTTGTGGTCCCTTAACTTAATTTCAGTTAATGTTTTAGTCTTTTATCTTTTTTTTTTTTTCTGATTTGATC
>JBBPBO010001985.1:8350459-8371242 GCA_037974295.1 Cicer cuneatum
AAAAAAAAAAAAAAAAAAAAAAAAAAACAAAAAAGTTTAATCTGTTTGCATGTTAGTTGTAAAAAGTTGCTATACATGATTTAATTATGCGATTTATGATGACCAATTATTTAAATAATTTTATAAATAATAATAAAAAAAGTTAGTTTTTTTTAATAAAGAGAAAGTTTACAAAGTCAATTATTATTAGTAATTTCACAATTATAAATTTAGTATATAATTTTTTTATAATATATATAAATTAAATTAAAAATTTATTTCTTTTGTGAATTGTGATAAATAGAAAAATTAATTAACCTAAATTTAAATGAATATTTTAATATTATTGATCTATATATTCCTCTTTATATTACTTCTACTTAATAATAATTATAAATAAACGTTTTTCCCCAATGTTGTCCTTAAGTTTATTTTTTATAATTTTTCTATTTTATCAAAAAAAAAAAAATTCAGTAATATTACTTCTCCTTTTCTCTACTTACCTTGTGTTTAAAGAAACGGCGACGTTTGCACAGAATAAACCGTTAGTTTCTGGGTTAACGCCGTTAACCGCCGCAACGTCGTTTGTAAACGGAGTTTAAGACTTGACGGAGAAAAAACAAGAGAAAGCAGATAAAAATGGATGGCGAAAACACAGAGCAAAGAGAAACTATATAAAAAACATCTTTCTTCTCAATTATCAAACTCAAACAGATACAACAGAAAGATAAGGCTCCAACCCGATACCTCATATTTCGCCGTAGTGCTCGTTTTCAGAGTAACAAAGGAATCGTAGAGAAAGTGGTTAAAAGAAAAGGCGAAACGCACAGAGAACAGAAGAGAAAATTATCAAGTGCTTATCTTCCGCAGTTCAATTTCACTGCGGACTCAACTTTCGCTACTGTTCCAAATCGTGCTCTGCTTCAAGTTACGCTTCTCACTATCCTCGTTCAAAACTTCAACTCCTCGGTTATCAATTATCATTACGGTAATTCACTAATTCCTACAATTACATGTTTCTCGCTGGAAATTCGCACGCACTTGTATCTACTTGTTTGGATCTTTCCTATTTTAATTTTTTCGGTAATAACTTTGCTGAATTTTCTCGAATTTGGTGGTTTTCAAACTAAATTACTATTATATAACGAGTTTTAATTAATTATTTTGTTTAGTCTAATCAAAATTCAAAACACAAAACGTGTTAATTTTGGAAGTTGAATTATGATTCTTCTGTGTAATGCCTGATTTCAGATTCTGTGAAATTCCTTGACTGGTGCTCTGTGATTGATGATTTTGGAGACAAATTGTTTTGTTCATTGATCTTCGTGGAAATCAATCACAAAAGCTTCCTGTGATATATATGTAGCAACGGCAAATCGTAGATGATTAAATTCACAACGAACATTCGTAGATAAACTAAACGAATGCATCTCCGATCTTCAACTTTTCGGAGACGGAGAGATTAAGAAACAAAAGAATTAGGTTTCTATTGAAATCGGATCTGAGAATTTTCTATTCGCAAGATACTGATCGAAGCTACAAGTTCTTTATCTCTATCTTGGCTTCAGAATTCAACGATAATTCAGTCTTACAACGCGGTAATAGAATTGTGTTCTATGAGATTTGACTGAATTTCAAATTTCTGTTGAATTACGTTCCGAATAAGAAGAATTAGATTCAAGTTTTGATGGAGCTTTCTCCAGCGCGTCCATGTGGAGCCGAAGGTAGTTAGTTTCGTGATCGTAATTGATTTAATTAATTTTTAAATGAAAAAATAATTAATAATTAATGATTAATTTAACTTGAATTTGTTTAGATGGGATTTTCTGATATTTTTCCCTTCGGAACAGGAGCAGGAAGAAAACCGACGCATGATTTTCTATCACTCTACAGTAATTCAACTGCCGAACAAGATCCAAGGCCATCTGCTCAAGGTATTCTGTTTTTTAATTTTTGGCAATTATTAAGCAAAATGATTCGTTGTGTGAGATTTTTCTTTCCTATGTTGTTGCTGTTTTTCTCTGACGTGGGATCATGGTGTAAATATCGTGTATAAATTCTACATCACGGTCAATTTTTCCCAAATAATTCAAGTGTGAAAGTACTTATACATCATAGTTGTTCGTGCACGTGACCCGCTATTAAATCTCAGGATCTGGGCCATGAATCTTATTGACCGCGTATTGCTCCCTCCGTACTTTTTATAAAAGCCTCTTTATTTTTTTTTTAAACATTATAAATAATTAATTTTGTACTTAAAAAAATTAATCTAATGTTTCCATTTTACATTATGTATTTTTAAAATATAATTTTTTGCATATAATGTGTTCAACATTCTGTATAAAACATTCATTTTTTTTTTATATTTTAAATATATTAAAACTTTTTTATCTAAAGGATCGTTATAATTAAAGATGGAATATTAAATTTTATTTTTACATTGTCCATAAATAATAACCAATCATTAAAATTATTTTACTTTAATAATAAAAATATTTATTGTTAAGTTACATACCATTATCCGGATTCGAAAATTAATTTCATTTAATTAAAGAAAATTTTCAATGGTGTCTTCCAAAGGATTTCATGTGAAATGGAAAAGTGTCAATTATAATTGTATTTAACACTATCTGTTAAAGGGTGGGGCATGAGGATGGTAGGGGTAGGGGGCCCAATTTGGAATTGGACTTGTTGATTTGATGTTTCCCATTAGCCTCGATAAGGAAGGAGTGGCATTCCCGTGTGGAGTTACTCTGATCTCAGCTCACAACCGTCAATATCTTACTTCAGAGAATGAAAATGAAATATGAAAGACATGCATTTTTGTTATATCTTTGGCCACTATTTTATTTATTTTACCATCTTTTTTTTCAAAGAGAAAGGTTTGGGGATATCGTGGTGGCTTGCTGTGTCATTGACTCATTGCAGTTCTCTCTTTCGATCTCACACAGAATTTAGGCACATTAAGAATACTTTTTAGCTCACAACGGGTAAAAGCTTCGTTACTGGACTTACGTAACATGCACCTGTTTAACTCTTTTTGCATTTTAGGAAAGCTATAAGTTAAAACAATTTCCTTTACACTTCAAATCATCCAAAACTTTAGTAATAGAGATGAAAAAGTGGAAAAATAAAAGTATGCTGAATTAAATATTCTCATAAACATTATTAACGAATTTTGCTTAAAAATAAATAATTTGAAATATGAAAAAATGAGATGAAAGTATGAAGTTAGAATTGGTTGTGTTTTTCTTTTCCAGAAAAAAAAATGGTTGTGTTTTAAAATAACATTTATTTTATAGAAATAAAAAGTTTCTTCTCTACATCTTGGAAATTACATTCCTAAAATTAAAAATACATGATAGTTGAATCAAACGAGTTTTACGAGTACAATTTAATATCAAATTTATCTCTTTATTTCGACAATTGATAAATTTTAAATATGTTGGTAAATCATAACACAGTATTGATATGTGCTTTTTTAAAAGAGTTTAAGTTATATATATATTGTCATATTTTTAACTATGTCTTATCATGTTAACATTTATGAAAATGTTTTAGAAATTATTAAGGAAAATATAATAAAGTCACATATTATGAAATGGATGCGTAAAAGTGATGCAATGATATTAATTACAAATAGTTTTGAAAAGTTGGGAAAAATAATATTAGTTGTCATTTTTTTATGGCAAAAGTATTAGTTCCCATCTTAAATTCTTGTTGGGTGCACTTATTTGGTACTATGCTATTCTTGTTTGTGTGTGTTTTACGGGTTGGGTATGTTTTTCACTAAATTGTTTTTAAAATTACTTGGATTGAATGAACGAAATCCTTTTACTTCCCTTAACTTGCATATCATATTGCCTTCTTTATGTATGAACAGCAAGTTACCTCAAGACCCATGATTTCCTGCGACCACTAGAACAGGTTGAAACGAATTCTGGTGCCAAGGAAGAAGCCACAGATGAAATATCATCGGTGGTTCAGAAGCAACCGACAATACCAACACCAGCTTCAGTTGAGCGCCTCTTACCTGGAGGAATTGGGACTTACAGTATTAGCCACGTTTCCTACGCCAATAATAATAATAATCAAAGAGTTCCAAAGCCAGAAGCATCACTTTTTACTGTGCATCAAGCAACTAGTACGGATAGAAACGACAACAACTCCAACTGTAGTTCACATACTTCAAGTGGTTTCACATTGTGGGAAGAGTCTGAGATAAAAAAGGGAAAGATAGGAAAGGAGAATAATGTTGGCGAGAAACCCATTATTGGAGGTAACCATGAAGTGTCTTTTATTATTATTATTTATCTTTCATATATCATATAACGTGCATGGACATAAACCTAGATTATATTTTTACGTCAAAACAAGTTTCAACTTAATTAGCGCTTTTCTTAATTTTTTTCATTTCATATTCTTATGTAGTCTGAAGTGGACGGTTAAAATACATGTTTTTAATGTCTCAACTTTTTTACTGAATTAATATAATACTGTTATAATTATAAATATTTAAACCAATTACGAACCATTTAAAAACTCGGTTTTTAACTTGTTTGATTCACATAACTAATCCATGAAAATGACTGATTAAAAAGGGCATAATTGATCTAATTATTTAATCCCACATTCTTTATACACATGGATAATACCAGATAGTCCGTGGCAATAAGTTCATTGTTAATTAGTCCGAAACAAAATGTAGTACTACTACTACTAATAATAGTAATCAAATATCGATATCTTAGTATTTGTGACCGTAATAACATTTCGGACGCACTTTATTCAGTGGCAGAATCTGCTGCTAAGCTGGGACATTGGACATCGACCGAGCGAACATCGCAATCGTTTTCTAATCGTCATGGCAGCTTCAACTCACGCTCTTCATCTCTGTTAGTCATATTATCTCTCTACCCTCCCAGTTGCTTTTAAAGATATCTATTCGTTTATGCTGAAATTTTGGAATTGATGATGGAACAGGACAACTGGACAGAAGAACCAGAGTTTTATGGAAATGATGAAATCTGCAAAGGATTGTGCCCAGGATGAAGAGCTAGAAAATGAAGGAACGTTTTTTCTTAAGAAAGAATCCTCGGATACTCAAAGAGGTAAGTTCTACTATCTCCTTGTTGAGAAATCACAGCAGCATGCACATGTGACATGCCTCTTTTATGGCAATATATCAGAATATTTTGAGCTCCCTCAATTAATCAATGATCATAAAAAGTTAAATTTGGGAGCAAAATTTAGAAGAGTGGTGAAAATATGAAATTCACTGTTACTTTCGTCACTAAGTTGGTGATGAGAGAACCAGGAACAAAATTCATTTTTTCCCCCTCTAATTTTAGTCGCTAATTATTTTTTAAATATTGAATGTTCATGTTGAAGTTCCCCTTTTCACTAATATGATTAACTTAGTGTTTTATGAGTGATTTTAATAGTTTGACTTGGTGCTTTAATTTAAGATAAAAAAATGCTGTAGCACGTTGTCATGTTTTAATATAAAGAAGGAGTAAGGATGAAATATCAGTGCCATAACCAGTTATTTACCAAAGACATACGTTGTCATGTTTAGATTTTCTGACGAGGCTAACGTTAGTGTTTATTTACAGGAGATCTGAGGGTGAGAGTGGATGGGAAGAGTACTGATCCAAAGCCAAACACACCGAGATCAAAACATTCTGCAACAGAGCAACGGAGAAGAAGCAAAATTAATGACAGGCAAGTCTTACCTAGTGCCTACTATGCTGATAGAAAAGTTTCTTGATATTACAAGAGACACTAGCGAATTGCATGGAGGAGGCGTAAAAAGAACTTACAAAGTAGCTATAGTATTAGATTTATGGTTGATCTGTTTGCCTTGTCAGCCACCCTTTTACTGGTAGGGATTGTCTGACTTTGGTGAGTGCATAGTATAGGTAGTTACAGGGCATTGTATGCTTCTTCCATTATTACCTGATTTTATTTGGGTAGGCCAAATAAAAAAGATCATGCATCGGAGCTAGTATATTGCTCATAATCATCTTATAGAACCTATGAATCAATCATGTAGGTTTCAGATGCTACGAGAGCTTATTCCACACAGTGATCAAAAGAGGGACAAAGCATCCTTTTTGTTAGAGGTAAGTTCATATGGATGATGTAAATTTTGTTTTTTATATGTTTGTTTTATTGCTCATTATTGTTTAATATGAATTATTTGTAGGTCATTGAGTATATTCACTTTTTACAAGAGAAGGTACACAAGTATGAAGGTTCATTCCAAGGCTGGAATAACGAGCCAGAAAAATTGATGCCATGGGTAAATACCATACATGCTTATCTTAAGTTGTGAAGGATTTAAAAGAAGAGAACATTAGTTTACTTGCTGGATTTACTAATTTCTATACCTCCTGTCCATTTTTAATGAGAAATATCTGAGTTATATCTTTGTCCTAATTATAAAAAACACTATTCCTCTGTACCCAAAAAACAGCTATTCCTTAGTCTTGATGGTTTGGTCCTTAGTTTCTTATAAACATGATGAGAAGGAGTATCATTTAAATTCTTTTTCCTTGTTGGAGTAGGCTCAGCAAAGAAGATGCTGTCTGTTGATTAAGGGGGTGTATTGATTAATACCATATAGCCTATTGCAAAATGGATTTACATTTAGAATTAAAAACTATAATGATCTTAACCTCTTAACCCATAAGCTGATGTATTTTTTTCAATTCAAAACAGAGAAATAATGACAGGCCAGCAGAAAAATTTCAACCTCGTGGCACAAATAGCGGGTCTAATCCATCTCCAACATTGCTGTTTGCTTCAAAGGTTGATGAGAAAAATATCACAATCCCCCCAACAATTCACGGGGGTATCCATAATGTAGAATCTGGCTTGAGCACAACAGCTGCCTTCAGGACAATGGATCATCAGTCTCGAATACTGAACAAGGCTTTTCAAATTCCCGTAACTTCCCAACCAAATTTCTTCACTTCAACCCAAACCGGTGGTTCAGGCGGAGTAGTGTCTCAGCTCAGACATAGATTAGCATCTGATGCAGAGAACACCATTTACCAACCTTCAGTAGAATCTCAGGCTATGACTTCTACCAGTGAAAAGCTGAAAGAGAAAGAGCTTAGCATTGAAGGAGGTGCCATTAGCATATCAAGTGTGTATTCACAAGGGTGAGAGTTTATCTTATACTCATTTAATAAGTCTATAATTAGAAGACAGTTTATTTCCTTTAATGTTTAAACTGTTTTGAAGTTGTGTTGGACATAACATGGATTCATCCCCTAGTGAGCATCTGTGGATATAAATTCTAGACGTGGCAGGTGATTGTGGAGAAATGTTCCACATATAATCACCTAATAATGCTATATCCCACTTTTATTAACCCTGGCATGAAGATTAATAAATAATTTGCTGCAAAGTCATTGGATTCTGTTATGCAACTTTAACTTGGACTTAATTTGCTGCCTTTCTCTGATTAGATGTGCATTTCTGCAATTCATGTTTCTGTAACTGTATTACTAAGGAAGTCCATAATTCCAATTTTCATTTTAATAACTCTAATTCATTCTTACCTCTTTATATTAGTTATTTAGTTTATTTGTCTTCGGTTAAGATTGTTTGTAGTGCTGCCCTGTTCCATTCAAACAATTTATTATACAATATTTGATATAGTCTAAATATTTGCATAGCAAATGGATGGACCAAGCAAGTTGTTGGAAAACTTCTGAATTAACTAACATTCGAAATTTCTTCTTTGTAGTACTTTATCTTTGATTTTAGATAACTACCTAATTATCTTCTCTCCAAATGCTTGCAAATGATAAATGTTGTAATTAGGACGAAAAAACATTGATTTCTAGTAGCGTTTTGATTTTTATATTATCGAAGTTAATGTACTTTACTTGGGCAGGTTGTTGGATACACTTACACAAGCCTTGCAGAGTTCGGGAGTGGATTTGTCACAGGCTAACATTTCAGTGCAAATTGAACTTGGTAAGCAAGCAAACATCAGACCAACTGTACCAATGTCAATGCGCGTTCCTAAGGTATATTGGCTCTAGTTGCCCTCTTGCAAGGTCTTTTTTATAAACATTTCTCGCACTACATTAAAGCTCCACATTTGTGGAACCATGTAGTATTTGTTATCTAATTATTTGTCAATCATTTTCCCCTAGGATGATGAAGATCCTTCTAAGAATCAAAGGAAGATGCGCTCTAGAGTCACTAGCTCTGACAAGTCTGATCAAGCATTAAAGAAGCTTAAGACGTGCAGAAGTTAATTCAAACGATATACTCATTCTTTCCTTATCATAATTTTTATCAATTATTTGGAGCAACTTTCTAAAATTAATTTTTAGAAGGGGGTATTTATGTCCTATGCTGGATCATTATCCAGCGAAGATGAGATTGACTGTACAATGTACATGTAGTGTCTTAGTTTGTTGGGATCCTTAGGCTCCCCCCAACAAAATAATATGCATCATTTTAGTTCTAAATATATAATTATAGAGGCTTCCATATTAAATACAAGTTTTTGATTTATCAAGACTTCCATTCCGTTGCTGTAAAGTTGGTAAACTCTTGGTTTTTAACTTGCTGCATATTTTTTAACATTGATTTTGGCGGTCTTGTGTACTATATATGTTTGAGTTGGGCTTCTCCATAGCTTACTTTTTGTGGCCTCATCTCCATTGTGATAACTAATAAAAATTGTACTTATTGATTTCATGACTTGCTTAGTTAACCTTTTCTTGGATCAGTTCTATTATATTTTCATTTTTATAATGAATAATAGTTTTTGGAACTTCACCAAAAAAAATAATTTTGGAATATCAATTCTCTGAATATATATCATAAATGTTCGAATAAACCATAACTAAGTTACTTTAAACGCATTCCAAATCCAAGAGGTAAAATGTCATGGAATCATCACTAGAAACAAAAGAATTTCACGTAATTTCTACTTGAGTAATGTGAAATTTAAGGCAAGGTAAAAGCGAGGACTTGTTAAAATCAAAGATTGTGGCTTGCCATCCAATGCAGATTAGGATTTGTTTCTCTGAGCGATGATCAATCGCTTTAAGCCGAAGCATTTGATATAGCCACTCACTGTCTTAGTTTATTAATAAATTAGTAATTTGCTTGATAATTGCACTTGTGACGCGGTGTTAAATGAGAAAGGACATTGTGGCCAATCCTGACATGACCGAAAGCAACATCCTAAATATTTGCTTCTTAATGCTTATGAATTTTGTGTGTTACCACTATCAACATTATTGAGTGAACAGTGACTAGCGACACAACTCAATATTTAGGTGTTTAGTTTAGGTTGTAGTAATAATATTAGTATATACAAGTGGATACTTTCTCCCTGACGGGGTTTCTTGGATCACTCAAATTATACATCTAGAAATTATAGACCAACTAGAAAAGTTCATGAGAATTTCCTTGGGATGTAATTTACATTCAATTTCGCAATAATGATCTTTTTATTTTCCGTCTCGACTCTACTTTTGCAAGTACTAAGAAATTGCTCTTTGTCCTAATTGTGTTTTACGACGAAAAAGTTCTTCAAAGCACTCAAACTCCAAGAGGAGACTTGCGACAATTTTTATCTTCAACTTTGTTGTTTATTACTCTCTTCATTTCCATCTTTGGTCATTTTATTTTTGTCTCAATTTTTTTTTAAAAAATAATCAAGAAACAATTAATTATATTTATATTTAAAAATTAAAAAACATACGTTAAATGAATTTTATTTTTATTTAATGAATAAAAAATAAAAATAAAAACAAATTTATTTAAATTTATTATTTTTTAATAGGTGTGTAGAATACTAAAAAAAATTTAGAATGGAGGGAGTAGTTAATAACTGTAAATGAATCATGATTAGCAATGACCCATGGGAGTCGCAGGTTTACAAATACGTTGTTTGTCTGTCGATAATTTCTGTGTGCCACATTTTTATGTTGAGAAATTAGGAATTGAATATGGTGATCCACTACTTGTGCTTCATAAAAAAGGTGGATAGTAGTAGAATTGTTGCAACGCACTAATTTTGCGCGATAATGTCCATACACAACGAAAATGATTTATTTTTGGTGGCTATATTATATGTAACTTCGGGAACGGAATCAGGAAATATTGACAAATATAAGTAATACATTAAAGGGTGATACTTAGACAATTTTTGACTTGCATGCTGAATTTTTGGGTGCATTGGAAAAGAAGGAAAATGAGGAAACTTATTACTCCTGACCAAAACAGTCCTCAAAGTTGCATATAAAATTTGCTGGAGATGGGCAAAGAAACAAAAACATGAGAAAATCTTCATGCCATTCGCTAAAAATAATACCATTGCATGCACGACATGTTACATAATAATAATAATAATAATAATAATAATAATAATAATAATAATAATAATAATAATAATAATAATAATAATAATAATATTGTCAGAGTTTTTTACCTGACACCTCTCAATTGCACCTGTCATCTCTCAAGATATATGGAAGAAAAAAATTTACTCTTTTAACCATTTAAAATAAGTTTTGAAATTAATAGTTTCGAAAGTTTTAAATTTTCAAAATTGATATTTTTGAAAATTTTAAAGTTTTGAAATAAACAAATTTTTAAATTTTTTGAAAGCTTTCAAATTTAGAAAGTTTTGAAAATTTTAAAATGTTACAATGTTTTAAAATTTTAAGTTTCGAAAGTTTCATTGAAACTTTCAAATGGTAAAAAAGAAAACCAGAATTTAAAAATTTTAAAAATTTTAAAATTTTGAAAGTTTCGAAATTCTTAAATTTATCCTACTTAAAATATTTCAGATTGTTCGAAAGTTTTGAAAATCCTAAAAATTTCTCATTTCGAAAGTTTCGAAAAGATTTTAAAAATTGAGTTTCAAAAGTTTGAAAGATTCGAAATTGTTAAGATTTGACTAAATTTTCGAAAGAGTGAATAAAAAAGTTAGAGGTAAAAAAACATCAAGATTTTATATTGAGTTAAAAAAATAAAATTATTTTTTCATGTGTGTTATATGAGCATATATCAGTCGAACACAGTCACAATCACAATCTTGTGTGAGGCAAGACTTAAACTGGACGGTAAACAAACATATTTCTCTAACAACCACATAACTCAAATAATTCATCATCAATGCAATAAATCAAAAATCATAGCAGACCACTTTTGTCTGGTTGCTTTTTTTTGTATGCGTTTGTTACTACTAGCTGTCTCTATTGGGAACATAGGCCTCATAGAATGGAAGCCTACTTTACCAACAACCTAGATTAGCTTACAACCGCAACATTAACATTCGACACACTCAATCATGGACTCAATGATTCAATTACAAATTTCTATATAGAAAAATTTAGGAGAATGATCATTCGTCTCTCGTGTTTGTTCATCCATCCACCAAAAACTAAAATTTGGTAGGGTATTTACGTTACTAAAAACTAGGATTCAATACAAATGAACAAATATGAGAGGTTGGATGATTTCCAATGAATTGACTAGTTGAGTGGTTGGTGTAAAATGATTGAGAACCAATAGACTCAATATCAATTTACAATTTTTTATTTTATTTTAAAAAAATAATATAATATAGTCATGTCATATTAATTTCAAATTTGAACTATTTAAATTTCTTATTCTTTAATTTATTATTACTTGATAACCATTGTTGAACCAATAAATCGTAAACTAACACATTTTACCATTTTTAATATCTGATCTAAAATATTGGTCTTAAGGAGAAGAATTCCATTCTGATTGCTTTTTTCTTATCTTGAGGCACCTTATGTGTTTCCCTGTGATGAACCACATTTAACCGCTAGATAAATTGATAACAAAATCGAAATTTGAAATAACTTGTAGAGTCAATTTGCAAAATAGTCCCTGTTACTTAAGTTATTTTGCTAAATCAACCCATCTATCATTCCCAGAACAGTCCCCAAAACAATGAAATTAGGAGGCAACAATACAATAAACAATCAACTTTTTTACTGTATGATCCGGCAAATCACAATGATGGAAGTGTACTGAAATAAAATAGAGGCAAAAAAGGGAGGAAAGACATTATTATATATCTTAATAAAAAAACAAATAGCAATGAATTAAGCTTCCACAAACTTTGTTCTAGTAATCCAAATTTGTATATGAATTCCTCCGTGTACAATGCTGTTTAAACTGCACTCACCCTGCAATGTCAGGGTGGTTACTGTACATGAATGTGATGAATTATTGCATATATATTATATATAAAGTATCCCCTTGGCTGCTTTGCTTGACTAGAACTTCTCTGAAGACTATCCAACCCCATCTTCTCTTTATGTCTGCCTCTTTTTTTGATACAAAAAAGCTGTCGTGTTTGCTAAAACTGGATACAGAACTATCTCAATATCTGTGGTAGAAAACCAAGTGTACCAGGAGATGGCACAAATAAATTCCATTATTTATCAAAACACATTTGTTATGTACTACTCAACAGATCATTCGATGGTTCTAAACATTCCTCTGGGTTGGAATAGAAATAATCCTCTTCTTTGGGTTTGTCAAGGATTACCAACCTTTTACTAGAGCTACCCATGCGATGAGCATGAGCTTTCTTCACAGCTGAAGAAAATTGGTCCCAGTTCAGTACTCCATTATTGTACTGATCTATCAAATCAACTAAGAGCTTTCGGTTCAATAAAATTGTCTTCTTGAACCCAAGATATCTGTACAAGCAATGGAGGGTATATAAGTCGAATCACTTGGCAAAGACCAACTGATAACAGCAAGATCTGAATGCAAAAACTGCAAGTTGGTCTCTCAGAAGATTTGAATGCAAAAATAGTTTCATTAAGAAAAAGTTTTTTAGATTTTCAACAGAACACATACATTGGCAACATGAATACTCCCAAAGAAATATTATAAAAAGACCAGTTTGCCACGATATTGGTACTTTGGTAGAACTCAAATTTTAAATTTGTTTATCTGAAGAGGTTGTTTAATGGAAAAGTAGCTTAAGCAGACAAATCACATATTTACTAGCTGAACTATACCTGCGATGTCCCTCAACTACTTTGGCCATATTTCCATCATACGTGGGAACAAAAATATCACTCTCTAATGAGACAAGATAATCCAATGCTGCCATCTGAGACGAATGATTTTGGAAGAAACGAAGGTCAGATGGCTCCAACAGTGTTTCTTTCCTGACCTGTGCCAACAACAAAGTAGAAAGGCAAACAGTAAGGGCATAAAACAATAACAATACAAATTTACCATGCTGCCTTTAGGTATGAAGTTTACCAATTTTGGGTACTCCTTTGAAAGACTTGTCGTTCTCCTTTCTCCGCCATATATTTCCCCGGCTGCAATGTAGATTTGAATGTTCTGATCAATGTCAAGAGCCCTTAGTGTAAGGGCAGTCTCCTCAGGTGTTAGAGGACATAATCCGTCTCTTCTTTTCAAGTCAGAATTAATTATTTTCTCTTTCCACCAAGGATAGGCATATCTGCCAATGCACAGAAAATTGAAATTTGAGGGAGATATAATATATCAAGTCTGTTTTCAACATCCACAGTGACTGAAAAAATTGAACTTTTGGAACAGCTGAATTATGCAGGTTAATTATCACCTCATTCTTGTCAACTCTTCCACCTCATCACTGTTACAACCTTGAGTACAGCCAGAAAATGCTAACATGTCCATCTCATACCTCAGATGAAGGACCAGAAATGGACCATTTTTCCTTAGAAGGCTGATCACCTTTCTGCCCAACTCCTCTATCTGAGAAGTAAATCTCAGCGCACTAAAATTAACTCTGCAACGCAGCTTCTGAATCTCTGGCGGTAAACCGTTATTGGCCAGCCGAGCATCAGTTCTATTTAAATGGACAACTTTGTACTTTTGTAACAGGGGTAGAATCTACAAAAATAGATATGCCATTTACTTAAATTAGGAAGGAGAGAACGACACATATTGTGAAAAATACAATCACATGCTAGCTGATTGTCCCGTGGGATGTTTAAACTGCTGAAATGATTGGGTCATGGATACTAAAAACGGACCTGATTCTTATAGTAAGATACGTCGGACCAACTAATGGGTGGCATACTGTAAAGTAAACCACGTTCCACTTTCAGTTTAAGCCTAGGAGGCAATTCTTTCAATATCCGCACCTCATCTCTCAAGGACGTGATAAAATGATCTACATCAAATATGTCTTGGAAATCACTGCGACATCAAAATAATAAATAGACAATGAGACGAGATGAGTGGCAGAAATCCTTCAATTCAACCCAAACAACATTGAAAAGACTCACCTGGGATCAGCCCAAAAGGATGCTTTGTCGAGTTCAGGGACTATAAGCGTCACATTTAGATCTCTAGCAATGGCAACCATGTCACATATCTACACAGTTAAATTGAATAATCAGAAAAGCAAACCGAAATAATACAGGATAACTTAATTGCATGATTACAGGAACAAGAACGAAAGCGCGGGATAAAAAGCAAATGAATCAGGTAATTAGCCCCTGAAATTGTAGTGTCATACATTTTAGTATACCATTTAGTATCTCGAATTAACGAAATTCTAACGATACCACTGAATTGAAAATGCTCGATCACATTAGCTACATTGAGACGATTTCAAGAAAGTAAATTGACTGGCCTTAAATCACCACAAAGATCAACGACAACTTCACGGTGATTCCGAAATGTGAGATCAAATTGTCTAATCCGTAAAATTTTAAGACTAAAATAATGATTGCTAAAAATCACATTGTATGAACCAAATGTCAGGACTAAAATCATGGTTGCTATAAAAACACATTGTATGAACCACTCACCGCTGCTCTCATTTGGTTGAGTCCTCCATTGCACGACACCATCAAGTATCCATTGTTTTTATAAACTCCTGATGAAAATGAGGTTTTGAAAAACATAACAAATTAAACAAGGTAACGGCAAAAAAGAATTAATCAAATAAATGAATATCAATAATTCGTTTAAGATAGCAATAAATATTAACAAGTGCGTGAAATAAGTAAACAATTAAACAAGTTTGCAACGAATTTATGACTTAATTTGGAAATTAAAAGCAACAAAAAATAATAATAATACAATAGATAGATAGAGAAAAAACAAAAAACAAAAACAAAAACAAAACTAACTCTTTGGAGGGAGAAGTGCTGAACGTGAAGAAGGGAACTCAACATCCATAGCCCTTGAAACAGAGTCATGTGTGAAACAAGAAGGCCAACCTTTAAGAACTCTAGGTCCCCACATATCACCTAAAGCCGTTAATTGAACGATGCAAGTCCACAATAACACCGATGTCGTTGCACGTATCATCCATATTTTCATTCTACACCTTCCCGAACCTACACCCGAACCTATACCCGAACCCACTCTCTCCTTTTGTACTTTCAAACCCATCCAACCCAAATCTCGCCACTTGTTATTGTTGTTCTTACTCTCTGGTCTACACATCTTTAATTCTTACCACAATTTCTTCATACCAAACCATAAACCCTAATTTCAGATTCAATTCAAGAAATCCTTTTTCTCCAACGCAAAATTCCAAGATCCAAATTTCACCGAATCAAACCTAACACCTACTTACACACTATCCTCCACCAATGCAGACACAGAATACTGTATCAAATTGAGTTCAAGAAGCATCAACGATACCAACAATGAGGTATGTATATCTTCTTCCCTCTTCTTAGCACGACGATTTTCCGAAGTGAAACCGCAACAAAAATAAATAAAATGATAAATGTTTTTTTATTGAGGTGAAAAATGTATTCCAATTAGAGGGAAGAAGGGTGAAGTGTAAGGAAGAATTGAAATTATTCCGGTGAGGAATGATGGCCGGAAAGTGGTGGCCGGCGAGTAAAGGATGGAGTGGGAGGTGAATTATTATTATAGGGGGGTGAGAACAGAAAAGAGAGAATAAAATGCGAACACAGAAAGACATTCGGAGTTGACACATGCTTCAACACCTACACCTACAACTACACTATGCTAACTCAACCAAACTTAAACTAACCATGGTTAACCATACATCGCCTTTGGATTGCTTCCCCTTAACTCGTCTGATAGTATATACCAGCTGTATAGTACAGATAAATAAATTAGATGTAATTCAACTATTAAATAATGTTGATATATCGAGTGTATACTCCAAATAAAATTGCCTCAAAAAATAACGAATTAGAAAATATTTCAATTATTTTTATATTTATTTATTTATATCTATAGGACCTCGAGAGTTATTATATTATTCTTTTTCATAAATAAAAAATATTGAATGATAATTTTTAATTTTTATAATTTTAAAATATTTTAAATGTGCAACTTTTAAAATTTCATTTACATATTTAAATTATTAACGAACGTTCTAACAGTACTTAATATATTATCAATGTATTGAATTTTTATATTTTGGATCGGACGTCATCCTTCGATCTTAAATTTATTTAATAAAAATAAAATAATCATCGTTGTTGTAATATCATAACTATTTAAGATTTATTTTAATAAATTCTAAAGTAACACATAATTAGTTGTTATAAAATTTTATATTTATATATATATATATATATATAAAGTATGGGTCCATTGACTGCAGAAGTAGGTATGTAATAAATTATTTTACTTAATAACTTAATATAAATTATAAATTTTATTAATTTAACCGTTGATTATTGATATAATATATTAAATTAAATATGCAAAATTTTATATAAATTTAAAATTTATAGTTATGTAATCTAATTAAATATTTAATTATATTTTTAAAAAATTTATTAAACAATCATTTAAAATTATTTAATATGATATTAAATAATTTTTAAATTTTATAAAAATTTATATAGTTGATTGATTAAATAAAAACTTTTAATTTAACGGTTAAGTTATTAAAATTGATAGTTTACATTGAAGTATTAAACAAAATAATTCATTACAGATATATCCTTTAAGTCAATATATCTTCTTTCATATATATATATAAATAACTTTATCCCACATATAATTTTGTATTTTGGCACTTGACATCTGTTGATTAGTGGATAAAATAGTTACGACTATTTTCTTTATGTTTCGAGAATTTTAAAAAAGTAGTGGCTTATATAAAAACAAAACAAGCAGTAAATTTGAAAATTTATTCAAAATTCTCTAAAAAATTTGTACATCTTTTTGTTCCTATAATGAAGATAGATAAACTCTACCTACTCTCTTTTATATATATATATAATTTCACTATTTATAGAAACGTGTGCCTTTATTTTATTTGTACACCAAAAACTATATAATTGTTATGTTTATTTCTTTTTTAAATTTGAGATGATCTTAACTCTATAATTATAAGTAAAAGTATCCATTTCCATACTTATTAAAAATGATAGTTAAGTGTGTTTAATTTTTATAATTTTATATATGAGAAATATAAAAAATAAATATAATTACTAACTTTTCCCTATTTATTATGGTTATCCCACACAACATTGAGAAATTAATACAAGAATACTTTTGGAACAATGTTATCCTGTTTGATAAAATTAATTTATAGTTGTAAGTTAATTAAGTGGTTGATAAAATTAACAATTTAATTAACATAAAAATTTAAGTTAACATAAAATGACACTCTTAATTAAAAATAAATTTTATCAATTAATTCTTAAAATTAAAAGCATTATTTTAAAATTCATCAATATGATATATTGTTTATTTATTTAAAAATAATAAATAAATTATTTACTTTAAAATGTTGATTATTTAAAATTTAAATTATGTATAAAAATCTAATAAATAAATTATTTATTAATTTGATATTTTGGATTTATTTAGTTTATTTGTTTTAAATTATAATAATTAAATTATTTCAAACTATTTGTTTTGTATTATTTATTAAAATTATTTTATATTTTGAATATTCATATCATTTAAAATGATTTATTTTAATTATAATAAATAAATTATAAAGGATAAAAAATGATTTTAGTTACAATACTAAAGATAAAATTGAAAGAAAAATAATGTGTTATAAGCTGATAGAATTAGCTTATCAAAAAACGTTATAAACTAATAAATTACTATTAACAAACAAAACTCGTAAATATTGATATGTCATCACGATTACCTCACACTTTAGTAAAAACAATCGGTCAAATTAATATATCATTTTTATGCAATTGTCAAGATTAATTTGTATTTTATTTTTTTCTTATGGACTAACTTAGCCCACACAAAAAAATGTCATGGACTAATTTAATTATTATTTTTTAATAAATTTTAGAGTGAGAGGATGATCCATTTAGGTTTTTATTACCCAATAAATTTCAAGGCATCAATAAAGTGAAATTCATTCATACTTTCCTCCACCGGCAATGACTGAGTAACATTAATACTCACTATATTTTGGTGTGGTCAAAATCCTCATTTTGTGAATTTAAAACAGATATTGACGGAGCTCACTCTACGAGCAACAACGCTTTTACTTGTGGCATCATGTTGGCTCGTGATCATTATATCTAAAAAATTACTTTTGAAATTGATCTGCTTTATCTTTTTAATGTGATCAAGAAATGTCATACTAGTTTCCCTCCTCTTACGTATCTTCTGCAAGATATATATGTCATGCTTAAGAATCTGGTTTGGTCTGAGTCTATTATTTCTCCCCTTTGATACTAATAAAATGTTCATATATGCAAACTTTTTTAAAGAAAATTTAAAAGAAAGAAAAAATTCTATTGATATTTTTAAATTTAATTTTTTTTAGTAAACTAAAAAAATTATGGTAAATCTCATACAGCTATAGAGATTAATTAAATGATTTATATTTTATAATATATATTTTTCATACGCATCAAAAAATTTAAATATCTAGCACTTGTATCTCAAAAAATATTTAAATGATTAATCCGATACAATTAAATAATTTAAGGAATTGTATGATAAGTAATAAGTAACACAAACTAGCCAATCATAAATATTCATTTAATGTTGGAAGGGTACTTCACATGCGAAACTTGAATCAATGCATAACAATGCTTGTAATCCTTATCTATCCCACACATAAAGGATGGATACTGCGCGAAGGGAAAACAACAGATGCATGAGACAGCAATAGCATTGAGCAAATGGAATTAAGACTGGGACTTTTGGGAGTAACGTTTCTCCCACATCATTTAGTCTTTTAATATGCTTCTGGAAAATAAGAAGAAAAAAAATATCCCTCTTTTCCTAATTTTAAGCACACGTTTGGAAAAAAAAATTGTCTCTAGTTACAACTCATCTTTTAATTTATTATTATTTTCTTAAAAATATCCCTTATTAATTATATATTTTATCTTTCAAAATGAAAAAATTAATTAAATATGTTTATATATAAAGGACATTTTAAAAATATAAACACATTAAATTCATTTTATACTTTTCTTTATAAATGTAAAAAATACTAAAAATGGTTATATATAGAAACAGAGTGAGAGGGAGTAATAATTTAGGGTAAAATTAATTGATAACTTATAGTTTTATAACGGTTGAGTTAATTATGTGTATGATAAAATTAACAATTCAATTAATTTAAAAATGTAAAATGACATAAAAAGATATTTTTAATTAAAGATAAATTTTATTAGTTAATGTTTAAAATATTTTAAAAGTAGTAATTAATTTATTATTAATTTAAAGTTTATCAATTTGATATATTTATTTATATATATATTTTTAAATTAAAATAAATAAATTATTTACTTTAAAATATTAATTATTATAAAATTTAAATTATTTATAAAAAATTTAAAATTTAATAAATAAATTATTTATTAATCAAATATATTATTTATTTATTTTAAATTACAATAAATAAATACTTTTAAATTATTATTTATTAATTTATATAATTTTTTATAAATAAATTATTTATTGAAATCATAATAAATAAATTTTAAAGGATAAGAAGTTATTTTAATTAAAAAATAAAAAAAATTATAAATTATTTAAATTAGATTATAAAATAATGTTATAAACTCATAAACATTTTTTATTAAATAGAAAAGATAAATTGGCGATAAGATATGACTCGTATCATACACTGACAACTCTCCTAACGTTACTTTTTTCTTTCTCCATAACTTCGCACCGTTAAGTCTTCGTCAGTGTCGGTTCTGTCGCTACGACGTAGTTGACTTCTGACTCGAGAACGGTCTAATTTGGTCCATAGGATGGTGTTTTGTACCACGTGTCAGTGTCTAAACTGATAATAGTTAACCTTCGATGATCCTTAAAATACATCAACGGTCACCGATGCACTCGTGTTAATGTGTAATCCTTCGAGGACAATTGATGCTGGGTCCCATAGGCCACAGACACAAACCCATCCTTCTATCACTTTTTTTTCGAAGGGATCATTCTATCTCTTTAATTATTTTTCCTTTAAAGACAAAGTTTTTAAAATAATTTAAATTTAAAGTTTAATTAAAATAATATTTTTGTTAAATTTGACTTACTTTTTTAATTAAATTTTAAATTATTAAAATTTCATTCTCTTGATACTGCAGATTAAAATAAATAAATAAAAATCATTTTTTCTAAATTATTTGACTCAAAATATTTGCTGAATTTCTTTTTAAATAGATAAGATATTTTTTAAAAGTTGAATAAAATACAATATGAATGGATTACGTGCACTAAAAAATCTAATATATTAATATATAACAGAAAAATGAAGGCAAGTTTATCTTTTTAATAAAAAATTAAGGCAAGTTCAGATATATTAAAATTAGTTATACAAAAAA
>JBBPBO010001985.1:8371378-8507918 GCA_037974295.1 Cicer cuneatum
ACAAAAAAAAAAAGCAATAATAATATATGATCAATTATTATTTTTTATTTTAAGAATATATTTGAT
The DNA here is from genome assembly GCA_037974295.1 of Cicer cuneatum. NCBI lineage: Eukaryota > Viridiplantae > Streptophyta > Magnoliopsida > Fabales > Fabaceae > Cicer > Cicer cuneatum. Next base: position 8,371,445 of record JBBPBO010001985.1, read on the forward strand.
AGGATAAAACTGTTTTTCATTGATATTTAATAAAAATTTATTATTTTTATTATATTACTCCACTTTTGTATGTGATATGATATAGAAAAATGATAATTTTTTATTTGATGAAAGTGTCAAATTGTTTTATACTATGTCAATATATATTTATTGAACCCTTTTGTTTTCATCTAGTGCTATATATTTTAATATATTTCTACAATGGTTAACTGTTGATTTATATTAAGTTCGGACAATTAAATTATATTATTCTATAAAAATAAATGTTGTCACTTTAAAGTAAATAAACAAATTATTTTAGAAATTAATCTGTCAATTGTCAGAAGTTGACCAATACATGATATAAAACTAGTTTCCCCCTTTATAAACTAGATTGAGATAATATGATTTTCCCAAGTTAAAATGCCCCAATCAACAACCTTAAGAAACATAAGTTCAACTTTTTTTTTCAATTATTATTTTAAAAGACCTGTACTCTTAGATTGCTAATCCATTTTGCAGCAATATTTGTGGGGTATTCACGTAATATGTATCTGTTCCTAAAAAGTATTTTAAAGATATTGTTTTATTTTTAAGACACTTGATAATCTTTGCATAAAAAAGAATTTTAAAATTTTCTTTTAAGACTAGCCGTGTTTCACTAACTATAAGTGTCAAAGTGGAAATGCAGTTTTAATAGAATGTTTCTATATTCACTTTTTTAATGTGCTCAAAAATAGTTGATTCATATTTAACATTATTATATTAAGTAATTGAGTTTAATTTTCATATAGAATAATTAAAAAATAGTCATTAATACTACTTTGATTAATAAAAATTAATTTCTTTCTCAATTTTTTATTTATTAAAATTAAAAGCAAAAAAGTAAAAACACTGACTATGTATACCATCCAGGTAGGTAATACTTTGAAGGCAAAGATCATATTCATAACCGATTTGATTAAGATGCATTTGTAATTAAATTTAATAGAATTTATCAATACCAAATCATCCAAACGATATTAATAATTGTGGCAGACATGACAATTAAGATATGAGAATTTTAAAAAGTATTTTCTGATTTATTTATGATTCAGTTTAAACTCAGTGACTTGTTACTCCACTATTTTCACTGTTCATTTTTCTCTCATTAGCTAACCATTCTCCCTATTTATATGTAAACCTAAATTATCTTATATATGTTGTTGAAGACACATTTTTTATAGAACCTAAAAACTCCTATTACGTCTAGTTATTATGTTATTTCAATTTAATAATAGAAGAACTTTGTTGAATCATGGAAAATTTGCACCTATGAGACAAATAAATTCTTAAAATGGTGACTCACGCCTCAAATTTGTGTAACCATGTAATGTTTTGCATGTAATTCATATTTTGGAGGTTTAACAATTATTATGGATGGAAAATACCGATTGAATTATGGGCCCTAAATTACAACCAAATAACATATCATACATCGGTTACACGGTAATTATGTGAGTAAAGACACATCATGGCATCACAAGTAAACAATACATTTAAGTATCTAATAATGTATGATAAATGAAATGTTCTCATATATACATTACTAGTATCCTCTAAGGGTGTAAAAGAACCAAATCAATTGCCCAATAAACTAAAAGTTCAATAATTTCTCTCAAATATTGCAAAATTAAGTATAAAGTAACACATCTTTCACCGAAATCGTACACAATTCTTTATCTTTCTTTGTTTTGTTTAAGAAAGGGTGGATTTAGTTATTAGCTTTTGCACGTTACAAATGATTTTTTCTAGTTAAATTTATGAACACCTTGCTTAAAAGAGTAAACAAAAAGGTTGAACGCCATAAAACAAAGATAAGCCTATATTTCCAACATTATTTTTATTCACGTCACGTTAAGTTTGTTCTCAGTGTCACATTCTGATTTTACCATTTAGATGGAACATAATTTAATAAGAACGATAAAGTAGCACCCATAGTAGATAACAAATCAAGAAGGCCATGAATGTACTAATTATTATATATTATTGGAACGTGACTTTTCCTAAAAGATTTACAATTGAAAAAAAAAGAGGTAGGGGCATGGAATTTTGGGAAGGATAAAGTAGTCATATGTTTGGGTTAATGGAAATTGACTCTTGGAACAAACAATTTCATCTTATCCTTAGACAATCATAGTGATTCTTGTTTCTACTTTGAAGGGAAAAAAAAAGTAGATGTGAGATAAAGTTACCAAAAAATAGTAGCATATGATTTAGATTCTTGTACTTCTACAAATAGAGTAATTTTAGACGATTTTTTTTTTTTTATAAAATAGGAGATAGTATAATGTTTAGAATGATAAGATAATCGAGAGAGAGTATAAATATAGAGATAAAAATAAATAAAAAAATAAAAAAACAGGGGTAAACAATCTTTATTTAATAACATCAGTTATTTGGCTTATTATTGGCGTGTATGTAAGTGTGGTTACACAGGATTCCAGCTTTGTGTAAATAACCCAGTTGGGGAGTCTTATACATTCATAAATCAAATAAATTTTGGAAAAAGAATAAAGGAAAAAATAAAGTGATAGTGCCATCAGAATATTATAAATTATCATAACACGTAAACAACTATTAATTAATACTTGCAATTTTAGTTGCTCTGTTACCACGTTTCTTGATATTTGTGTTGCCCCCTCTTAATCTCAATATTATACATACGTTATACGATAGTTATATGATATTTTCATTTAATATGAAATTCTTAACATATTATTTTTTCGTTTATAATTGAAAATCTGAATTGTGACTTAAGTGATTTGATTACGGTAATTTTATATAATGTGATTCAACAAATTTTAAATAAATTTTAATATTATCTTAAAATTTAAATTATATTATATTTGATTTCTATTAAGATATGACTACTTATCAATTATAAATACATTTTTAAATTTATCTCACCCGATTTAATATAAGAATATTAACAACATTAGCAAAATTAAATAAAGAAGCATAATTATATATATATATAGCAGAAAAAGAAGCATAATTATAAAACATGGTACTAGTATTATTATTGCAAAGCCGCCAAAGAAAAGCCTCCAAAGATAAACAAATCAAACTCACATCACATGTAGCTATTCGTAAATAATACCACTCTTATACGAGGTTTATAATCATATTATCATTAAATAATCGTTAATTAAATAACATTAATCTTACTAATAATAATGATTAAACTGGGACCATGGAGGGAGGAAAGCGGCAGGTACATTTCCAATGATTAATTAAAAAGATTAAATTGTAATTTTGATTTATCTATTTTTATTAATTTATGGAATTGATCTTTTTATTTTAAAAATTGACATTTTTTTTTCTCCTTCATATTTTTAAACTAAAAAAATATATGATATTTTGACATATTTTAAATAATGTAGCATATAATTTCATGATGTAAAATCATCTAGATGCATTAACTATTTATATATCATTCATTAAATTACAAAAATAAAAAAAATTAATGTTAAAAGTTAAATTCTTGAAAAATTTTATTGCAATTTTATGTGTTAATAATTTTATATTATTGTATCATACGTTATTTAAAACATGTTATATTATATTTTTTAATTAAAAATCATAATGAAAGACTCAAATTTTTGAATTTTAAAATAGAATAACCTATCTCGCGAATATATAACAAATAAAGAAACTAAAACTATAATTAAAATGATAAAAAACCACCTCTCAAGGCCTACCCTATGGGCCAACTGTACATATAATGAAATTAAAGAAAGGAAATTACAATTCAGAAAACGTGACATGGAAAGGTTATAATGGATGCGCCAAATAGAGGCAAACAAGACACCAAATTTGCATAATGATAATGGAGCAAATATAATATGCTCAAAACAGATGATTAAGGATTGAATAAATACATCATTAAGAAAGTGGGAGACATTTTAATTTCATTTTATACATTATCTTTCTTGTTAAATGGAATGTGGAGAATTTAATTTTTTATTTTATTGTGGGTTAAAAGCAGTGTTTTAAACTTGGATCGCACTAAGACTCGTTGGCAGTTTGCACTTAGCATAGTCATTATGGTAAGGAAAATTACACAAAACTTGTGGTTATGGGCTGTGTTGAAAAGAAATATCAAATCTCGTAAGACACCAACCCGGTTTTTTTGGGGTCAATGATTATAGAATGACGACGAGTAACCAAAATCTTCCCAAAAGACATGAATTGCATGTCACTGACTATTGCCAAGCAATTTTTTAATTTTATTTAAATAATGTTGGTTTTTCACTTCCAATGAACTCACAACTACTTAGTGAAAAAAGAGAACTCGACTACTCGAATATGATCAAAGTATACACACCAATATATAAGGATAACTAAGCACCAAATTTTTGTTTATTTTGTATGCTTTTTCTTTTTCTTTTGGTAATTTAGTATCTATTTTATATACAAAGAAAATAAAAATGTATTCAACAACTTAACAAAATTATTCACCAAATAAATTAAGTTTCTATAACACAAACCTAATCTTCATCCCTCAACGTGAGAAAATGCTAACACGTGAAATAAAGGGGAAAGCAATGGTTGAAACAATAAATTTAGGCATGGAACAGCTCAGCCACCGTTTATGTCACAATAATAACAAATTAAACCCCATTTCCATCATGAATAATATTCTCAGGCATGTTGGAACCACTTCCATAATGTCACCCAACAATTTCAAGAACTTCTATGATTTCTCTTTATCATCATCCTGAATATTCAAACAAGTCTCAAAATAAATAGTAAACACAAAATTGTGGCCAATTTGACAGAATGATTAAATAAAGGGCAAATTACATAGACCTCCTTTGACCTCTCTTTAAATGACACCTACACCCTCTACTTTTTTTAGACATACACCCGCCCTCCTCACTAGTTTTTGTAAGCAACACATATTTCCCTAATATGTTACTATCTCTATCCCTTTTTATAAGTCCCTATTTTTCCAACACTTGTAATCTCTAAAAAGTAAAAATACTTATAGTAGTTTCAATTAAGGATATTTTTATAAACAAAAAAATATATCTAGTCATTTGAAATGAAACTTATAATAGGAACAATTTGTTTTTACAAATAGGTTCAGGGAAGGAGGTAGTAACTCTGTTAATTCTCTTTAAATGAGAAATCACATTGCTTCACCCACTATTCACTGGTATAGCTATCAATTTTATGGTTTTTGGGCCCAACCCACATGTTAAAGGGGCCTCAAATTTCAGGGCTTTTTTTTGGTCAACTGAAAAAATAATTCAAGGCTAAAGAGCTCCATTTACAAAAGCCCCCAAGATAGAAAGCCCCATAATCATAAAAAGGCCTGCAGGCCCCAACTTTTTTCGGCAAAATAATGTTTTAGCAGAAAGAAAATTAATTTTTCTTTTCTTGGATAAAGAAGAAAAACTTTTTCTTTTCTTGTTCATGCAAAAACGTACTAAAAGGAATAAAATTAAAGTGAGAAATATACGTATAGAAAAGGAGAATAAGACCAGAAATAGCACACAGAATATCATGCTTACCGAACTTTCTACTAGTTTGTCCAAATCATCATCAAATCCACCATCACCGTCATCTGGAAAGACCGTATTAATTGTTAGCAAATATAACTCATCAAAGCTCGAATTATTAGTCCAAACATGGTTAATGCAAAATTATTTGTATCGCTTCCCCTTCTTATGTTCCATCTCACTCTGTTAAATTTCAAAGCTTCCAATGCAGCTTAAATCAAGAGATCATATAATCCAAAAGATAAATTGTCTGGTATAACTCTATCTATTATCCCATTTATATAATTAATCACCTTTTAATTATTTTGGGACTTGAAATGCTTTTTATGTCAATCGTAAACGGAGATGTCCGATGTACCAAACTCATATATGCCATACACCAGTATATCTTTCAGAAACATCCATATTATAAAAGACAATGAATAAGGTGTACCTGGGTCATCATCACTGTCTCCTGTATCTCCCAGAAGAAATACATCCAAGTCTTGCTGAGGTGATGAATTTGATGCTTTGGTCTCTTTTTTCCCTTCCTTAACCTTTTGATTAGAGGTCAGTTCAACTTCTAATGGTTCCATCATCGTGTGATCTTTAAATTGCTTGGATGATTTTAGTTTAGCATCTTCCATGTGGCGGTTTTCATAGCTGCCAGAAAGCATAGGAAAAAAACAGTTTACTATAACTCACTGAAGAGTATAACGATAGCATCAGTAATAACACAAGAATGAGGGAATTTCCATAAATGATTTGCATGTAATGAACGTACAAGTATAACTAACATGACATTTTTTCACGAGTATATTAATTTTTAAGGGAATGGACCAATACAATGCTACAATCATAGTTATTTATAATTTAGGCATATCCAACTAATTTTTTTAATTACATTGTCCAAAATAGTAATCATTTTCAACAACTCAACTAGCATTCAGCTGCCCATATGAACACTTATTTTTACAATAAGTATATTTTTTAAAAACTTACATGTTCATATTACTGTAGTGGATTTTCTACAATCACTTAATGTGGGAATTTTCATATATAAACAAATAGAATGACTCTTTTGCATACTTTGGGAACCATGGGGACATATACATGTCACTATATTTTAAACAGAAGCATCATAGTCAAATGCCTGCATTGTGATCTTTGCTATTAAAAAGGTATATTACATATGATGTTTCTTTCAATAAGTAACAAGACAACCTTCATATAATACAAAACCGTATAGTTTTCTAAGACTTCAAAGACCAAATAATCTTGTATTAAATTGATCTGGTCAGACAAAAGTCAAATAACAATAATCCTACTTACGGGGCAATATGTTTATTGACAATTATAAAATATATTCTCCAAAACTTCCTCTCTTTCATGACACGTGGACACAGCTCATATCTCAATTTTGAAATCTCCTGCAACAAAAAATAAACTGAACTGTGAAAACACAAACACACGGTTGATTTGCATTGATAGAAGTACTAATGGCTATGCATAGCCTTGATAACAGTCTCCCAGTTTTAGGGAACCATGCACCTATATTATTCTGATTCACAAAAAGAAGGACTAATAGGCTAAAAATTTAATCCTCAAGACCCTTTATGTTTTGATTACGTGTGTCTATAAATAAATCATTTCGAGTCTAACAGAAATTAAAAATAGATGCCACCTTGACAGTAGAAAGAACAAGATTGGCATGTTTCTCCTGCCACTCAGTTAGATCCTGCCTAATATTTGAAACTGCAAGAACATCAGATAATTCCGTATCATCTGCAAATGCAAACCAAAATTGAGATAAGTTTCTCAGGCGAGGAATAATAAAAGGGAAGTACCAACTAATAATACAAACTTCAAACTTCATAGCAATACTTCTTTTTTCGTGTATAGTGGTGGCAATGAGGTTTGAACCTATGACCTCGATGCCTTGTACAAATAATCTAAACCCCTTGTCACTAGCCCAATCTTTGTGGCTTGTAGCATTAGTAGTGAAGTAAAAGTTTTTGCTTGATTGAGTAGATGGAAAGTAGGATGATGGAAATTTTGAAATGAAATAAAAGGTAGAAAATGTAATGCAATGGTTTTAACTTTTAGAGTATATTAGTTACAAACTGTAGTGCATTCAAAATCAAGTTTAAGTTTCCAAACTTAATGGAATTTGTACTAACATATTAATTTCAAAGTAAAACTGATTTCTACACCAGCAAGAAAAAAGTAAAACTGATTTTGTATCAAAACTATAGTCTCCAAACACAAAAACAATGTTTGATTGGTTTTGCACTGAAAGAAAAACCCGTTGAATGTGTATAGCCAAAAAGACTATAATCATTTGATACTTCATTATTACTACAACAATCTTTTCCACACCCATTTTAGTAACCACACATCTATAAGTGATTTTTGTTAATACTATACAAATGACATTTATTATGTCGAAATCACTTTCGCAAATTTTACATCTAAGATTCACAACTAGTTTCGTCTAAAGTCAATTTTGCATACTCTAATCAAAACACAACCACATTATATCCACTCATCGTCTAATTTTTCCCTTCGAAATCCAACCATGAAAATGCATCAGCATTAAAACTCTTGAGGGAGAGCTTTGTCGCTCATTGTAGTCCTACCTAGCTCAGGAGATTGGTCTCTACAGTGTGCGTAGAAGATACCCAATTTATACCAACAACTCAATCTCTAACACACTTTTTTCAAAAAAACTTATACACACTCTTTTTTAATACAATCTTAATTAGGAAAAGTTTATGTAAATGTTATATCTTTATGAATGGTTTCCACCAAATAGAGAATGGGACCCACATGATATAGTAAGAGTGTAAGACAAGCATGAATTTCACCTCAGACAATAATAGTGTGCTACACCTCTACCAAAAAAACAAAAGAGTGTGCTACACTTTCTCAATTTTCCACCAACTTAATCAACCCAGCTTCAAGTGTTATTCTCTTTCACATACTAATATATTTGCATTGATTGAGGTATTTAACCCAATTATTAGACATTGTGTGAATTGAAAGACTTGCATATAATATAACCCTAATCCTAATCCTCATCGATAATAAAAGCATAAAAATGAACCTTGAAGAGGGAAATCTCGGAATGTAGCGACGGTGATTCCTTTGACGAACTCTCTCAGTTCGTCGGTGATGCCGAAACTCTCGAGATTGAGATCGACATCCTTGTTAAACGAAGGTTCAGACAAGTGTTTGGAAGCTTGTGCTGCGATCTCCTTAGTGGTTTCCGCTATGATTTCGCTGAATTTGTGAGCACCCAAGGATAGGTCTTGTGATACTTTCGCTGTTTCTTCTGCAAAGCTTCTAGCTTTGTTCCACAAATCCATGCGTGCGTACCTTCACCGTTCTTCGTCTTCTATAATTGATTTGTGATAATACAACTTACAAGCTTCTTCTTCTTCGAAATTTGAACATGAATGAATGAATGAGGTTAACAATGGTGATTTTTGTTTGGGCAAAACGCAACGAAATAGACGATGAAGTGTAGAATGCCACGTAGCAACTGTAATTTTTTTTTCGTTTAGAAAATTTTCAAGATATTAATTTTATATTTAACGTGTTCTTAGGACATTTGTAAATATATTTTTTTAAAAAAATAAATTACTATCTAAATTATTAAATTTATTTATTATTTTAAAAAAATATTTTTTAATTGCTATAATTAAGATAAAAATAAATATGTGATAATTTAAATTTAATTTACTTTTTATTTATGTTTTTAATTTGATGATTTAAGTTACTTTTTGATTGTGTTAGTATTTTTAATAGATTTTATTAAAAACATAATAGAGTGACTTTTATATATTATATAAATCAATACTTAGATAAATTACACCTATAGTAATTATAATTTCATACTTTATTACTGTTATAATTTAAAAAAATAATCTCTTTTCTTTTTTTTTCTTCTTCTTCGTTATTTTAGTATTCTAAAAGTTGAAACTTATAAATTTTAAGACATCAATTATATTTTCATTGCTATTCATATTAAACAAAGTATCTCAAAATGTTGTAAAAAGATAAACATTTTAAGATTCAAATTATAAAAAAATTGAAACCTAGAAAAGTAAAACTCATTTTGAAATCCACATTTTTCTTGCTCTTATGAAATCTCATTTTTCCTCTGTTTATTTTTAGGTTTAGTCCTTTTTAAATTTTTTACTCCCTCTTTTAATCTTTTCAAGATGATTTTTTCTCAAATTAATTGTTAATTTTATTTTTCGTTTTTATGTATTTTAATATATTTTTTTTAAAAGTATACTCTATTTTTGACAGTGTTTTATGACAACAATGTTGTCGGCCTTAAAATTGTTTTTTTGAGTCGAGTTCAAGATTTGGTTGCATAAAAATCAGTTTTGTTTTGTATATAATGTTTCCTAAATGTTGTATTAAATAAGGTTTTTCTAGTGGGCTAGGCTTCTAGATTTACACTTTTTAATAGGTTGGTATTCTTTTCATATATTTAGTTGGCCCTATAAACAAATAATTGGAGGAGATGTTTCCTATACCATCCAATTTCCTTCCCACACATCCTCTGTCCTTTTTTTAATTAAAATTATCCACACACCTATTCCCCTTTCCATCTCTTCCTAAGTCTAAATCATATACTTAAAATAAGAAACTATTAACGAAAAAAGTAGCAGTCTTGAGGTGTATTATTTATTGAAGTCTTTACTATTTTTGGACTGATGTTTACATTCAATCCAACTGAATCAATAACTTAAATTTTAAGAGACAATAAAATGGCAAATTTAACAAACAAAATTTAACCACTATATACTATAAGTCCAAACAGATTGCAAAACTGTTAAATTATCAATTGTAGAAGGACAAAAAAAATTAAAAAAATTTAACTATTATCAATATCAAAAATAAAATAATAACATTTAAAAATCTTTAACTACCATATAATACAATAAAATCAATAATAACTAAATAATCAAAGAATGATATCACCTAAATTTTTGGAGCATGAGAAACTTCAACAGATTGATATGGTTTGCAGATAAGATATCTAAATTGGGCGGGTGAGTGGTTCTTCATCCGAGCTTATAATTCATAAACAAATATCTAACTTGTCGTCCACACACACACACACATATATATATAAAAAAGACATCTCTTAAAAATATTAATTAATTATTTCTTTTAAAAAATAAAATTATAAAAATAATATTTATTATCAATAAATTTAATACTACTATAATTTGTTTTAAATGACATGATTTGATTTGATTAAGGAAATTCTATATTTATAAACGGATGCAGTATTTGTTAGTCTTGTTACTAACAAAAACATCGTGTGTATCTTGTGTCTAAGTCTAACCATATGCCCCTGCATATGCATCTCCATTGATAAGCAATCAACTAATATTTTAAGCTTTTATTGTAACATAGTTATGATTTTTTATTATACTTTGGTGGTTATGCATAAGAGAGGATTTCAATGTTAAATGATTACGCATACTATAAGTATACTATAGTAGCAAGATATAATAATTTCAATGATAAACTATAGTCTATAGGCTAATAGTAATATCATAATGTGGTGGGTTGCTTAAAGTCGTGCAGTTGGATCAATTCAATTACTACATAGGAGAGGCTCATGTTCTGTGCAAACTGTACAAATTAAACAAATTAGTTGCTTAGTTTCACAAGTCTAATTCCATAGCATAAGACATGTGGTCATTGTGGTGGGCCTTGTTAATTGAATTGATCGCTTTTATATTTTAGTTTTATGTTTGCCATTTTAGAAAACGCAATTTGTTGGGTAATGAATGTTTATATACGTTATATAAAATGTTTAATTATCTAATAACTTAATAATTGGTGCCGATGAATGTTTTTACAATATAGGTGGAAATATTGGTAATAAGACGAAAATATGAAAATCAAATTGAAGGTGACCACGATACGAGATCTTAAACACCATTAGCATCGCAGAAAATTTGATACTTGGCTTTGGATTGAAATTAAATTAAAAAGGTAAAAAAAAAACTAATAATAATAATATAGCTATTGGAATTAACAACTTTCAATCACTTTCAGTGAGTCACTTTAGACTTGTTTTAGAATTTATAGGTTTTTTTTTTATGCTTTTGTCAATGACAAGGTGATACAAAACCGTTGTTAGTTGCAATATTATATTATACTAGTATAAAACAAGATAAGCAATTAAGGTCCATCTAATTGAATTCCAAAAATAGAATTTTCTCAACATCAGATTATGTTTATTTTCTCAACCTCGACTAGGAAGAACACGATATCCCACCCACCAGCGAGCGTCATAACATCACCATTTTCCACCACTCTGAAAGTTGGAAATCAAGTGACCAAGAAGGTCTGATTTTGATATTATAATGTCACATCAATTGAATGTTGACAATGCTGTAAAACATTATTTAATGAATGGTGATAATTAAATTAACAGTCAATGAGAAATGTAGCATGTTCGCCACGTGTAGGTGAATCATATAGAGTAGGTACAGAGTACAGTCATACACTACGCAACACACTGTGCGGTTGCGTACGGTACGAAGACTAAGCAACAGAGAATTTGGGTTGATAGGAAAAAGTGGGGTCTACTCAAAACACAGTGGGCCCAAATGTGCCTTCACTCCAACCGACTGGGCCTTAACCCATAGTTGGTGGCTCGCGATAGTGACACCCATTAAAACGGTGGAGAACAAGTGCTACCAAAGGAGAACCATCAAATACATATCTTTTTTTCAATCTCCACAAATTTGAAAACAAAATCATATGTTCGAGGACCCCTCAATAATCTTATGTTACTGTTTGCATAGGACAGAAATGGATGATTATTATAGGTGATTGAGGATGTAATAAGCTATAACATTGAGGATGTGGATAAGGACAAGTACCGGTAGATCTAAATGGGAGAGCCCTACCGTCCCATGTGCATGTGAACATGTTCCCATCATATCATATTTACCTTATTACCTGTTCACTCAACCAATCACCCTCACTGCCCTACGTTTTCGCTCGATTTTGTTGGGCTCTATTATGCATGTCCTCCCCCACTCACACTCACACTCTCACACTCTTGCATAACTATTACTTCTTTCATGTTTGATTCTTTTAGCATTTAACACGCATAATAAATTTATATTTTTTTATCTTTTTATTAATTAAGTAAAAAGTAAATTTATTTAATACATGTTTTTAAGATTTAAAAAATCATTAATTGTATCTTATTTTTTTTAAAGAATTAAAATTTTAAGACAAAAATAAAATATTTATAATAACAAAGATCAATAGAGACAATAATTAAATAATGATTTTAAATTTTGAAACATTCATTTAATACATTTTTTTCTCTCTTGATATCTTATCCCTAACCTATTGTATCTAATTTTTTAACTCAAGATGTAGACTGATAGATGGCAGTTTGAGTGTACTTCAAATATTTTTTTGTTATAATTCCACTCACACTTTTGCATAATTGCTATTCATTTATTGGATTGGTTATTTGACGAGTCACCTATATAAATTATCGTAAAAAAAGATAAGTCACACATACAAATTATAATGTGTTTTTTTCTTTTTCTATAGAGTTTCAAAAACAAAATTATTTCAATTAATGTAGAAAATAAATAAATATTATGAAGTTGAATCCACATCCTATTAATCAAATATTTTGACCATACGAGACAATTAAAATGTGATCATATAATAATATATGCAATTTAATTTGTTTTAATTAATTAAAAGAAATGTTACCAATTCTTTAGTCCTAACAAATGTCAATATTATTATGTAAGACATTTTGTTTTAAATTAATTCTTTACTACTACCACAACCGACAAATGTATATATTATTAGTTTTGTTTCAAATTTTAACTCAAAACGTCATAATTGCATATAAGTTTATGATAATATTTATCATCTCTAATGCAGACAAAAGAAGTGATACTCTCAATGTTCCAAAATAATTGTTGCATGTAAAAGAAAAAATTGTCTCGAAATAATTGGCGTTTTTAGTTTGTAATACAACTTTAACTTATTTTTATCAATTTTACATCTAATTAATAGTATATATCACTCATAATATATTGTCTTTGTATGATAATTGAAATTAATCAATAATTTATAAAAATAGTTTGATAAAAATACTCATATATCTCTTTCTTTTACTCTTTCTATCTCACAATGGGTGTTAGTTTAACAACAAAAAGTTTATCTCAAAATAAATATCATTCTACATTTTTAATGCAATTTTAATAATTTTTTTTATATTACTTTTCAATAATAATTATTATGTACACAACTTGTAAAAAATTATTGTATTTTATATTGATAATAGTAAAAATTTTGTTAGTAATTAATATGAGTAGTTTAGTAAAATAAATTATATTTTTTTAATTAATATATTTTGTAATACATATAAAAACTTTAAACAACATTTATTATAAAATAAAAAATATGATATTTTTTTAATAAGTGTAAAATTATTAAATGTAATAATTATTTTGAGATGGAGAAATAAAAAATAAAAGCTATCTCAATACTTCAATATCTCCATGCCTTAATTAAGCCTTGATTAGAGTAGTTATGTCGTGCACATTGTCAAAAGGTTACATATAACTATGATTGTTGTGTTCAATTGGTTAAATATAACTATGAGTGAAAGTACAGTGACTTAGTCAATGGACGGCTCCGAATATTACCAATCATACCCCAGAGCTAGCTGATCTTGCAGCTGTAGGGCCTGCAACGTTGCCACGATCAAAGCTTGAATAGCACGCCAATATTGTGATTTGATGAAGATCAACTATCGGATCAAATTCTTAAACACATGTTTAGGGTTAAGGATAAAATAAGATATAATGAAATTTTTTTAAGAGGATATAATAAAAAAATATCGGAGAGAAATTTGAATATAAGATCCATTTAAAGGCCCATACCAATCTTTGAGTAAAATAACTACTCTAATTGTCACAAAGTAGTTGTTGTATTGGTAAAAAATATTTGTTCCAAAAAATAATTATTTTTAATTTTTAATTCAACTTTAAATTATCTTATTTCAATTGTATCTTTTAATTTATTTTGTGTCCATTATTTTTAAGTTATTATTCTCCATTTTTTATTTATGACAATAAAAATAAAGCAATATAGTTGATATGGTAATGTAGTAAAAACGTCGTTCTCTTTCATCTATTTATTATTTTTTTAATACATGTAAAATGATCAACTAAAACGATTATTTTACAGCAGAAATATGTTGTATTTAAATATTATTTTTTTTGAATGTTTTAGAATGCAAATATATTTATTAAGTTATTGTAATTTATTTCATTTAATATTATTTTTATTTCACTAAATTTACCATTCATTGATAAATTTAGCAGAATGATAAAGAAGAATTCACATTTAATATTTAATATAACTTGAATAAAAATAGAAAGAATCTATAATAAACAAAAAAGTCACTACATTTAATCTTATGAAGATAATATTTATTTTGATAAAATTTTATTAGCTTTTGTTTTGAATTAAGTGCTACACAGCGTACAAATAATTTTAATTTTCAGATTTATTTATCTGGACCCTCGTGAACCATCGATAGATTATATTTCTCTCATTTTCACTCTCCATCCACTCGGTCAAAGATTCATCACTGAAACACTGTCCATCACCATAAGCCTTCCACTGAAATAGAGCAACAGAGAGAAGTGAACGTACTCGTACAAGAGACTTCATTTCTGTTGCAGAACATAAACGGTGAATGAAATATATAAGTAATAGTTTTTATTTAATATCTTTAACATGTATATATGTTTTTTTTTATTTATTTATTTTTAGTTCTATTTTGATTTTATAAAAACTATTTTTTGACGGATTAAAATTATCAAATTTTAACAAAAAAATTTCAAAATAAAAGAATAAAAATAAATAAAAATATATATTTTAAGGACAAAAAAAGTTAAATTTTTTTTAACAAGGACTAAAACTAAATTTTAAAATTTTATATGATTTATAAATTTATTTTCCTCATTTTTAATTATTAAAACTACGTTTTTTATTTATTAAGGTTGAATTTTTTATATTAAAACAAAATCTCAAAAATGTTTAAACCACTTCGGTCATGTGTATGGTAGTGATATCCTAGCAGGTACGTTGAAGAAAGGAGCAACAATAATGTAGACCAATTATTCGTGTGGTAGCTCTAATATTGGTGGATGTTGACGTAGGTAGTAAACTCATATTGAAGTGATGCAATGCGAGATGGAGTTGAAACACGAACGAGCTATTAAGGCCATTAAGTGAAGTGAGGAAGAGAAACGACGAGAGGAGTACTACTCTTCACCGTCTCCTTAGCTTTCATACAAATATCTTCCTTGCCAACTATATGTTGACATCAATGTTGTTTGTTTATCAACTAGATTTGAGTTATTCATCTATGTCTCACTATTATCTTATGCAACATCATGTCCAACGGCCATTTCAAACGCCACCACTCCAACCAATCCAACCTTATGTTCAGATGTTTGGTCTAGCTCTACCTCCCTTCTAGTGATACTGCTTCCTTCAATCTTGAAGATTATTTATTTAGTACTGCCTTTCTCTCTCCATATAGGACTTCTTTCGCCAAATCACATAAACTAAGAAAATATGTAGTAGAAGTACTAAATTTATTAGGAATATATCTTGTTTATATTATTAATTAATGTTGTTTATATTATTATTTATTGTTGGTTGCAGAAAAAAATTTATAAATTAACTATAAATAATGTTTATTTAAGAAATATCTAATGCATTTGATTATTCAAAGAGCATCTTATAAAAAGAAACAATTATAATTTTGTAAGTTATGAGTCTAAACGCGATTCTTATATTATAATATTTTTTGCTTAACTCACTTTTGTTTTAAAATATCAAATATCAATTATTTTATATTTATTCACTTTTAATTAAAATCAATTTTATTCGCCGCATAATCAAACACACGTTTAATTTGCTATTGAGTTTGGAGGATACCGCCGAATTGGCATTGAATTGGGAAAAATTGATTCTATTATGATGATGATTAATATGTTTATTTGTATTTTTAGTTGGACTTTTTGTATGTTTTTCACTTAGCATGCCTTGTGTTAGTGGATCACTTTATATCAATAATAGTTGACTTTTTTGTCTTTAGAAAAAAAAAAAACTTTCTATTGATTATCATGATTCTGTTTCTCTATAACCGGAGAATTAGATAAATTACATTTTTATTTGGTCTTTTACGGCAAGTTTTTCTACATTTCTAAAACTCTATGTATCTCATTTTATTTATTTCCCTTTATGGATCCAATTTGATAAAATTCGTTTATACATGCATCTATACGTTAGGGATAGCAAAGTGAATAGGGCCTTCCTGTTTAGCACATCCCTTGATTAATCCGTTAAAAAGTAGGGAAAATATTATTTCGCTCCGTGGCAGACTTGCAGTCAGTCTGCTAATTTTTTTAATTTTTTATTTTAACATTTCACAAAAAATAATTGATATATGGTTGTTATGTTTATGTCGATGATATTAAAAAAATATTAATTTTAACATTTTTAATGATACATTTATTCAAACTTGATGTATTTTTTTCCATTTTAATGTATTTTCTTTGAAATTATTAATACAATTTACTTTATTATTATTTATTTATTATATTTGAAGAAAAAATAGGAGAGACTTGTTAACAAAAAGAATATTAAGTTGTTAATTTAACTACAAAATATGAGTGACTTGTTAAAATAATATAACACGTTATTTGTTTTGGAAGATCTACTCAACCACGTTAACTTTTTTGATTTGTTTTTTTTTTCTCTATTAAATGTATTTTGTTTAATTTTATTAATATAATTTTATTTATTTTTAAATATTTTTTATTATTATTTTTTTATTACATTAAAAATATTTTATTTTTATTATTTTTTTTTTTTATTTATTAAATTGGAGGGAAAATAGGATAGAGTCGTTAACAAAATATAATTGAATTGCTATTTTATATGCAAAATATTAGGGACACGGACATATTATTTGTTTTTGACACATCTACTAAACCGCACAATGTATTTTTTTTTTTTATTAAACATATTTGTTGTATTTTATAAACATTAATTTGTTTTATTTATTTTTTATTTATTAATTTAGCAATTATTGTTTTGTTAAATTTATAAAAAAAAATGTGGTCACACCCTGGGATGAGACCTTCTAGGTAGGGTATATTGATTAATTTTTTTAATAAAAGGAGATATATAAATAAAAAAATCATTTAAATGTTTAGTCTTTTGTAAGCATCCTTTTTCTGAAACACTGGAAGTATGGTCGAAGTATCTTGTTCTTATATAGTTGTATAAAACTAATCTTGCATAGAGTTTGACTTGAAGTTCCAGCAATCGAAGTTCGATTTGAGGATATATACGTGGAAGTACAAGTTTACGTTGGAAAGAGAGCATTGCCTACATTAATTAACTTCTTTGTGAATGTGCTAGAGATCATTCGCTACTGCAAATGATAATTATTCTCTATTCATTGGATTTATTTGATTATTGATTTCTATGCTATTTTTTTTAAGGGGTTCTGAAATTATCTTCAAATAATTCCAAGTCCAAAGAAACAACTACATATCATTCTGAAGATATATGTTAGTGGAATCATAAAGCCTTCAAACTATAAGTAATAATTAATTAAGTTGAATCAAATTTCAAAAGATGACATGTAGTATCTTGGTAGTCTATAGGCACGGGAGGTTCCATAAAAAGATTAAAAACCAATTTTCTTGTGGGTACGAAAAATAGTTATTATATAAGAAAATTAATTTCATATTTCTTTTAAAATTTGTTATCTTTAAATTTTGGCCACGTAATTTTTCTATCCTTTGAAGCTTAGATTTTTATTTACGAGCGATAAGTGTGAAGAATAATATGATATTATTAGACTATTCTTTGGTTTTTTTTTTCATTTTCATTTCCTATTATTAGTTTGACTTTTGGTCATGTTTGAATTAACTTTTTTCTTAGTTGATGTTTTTGATACAGGCCCTTGACGTCTACGACATCTCCATCACATCTGCATCTTTATTATTGACTCAAATTCTGGAACTATGAACAATTAAAATAGTTTAAAAGTCTCTTTGAAGTTTATATTGAAACATCGTAGTATTGTATAATGTATATACTTTATGTGTTTTTTTATGATTGATTATTGAAGATAACAGATATTTTTTGATTTCTATTAATGGCTAGATTTGAGTTCAATTGTTTGTGTTGATTATTCTTTTTTGATGGCTTGATACTATATATGAGATTGTGTATGAATTGCGTTTCTTAGATGAAGCATAAAATTTGAAGAATTGTGTATGAATTGCGTTTCTTTCTTATATGAAGCATAAAATTTGAAGAATAGACATAGAGGTAGAAACTTTATTCATATTGATTATCACTAATATATTTTTGATTTATTATTAAATGGCCTAATTTGAAACATGTTTGTTAAATAAACATGAAATCTTAATTTTGTTGAGGCTAATTGCATATTGCAGTCACTATTTACGATAACTATATTAAATTGAATATTAATTTATTCAATTATAATATATGAGACTTTGTTCTGTCATTATATATAGTGTATTGTTGGTTTAAGTAGTATTTTTCATAAGCAATATCTATTATTTTGTGTACAACTATCCTTGTACAAACATCAATGAAGATAATAAAAATAGTAATTAGATAGTATTAATTCATTTTCTTTAAAATTATTAATATTTTCTGTTTTATTAGTAGTATTTTTATGTTGAATTGTGTATTTATTTATTATTTTATTTCTTGTATGTGAAGATTAAAAGTTAATTTGTTGTTGAAGATGAAATCTTAACAATTTAGTAAACTCGATTTCTTAATGTTTTATGAGATTGTTATGTATGACGTTATATGCGTATTTAAATATTAGTAAGACAATTTTTTTTACTACTAAGCAAAAAATATTCTATAGTACACTAAGGTAAACATAATTTACCTGTAAAACTTTTATATTAATTTTTAATATATATATATATATATATATATATATATATATATATATATATATATATATCACTGTACCTATAGCCATGGTCATAATCCGTATGTATTAAGTAATTATATCACATACAGCAAATTATGTAGTAATTTTGGTTATATTTATGATTTTTATACTTTTCAATTATTTGTTGTCAGTATAGGTAAAAATTTTTTAGTGACACATCAAGTTAATCATCTATTATTTTAAACACTCTAAAATATTATTAAAAATAAAAAAAAAAAAAAAAAAGTACATTTTGGGGACTATAAAAAAATTCAACAAAAAAAAAACATCAAAATTACAAACAAATGTCACATTAAAAACTTTATAAAAAAACTCATAGGAAAAAACGTACGGTGAAAAAAAATAAAAATTGCAATATATATACATGAATCTAAAGGTTTCTAAATGAAATTATTCTTGTTGTTGAAGAATAATATTATTATTTTTAGTAACTTTTTTGGTACTCTGAAGTTGTGTTAGATACCTCAAAGACAAATTCAATTCAAGATTTAAATTTTATTTAAAAATAACTAAATATAAAAATAACATGATATTAAATGAATGTATATGATACTCATTACCCAACAAAACTTCAATGTCCCCGATTATCGCCATTATTTTTTTTAATCAAATGCCAGCATATTTTTGTTGACAAATAATGCTAGCATCTTTTATTTTTTATTAATATACAGATTCATTGAATTTTTAGTAATTAATTTACTTTTAATATTGATTTTAACCAGATTTGAGACCAACACAAATCTTTTATGCTTCGTTCTACTTGGCAAGTCAAATTTATAGTTTCATCTTACAAATTGCAAACTTGGTAACGTTCAATGGCCGAGAGGATAGTGTCTCGACAAGGAATAATTGATAGACAAAATACCTCTAGCATTTTTTAATTTAATTTTAAACAAATATTTAGTTTTTTTTTCTTTGATTTTAAATAACAATTTAATTCTTTATGTTTAAAAACATCAATAATATTAATATATTATCTTTATTTACATAACTTTAGAAAATTCATTTTAATCTTCAAATAAAATCCAGAAAATTTATATATTCATTAAATTTATATCTTAAATTATCAAATAAACTCATATCTTCATCTCCAACAATATTAAATCCGTCAAATAAAAAACTCACACCTTAAGATTTGATTCTCAAATCACCAAGACTATATCTTTTTATCTCTATCATCTCCAAATCAAATTACTAACCTAAATATTAAATGTGTGTTCTTTTTTTGATGTGGTTGTTGTTGATGGAGATGAAAATATTAGTTTATTTGAATATTTGAGTTATGAATTTGATGAAAATATGAATTTTGTTGAAGATAATTACTAATTTTATTTGTTTTGTTTGAAAATATTGATTACATTTTTGGATTTATGAAGAAAAAAATAATAATATTGTTGATATTTTAAGACATAAATGATCAAAATATTACTTAAAATAAAATCTAAAAAAAATCAAGATAAAATACTAAATTTTTACCTTAAAATCACATAAGGTATTTTGCCTAAATGATAATTTAACTTTATTACTATAATAGTTAATGAAATTTTAATATTCTGAATCTTAATTTACATGCAAGATATTCATATATATTAAGAAAAAAAAAAAAACTCTTCCTCTACAATAAACATATGTGTATTAGGTATATTAGGAATTGTAATGGTGTGGGGGCGGGTTTGTCCCTTATCTCTACATCTGATTAGTTTGAAAAAATTTATATTCGTCCTCGTTTTTTGTTATATGTAAAATTTAGGTTTCCATCCACTTCGGAGACGAAGTTAAATTTTATAGCTGCATCCACACTCATTCATATATATAAAACAATAAATTGAAAAATGATATCAATTATAATTAATTTAATAAAATAATTATTATACAATAATAGAATTTAAAAATATTAAAATCAATATTTAAAAAATATTTGAAAAAACTATAAATTTTTAATATTTAAAAAATATTAAATATGTACATGCATATAAAATTTAAAAATTACAATAATATTATTAGTGGAGCAGTTTCGGGAGCAGAATAAATATCAACACCCCAACCCGTCTCTGAGTTTCAATTTCAGAAAAAATCTGTATCCACGTCCAATCAAAAAGAATTTTCATATCAAAATATATTTTGACAGGTGTTCGTAAGTGCTGATTTTGTTGTTATCCTTAATGTGTATCCAAAATTGATTCTTTGTTCTCAAATCTCAAGCACATAGTTGAGAGAAAAATAGAAATCACATGAGAAATATATATGTATCAATTAATCGAAAGAAAATGATTCGGGTCCGTATACTGTCTAGATTGTTAATAAATAATTCAACCACGCCTAAATATTCATGTTTTAACTTTAATTTTTGTTATGTTGAAACGATCAAATAATTATACCTAAATAGTTAGAATAACAATTACTATTTAATAATATTTATGTCAGATAAATATTTTTTTAAATTAATCATTGAATTAAAAGTTAATTACTATATATAATATATATTACATCAACAAATTTTAACATTATTATATAATCATTTCATACGTTGTCATTAGGATAGGTTGATATTAATTTTGACGGATCTTGTTCACAAATAAAATAATTATAGATTAATGTAAAATTTATAGACATAACTTATAAGATAATAACTTTTGATTCGACGGTTAATTTTGATAAATTAATATATGTTTAATAATTATTATATAAGTGTACCCGTTTTAAGGGACTAAATAACTTTTTTTCTATTGAAATTAAGTGTTACCTCGCGCTAAAAGTTATTAAATAATTTTATTTGCAAAGAATTTAATGTATACCTGAGAGCTAAATTGTTGAATGTTTGTTTAGTCAAATATATATTTTTCACAGTGTTAATTGGCATTATTAATTTATTGAGTATATATGCATGGATGTATTTTGTATATAAACATTAGGACAACCAGTCCTATATGAATTTGGTAGAATTCATCTAGATTTTAATCAATTAAATATAATATGTTAAAAAATGTATTGATAATATTTTTCATATAAATATTTATAGTACTCAATCTAAAAAGAAATATAAATAAAAATAATAGTTGAAAATTTTATATATCTAGACTAATTTATTAATCATATATACCAATCTTTTAACTACAACTTTGTTTATATTTTATCCTATATTATATTTCTCCTCGGGGTCGAGATTCTTAAATTTGTTACAGGTGTAACATTTCCGGTGTAAATTTGTATATAATATTATTGAGTAAAACTTCAGCCTCATTCCCTTAAAAAATGTGTATTTATTTTTAAAATAGGTTTGATTAAGGTTCCGATATTACCTATTATATAAAAAGATGTGATTTTGGTACTTATTAATAGTGTTGTATAAAAAAAATTATAGAACAATTTCAAACAATGAAAATACATAGAGAACAATTATAATTATAGATATTGACGTGTATTCAATTGTTTACGTACAAAATAGTATGGTTTTTGTAATCTTCAATATTTTGCTTAATAATAATATTAAAGTGATTATTTTATCGCTTGTACATTAAAATATTTTTATATAGAAAAATACTAAGAAGTGTTACGAGGGTTGTTGTTAAACAACCTAAAAAATAATAATATTTTGAAATTTGTGTAAGTAATATCTTAAAATTTTAAAAAGTAATTTTTTTAAATATTTTTTTTTCTTTTTTAGTTGTTTAATAGTAGTTGGAGAACTTGTTAGCATGACTCTTTTATATAAATGTTATAGTATACGATATTTCTCTCACTATTTTAAATTTATTTATCTGACTTTTAGAATTCTATAAGAGTTTGATATCTCTCAACTTACAAGTCAATTTATAAAGATGAGTTATTCAATTGAGTCATTCAACATTTATATCAACACACTAAATAACTGTGTACCTACTAATGATTGAAAGTTGATATGGAAATAGATGTCTCCTAGAGGAATGTATAAAATATATTTGATAATTTGTAATAGTTATATTAATATAACAAAATTAAATAGTACGATATATTACTTGATTAAGTGGCTACCGTGCTTGGATTTAAAAACTTTGATAGATATTTTTTAGTATTTTGATGTTATTAAAATTGACTAGAACTCAATACAATCAATTTGAGAGGTATAAACATTAGTGATCAAACCAATGCATTGATTCAAAAATAGTTTGAACATTATTTATATAAGTATCCGTTTCGATTGTTCAGTTTTATAAATTTTTAAAAAATTATTTATTTTATTAATTGATATGAATTTTTCTATAAACAGAACTTTACGTAGACAAAAAGTAGATATGAAATTCATATTTTTATGAGTCAAAATTCTATCTAATTTATTTTTAAATCATTATTTCTTTTATTTATTATAAAAAAAACTTTATTACCCAAAAATTATAACTCGTATATATTCAATGTATATATGGAGGCGAATTAATTCTAAACTTAATAAAATACACACTCTTTAACATTTATTTATACAACTTTTATCACCATCTATTTTTAACATCTTATTTAAAATTTACATCATACATCTAACCCCAAGATCCATCGGAAACTACTTATCAAGACCCATGTTCTGTGGGATGACCAGAGCTGACCCTCCTCCTCTTATGTAGTTGTTTGATTGTGTCCCTCGTTGGTTAGTGTGTCAATACTCAATACCTCTATACTTGATCTTGAAGATGTGTGTGACATCTCTATTATCGTAGATCAATTAAATAGTTCAATAAATTGATATCGGACACAACTCCAAATATCAAGATGGAAGGGCATAGGCATTTTAATTTTGAAAGCATTTGTTTAGCGGAAGTAAGTTTGTAATCTCTATTTACTTTTTTATTAAATCTAAACGATTTTTTTATACGATATTTGATTAAATAATTGTTTTTAGTATACGAGAATACAACAAAAGAAGCCGACAATAAAATAAAAAAGGAGCAGTTAAGGAGGTCATATAAATGGCACAGTAAGCTGGGGATATAATAGGACATTTCACCAATAGAAAAAAGCAACGTGGCTTTGACTGCACCATTTGTTAGGAACAATGAAGCAATTATGCATAGTTATTTACAAGGGTGGCCGACAAGACACTGCGACAACTGGTTTTGAAGACTTCACCTCCGAACCACCTTTATCTTCCCTACACGTGCCACCGTACTCTCCCATCCCTTTCGGATTTGGATCGACACTATCAACACATATTCAGGCAATACTTCTATAAGTATAACTATTCAAACCAGAATAAACTATCTAAATTTTAATTTCTTTTTAAAACTTAAAAATTATTTCATTTTTTATCTAAAGACGATTCCTTAGTTTCGATTTTAAAACTTAAATGTTAAAAATATTAATTTTTATTAAATTATTTTTTATATAAATAAGAATAAAAATAGTAAATACATAAATTATTCATTGCATCAAATATAAATCTATTTTTTTTTTCATCTTCTTTCTTATATTCAATTCTTTTTTCTTTTTTATAGAATTTATTGTATACCTTTAACTCTAATTATAACTATCTATTCAAAAAAATTTATCCTTAATTATATGTTTATTTTTAATTTATTATATGTATTTATCATTATTTTCTCAAATAAACCCTTAATTGATTATAAATCTGTCACGAAAAATGAAAAAATAATTTAAATAGATAATTATGTTAGAAATGACATTTTAAAAACATAAATATATCAAATAGACATATTGAATTTACTTTATACATTTTTAAAATTTGTGAAAAGGTAAAACGTGCTTATAAAAAGTGACAGGAGTAGTATAAAATTTATGGATATTAAAAAGAAAAGAGCATAATACGTTTTAAGATATTTTATATTTCACTAAAGGAATATTTGGTTCTTTCATGTTTTTTTTTATAATATAAAAGTATTTTAAGTTTAGCTAAATTTCTGCTGAGATAATTTAATTTTGTATTTTCTCGATTGAATCTTTTAAATTATTATGTGTTTACATCATTAGTTACTTATCTTATTTTAAACAACGACTACTAGAATTGAAAATATATTTTCATTAAAAACTCTATCAGATATTACAACAATAAGTAATTCATATTAATTAATCATTTAGAAAACAATCCTCAAACTTTATAGACGTTATATATTTCTTGATTTTTCAACAACCATTTAAATACACTTATAACATTTAAAAACATGGTAACCAAGATATATCAACATAATCAATATGATTAACTTCGTTCACTTGTAAAGTAGCTTAGATAGTAAACTCATTACACTCTTTTAATTATATATTAATAATAATTCAAGAAAATAGTCAATTATAGTGGACTACGCGTGTAATTTAATATAACTTAAATACTAATGATAAAAATAAAATATAACTTAAATGATTAGATCGAAAAAATAAAAAGTTAAAGGATCTACACAACAACTGAACCAAATTTAAAGAATCTAAGTGTTATAAAAAAAACATAGATGACCAAATTGTTATTTTCGTGAATCGTACATAATTTCGTGATGTATTTTGCCTAAAAAGAATACATGTTGTTGGAACCAAGTTGGTTCTTGCAATTAAAGTTTTGACGTTAACAAAAGTATTTTATGAAAATAACATATTTGACTTAGAAGAATAATGAAAAATGTCATCAGAAGAATAGATCAGAAGATGACGTCACCAGAAGCAGAAATCAGAGAATGACGTCACCAGATGATGTCATCAGAAGATGACGTCACCAGAAGCAGAAATTAGAGGATGACGTCACCAGAGGATACCGTCAGATGAATCTGTCAGAGAAAAATGTTCAAAACAGAATCTAAGAAAAATGCTCAAAACAGAATCTCAGAAAAATGCTCACACAGAATTGGAGAAAAATGCTCAAAACAGAATCTGAGAAAAATGCTCAAAACATAAGCGGAGCAAAATGTTCAAAACAAATCAGTGAGCAAAAGGCTCAAAACAGAATCTGAGCAAACTACTCCAGAATATTCTCAAAACAGATTAATCGAAATATATTGCAGAAGTAAAGCATCAGTGAAGTTCTAAAGTTCAACTATAAATAGAGACTTAATGCTGAAGAATAAAGTATCAAAAAACACAAGAACTCAAGCTTCAATTCAAAGTTATTTGAGAGTTCAAAAGAGAGAAACACAAATGAACAAGAGCAATATTTTATAAGTGTTTTCAAGAGAGAAATACAGTGCAACAGTCAGTTTTCCAAAAGCAATAAAAGAATGCAAAAATAAGTGCATCAAACAACTTTCCAGAAGCAACGTTGCAAAGTTTCAAACCTTTACTATATAACCCGATAGTGGTGTAGATTCCTTCTTCAATCTGGGGTTGTCAGATTGGTAGGAGAAGATTTGACTTGTAGAGTCAAGATGTTGTTATTGTTCCTCAAAAGTTTGGGGTTGTCAAGCTGTTTGAGAAGACTTAGTTGGTTTAGTTAAGGTGTTGTTCCTCAAAAGTCTGGGGTTGTCAGGCTATTTGAGGAGACTTGGCTGGTATAGTCAAGGTGTTGTTGTTCCTCAAAAGTCTGGGGTTGTCAGGCTGTTTGGGAATACTGGCTTGTAGGGTCAGTGGTGTTGTAATTCAAAGGAGTTTGAATTAGTGAAAAGGCCTTCTGGAGGAAGGGACTGGATGTAGCCTAGTTAACGGTGAACCAGTATAAATTGTTGTGTTATTATTATCCGCTGCTGAATCTGATTAGTTATATATCGAATAATTCACATTAGCATTCAACAAAACAGCAAAAGAAATTCAAGTTTGACAAACACAATTCAACCCCCCTTCTCGTGTTTGCACATTCAAATGTTATTTGCTAAAATAATATAAATAAGTGTTACATTAAAATTGTCAATATTTATTCATAATTACCCAATCAAGTCTCTCACTTTTACAATTGTTTCAACCAAATTCCGCATTTGATCAAAATTTCAAAATGTTATAAAATTGATACTTTTTGGTAAAAAAAACTTGTCTAATATCAAGTTTGTCACATATACAAATGTTATGGACCAAATTAATATGTTTTTAAACTGTTTTTGGTAAACATTGATAACTACTTTAACACACGTTAAGGTTAAAACAAAGGCATGTATTATCTTTTTTTTTTTTAATCAAATTTTGTTTCTCTTCCACCATTATTCTTCCCCACCTCTGTTTCTTGTCCAATATTCAACTATTGCAAAAATAATATGACGAGGATGGGTGGTGACATCCAATTGGTAGGGTCGAAAATACAATTTTCATGATAAAATACATGTTAAAATCAAGTTGGTTCTAATACAGTGCTCACTCCGGTATTTTGATGATAACAAAACAATACATACCAAGATAATAATTTATCATTTGACGATTATTTTTATACATTTAGCAAAACAGAGTAATAAAAGAGGTGAACTTATTTGATAGTAATCACATGATTATTATCATCTAATGACGTCACGCTTCAAAGAACTCAACGTTGCAAGTTTAATGAAGATTAAAAGATAGTTTGTCCAATAAACAAGTTGAGATCATGACTACACTTCAATGTGTGCATCTGAATATATGTCAATTGATACAAATAAAATATTGCAGGATATAAGTTCTTAAAAGCAAATCAAAGTGGCACGTATCCCATTTATAAAGGAAAATTTATGATCAAGATTTCGCTTAGAAAATTGTGAAATTCCATTTAAAAAAAAAGATGTATCTCAACAAATATATCTTAAAGATTATTTTCTCTAGTGCTATAAGATAAACTTCAATTCAAAAAATGAAATCCATGTACATCTATTATCAAAGTTTTGTTGGTCAATTTAATATCTCAACCCAAGTCAAAAAAAGCTATGAATAAGACAAGGAATGACTTGATTGGTCCCTTATTTTAACCATCTCACAAAATTTCTGCCTCTATTTTAAACTTACTCCATTTTGGTATATGTCTAAAAATTTCAAAAAAATAATATCATATTTTAAATGACCTAACATATAATTCGAAAATATGAAATAAACAACACTTTTGATATTGCATCGAAATCCTTTAAAAACTTAATTTTCAATTTCAAAAATTATTTATTTTTGTAATTTAATTAATAACACGTAAATAATTAATCTATCAAAATAGTTTTATATCATCAAATCATATACAATATTATTTAGAATACGCTACTTTACTATTTTCATATAAGTTTGAAAAAGATACCAGAATTGGAGGAAAATCTGAAAATAAAAGTTTTAATTTTATAAACAAATTTACATATTTATAATTCATATATAACAAATCGTAACTAACCAAATCACATTCATATATAAACACATAAACTTATTTTTAATTATCTATCTACATGAACCCGATTTTACCTTATTTTTATATCACATTACGTTTTCGTAAAACAATATAACCCTCACACCTCATCAACTTTGTATTAATACGTTGCCAAATTTTATAAAATAAAATAAATTTTTAGTTTTTATAAAAAAAATTCACATTTTTTAGTTCATACAAATATTAAAAAAAATTTACATTTTATTTTTAATTTCTATAAATAATTAAATGACACGATAAAATATAATATGATATATATATAATTATTTTACATCAAGAATGTTTATCAATTAAATTCAAATGTAAGTTGTTAATATTTTTATTCTTATCATATTTGCCTAAGTAAATAACAAAATTATTTATAAAAGTCATTAAAAATATAACTTTATAGGCATAATATATCCGTGCATCGTATTAATAAGACACACTAATTATTAATATATTACATTTATCACACAACTATATCTATTTCTATGGCTCTCAAAGTATAAAAAAGGTATATGAATGTATATTAATAATTTTTCTATTTACAATATGTTAAAGTTATTCTGCATATATACTATTATTAATAATAAATAATTATATGTCTTCAACAAAATGCATCACAGAAATTTATATGAATGTAATTGAGCTATTCTATTTGATCTAGTTTAATACAAATAATGATTATAAAAGATGTTTAATACAAATAATATTTTCATAGAACCTGATTTATACTATTGACTCAGTCAATTTTATCGTATTTGATCACATGATTACCAATTTCACATTAATTCAATTAGTGATTGTGTAATTTATATTAGACCATCGGTGAATGATTGAATTGAATTACTAGTCAATATTTACTAAACTTCCGATCGTATTTCATATACTAAAATAAGAATACTTTAAACATATTGATCCGTTCATATAAAATTGCATTAGTTAATTGAAAAATGATTTAACATTATAATTTTAAGAATGTATGTAAGCATTCCAAAATTTGCAAGACAATTTTGATGGTTACCGCTTATATTTTGGTATATTTAGACAAGTCGATAGGGTGGAAGGTAATTAAGGGCATGTTAATAGGGTTGTTGGGTCAATTCCTTGTAAAATACAAGATAGAGTACGTTTGAGGGATATTTGTCTGTGAGAAGATCACAACACCCAATGGAAACTTTTCTCTCTCTCTCTCTCTCTCTGCTTCTTCTCCACACTCCGCACATTAACACACTGACACACACAACACTCTCAGGTGATCTCTTCTGATCCCTATTCACTCCTCTTTTCTTCCTCAACAACTTTCCCTCACCCAAATGCAGGAAATACATTCCATCGGAGGAGGTACCAGGTTCTTCGCCGGCGGAACCGCCGAACGGAGACTTAGACCTCA
This sequence comes from Cicer cuneatum, assembly GCA_037974295.1. Lineage (NCBI taxonomy): Eukaryota > Viridiplantae > Streptophyta > Magnoliopsida > Fabales > Fabaceae > Cicer > Cicer cuneatum. The sequence goes on from JBBPBO010001985.1 coordinate 8,401,708, forward strand.
CAACAACAACCACCAAGCCTTAAAATGTCCTCGTTGCGACTCCATCAACACAAAGTTCTGTTACTACAACAACTACAACCTCTCTCAGCCACGTCACTTCTGCAAAAACTGCCGTCGTTACTGGACCAAAGGCGGCGTCCTCCGTAACGTCCCCGTCGGTGGTGGTTGCCGTAAATCTAAACGCTCCTACAAACCTAAAATCTCATCGTCCTCTTCAGACACAACTGCTTTGCCGGAAACTCCACCGGAGACCGAGAACAAGTCAAACTCTCACTCGAGCAGCGAGAGTTCTAGCCTCACCGCCGCGGCGGTGACGGAGGCGGTTTCAACACCGTCGGCTCCGAACAGTAACTCGAAAAAAACGCAAGAGTCGAAGTTGTTGATCCATGTGAATCAATCAAACACTGATTTAGGGAATGATTCTCTGAAACAAGGAACAGAGGATTGTGGTATTTTCTCTGATATTGCAAATTTTACAAGCTTAATCACTTCTTCAAACGAGACATTACCGTTTGAATTCGGTAACGGCAACGATTTTCAGTGGCAACATCAAAAGGTGATGACTGTTACCGGCGATCAACTAAATCATAACGAAGATGTTTTAAAGTTGTTACCGGGGAATATCGGTGCGGGTGCTTCGTTGATGGACGGTGTTGATTTCTCTGTGCTGCAAAATAAAACTAGCAACGGAGGATTTGGACCGTTGGATTGGCATGGTGATGGTGGCGCGGATCATGGTTTATTTGATCTTCCTAACACCGTTGATCAAGGTTACTGGTCTCACACTCATTGGTCTGATCAGGATCATTCTACTCTCTTTCATCTTCCCTGATATAAGTATTAAGCCTCACCTCACCTCAACTTTTTTTATTTTTTTTACCTTTTTTATTTTTATAAATTATATATTTCAACTTTAAAGAAGAGCAAAGAATATTTAAATCAAAACTAAAGTAAAAAAAAAAAATGAAGATGGATGGACTTGGTATAATTAATCATGAGGTGTATATGGTTTTTTCTTGTTTAAATTTATTTTCAAATTTGGGAGGTGATTGCGCTTGATTTTAATTGCTGATGTGCATGGACAACTAACTTCCATGTTAGCTTCTATCTGATTTTTCTTTTTTTATTTTTTATTTTCTTGTGAGTTTGGTTTAATATATGAAATATATTTATGTGGAATTTTATTGATTAGAGAAATAGAAAATATATTAACAGTGTTTTATTTAATACATGTGCTCAGTTGTTTTATGTTCGTAATCTCATTTTGCCTGCAAATCCTTCTAATAATATTTCAATTTTCTTTGATTAATTATTATTTATATTAATTTGGAGAAAATATAGCGGGTATGATAATCCATGGCAACAGATTGAAGGTGGGGAAGACAATATTTTAATCCTAAGCATATATGTTAATAAATAAATTGCAAATTATTGTTTATTGGTTACATAGTGTTAGTAGTGTGATAATAATGTGAGGCATAGTTAGCATGCGCGATGATGAGTGCGGTTGCGGAAGAGAAGGGAGACACGTGGGTTAGACAAGAAGATTGTGATGTGAGGAGTCGGTTGGAGTGTGTTGTCTTGTGGTGGCTAATTCTGGTCCTTACCCTACTCATACCATAGTGTTATTAAATCAAGTCTCACTCGCATAGCCAATTTCATAGAACAAAGGGTAACCAAATAATTAGGGTGGTGGGGAACCATGTTAGTGCATTCATAGTGGACTGTCAACTCAATTGCATGGAAAGGATTTTGAAGTTGATGCATGCCTACTATGTCGGTCTTCATAAAATTTGATGAAGGGTTTATATTCACACACATTTGGATTAGGTGATTAAGATCCAACTATCTAGCTTTTAAAGTAGGTTTACAACTATGTTTTTTAAATAATTTAAAATTTAAATCTTCAATTTTAGTTAGATAATTGAGATAAGTGCTATTCTATACTATAGAGTCGTAGGGTTATGAGCATAGTTGAGATGGACGATTACTCAATATTTCCATTTCTTATGGATACTAAATTTTTTTATTTTAATAATATTAGTTTCAATATATAAATATTAAAATATCAAAAATATGTATAATTGAAATTATATTTAAATAAAAAATTAATAATTGTTCCACTTGATAAAATATTTGAGGTGTATATTTCATAATATTTTCAATTTTGTCTAATATTAAGAGTTAGATCGTTCTTTCATAATAAAAAAATATTTACGAAGAGTGTTAATACATTACTTTATTGTTTAAAATTCATTCGAGTTTCACCAAATTGTGTGTATTCTATTTAAAATTGTTGTGACTTATATGAATTTCAATTAATAAAAGAATGTGTAAAAGAGTGTTTGTTGGGATTATTCATAACATAAAATTATGTTTTTTTACTAAATTAAAATTATGTTGTACATGTAAACATCTTAAAATTTGTAGAAATATGATAATTCTTTTAATTTTGAAGAGCGGTTTTTTTTAATAAAAAGATAATTGAATTAAAATCAAACTATATAATAGTAAGTTATTTGAAAACATTTGTTTTCTCCAATGTATGCACATCTTATATAATAATATAGTTTATTCATCCAATTTCTGCATTTCATGAAGAAAAAAAATTTAATTGTGAAATTTTTATTTAAATTCTACTATGATAAATTAAATAGATTATAGAGTTACTAGAGTGTGACTACACACTATATGAAACCACTTTAGACAAATGCGATTGATGATAATGATTTGAAATTTAAATTTAACTTGTAACACTCCATTTAATAACAACTTAAATATAGTTTTATTATGTACCTCTTCTAGTCACTAATATAAATTTAAATCAAAATCAAATGTATTTAGCTTAAATTTTGAATTAAATATACCATAATTTTTACTTATATTTATATTTATGACTAGAGGGAGTATATTATAAGATTTATGTTCCTGTATAAGAATTGGTTCTTAATTATACAAAATAAAAATAATTTTCATTCATTAACACAATATTCTTGTAAGTTCTTTAAGTGTGAAAAATTAGGACATACAGTTAGGTCTCTTTTGCTAAAATTAGTGGATAGGTGATTAGGTAACAGATAGTTGACGAGTTTATAACAAATACCAGATAAATTAGTTGATATTTATAGCTAATAACAGATAAATTAATAGAAGTGTTTGAAATATTTTAATGTAGTAATTTTAAATTGATTTTTTAGTAATATAAAATTTATTAATCTCATATCATTTATTTATTTTTATTTGCTAAAATTTTATTTTAAAATACATTCAACACATATATGTCAATCATGTGATAGTAAAATACAAGCATATAACAATAAATATAATATTATAATTAAAATAAAAATTAGAACAAAAATAATAACATAAAAAATTAAGATAAACTTAACAAAAAAATGGAACAAGGGTTCTATTCTCTTACATACATCGAATGTTGTCTTTTAATTATAAACTCAATATCTACTTGTAATAATTTATAAAAAAGCACTATAAACTAATGAAAAAATTTTAAAAAACTAAAAACTCATAATGAAATTACTATTACCAAATATGTATCAAAATTATTTATTAAATGTAATTTTGAATCGATAAATATATCTATAAAATCATAAAATATTATTTACTAATTTTTAATAATAACAATTTACATATGAATGATTTTGACAGATACTTATTTTTTTATTTTAAATATGTATTTACTTATTTACGAAATAATTGTTTTTTAGTGAACGTCCCAATCGAAGCTTACAATTTGGAAAACCAATTTAAATATTCAATCTTCAGCTTGTAAAGAGATCCTTTAGTAAGTGGTTTAGGATATATGATCACCCATTTAAAAGGAATGAAGATCTAATATGTTGCTTACAATGTAGATACTGCATTACCTTATTGTTTTTGTAAGGATGGTCTTTATTCTTATTTTTGGTAAATTACCATGGGTGGTATTTTTAGCTTCATTTAAAGCATGATTGTTATGGGAATAAAATTTTAGTAAAAAAAATCGTGTTTAAATTCAAAAAGCTATAAACTTAACTTCACGTTAGAATATTTGTAGAAGAAAAATCAATTCTACTAAAAAAAAAACAACAAAAACATGTTAAAGTGCTTTTTGTAACTTGTAACCCGATTCACAACAGAACAATAATTTGAAGTTAATCATTATTGGGCGGAAGCCATTGTGATAATGATACAAAAATTATAACTATAATAAATAACCGACCAATTTTCCTGTATTTGAACATTGAATGTCAAAGCTATGTTGCCCATACTATTGGTTAATTGATGTATACACATATATAGAAGCATAGGAAAATGGTACAAAGGGATGGGAAAAAATACATTAAATAAAAAATGGCAAACGAATTATAGAAATTGTTAAAGGGTATTCAGAAATAGTGAATATTATTACCAAAATAGGTCCATGAAGGATGGAGTAATACTAGAGACAACTAATGTATGTATTGGTGTTTAAATGTGACAGAGTAGCGTGGACTGTGACTGCACCCATGTTATTGTTATTCACTCATAAACTAGCTAGGCACATGCTTTTCGTGGTCCTTATTTTTTGCTATGAATCAGTTGTCATAGGTTCCCCTTATTCAACCTTTACGTCTGAATTTGTGCAACTACATCCATTATTACTTCCCTTTCCATTCTTCCACTATTATCATTCTTCAACTACTCTTACATATTATTCATTTATTATTTATTATTGTGTTGGACAATATTAGAACTGAATCAGAGTTTCATCATGAAGAAGAGTTGGTTGAATCTGGTCATTATGTTCATGTTTGGAATGCTTCATATCGTGACATATGATTTACCATGATATTTGCCATTTATATATAAGGGGCTTTGATTTATTTACGATATTATATCTCTACAACTTATAGTAAAAGTATATTTGGATTGATGGTGAAATATTGGCAGAATTGCGGAGAATTTGAATAATTTTGTCATAAAAAAGTTATATTTCGGAACTTCAATAAAATAATACCTTAATTTTATCAAACATACTGTCAATTTAAATATATATTAATATAGTCTTGAATGCATCGAAAAAATAAATACAATGTCAAACTCTTTTTTTTAAAATAATTTTATCCACTAAATTAATTAATAAAAAATACATTTAAGTATTTAATTAACTAATAAAAAACATATTTATAAACAAAAACAAAAGACATATTTAACTACTTTTTTATATAAAAATTATTTAATATTTGACTAATCATAAAGCGATATATATTGATTATGTATAATTCTACAAAATTTTGGAGAGCATCACACTTGCAAATCACCTTTTCCCACTGAAATATTGGACTACATTTGAATGTAGTGAATAGGCCTATATATATCATTCCATATTTAAGCGGTACTTTTCTGTATTTAGAAGTTACATTGGATAAAAGCTTCCTCCCTTTGAAATAGTTATAGTACCTAGTTTTTGAACTCTATGATTCACAACTTTACCAATTTTCAACATACAAAGTGTTGTCTTAATTTTGCATGTTTGACACTTTTAACCTTCAATTGTCTAACTTTTTTCATTCATTTGTTGAATGTACATTTTATAGTGGAAATGAATCATCTAACCCCAATTCAAGTATTATTAATCCATTTTGCATATCTTTTGGAGGATTATTGTCTTACCTCCTTCTTTGATCTCTTCTAATGGGAGTTTGAGTTTGACATGTGCCTCCTACCAATGGCATAATTGCTATTGTTGGGGTAGCTAATGTGTAGGGTATCCAGATCCTATTTGGACGAGGTTATAACTTCTCTATATTAGGTGGCTCAACTACAAAATCCCAATTTGGCACAAATAGCACCAAAGTCAAGTTTCATTAATTAATGACATTGAATTCAATAATCCAAGACATTGAAATCAAAAATAATAATAAAAAAATATTTTTTTTCTTTTTATATTTTTTCATTTGTGTGCACCCCTAAATAATTTAGATTTGTGACTGTGACTTTATAAACGTTTTTTGTATTTTTTATAGTTAGTGAATTTTTGTTCTGCCTAAAAGATTATTTAACTAGATATATAGCAAATTTAAAATCGCAAAAATTTACACGTATTTTGATTGTTTGATTAAAATCAGGTGGTTTAAACTTCAAACTCGATATTTTAAATAAAAAAAATCAAATTTTACATTAAAATTTTATTCAAATCATCAAAATAGACCTAATCCAAGTTCATTAAAACCACCAATTGGTGAGACAAAAGACAAATATAGCAAGCAGCTTCTCAATGTTAAATTCAATGGATGTGGGGCTAGGATTTTTGCCCCTCACATAGTAAAAAAAATTATATAAAGTATATCTCTCTTCTTGGAGACAAAATATCTTCTCAATTAGTGTGTGAGAAAGGGGTAATATTGCAGGACTAGCTCCAACCTGATCAAGCACAGTTTTACCAAGTATAAACCAACATATCTATAAGCTATTGAATTATTTAATATGGTAATGCCAAAAAGAATTGATATGACCACAATTCACATGCATCTTATCACACAATGAAAGTGAAACATGGAGTATCAAAATTTTCTGCATGTTACACACTACACAAAAGAAGTCCAGGGCAAAATGATTTGAAATACTCCCTGTACTAGAATAATGAAATTATTCTTGATGTGAATTTCCATATTCCACCGTAAGAGTAAAAAGGTTTGGAATTTGCAGCAGGTTACACATGGATTTTGGTTTGCAGTCAATAACTATGTCATCAGATTGAGATTGAATGACCCCCATATATCAAATTTATAATTTTTTGTTTTTGTTAAAAAAATAAAATATGTTTGAAATCTTGGCCATTTAATTGCAATCTAATATCAAACCGTCAACGACTGCGTAAATATGTATAATCAATAACTACTTAAAATAAAATACAAATTCGTTATATATATATATATTAATGCATAAATACGTATAATCACTAACTACTTTGAATAAAATACAAATTCGTTATTTATATATATATATATATATATATATATATATATAATATAAAATGTTTAGCTTCAACTCTATATAGTCTCAATTTTCAAATACGACTAACACTAAATGAACTTTTAGTTTATTTTGACAACATCGAGAATAGACTTTATGTATGTTAGAATTTAAGTTATCGATCTCTTGTAAACAAAAAAAGGAATTTAAGTTTTAGTTCAGTTATGCCTTCTAATAACTGGTCTAGTAACAATTTGGTTAATAAATTTACGTTTTACTTTTTTTAAAAATTGTCTTCGTTTTTTTGTTTACGAATTCATTAACAATGTGCTCATAATTAAGAGTTTTAAAAAAAGAAAGATAGAATTCATATTTAAATTATTTGAGCTATTTTTGATAAAATATATTACAAATAAAATTTTAAAAATCTAAAAGATCTAATAAAAAATGTCTATATATAAAGGCAACAATAATATGGATAGTTAATTAAAATTATTTGATAAATTCAAAACTAATTGAATATCATCAAACAAAGTCAATAACAGAACTTTTGTAATGAATTTCAATTTTTGATATAAAGTTTTTAGTAAAAAATAATTCTTGATATATATTATTTCAATATTAGATTTTATAAAATTTATCTAATATTATTACAAAACTAATTGAATATCACATTTCAATAATGTTTGTAACATAATTCTAAATTCTTATCATAAAAAACCTAAGTCTTTCAATACTAGATAAAAATTTAAAAATATTCTCGTGTGTAGATCTAACTATCTTACAAAAATACAATTTTAAGCATATGATTAAAAATGAAAAAAAGATGGTGTCCCTAAAATATGGGCCCTGTTCGATGTAACATAAACAACACGCTCAAGACCAACCCAGAGATTATAGGTTGTTGGTCCACATAGATTGAATTTCTACAGTAGAAAATTCGAAAGGAAAATTTTATTCTATACCCACTAAATTATACTCATACCCAACTTTTTAATGAAAAAAATAATCAAATTTACTCTTTTTTTTTTTAGAAAAAAAATTGAACTTTAAAATTTTCGAGATGCATAGTTTGAATTTTTTGAACATATTTGTTTTCGGGAATTTCTTTTAAAAATTTTCTACACATTTGTGGTACAATAAACTTTTAAAAAAACTTTCAAATTATTATTTAAATTTTTTAAAATACATTTATGTTCTAGATTTTTTTTAAGTTTTTCAAAATACAAATTTGAATTTGGTGAAGTAAGAAGTTTTTTAATATATATATTTAAAAAAAAAAATAGAGTAAAATGAATAGTTTAAGTAAAATATAGGATATCGGAATAATCGGTGGATATTGTGTAAAATTTTCTTCCAATAGACAATAGTTATCTCGTTGACCAAACAATTTTGCTGAAACTGTAAGTTCCTCATTTATTTCTCATTTTTGCAGATAAAGTAATATTTAAAAAAATAAAAAATAACTTCAAGGTCCAGGACTATTATAAAAGAGAAAAATGAAATAGACAATTGTGGATCAAAAGTATCAGTTCTTCTGCATTTGAAGATGTTCCTATATGTGTTCTTTTCATTTTCTAGTGGGTATAGTGGTTCCTATATGTGTTCCTATATATGTAAAATTGGGCTTGCAGCTTTTCTAGTGGTTCCTATATGTGTTCTTTTCATTTTCCTGCTTCCCAAAGAACCTAATCATTGAGCTTTTCAAATGCCATATATGTAAAATTGTGAGTTTGGATGTGAATTGTTGTGCGTGTCTATATATACCGTGTCCTAAATATTAAAAAATCAATTGTTTATAAATTTAGGCATACGTTGGCTTTGAAAATTAAAGTCCATTAACTTATTTCAAACCTAAAATTTTAAGAAAAAGTAAGCGGAGTACACACAACTAATTTTAATTGATTGTATATGACTTAGCAAAACTTAAAATTTACTAATTTATAATCATCAATGTAAATGTTAGGTTTTTATGTCAGGTCTAACTCAATCTTATAAATCAATTTTGTAAGAATGAGTTAGACACAACATCATAGCATATCAATCTACCCATCCATCATTTATATTCACGCACCAAATCTAGTAGTGGTGCTTGTGAGGAGTGTATTGAGAAAAACTAAAGAGTTAGACCTCTCACCTTACAAGCTGATTTTTTAGAAATGAGTTGAGCTTAATATAAAAACTTAATTGTAAAGTAAGAAATGAAATATACCATAGTTGTTGCAATACTACTGGTATAATATAAGAGCATATATAGCCGTACGTATTTATCGGGTGTTTTCGGATTGAGTTAGTTCGATATTGATCAAATTTATTTGAGTTGGATTGTTATCTCAACTCGTTATTTTTATATTAAATTCGAATCAGATCAACTCGATCACCAATATATTTGGTTGGATTCGTGGGTTATAAATAAAAAATATTTTTTTATTATAAAAAAATGTAATTAAATATAAATACTATACCATCTCAAAATTCTATCTTACAAATATTCTTGATATTCATTTAAAAAATAGGGAGTTCGAGAGACCGCGGGAGTAACAGGTCAAATGTTTCAAGATTCTTAATAAACTTTGGCACTATATCTCAACTCAAAATCTTACAACAATAGATATACAAGTCATATCTTTTATATATTCAACGTTTATTCTATTTCTAGTCGATGCAAGACTAATCACTCACTTTTAACTTCCAACAATATCTCGTTTAAGTATGAATCATCCACAACACTAGACTTAATCCACATTCGAAATATTTGTATGACCTTTATTATTACTTTATTATTAATGTTATAGATGAGGCAAATAACATTCCCCGTTCCTAAAGTTTCATTAAAACACCCAAACTCTATGTAGTCTAGTATAATTTTGAAAAGCAAGGTGTGGAAAACGTTATATTCACTTTATGAGATTAGTTGATCTACACCGATAGAATGGAACACTTTTACGCTTTTTATTTTTTATTTTTTTTATAATATTGAATGAAACAACTTTATACAATCAATTTTTGTTAAGTTATTTGGTAAAATATATGCATACATCTAATTAAATTTTAAATTATTCTTAAAATTTATATGACGTATTCTATGTGATTGAATCGAATGTATATATAAAAAGTTTTATAAATATAGTAATTTTTTATCCTAAACTTATTGACCAGCCAAATGAGAAAATAAAGTCAAAGAGATATTGACCATTGAAATATAAAGAAACGTGATTTTTGGAATTTGAAACATCAGAAACATAACAGGAAAAAAAAAACATGAGAGGATGCTTAACATTTTTATTCTTTGTGTATTGTGAAAATATATATAAATAAAAGCACAAAGCATAACTTTTTTTAAATAGTTAATGTTAATAAATAATTGTTAGTTTTTAGTTTAGAGAATCATTCGTTTGTTATTACTCCAACTCTTTCAAATTATCGAAGCATAATATTTCATTTAGATTAAAATATAAGCAAAGTAATAGCTGAAAAATTGATACATCTAGTTAAAAATTAAGATTAAATACATTAATTTATCTAGTTAAAAATATTTATTGTGTCTAATCATTATTTCTCGTTAGATATACCACACCTGTTACTATTTATCTTATTTTCTTTTTATATCCGTATTTAATGTGATGTATATTTACTAGAAAATCACGAAATAAAAATAAAATATTTAATGTTATATGTATAATTGAATTAACATTATATTATTTTTATAGTATCATACAAACTTTTTTATATTTGGACAAAATTTAAATGAATTTTTTGATTTTTGTGTTTTTTATAATTTTTTCTTATACTAAAGATGAGATGGAGTATTATTTAATATTGAACGATGGATATCTTTCAAGCACAAATTTTTGACAAAATTTCAAAGCCAATTGGAAGTGCTAATTTCGATTTGGATTATTAAGTAAAAGTATTTGACTTCACATTTATTAAAACATATAACTAATTATTTGACTTATACAAAATTATAAGCATTATAAAAATAATCGTATTTGTAAGAATTTTTCTACGAAAATAAAATAGCATAAAATAATAACTTTCTATGAAAAAATAAAATAAAATAGTTTAATTGTTATGCAATGTTGGTGTAAGAGAATTTATACTATCAATATATTATAACTATTTAAAAACATGACTTTATATATAATTATTATAAAAATTAAATATGTATAATAATTTAACTATTGCAAATAACTATGTTATATCAATAATATATATATAAATCAAATCAAACGAACACAATATATCAAAACAATAATTAATTACATAACTCTAAGGGCCCGTTTAATGTGTATGATATAATAGAGACACAATGAGATATAAAGTTGAATAAGGATAAGATAATATATGATAGGATAATAACAAGATAAACATTATCATATCCTGAGATTGATACACACATGATAACAATATTTTATTTTGTTATGTATTTGATACACATTATATCATGATATGATATAATATATATTATATTTAAATAACAAAATTACTATTGTAAACAATTATTTATTAGTATTTTTTAAATTAACTTATTATATTTTAAATATTATAAGTTAACAAAAAAAATTAAATAAGTAATGAAATAATTTTATATTAAAACTATCCATTGATACTACTAAATAAACATTTAAAATTTAAAAACAAAATCACGAGTAACCAAATAATTATATTTAATTTGTTAGAATGTAAATAAATATATGATATATATTATATGTACACGACAATAATACATTGTAAGCAAATTATATTTATTTTAAAATTTCAATTAACTTTCATATTTTATAATTGTGAATACTAATTTATTAAATTATATAAAAAAAACAAAACTACCCTTATGTAAAATCAGAAACATTTTTTTAAATTAATTATTAATATTTCATTTTTAAGTTTAATATCAAATTCTATTAATTATTTTTTCTATTTGATTAGATTTACATTTTTATATTTTAAATTATATTTTATAAATTGTTTTTATATTTATATTTTATTATATTTCAATTTATATTGTAAATTATATTTTGCAAAGATAATTGAGTAAATTATTGTTCTTATCTTATCATGCTGATTTTTAACTTAGTTCATATTCATGATAGAAATTTCAAATACTAAATTCAGACATGATATAATAATTTATTCATATATTATCTTTTATCTTATACATAAAACGAGCCTTAATAATTTAGATTAAGGATAAAAAAAATAGATATTAATTCGCGGATTACAAATTGGATGCATTAAATAGAGGTAAAAGTAAATTTCATGTAGTTTGGTGAGTCTAAATTTTTTTCTTACATTAAATTAAAGTATAGAGCAGCATCTTTTGGGGCGAAAGTTGAAAGGGTTAAGTTAGTAATTTGGGAAGAATTTAGAGAGTGATATGATATCCGTTGTTTTGTGTGCAAATCGAAACCAAATTGAGCCGTTTTCAAACTTTAGTCTCTCTCTCTCTCTCTCTGCAGCTGATTATTTTCTTCCAACCCAAAGTCACCGCTTCAACAGTAATAAACAAAAATGCAGCATTTCGTAGACTTGCAAAACAGTTCAGAGTTCGGCGATCCAGATTCATGGCTTTCAACGCAATCCTCTGCCGCCGTTGCTTCCACAGCTAATTCCAATTTAGATCGTGACCTCTTCAACGACCTCGTCGAAATTGTCCCTCTCGTTCAGTCCCTCATAGTAAGTCAACCAATTTCAAGGTTAAGAGGGAAAAAAGGGCAAATTTTGACTTCACTTTTTTTTGAATCTTTTGGATATCTGATTTGTAAAATTTGATGTTTAATTTTTGAATTTAGGATCGTAAAGCGAACCGTTCGTTTACTCGTCGTGGTTCCGTGATCTACACGAAGACACCCACAAGAGAATCATTGTTAAAAAGGGTAAGAAGACACAAGCAAATTTTACCTTATTTCAGTTTCTTGTTTTTCAGTTTTTCTTTTGTTTCTTAAACTTTGTGATCTTAGTAGATTTATATTAATTGTGCAAGGAATTAAGGATTTACTTTCTTTTGATATAGTCTACAATCATGTGACACTATATGGGATGATTTGGAAGGATGCCCCATATTTTTGGTCTGGGATACTGATATTTGTATACTTGTGCTATATGATCTTCATCTTTACCTATTGTGATTGTGTTCATGAATGGCAGCACTAAAGGATGTTAAATGTGAAAAATTGTAGAACTAATTCATTTCCTTTTTAAACATGGATAAAGTAAAATCTGCATTATGCATATTTCTATCATACCATATTAAATATTTAGTGTTCCATAATTGGTATGACCCTAGGCTCTGGAGATGTAAGATTTTGTTATTCCTAGTTTCTACTCAATATAACATAGTATTCCTAGGTATGACTCTGGAGATGTAAGATTTTGTTATTCCTAGTTTACAATGTGGCCCAAGTGTTCTGTACTTTGTTCTTAGTTAAAAATGTTGAGATACAGTTTAACAGATGAGACTATATTGCTAACCATACTCAATATCATTGTCATACTAATTGTTATTTTTTTTGTTGACCCTGTCCATATAACAATTCAAAACTATCCTTTCAAACGAATGATTTCTCTTGTAATAACTTATAAATTTGGCGTGCACAGTGCTGTATGACTGATATTTTGTTTATTGTGATCACCATACTGAATTGTTTATGTACTTCTGCTAGGCGGATTCAAAAAGCAGGAATGTTCCTGCCACAAAGGTAAGGGACAATGGAGCAAAAGAACAAGGAAAAAATGGCAACAATAATTCTGATGCTGATAGCTTTTCTATGTTTTCTACAAGAGCTTTTACATCAGAGAAGGACATAGAAGAATTAGCTACATTGAAGGAACAGATTGGGGAACTTCAGCTGAAATTGAGGGAGAAAGATGAACTTTTAAAGACAGCAGAAAACTCGAGAGACCAGATGAATGCTGCTAATGCAAAACTTGATGAAATAAAACACCAGGTTTCAGAAAAGGATGCTTCACTGAAGTATACTCAACAACAACTCTCTGATGCTAAGGTACTGATTTAATTATTTTTTTTCGTTCATAATTTGGCACAAGGTGTTGCAAAGTCATTTACAGTTAAGCACAATCCATCTCTCATGGTTGGCGGTACATTGAAACCTTTTTACTTAGTACATACAGCTCACACCCCTAGAACTGACATGCATGGCTTTTGATTATTGTTGAAAACTCGGTTCTGGAATTCTCAGTTCTAATTTATTTAGGTAGGGTGTTTGCAATTGCATAGAGTATGTTGAAACTTCATATTGCAATGAGTTTAATTTTGACGCAGCTTATTGTTTTTGATTCTACTCAAGATTAGTGTTTTTCTTAGAAACTTTGAATATAGTTAAAAATGTAATGTGTTCTATTTTAGACTCGGAGGATACAATGCTCATTTCATTCAAGGGAATGTTTAGATTGTGTTCGTCTTATGCATTAAGTGGTTTCTTTTTTCCACAGATTAAGCTTGCAGATAAGCAAGCCGCCCTTGAAAAGATACACTGGGAAATGATGACATCCAACAAGAAAGTGGAGAAACTCCAAGAAGAGCTAAATTCTGTGCAAACAGATATTTCAACATTCACGTTGCTACTTGAAGGCTTAGCAAAAGATGACACTGCTAAGTACACGGATGATTATGACACCAAGCCTTATGTTTTCAATCCCGTGCCCGATATTGTGAGTTCAGTAATGTTTTTCCAATCAATATACACAACATATATTTGCACACATTGCTATATATGGTGACAATTTCAACACAACACTATGATTATGACGATGTCCTTTAAAGTTCAAGAGACATGAATATCTTGTTTACCGACTTGCATGGCTTCTACATGTGCATGCATGCATTCAAATTCTGTGATTTAACATTTATAGATGCTTGTCATATTTTCTATATCATCTTTTCTCATAGGATAGGGTGTGTGGATAAGACATGCATCGATGAATAGCATAATATGAGATTGTTCTTGTCTAATTAATAGGTATTTCAATGTATATTTTATTTAAAAGTACAGAATTGTGCAGAAAAAACTAATCCTTGGATGTTGACCTTTTTTATTAAACATATCTGGTTTGGCAGGATGAGATGGATGAGATTGAATGTCAGAAAATGGAAGAAGCAAGAAAAGCTTACATTGCCGCAGTTACTGTTTGCAATGAAAAACGAGATGAAGAATCTATTGCTGCGGCTGCTAATGCTAGGTTACATCTCCAGTCACTAGTTTTCAAATCCAAAAATTTCAACTTGTGAGATTTAACTAATTTGATTTAACATGTTTACACACCGGGCCCTTTAGTCATGAATGGTAAAGCACCTATCAAGTGGGAGGGAGAGATTTGTTTGTTTACATGCCTGTTTGTGAAAAAAAATTGTGCAGTTTTATGTAACAAATTAATAAACTAGAGCTTGTTTAACGAGGTTAAAATGTGAGTCCTTGCATCATGGCATTGAGCAAGTTTTCTTGTAGTATCTGATTGTAAGCTGCAGTGGTTATATTTGTGTTTGGGGATTGCGGTTATTGTTCAAATCAGCAAACTGATACTGTCATGATTTTGATTCCTCTGAATGTGTGGCTTCATACTTTCCCTATGTGATCCACACCTTGGCAGGCACAAGCTAGACCTTGTGCTGTCTGAATTGTTAATATTTTGCGCTTTTGTTTTTGTATAAACTTGTTAGTCATTTTTTTTGGGTATAATTCTAATGAAAAGGTGGAATACCAACTTCATATTTGTTATGTAGAAGAATTTTGTTTTTTATTTTTTTGTTTTGAAAGTACAATGTGCAAAATTCGATTAAAGGTGAAAGCTAGCATTTGTGTTATTTTGGGTAGACCTTGTTGACAATTACGGATAATAAAAGTACTTCTATATTTTTTATTTATTGGTGGAATGTCAATAACTTTATTTATTATTTTTTCCATTGATGATTTTTCTAGACTTTGTATAAACGTGTCTCTCATAATCTAAATTTTATTATCCGTACTGCCTTCAGATAGGGTTAGTGTCCCTTGATTCAGAAGACATTATTTCATAGTCTTCAATTCCCTCAACCTGCCATTCACTTTCTCTGTCTTGCTGTTTACCCTCTTTTTCCTCACCCTGTAAGAATAAAAGGAAACGTCCACATTAACAAGAAAATCATGAGCCCGCGAATTCTATATAAATATTGCAGCGTGACCGCAATTTAAAAAACCTTAGCGCACCTCTTTAGAAGGGGTTAAACAATCTTGATCGTGTTGTTTAGTATCGTGCTGATTAGCAATGGATCTTTGGTTATGAATGTTGATGTTGCTAATTTCTTTTGCATCCTCACCGTATTTCATATGCTTGAGTCACAGAAAAGTACAACAACAAAATTTAATTAAGATCATTCAGATTCTTTTGACATCAACTATCATATATATATTTATTTGATGAAATATAGGTCGAAAAGTTGATATTAAATTTTTTAATTTTTAACTAAATATATTAAATTTGGTTTCTTTATATTTCATTATCAAGTAAGTATTAGGTAAGAATGTAACAAAGTTCAACTAGGTGATCAATTTCATACCTTAAGATTCAATGGCGTTGAATATTTATGCAAACCTTTGTCATCTTTCACTACATCAAATGCTCCACCCTCTTTAAAGCAGAACACTATATAATCTTCATCCCAAAAAAATAACCAACATGAATCATCAAACTTGTTTACCATTGGTTTGTTGCATTTTGTGTTTGACCTAGACAAATTGTTTTTGTGGATACTATTAATTTTTTTTTGTTTTTTCTCTTTTCAAATGCCATATTTCTCACTCTAGCATGAGGTGATGAAGCCATTTTATTATAATCATCTGCAGAGATCTCAGAAATGATTAAAAGTGAATATTTGTCATTTTTTAATGTTCTTAAAATGTAGAACTAACCAAATAGTTTTAATCAAGAAATAAAAAGATAGTTTGAATTCTGGGGAGTACAATTCTTGACTTGACCATACTTTACTTTCCTAAACTCTGAATTACTAACATTTTATTTTTTTTAAAAATGGGAGAGTTAAAAATAAATAAATAAAAAGATAGTAAAACATACTTAAAGGAAACTTACATGTAAAGAAACATGATGTGAAGTCTCTAACTATCCATCTAACAAGCCATGTCATTGTGCTTTTTTTTTTTTTGTGTGTGAATGTTTTGTTTAGCAATTTTGTTCTTTGTAAGGAGAGTGTTGGAGAGGAAAATATGAGTAGGGAACAAGGATCAGAAGAAGGGAATTTAGCATATGAATTTGAAAAATCATGGGGTTATGGTATTTAATCCATAATGATAAATAATTAGCGCAGTTATGTTTTTATACATATCATTAAATGGTGAGAAATTTGTGACAAAAATCAGCTGTCTTATTTATTTGTCAATTTAAATCGATCAAGAATTATTATTTTTTGTCTTAAAATCGATCAAGAATTTAATTAATTAAAATAAAAACAAAACTAAAAAAGGACATGACATATGCCGTTATTTTGATTGTTACACTAAAATGATGCATAAACTACGACTAGACTTCTAATAATATGGATTGTTTTTTATCATTGATTCATTTCACCTATGTTAACAAAAAATGTTGATAATGGGTACGAAAATATGAAAATTTAAAATAAACACAAATTTACAAGATTTTATTACATGATAAAGTTTTGTTTTCTAGATGAGAGGTTCGTTCCGGTGTCTATTGGCGGTGTGCCATCGTAGGGTTATATTCCTCTCGATTTATATATATTATTTAGAGAGAAATAAACATTAAAAAAATTAATGTTTTTAATTATAGTGAAATCTTCTTAGTAAGTCTGACTAATTAATCTTTTTTTTTATCTTTCTCCAAATAAAATAAATCAATCAAACCTTGATTCTACCATCACTAATGTGCTTATTAAAAAAAAAAATACTTCATGTGTGAATGTGCAACAATGATATTTTTAGTACAATAATGAGCGGATTTGTGATTCACTAAATCCAAATCCAATGAATTGGTTATTTTTGTACAGTAATAGTATAGACACACCTGATTTCATAAACTCGTTCAATGTATTTTTATTTATTTTTATATCTCTTTTTATTACATCATAAATATATTCTATCATTATTTTTATCTATTTCTCTCTTAAAATATATATACGAAAAAAATTTTGTTTTTACTTTTTAGTAGTCTCTTTTTCCATCCGTATATTTTGTCAAATAGGCTGAACAGAAACAATTGGTTACAGATTTTGTTGCGACAAATAGTACTTTTGTTAATTATTTTTATTGGTATATACTGTGGAGAAAAAGTTAAAAAATAAAGTTGGTCATTTTGTTTTGTTATGGCTTGAGTTAAATTATTATAAAAAAAATAATAATTATTAAAATTTGGGCTAACATGTGAAAACTACATACACCATTGAGTGCATGAGTCATAAATCATTAATCAGTAAGGAAATATGGGTTGGGCAATTGCTCTACACGGCGGCGCCGGCGACATCCCATATTCACTTCCACCTGAACGCCGTCAACCACGTGAAGAAGCACTTCTTCACTGCCTCCAAATTGGTGTCAAAGCTCTCAAATCCAAAACGCCCCCTTTAGAAGTCGTTGAACTTGTTGTATGTATTCAATATATTCATCAATCATCAATCATCACTTTCTGTTTTTGATTATTATAATCGTTGTTGTAGGTTCGTGAGTTAGAGAATATTCCACACTTCAATGCTGGAAGAGGATCTGTTCTTACCACCAAAGGCACTGTTGAAATGGAAGCTTCTATAATGGATGGTAAGACAATGAAATGTGGAGCTGTTTCTGGTCTTACCACTGTTGTTAATGCTGTTTCTTTGGCTCGATTGGTTATGGATAATACTCCTCATATTTATTTGGCATTTCATGGAGCTGAGGATTTTGCAAAAC
The DNA here is from genome assembly GCA_037974295.1 of Cicer cuneatum. Taxonomy (NCBI): domain Eukaryota; kingdom Viridiplantae; phylum Streptophyta; class Magnoliopsida; order Fabales; family Fabaceae; genus Cicer; species Cicer cuneatum. The sequence continues at coordinate 8,420,574 of JBBPBO010001985.1, forward strand.
AACAAGTTAGTTTTTTTTTTTCTTTTTTAATCTCATTCCAAGTTTTTACGTTTAATGTATGACAAATTCTAAGGTCCACCGTGCTTAAAAATTATTCAAAATTCTAACAAAGATCTCTCCTATATGAGACGGTAGTGTTATTTCGATGAGTTGAGTTTTGAGGGATGCATTCGATTTACCATTATGATGATAAATAAAGTAACAGAACAACATTATAGTATAACCAAAGTTTTTAAATCTTAATAATGATCGTAGTTGCGTCTTGATACTTGATATTTGGGAGAATGCGATCTATCAAATGTGGCCTTAATTGTTATTGCATTGTGATCTTAGAGACATAAAAACCTTTGGTATTGTGGAAAATTCAATCAAATAAATGTGGTTTCAATTGTGATTGTGTTGTGGTTATAGTGACATAAAAGTATTCTACCTCTAAGCAAAAAGAATGTATATAGGCCTTGAACAAAATTGCCAGGAAGGAGGATACATGTCGATTTCATCAGAAAAAAACTAGCCACCTTGAATTGCTGGTGTTTTTCTTTTAAACTTAGTCACCTTGAATAGCCGGTGTAGTTTTTGTTGTAAACTGAGTAATGATTTTGGCTTGTTGTTCATTTTTATTCATGATCATGCATCCTTATTTTGCAGGGCGTTGAGACTTTAGATTCAAGCCATTTCATTACTCCAGAAAATATTGAAAGACTAAATCAGGCAAAAGAAGCCAATAGGGTCCAGGTATTTAATTTTCTTCAAAAGAGTAACATACTTATGTTACATCAATCACATTAATATTTTTTCCATTCTCCTATGATATTTGATAACTTATGTTCTTCACAAATATATATAGATTGATTATACTCAACCCATCCAAAATGATACTGAGAAGGAAACACCATTTGCTAATGGTGATAGTCAAATTGGAACTGTTGGGTGTGTGGCTGTTGATAGTAACGGAAATCTAGCATCTGCAACATCAACTGGTGGATTAGTGAACAAAATGGTTGGTAGAATTGGCGACACGCCTCTCATAGGTGCTGGTACATATGCCAATGAATTTTGTGCAGTTTCGGCAACAGGAAAAGGCGAAGCGATAATACGTGGGACAGTGGCAAGAGATGTGGCTGCTATGATGGAATTCAAAGGCCTTTCTCTAAAGGAAGCTGCAAATTGTGTTGTACATGAGCGCACACCAAAAGGCACTGTTGGTTTGGTTGCTGTTTCTGCTTCAGGAGAAGTTGCAATGTCTTATAATACAACAGGCATGTTTAGAGCATGTGCTACTGAAGATGGATATTCTGAAGTTGCAATTTGGCCAGCTACTAAAATTGAGTGATCTTGAGACTTTTCTGATTTCCAAACTTAATTTACTATGACATTTATGTTGATGATTCATGCTTGGTTGTTATATCATAAGGAAATCTATTTGCTTTTCAAGATAGATATTGTTGATTGGTCCCTAGCATAGTCTTCTTTGGTGCTTTATTATCCATGGCCCTTCTTGCTATTATAGTTTGTCCTACATTTTTAATTGAATCAGAGCCTAATCTGAGTGTATTTTGGGTTCATGGTGGGGAGGCTTTTAATTGGTTTTGCATCTATTAATTTTTCAAAAATCATGATGTAGGATTATTTTCAATCAAAATTGTTTTGGCCTACAAACTTGCAGAGTATTTTTTTTTTAATTAAAAAAAGTAGTTTTTGCGTAATTTTGCACTAAATTTAACACCAAATTTGTTTGTATACTAACAAAAACATCTAAACACGAGTAATTTAATTTTAAAAATCAAAATGGTGATCCAAGACAAAATGATAGCTCACAACTATCACTTTCAATATGTAGGAATAGAATTGGACTGTATATTTTTTAGGCAAAAGGAAGTTGAATACTCCAACAATGATTTGATCAAAGATGAGGTCATCAACCACCTTAATCAAATCAAATAAATAGCAAAAAGGTTATCATTTAAAACTCTGTCACCGTATAGCTTTCATTAGTTAGTGGGGTGTGTGTGTCATGCATTGTCCTCGTCACACCACAAGAATAAGTTTATGACAGCAATATATGTGATTTATTTACATTTTCAATTTCACTGTAGTGTTTTTGTTTTCTCCATTCGGAGGGAACAGTATTCATTTCTCTGTATGTGAAAGTAATTCATTTGCGTTATGTGTTGTGATTATCTGTCGTTGATTATTATTTCTCCAACCACCGGTTTTAAAAATAACTTGATTTCGAAATGATGACATAGAATAAGATAATTTGAATTGACTAAGATATTGACTAATGATGATAGATTAAGGTGTATAAACCACAATCGTCAACAATTCATAAACATGTAAAGGACTATCACACTCAAATGATGCCAATTTCTGAAAAGGACTATCACACTCAACCCACATATTGTTGGCTTTTGGTTTGTTAAATAAAGATCCATTCAACTGGCAACAGGAGATAGCTATAAATAAAATTACATTAACGCATACCAAGACATAGAAGAGAGAAAAATTGTTTCCCTTCAATTACATTGCTATTTGAAAGAGCTGATAAATTATTACAAGATTTTCTAAAGAACAATCACTCTACTACTTGCAGAAGGGGAAAAGATAGTCCCAACAACCAAAATTGGATTTTCCCACATCTCTTTGCCTAATGCATATCAATTTTCTATTGTATAAGAAATCATTTCGTTCTCTTTCAATAATGATTTAAAAGAAAGGCAGGAGAAGAAAAAAGAAGGGTAAAGGAAAAAAATTCCTACCACAGTCAAAATTTTCTACTTCTGACTCAACAGTAAGGCAACCACAGATCAAGAGTTCAAAATAATCTGAGATTGCATAATCCATCAGAAATCAAGAAGTAGTGCATTTCAACTTAGGACACAATTTCGAAGATGAGGGAGACTTTGATTTATGTACTTGTCCCACAGTGGCTTATACCTGCCTATAGCTACCTTCAGCCACGGCTTCATGTTCCCATTGAAGTGAATAACCGCCGCACTTTCAATGAGGCGGTTGTCAATGTTTAGGTCATAACCCAATCCTAAAACATGCCATCTTCTGTCTAGTGGTTCTGTCAAACCATAAAAACACAGAAGAGCAGGAGGAAGTGTCCCCACCTTCCAGATTGTCCCATCAGCATTTTGCTCCTGCCAATAGTGATACCTTGCAGTAACATTAGCCTTCCTCCACGCCACCAAGTCAAAAACATTCATACCGAATGCCCATGCGCATGCCTGTGGATCAAACCTTGAACTTATAATTGAATTTGAGAAGTTGAGATACTTGTAGTACCGATGAAATGCTTCAAGACAAGTTTCAACTGCACCATTCACATTCCCATGCAAATCCAGTGAGAAGAGAGGGGTCAGATCTTTCTGGACAACAAGATCATCATCCAGGAAAACTACCTTCTCAAGCTGTGGATAAATCTCGGGGATATAAAATCGAAGATGATTCAATAAATACAAATATTTGGGATTCCGCATTTTTGGTTCAGCATTTACATCTTGATATAGACCAAAGTAGAAGGTTCGTGAGTCAGGATTGTGGAGCTGCTTGACAGTTGGAGAATAAGATGCATTCAACCAATGAAACTCCTCGATGTTCTGTACCTCTATGGTAGCTCCTTTGAAGTCATTACTAAGGAACCATGCTTGCATTGCTCCATAATTGACTCCATTGGTGACAATGTGAAAGACCAACTGCTTCGGATGATCAGCATTTGAGATCGTTGAGTTAACAACTACAGATGTTGCCAGTACATTATCTGAAAATATGCAGAAATGATACAGATTGTTGTCAGTGAGCCTTGGGGAGTTTTTCCTATCCTCTGAGAGTTCCTGTAGGGATGGCACCTTTAGCCAGTCAGACACGAGTTTCACATTCAGGCAATTGAGACTCTTGGGTAGTGCTTCAGCTGCTAGTTGGCCAAACACGGCACTTTGAACTGTTGCTTCATTAGCACGCTCTTCAAGAGCGCGAATATGCGATTTCATAGTCACTATAGTAGTTGCAATGTCGTAATGGATATCTTGTGCCTTAAAAATTAGAGAAGTAAGGCTTTTAATAATTGGCTCTGCTTCTTCCAATGTGACAGGCTCCCCAGTCATGGCTGCTTTTGAAAGCAAAAGCTGGCAACTTCTGATCTTTGAGCTAAGCTGCCAGGCAAGGTGAAGATTATTGTGTTCTTTGGCAATAACCACATAAGCCTTGGCCAGAATCATTTGTTGCGCTAACTGCCGAGCAAATGATGTTACACTTAAAATTTCTTCAGTAAAATTCAAACTCTCTTTGGCAAAATGTTCAACTCTTGCATTTCTCTCCTGCAAAGGAAAGTCACCTGCTCTGTAAGTACCCATAATGTAGGGAACAAAGGACTAATTTTAATGACAAATAGTTATGCCAAGCAACTAAAGAATAGTGACAGTAATTCAGTCATATTGGTCACAGAAGTGTCAATGATAGTAACATTAATAGCTACAAGTATATCTCTTCTGCTGGCTGTGGTTTATAGAAGTGGATAAGTTGTCTGAGACTCTTAGCTCTCTTTCATTTCAATAGGTATTAGTGAGATTTTCCACAAGCATCAGTCAGCAATCAAGACCCATTCTTTTACACACAGATTAACAAGGCATACTTAGCACTATATCAATGAAGAAAGTTTTTGAAAAAGCATGTCATGGTTCTAGAAATTTTCTTGAATCCTTGAAGACAAAGGAAATTAAGACAAACACTATAATACTGGATAATGAAAAAAATTAACAAACACTAACTTAAAAGTTGCTACAGAATGATGAAAATCATTTATGTAACTGAATTTCTGGAAATAGGTCAAATGAACAGGAGAACATGATAAACAAGATTGAAAAGACAATCAAATAGGTAATGGATCCATGTTGAAAAATAAATGGGTATAGAGTATAGAAACAATTTCTTAAGATTTGGTGCTGTGCAGGTGACAGTTGCAAAGAGATAATGTTCAAGTGAACACAGAACAACTTCCGACCTAGTATTCAATATCCATTTCTCATTCTAGTAATAATGTTCAGGAATTCAGTTTCTTTTCCTTCAAAGTCCAAAATGTAATTAAAGACATTAGGTTCCTATACTTGTCATCATGCTTTTCCTTGAAGGCGTCTATGAGGTGTCAATTTAGTGGTAAGAGCTTGATTTTGTAACCTCAAAAGATGGAGTTCAAATCCCCTCGGGGCCAGTTGCAAAAAGGTCATTATTACCACTTTAATTAATGATAATCTTCTCATTACCATTGTCTTCGTTAATTTAATTACAAGCATTTTTGTTTATCAACACTTCAATAGAACTCAGACAGAAATTCTAGTGTATCAAAATACAAATTTGGACTGTATGAATTGAGATCTCAAGATGTACCCCCTCCCCTCCCAAGCTTATTCAGAAAGAAACATTACAATTGTATATGGCTCGACTTTACTAAAGTCTCAGTGAGAAGTAGAGTTGATCCACTATTGTTTGAATTAAAGGGTGAATACACCCTTTGTGTTAGACAAACTAATTTTAGAAGACTATTGCCTTACACAAACCATGAGTAGTCTACTTCACACTAGGAAATAACAAAAAAATAAAAATAAATGAATTCTTGTATAATTAAGAAATTTCATATTTGGTTTATCAGTGGATCATCTCCAAAAGTATAAATCAACTATTTCTACAGCAATTGACTTCAAAAATTCAGATTTGAAAGGTAGTAAAAAAGACTTCCAACCTAGGCAGAGTATCATCAGGTAAAAGAATATCACGTCAATGTTGGATTCCATCTGCATATTTTCAAAAAAATGTAATGCACGATCCTCCCTCCCCCACAAAGAAATTACTAGGGATATCTAATTCAATCGATCATCAAATTAACCCAATGACCTCATGGGGATGGAGAGGATCCAGACCTTTTTGACTCTAAACCAAAAAAACAATCAAAGAGCCAAGAAAAATGCACCAAAAAGAAAACCGGGATCTCCTCAGTGAAAAATAGGTTTACAATCACAGTTGAGTGAAGCTTGATAAACATATATTAAAATTTCCACAAACATAATTGAACAGCAAGGATTAGTAAAGTTGTGGAGAAAGTATTATTAAGAGTTGATCCAGATTTGAATTGAAGGAGGAAGTTTAACCTGAGATATATCCTATTGCAAAAGAATTGAATTATTAAAGCATGAAAATAAAAGCGCGATTGATAGAAGTGAAGAAAGCTGAATTGAATAATTATGAGTGAGTGAGTGAGTTCGTAGTGAAATAAAGAGAAAAAGAGGAAGTTACTTACAAGCAAAGAATATTGAAGCGGATCTTGGTGGTGATAGTGTTGAAAGATGAACAAAACGAAAGCGAGAATAAAGGAGAAAGAAAGGAGAAACCAGATCCAATAAGATAACCTCCGTCGTACCGGGCGCCGAAACTCGGCAGCCCGTCGTCTCATATTTTATTCGCACTTCAACAACAACAACAACAACAACAACAACAAACCATCAATTTCAATTGCTTCTTGCTGATCAATGATAATCACACACACTCAAATTACTCACTACAGACAGATACAAAACACCCACAGATTTATTACTTCAATTAAATTAAATCAAATTCAGAACACAGAAAAAGATACATCAACTCGGCCTTTTTCTATTCCATCACAACTCACAACTCTAAAGGAACCTTGCCTTGCTCACTCTTCATCTATTTATATTTATTCACCGTTTTAATTAAATAATCCATTGTCGTTTTCAATAAACAAATATTTATTATTTTGTCACATTTTATCATAAAATTTTAATTTTATAAAATAACTATTCAAGTCAATTTAAAAAATTGGTAAAAGTATTCAAGTTATAAACTTTTATATATATATGGTTCACTTCTGTGGAGAAAGCGTATAAAGGATGATATGTTACAATAAAATTAAATAGATGGTAAATTGTTGTAAATAAATATGAATACTTGATTTTAAAATTTTACTAAAAATTTATAACTACCATTAATAAATATAATAAAACTTATGAAATATTAACCAAGTTCGGCTGCTCTAAAAGTTTGAAGGAATACGTATTTGAATTATTTAATATAGTGAATAGATCTATATGCAATTAAGTTTATCTTATCCGTAAGATTAATCGGATATCAAACTTACCTACCAATCTCATGCAGTGTAAAAAAAGTTAATTGTCTAAAAAATGAATTCAAGAGGAGTCACTCTTATTTGATGACAAGAAAAAGAGAATGAGAGAAAGGGAGAGATACATATTTAATGAACATATTAGTTGTATTATTTTTATTATTAATGAAATAGCATAAACTTTTTCCTATAGAAAAAGTATTTAAAGTATCAATTTAGGATTTTATCTTATTTTTGACTAAAAAAAACAATTTTATCTTATTTTATATATAATTTTATAAATACTCTTTTAATTTTTTTTTATAAATATTAATGTAAGATCCAAACCATGCACAGATACATAATGCAAATAAAAATATATTTAATTCTCAAATATATACCACAAAATAAGCTTTTACATAAAAAAAATATATACCACAAAATATAATTAGTTAATGTATTATTGTTTATTATAATACTTTTTAAAACTATGTAAATAATTAGGGTGATTGGTCGTTGTCCAAAAAACAAATTAGGTTATAACTCATATATGAGATAATTGTTTACTTATTTATAAAACATGATAAAAATGAAAATACTGAATGTTTTGTGAAGGATAAGAATAAATATACAGGTAAAAATGAATATATTATAGTTTGTATTAATTAATTGTACTACTCAAATTGAAGTCAAGATAATTTTTTTAATAATCACATCTTATAGAATAAAATTTTTTAAATCATCATAATTTTATACTTGAAAGATCCCAAATAAACATTGTAATTACGTGTTACACCAGAATAACTAAACATTTAAAAAGGTGTAATTGTAAAAAAAAAAGTATAGTCAACATGTAAGGACAATTTGGACGGTAACTGAAAAATTTTATATACTAGAGTGTAAGTTCAAGCTTTCATATACATAAAAAACATCATATGTGAGTTTTGCTACTACAGTTTTTTAGAAAAAAAACATAAAAAAAAAAAGGTGGAATATGAGTGTATATAGACCATTTTTCGGTTTGGAAGAAAATTAAAGTTTTGATTTGAATTTGATAATTGATTTTGCGTGTTTATGTTAGAGTGTTTTAAAACTAGCGATTACACAATGAGAGAGGATTTTTAAATCATTCAATAGATTTGAATTTTTAATTCGTTTTTTATTTAGAATTTCAGCTTTGATTTTATACCTTACTTTTTTTTACAGGAACTGCATATTTAAAAATTTATGCCCTATCTAAACTTTTTTTATGAATAAAAAAAGTATGTCTTATTTTCAACCAAAGAAAACTATGCCTTATTGAATTGCCATATTGTCATTAATTAAATTTTGTAAGTTTTAAATAATTTATAATTAAATCCTTGATTTTATGGATTCAATTGGAAATGAATTATCTCTATTAAATTCTTTCAATTTTTTTGAATTGGAACTTATCAATCATAAAACATAAGGGAGAAAATGAGATATAAAATTATAAAGAAGAAAGAAGATTGAGTTTGATGGTTGAGATATTACAATTGAAAAAAATTGAAAAGATTCTAAGGAAAAGGATTTATTTCTGACTCACTTACAAATTATTTAAAAGTTTAGAGATATAATTAATTAAAAACTTTAAGTTCATATACCTAATTATAGATTATTGACAAATTTTGGGATCTATGCCTAAACTTTTTTTTTTCAATAAAGTATTTCAAATTTCTTGAATAGTTAAACATATAATTAACTATATCTATGTAATTGATTTTTTGAAGACAAAATGTCTTTTTTATTTAAAAGTTGCAATAATGAATTCCTTTATCCGTGCCCACAAATATTGTGATTATCACTTAGTTGATGGGTGCAATAATAAATTTATTTCTGTAATATATATTCTCGATATATTTTTTTTACATCAATATTTTTGATATCTTAGAGGTTTTTGAGAAGTCTAATTTAGAAGCATCAATTTCATTAGGCAATAGGAGTAGAACATGCTTTGGTTCCAAAATCTGCATAAGTATCATCAACATAATATTTGAATTTGAATGCATAACTTAATTATAAAGAAATAAAACCTTGTAGCAAGGAAATGATAAAGTTTAGAAATCGAGACCATGATGCTCTTTAATTGTGTGCTGCATATATATAGCTGAGATAAATAGTTTTGATAATTGTGTAATCAATGTAAATTCCATTATAATTGTAGATAATATAAATTTTGTTTCAGTAAAATAAAATATCATTACTTATTACTATATTAAGAAAATTAATTATAGTTATGTAAAATTTCTAATTTCGTGAGTCTTTAACATTTTAGCATATTCAGTCAAAAGGTATAATTTTGCATATAATTCAAATTAAATGTAAAATCACAATAATCAAATTAAATAGATGATAATGGTAAATATTCTTATTTCTATCTCTTTCACAAAGTAAGTGATGCTTAAGATTTTTTACAAGTTTCTTCTAACAAATGAATATTTATAAGAAAAGAGAAAAATAATAAATGATTAATAAGTGAAATATTTTTACAAATTATTCTTATTAATAACTAAAGTAGTAACAACTTGAGAATTATATATATATATATATGAAGGAAATAAAAATAAAAGATTTAAAAAATAATAAAACATGACTTAATATAATTTTTTTTAAATATCATTTAATATCCCATAAAAATATTATTTAATATGAGACAAATAGAGTAAATAATGAGTATCAATCAAAATTATTAGGATTTTACGAATAAAAAATACATTCATTAAATTATAATACGTTAATCAAAACCAATTAGAAGTTATGGCTCGACACATTAAATATGAACATTTAATTTTTCATGTATATCTTGTGTCAATGCATATAATTATAAACTTATGTGGTATATGTAGAATTCATGCATCTCACACCTACTTTAGAGCAATAACTTTGAGATCCAAACACATTAAATAATTTATACTTTGTCAATTTTATTATTCATTTAACATGTCATATTATAAATTGTGTCTAGGATGATTTTTTTTTAAGTTAAAAATTTGTTAAAAAAGAAAAGAAAAGCAACTGTAAGACATAAACTTAACTCAGAAAAAAAAAATTCCATTAAAAAGAAGATCATTTTGACTTAAGCATTATAATTTTAGATATATATTTATCAATTATCAAACTTTACTGACTATTTGACCAAAGTTTATAACTTTGATAATCAATTAGCTTAATCACTTGTAAAATAATATCAATCACCTTGACAAAAAGATATATAATCAATATCATTTTAAAAAAAATTAAGAAACGCTAAAAATTATAAATTCATTTAAATTATATATTTTAATAATTAAAATAATATTATATTAATACATATTTGTAGTTATAAAAGTCAAAAGAATGATCTTGCAATTAAAATTATATGTTTTTTAAAATTAAGAAAAACTATTAAACATAAGTTTGTTTTTGCCATTTGTTAACATTTTTTATTTTTGTAAAAAAAAAAATGATAATACAAATCAGATTGTGGGAACTCATATTTATTTTTAGAGAAGCCAATCAAATTGATCAAATTGATGATATATTAGAAAACATGACTTAAATCTTAAGGCCAATGTCATGATATTTGAAGTAGCTTATTCTCTTATTTCAATCTTTAGGAGTGAAATCCAAACTCGTCCAATTTGATCAACATCTTGGTGACCCTCTCACAAAGGCACTTCCACAACCTTTATTATTTAATTTAGTGCCTTAGTTTCAAGGTTGTTTAGCTACTCTGCGGTGAATAGCAATAGCTAGCTAGTATACTTTAATTAGGAAAAAGCTCGTTCAGTGAAGGACCAAATTATTCAAGCAAGGGAATATTTATTTATGTACTAAAATCTAACTAAATTGAAGTACAACAATTATGACATTAACACATTCAAAATTGAAGATAGAAACACCCTTTACTTACTTATGTATTAGACACAAATCCACACACATCATATATAACCCATTTTATTGATAGTAATTAATACTAATTAAGCCAAAAGCCAAAAGTTTTTATGGCGTTTGGTGGTAATCAAATAGCCTCCAATTTTCTTATTCTTCCTCCTAACTGCAATGGTCATACAAGGTGAGTTCTGTATACAATACTCAGCAACTCCACTTTTGGTTCTCTTTCTTGTCCATCTCTTCATCAAGCACCACAAAATTGAACGTTTTCTTTGTCCCACCACCAATAAAGACACCCTTTGTTGCTTTGCCTCTTGCACTATAGCACCACCCTTTTCTTCTCCTTCAAGCAATACTATATTCACTACTACCTGAAAAATCATAAACTCCACATGTTACCAAACATACCCATCTTCAAACTTCAATGTTTAATGTATCTTAAAAAATATTTATTGGAAAAAGTTTAGGTGAGTAAATTAATTGAGTCTCAACAATTCACTAGAGTAAAAAAAGACTTCAATAATAATCCGACATAGATACTTACAGATTACACATTAAATAGTCCTCACATTCTTGTAAAGTAAAAAGACTGTGATGTGATCGCAATTTAAAATCTTACCCCAGGTTTCTTTGTTTCACAAATATTCTTCATATCTAGGAGAAGTTGATAAGCCTTCACATTAAACTTTACATCAGTCTCAGAATCTAGGAATAGATCAATATACCATAGTTAAAATTTTGTGACCCTCTATCACATTAGTCTAATTCAAATTCAGAAAGAAAAAAAAAATTTGTACACTACAAACAGAAAAAGTAAAATCAATTTTATTTTCTCACCTTCACTGAGGGGTCTGGCAACATGAACAAGAACAACAGTGTCTTGACTCTGAATAGTATGTGAGAGTGCCCATTCAAGAGCTCCTTTTGCTTCAAAACTAGAATCCACAACCACCATTACCTTATTGCTATTTTCACCCCCCTTTTCTCTGCCAGAGTCTTGGCCTATGTTGCTTGAAAACTCAGTTCTGTTTGCAAATTTGGAACGAAAAGAAGAGGCAGAGCATGCTCGAACACGAGGTGTGGCAGCATGACCAATGCATAAACTATGTAACTTAATACGTGGCCTAACCATTTCTTTGTTGATTCTAATTAAAAGATATAAACTCAAACTTTGTCTATATATACATTTTATATACACATTTGGGAAACAGAAATGAAGAATGCCAGCTTCATTGTGACACTCACAACTCATACTATTGACTTTGAACATTTTATTTTTTGTTTTTATATGATTCTTTTTCAAATGTCAATAAATGGTTACTTTGATTTTTTTTGGATTTTTCTGGGGGCTATTATTGAACGTGTGAACCATCAAGATTTTGGAGGACAAGAGTTGACACTTGGTATGAATTAAGTTAATGGCTTCCACACGCATGTAAGAATAATTATTAATATCAATACTATTGGTCACACATAGAATATTGTACTCGCTAGTACATTAAAGCAAATTTTATTTAATTATGTGGTGTAATGGAGATCACGTTCATTTAGGATTTTTTATTTATTTATTAAGAGATTGAAACATGGAGTCACGTAATGTACAGGAGTCAACTCATTCCTCTAAGTCTCAAAACATCCTTAGATATTCTTGGATGTGAAAAAATTCCATGTAAGGAAATGATAAATCAACAACAACCTATGAAATTGAGTTGATTTGATTCATTGATTATTTAGTGATTTTATACTAGTATTTCATTTCAAGTTGAATTGTGTATAGCTTGTTAGTTTATTGGAAAAGAAAAACTCTCACCTTATCTTTCCACCTACACAAGAAGTAAATTAACAAGGTGTTGGAAGATTGTTCTAGAAATAGATGTTTCTAGAATTTTCGAAACATTTTTTACATTTGATTAATAGTAGATATTTATAGGTTATTTGCTTTAGTATTATTACAAAAAATATATAACGGTTTGACTCGATTGAGGACGAAACCCGTAAGAAGACAAAATTACTATTTAAATCACAAATGAAATCAATAAAAAAAAAAACAAAAAGCAAAATATAATATGCAACTCACATTTAGACCATTAAAGAGATTAATTCAGTTGAAATTGAAGTGGAGAATTGGAAATATTAGTCCCGTTTTGAAAAAACAATGAGACTTAAAGGGTTTGCACTTTGCACAAGCAAGGTGAGCTGAAAGTCTAATAAATTTAGAGTTTAGACTTTTGGATCATCAACCTCCGAGCTTAGACTACTAAAGTCTAAGAGGAGTGTTAAACTTCCCGATGCTTAACGATTTTGCTACTATTTTCTAGAGTTGTCAAAATGGGTTAGTTCAAATGGGTCAATCCTTCCAACCTGTTAAAACATAAAATTTAGGTTAAATAATTTCAGCCCAAATTTTTTCAGGACTTTTGAGTTCAGAATAAACTCGTTACCCATTTGGGTTAGTCCGTATGAGTATGAGGTAGCCTCAACTCGCATAATCAATTTAAAAAAAGAAAAAGTAAAATTGGCCTAAAAATTGAATTTATTTTAATCTGTAGGTTGTTTGGATAATTTGTTGTTTTAAAAAATTTGAATCAAGTTTGTGTTAATTTAAAAATCCAAACTTAGTTTGTGTATTATTTTATTGTGTATTTTTAATGATCTAGAATATCATATTTCACTCGCACTTGTTTTCTTGAGTTGAATATCTATTTACAATTTACACTCATTCATACTTAATGTATAAAGAGTATACCGTAATTGTTTTTAAATGGACATGAAGAAAATTTTTAAATTAAAAGAGTCACAAAGAAATTAAAAATATAATGAATAAAAAAAATTATAAAAAAAATGCGGATTACTCGCTCAGCCCGTCTAAGGCTGGGCTCTGGTAGTATTTTATCAGTCCATATTAAAATAGGGTTTTTTGGCTCAATCTGAAGAAACCCTATAGCCATTAGGACTAATCATAAATAGATCGGGTGACCCATTTTTACAAGTATGTTATTTTCTACCTTGCATATGTAATGCATTTATATATTGACAACAATGATATTTAATATCTTTAATTTTTTTCTAACACTCATTTAAAGATAATTTTCTCTTTATAATATTTGATATTAAATACAATCTTTATAAACACACGATATATAGTCTACTTAACACACTTGCAACTACAATTCTAAAAATTATAAATCGTCTTAATCAATATACCTCTCCCACTAAGAATCTATTTATAATATACTAAAATAATCTCTAAGTTGGTTTTCTTACACCTATTTGTCCTATTCGCTGAGTCATCCAATTTATTCTACACGTATACTTTTCATTTTTAGAATAGTAGAACCTATACTCCTTTCATTTGCTTCACATGTATACTTTTCACTCTTTTATGTTTCATTTGCTTCACATCGCTCTTGCTATCTCATGTGAAACATAAAAGACCCGTGAGTGTAGTGCTCAATATATTAATCGGTGAGTGTTATCATTAATTTTTTTTGAGTTCTATTTCATAAAATTATGCTGTACAATGCATTTTCATTGCAACGATTACAATTATATATGCAAGTAAATGTAATCAATTACAGTTCAATAACAACAATTCAATAGTGTAATTTTTTGGTATTTATGGCCTTACTGTCAAAGAAATTCAACACCTTGCTTGTCACATGAATTCCAGTTCAATAGGATTTTTATTTTATCTACTATTAGTTCGGAATCCATCCATAGCAACATTAGAATTGAATAAATATCATATATCTTATCTTCATTCCACTGTTAGTTACACCCGCATATATATATATATATATAGGATTGGATTTTTTTAGCAACTCCATTTTGTGGTTTAAAATTATAATGCATTCATAATGTGCTATCAAAGCAGTTTATTGTTCCACTTTTTCTCATAGTTTGAAATTAGCATCATATTTCAATACAGATTACTTTATCTTTGGAATCCAATATGTTAAACTAATTAAGACTATAAGTAAAAATAATTTAAAAAGGTATATAATATTAATTTGATACAAACTTTGCACTAAATAAATCTACTTTTTAAAATAATTTTTATTTTTACTTTATTCAAGAGGAAGTACATTAGATTTTTATATGGACCAGCAACATTAAAATCCAGTGAGGCATGTTACATAATTACACTACTAGAATACATAAATTGAGTGATCACCCATCATAGGCCTATATTGGTGAAATATATTTATAGGCTTCTTCCTACAAGCTATACTTGTGTTTAACAAGAAAATTGCATGGTACAGTGTCTTCTATTCATTTATAGGACGAATCATCCAAGCTGGAATACTGGCGCTAACTCGAGCTTGTGCTGCACTTTCTTCATTGCATTTTGCTTCTAGAGACCCTCTGCATCAACTCAACCAAAACACTTACTATTATATTATATGGTACAACAAATTCAATTACGAATTGTACTAATAAGGGTGCTTAAATCGATGCCACTGATCGTGCATGTTTTAGTTACATTTTTTAGGCATTATTGGGTCTAAATCATCTTTTAGAATAAGCTTTTATACCAAATACACTCACTCACATCAGTACTATTGAGCTTAGTGTATAGGGCTATAAATGGAAAGTGGTACAAATTCATAAACTTTGATATGATATTATTTTTTTTATATTAGGTCTAACTTATAATATATATTTTATTTATTTGATTTTTAGGGAAAATAGATTTTAATAATCTAGAATTTAATCGGAAGGTAAGTAAAATCTGATCAAGAATTGTTTCAGTTAAGATTTAAATTCGATTCTTCCGAACGATTTATCTTTACCTACAATTCATTAATAACTTGAACTAAATTAATTAGTTAACTTATGAATGTAAACGATAGTTGACCCGAATTAATAAACTACGATGCTTTATTAGATTTTTATATTGGACATAACTATTTTTACAAAATCTATGGCCCAAACCGATAAACTCTAATAATATTCTTTTTAATTTTAAATATAAAAGAAAATATATTTAGAATTGGAGGAAATACAATATTATATTTTTATATTTAAGTTATCTCATTGTTACAAAACCAATTTATAACATGAAGAGTGCATGTGTTTATAATCTATTTCCAAAATAAATTAACTCTGCATTTATATATTCACTCACTTCCAAGAGCGTTATTATATATACACAATAGCTAGAACAAAGTCAAAATGAATTGATGCATAGTACTAACAATTAGAACTCTCAATTTGTCAAGTTCCCTCTATATTGGCCTCAACCCACATATTGGAGGGGTAAAAAAATCTTATAATATAAAAGCCCATTAAAAAAAAGCTCCCAATATACAAAAACCCATAAAATTATGTGGGTTTAGAGGGCTCATAGGCCCATTAAAAAATCAATTATTTTTTTGAAATAAAAAATATTTCAATTTTTTTTATGCTCTAAATAAAATTAACAAATTTAATAATTTTTCAAATTCAATATTTTTTTCGATTTTTATTTGATTTAGAAATTGTCGATTTTTTTTATGTTCTGAATAAAATTAACAAATTCAATAATTTTCCAATTTCAATTTTTTTTCCGAATTTTGTTCGATTTAGAAATTGTCGATTTATTTTTTGATGTTCTGAATAAAATTAACAAATTCAATAATTTTGCAATTTTAATTTTTTTTTCCGAATTTTATTCGATTTAAAAATTGTCGATTTTTTTTATGTTATGAATAAAATTAACAAATTCAATAATTTTCTAATTTTGATTTTTTTTCTGAATTTTATTCGATTTAGAAATTGTCGATTTTTTTTTATATTCTGAATAAAATTAACAAATTCACGAATTTTTCAATTTTTTAATAATTAAAAAATCTTAATAAAATTAAACTATATCATTAATATTTTTTATTAAACTATTTCTTACATGTCATTTCATGTCTTTATTTTAATTAAAACATGAAATGGGCCCTAGGCCTCCGGCCCAAGCCCACAAAAATTAAAAAATAGGGGGCGGGGGCCAAGGAAAAAAATTTATTAAGAGGAAGTTAAAATTTGGGACCTAATAAGAACTTTATAAAAGGGGACTTTGAGATTATGAGCTTTTTTGACAGCTCTACTAGCAACACTCTATTTTACATTTTCTTTTAGTTAGATTTTTATTTTAAAAACGAATCCAATATATATATAAAATGGTAAAAAGAAGAGAGTGTATGCTATCACTAGTGTTGAAGTATATATCTACATGAAAGAGAAGACACTAACCCTGTAGTCATGGATTCCAATGATTGAGTTTCAATTGGATTCACCTCCATACTATTTTGCAGCTCCTCTTGAGCAAGCTCCTTCTCTTTTTCTTTTATCTGCTTTTTCACTCAAATTAGAATATTTTAAGTCCAAACGTCACAATTAATCTGCACATTTGTTTATTAAACAACAAACAAAAACGTCATTACCTTCTTGGAAAGTAAGTTGTTATGTTCCTGGAGTGCCTTATCCTGCATGATATAGATTGAATTAATATACTTAAAAACTCAATCAAAAAATGTTGTATTAAAAATATGTTAACATATTGATCGTTGCAGAAAATTGGAGTAAAAGTATATGTATATCAATTTATTATATTCAACAAAATTTACAAAACACAAACTATGAATATGATTATCCAAACTTCAGCCCTATGTTTTACTGTATAATAAGTAGCAATTCTTAGGTGAGTAGTGTCTACACTCTACGTACACAACTAATCAATGGACTTAGATTCTCTACAATTGTCAGAGTGTACACAAATATCAACCATTCGATCAAGATTAAATAATATGTTTTTTAATTTTACTAAATTAAGTTAAATTTAAAGATCAACTCAAAACACAAGTCATTATATCTTCATTCAAATTTATCATCAAAAACACAAGAGATTCTAAAATAATATGTAATCACACATGTCGTAAATATTCTATATTGTTATATGAAGATCAAACAACCATCTTCAGACTTCACCAAATTTTAAAACTCGCTTGATGCACTTGAAATATGAGACATCCAATATTTATTCATCTGTCAACATCTCTTGACTGCATGCCTTCCCTAGTTAATAGCAAAAAATCTGAACAAGCTACTAATTTTTACGGTATATCAGAGATGTAAAATTAGTTACAAGTTATTAGTTAGTTACTCTAATTAGGAATAAGTTGTTATAATTGAACATATAAGTTTCATTATAGATATTATTGTAACTATCTTTCTCTTTTGATCAATACAAAAATTATCTTCATTTTTCTTTCTTTCATGACTTGATATCAAGATTTTGCATACTACTAAGGAAATTAGGCAAAGGATATAGTAAAAACTCACAAGCAACTCTCTATAAAAAATTCAGAAAACTCACACATTAGAGAAACAGTAATCCCTATCATTTATGTAATAGACATGCATCATTGATGATAAAAGATTTAGGGGGAAGAAAGAGTCACCTTTTTCTGAAGTTCTGAAATAGATTCATACATAACTTGGTTCTGCACATGAACACCCAAATTAAGTGACTATAAACAATATTCAAATATTCAAACATTAAACTATTTTATGATGAATAGCATAGTTTTACCTTCTTTGATCTAATGTGTTTGAGAGCAGAATCAAGTTGTTGTTCCAAATTCTGAAGCTCTTTCAGACTTAAGCCATCCAAATCCTCTCCCATAAAATTCCTAAAACAAAGCCACTAGCTTTAACATTACATATTTTACTACATATGAACACAAACTTTGCTTCTAAAAAATATTAGTACCTTTGATTTCTCAGAAGTACTTCCATCCTAGCCTTGAGTTTTGCATGTTCTAGAACCCAATTTTCCTAACAATATGCATGCATGCAAATAATGATTTAGAATTCTGTCTCAACTAATCAACTGTATTTATCTTGAATTGCATAAATATAAGCAAGAGTCTGAAGTTGACACAAATGATCGATCAAATTTCTCTTTTTTAGAGGATTGCAATCATTTGTTTTCTTTCTCAAGTTTATAATTAAAATATAAATTAAATATTTGTTTTTGTCCCATTCAAATTAGTAAATTTGTTTTTTACTCGTATTTATTTTAATTTTTAATTTTTTTTAATTCTTGAGATATACAAAAATTATGTGCTTGTAATTTCCCATAAAAGATTAGAAATACACTAACAAATGAATGAAATTTGCCCTCAAGACATAATTTAAGTGATTATAACATTGATGTTAACATATTAAAATTTGAAGGGACACTCAAGGGTAAGGATTTAAAGAAAATAACAGAAGCATCTTCAAATACAGCTGTAATAAAAAATAATTTTAATTAAAGTAATTTTAATTAAAAATAAGTTGAATGTAAAATAATTTATATATAAATAAATTTACGCAAAAATAGATTAAACCATGAATTTAATAGAATGTTTGGAACCATGTCTAAATTTATTTCACCGTGGAAGCTACATACAACATGTAGTTTCAAGGTTGTCATGTATAACTTTCAACGCGGACCCAAATAATTATTGAATGTGAAAATCAAGGTTTGAGTCAAAAACTACATATCATAACTTTTAATTAAAATTAATTTTAGAGGCAAAATCAATTTTATTCGAAAATAATTTAACATGTTAAAATGAATTTTACATATCTAGAATCAATATTGAGTACTTCAAAATTTGAACCAAAATACACTTATTGCATGTTTGGCTCCACTTTTGGGAGAGTCAAAATAATTTTGTAGGTATAAAATTGATTTTGACATATTTAGATGATATCGAATATAATTGATTTTGTTTTTATAATTGATTCTAATTTGAAAAGTTATGATTTATAACTTTTGAAAATATGATTTTTATACTTAAATTTATTGTTCAAGTCATTTTTATGTTAATATATTCAAACATAAATCATTTTATATTCAATTCAATGACTTGCATTTGATTAAAATCAATTATTTCAAAATTAATTTTTGTCACCAACATCATAAGCAAACACGCACTAAGAAACCAACCAAAATAAACTGAGCTGAATTGTATTAGGTTAATTGATAGGAGATAAAGGCTTACATTTGGTGTCTGATCATTATTAACAAGCTGCCTCTCCGTATACGAATATCTTTCATATCGTTCGAGAATTCTTTCCATGCTGTTAAGAAAATAAAATAAAATAACAGTTAGCAACAAATATTTCATATAGTACTACATTGATGATGTAATTAAGCTCAACATTATTAGTATATACTCTCTCACCTTTTAAGAGTTGAAGATGATATTTCATCATCTCCTAGAACAGAATGGAGTTAAAAAATAGTATATTAGAGTAAACATTTTAATTAATCGTTTATTTACTATTATCACTTATGTGAGTTGGAAGAGGAACATAAAGGTTAATTAATAAAGATAACATGAGTTTAACTCTCTCAATAATAGCTACAAATTATTTTCTTAAACTATATCGCCTAAATATTGTATAAGTGATTGTATATATCATAAGATAATAAACTCTTTCAAAAACATTCTTATTTAAAAACAGTTTAATTTTTTATCATAATAACTGATATATAAGGATTTACTTGATAAACACTTATCAAATAAGCTCTTAAGTTGTACGCTATTAAATTCTAAAATATTTTTTCACTTCTTGGTGAGAGGAATAGGAAAGTCAGTTTCCTGGTGTAAAAAAAAAAAAACAATACAATGTGATAGTGCAACCTCTAGTCAGAATCAAAGTCTTGGTTGTCAAAACCACCGTTGCACTTGCACCTTAATTTTGTCGAAATCTAAAATATAATTTTTACCACTATGTATCAAGGTAGACTGCACCATAATTCTGTCAACTACACAAAATTAAGGTGCGGATTATGAGACAAAGAAGATAGTGAAAATTAAAACTATTTTATTTTTTGAAGCATATTAATTCATGACATGACATGACATATATTTTGACTCACCCGTTTTCTGATAATAAGTTTGTACCAAAAAAAAAAAAAAACAAAGTGACTTTAACTGACATCTTCTACAGTTAATTAACATGCCACATCCATATCAAGTTGTAAAAACTAGTGACAATTAACCTTTTTCTCTCTAATTAATCTATTCCGTTAAATACTTATATTAAACATAAACAAGAAATGTATAAGCATGTCATTGCAATTGCATGCCACCAGCCGACATGTAAAGCAAAGATTACAACGTAGACAATTGAGAATTACACATGAACAAATATCAACCACGTCACCAAACAAGTGACTTTTTAAGCAAAATATATCAACAGTGTTTGAAAAAAGGGAAAGAGAATTAATATATATTCTATAATATAATATAATAAGCAAGTAGGACAAAAATTGAAATGGATCGATTTTCGTGTACGATGAATGAAAAAAGGAGAAAAAAAGATCAGACATAAAATAGGCATATGGCTAGTTATAAGATCGATCTAGCTATTGAAAGAAATATATATAATAATCATATCGTGAAATGTTTGAAAATTTAGAGCAAAGAGCAAATAGAGTTTCTGAAATAGTAATTATAGAGAGAATGTAAAAGTCCGTACCAAGGATCGCTGGAGTACTCAAAAAGCTTTCCTTTAGTAGAGAAAACTATGAGAGCAACTTCAGCATCACAAAGCACAGAGATCTCATGTGCTTTCTTCAACAAACCAGACCTTCTCTTTGAAAAAGTAACTTGTCTATTGATCTTGTTTTCAATCCTCTTCAACTGCACTCTTCCTCTCCCCATATGGATCTTGATAACTAACTAATTAACTATATATTGTTTTTTGTTTTATGTTTCGATTAATTTGGAATAAATGTTACAAGGGCTTTCACCATAAACCATTTACACACCGCACCCGCAGCTACTTCCTTATTTATTTATTTATTTTTTTTATTTTTATTTTTTGTTTTATTTAAAAAGGAAAATATCAGTGGTCAGTATTCTAACATACTCGGGAAAAAAAGTGAGAAAAAGACAAAAAATGAGAAACCGCTGATAGGATCTAGAGAGTGGTTTTGGTGAAACCTTAGTGGTTTCGTCAAGGACGTTGTCTCCTTCTCATTGGCTAAACATTTTCTCCTTTTTCTATGGACCCCACT
The DNA here is from genome assembly GCA_037974295.1 of Cicer cuneatum. NCBI lineage: Eukaryota > Viridiplantae > Streptophyta > Magnoliopsida > Fabales > Fabaceae > Cicer > Cicer cuneatum. Next base: position 8,442,635 of record JBBPBO010001985.1, read on the forward strand.
TTTCTCGTACCACTTGTCCAATGCTCACATTCTTTTATCCCTTCTTATGCTCTATTTTTTAATGACATTTATTTTTTTACAATGGAAGAAGATTCTACACTCTCTTTTATGAATATAATATCAAAAAATTAATGCATTCAGTTTATATTTTAAAATGAATATATTTTATTTTTATTGATTTAATTTATTTTATATTTAATATTAATGAGATATGTGTTTTTCTTTTGTTGGATTAATTTGCGAAAAAAATTGTTAGCAAATTGATCTATAACACACATTTATTTCATGCTTTATGCATTATTGTGTGTCTCTACCTATTATCTCCCTTTCATTTATTGTCTTTAACCTATTCTCCCTCTCTCTCTCCTTAGTCTTCTTTCCATCTCTCTCTCTTGTAAACCATCTCCTATCTCCACACTCTCTCTCCCTTCCCTTTACCATTTCTACTATTCATCTTTCCTTTTTCTCTATCATGTCTCTCTCCTTTTTTTCTCTCTATCCTCTAAATTCTTATAATTAATATATTTTTAAGATTTTATAAAAGTTTTTGATGAATTTGAAGATTTTATAAAAGCTTTTTAAAATCCTACAAAATTCTCCTTCATTACAATTTTTGACTTTTCCAAATTAAAATTATTTTGTATCATAAAAGTAAAATAAACCTTCAAATCCTTCCCATTTCAAAATCATCCATTCTTTTCACTTCATCTTTTATTAGTTTATAGACTTATTTAAAAAAAATTAAATAGTTTAGAAATCTACCAAATAATTAAAACATAATTTAATATGTAATTTTTGTTAGACTCATAATATGTAATTTTTTAAAACTCATTTATCTTAAACATATTCATTTATTTTGATTAATTGTTGAAATATGTATCTCATTGCATGGTGATAATTAACTAAGACCATATCCAAATTGCCACGGATTGCGTTTCTTCATTCTTGACCCACTATTCCAGGTCTATTTGTCATGACTCATGAGTGACTTTTTTTTTATTACGTTGTCAACTTTCAACTATATGTCCTTTTACCTTTCTCTTCTATTGTCTATTTTATTGAGATATGTTGCTGTCCAGATTTTTTTATTGTTTAAAATATTCTTGTCCAAATTTCTTCGATTAAGATAGTCATAAAGTAATATACACACTTTATAAAATAGATAAATAAAGTTAAAAAGAAATTGCATTGACTAATATGAGTTTTTCATACTTACACTCTTTTTAATTTAAAAAACATTTACATTCTCTATATCATTAAAGAATTGTATTCAATATTTTTTATTTCACACTTATATTTACTCATATTATTTATTAAATAGAACAATTAGAGTTTTTCTTTAATTTTTAAACTACGACTATATATTTAATATTTAAAATTTAGAAAAAAATGATTATATTTTTAGTTAAGCAACCAGTAATAAAAGACATACAGTATGTTTGACAAAAAAAACATATTATGGACAATTTTTACAGATAGTACAAGTAATGTAAATGTCATTTAAAGATATTTAAGATAGATCAATGAAATTTTTCAATAAAATGATGTAATTCACCTATTTAACAATAATTACAACTCATGCTTATGCATCACCACAAACGTCTCTCTCTATCTTGCTCCTTGTGGTGACTTTCATTATGTGTTTTTTTTTCTTTTCAAAACGATAAACAAAAGTGACTTTTATTATGTTCTTGAATGTAATTTTGAAATTTCATGCGGCAAAATGAGTTACCTTGATTTCAATAAAAAAAAAATAATTACGGCTCAATTTATTGTTTCTGAAGCCATAATTCATTTTTTTTTATAGGGAAGACATAATTCAATTGTTACTATGATCCCTTACATAATATACTAACAACAAATTTTTGTTAAATGTATTTTAAATTGATTTGTAATTAATTAAGAAGGTTAGAATATGGTTAAAATTTAGCTAAATTTGTTGTATCTTATATTGTAGCAAACTGTTTAATATAAAACATTCTAATACCAAAATCATTCTTGGTTATAACTGATAAGCTGCTTTTACAAAAAAATTCTTGATTTACTCTTTCATTTCTCTTTTTCTCAATTTCAATTCCTCTAAATCATACAATCTTTTATAACAATTTTCATATATTTATTTAGTTTATTAGTTTTATATAATTGCAATAAATATAAAAAAAAATTAAAACCTATTTCACCAAAATAAGCTAGCTTTCTTCTTAATTTACTCAAATAGAAAATCTAAATCAACCACATAAACAATAAAGATTTTCAGTTTTGAGTTGAATTTTATTTTATAACACGAGTTTTTTAGGTTGCGTGTAGTATCAAGTTAACACTTTGTTCTTAATTATTTTTGGGTTTTGATTTCTCAATTTTATTAATACTAAAAACCGTATAATCAACATTAATTATAATAATTTGCTGATAATATTTTTAAAATTGATATATTTGACCTATATCAAATCATAAATGATTAAATATAAAACAAAAAGTTATATTACTTTTTTAAATAGTCATATAACACTTGCAATAATAATCATTCATGTATAATAACAATCTAATCATTTCACTCTTTCGTATAAAAAATTCTCTCAGTTAATCCATCCCTACTATATCTACTTAGAATTTAGAATTTAGAGATACATATTAGTGCTTGCAACTTTTTTTAAGAAGACGTGCATTTTTTTAATTTTTTAAGAAGGAAGTTAGTTGGTTAGTTAGAAACTAATATTATATTTGAAATAAGCAAATAATTGCATGATTGATTGGCTAATTTGGAGCTACTTCATATCAAGATTTTAAAAAATGGAATTTTTGCCCTCCTATTCCTATATCTTACCTTCCCCTTGTTTCGTGATGCTTTGGGAGTAACTTTCAATGGGCTTTAGCTTCTGTTTTTTTTTTTCCATTGATAAAAAAAAAGAGAGAAAAAAAACCAATATTTATTACCTTAAATTAAAACCAATTACTCCATCCATTCAATGATACATGTTACAAAGAAAAAAAATCTAAAATGAATTATATTTTTTATTTAAATATAATATTAGTTTATGTTTTTCTAATTTTATTATCTAATTAATATCATATGCACCACTAAGTCATTATATTCTAGTTTATATTTATCGTAATGGTGAATTTGTCAATGTTTAATAAGAATAATTAATAAAATAATTGTTTCTCCATCTCTAATGAAAGTCACATTTGTAAGAAAAAATCATAAAATGAATGTCATTTTTATATGAATATTTTTTTTCCATTTATACCATCTATTAATAGGCTAAAATGGAGTTTTGATCTCCCATTTTTATTCTAGTAATTTTGGATCTTCTATTTTCTAAAATTTGAAATTTGATTCCTTTATTCGTTTCTTCAATTTTGATATTGTATTAATATCTATCATGTTAGTGCCGATAATCAACTTGTGCAACTCGAACATTGGCAAAGAGCTCCAATGAGGGAGGCCCTAAATTTTTTGTATTGTATACCCAAAACTTTGAAATTTTGAATTTATATCATTAAATTTATACATTTATCACTCTAAAATTTTAAAGTTGCACCCTATGTCCGAATAAATACCATCTCTGGAGAGATATTATCTTCTCTAAGACTAAACCTAACTTCTCTCAACTCACATCTCATCTCCACACCCCACCACTGTGAGTATGTGACAACTGTTGCAGCCTATTAGATGTCATCACCCACCACCAAAGATTAGAATCTCGAATCTTAATGTTAAGGTTTTGTGATTTACTGATTTTAGAAACTCAATTTGTTTGAAATGGTTGATTTATTGGTTTTAAGAACTCATTATCGATTAGGGTTTAATGTAATGCTAGAGTTTTAAATTTTAGGAACTCATTATTGATTTTGTGATTTACAATGGTACTAATAAATTGTTTTGTTGTAATCAATTAGATCACTTATTGATAAACATTGCAGAGTTGATCATTAACTAACACAATTGTAAAAAAATTCAGGTTTTTTTACCATACCTTCTAAGATTAGAAATTATGAATGTGGATATTAGAAGTGAAAGAAAATGAAAAAATTTGAAGATTTAACTTAATCTCAAATAGGAGATCTCGATAAATTTTTTATTAAAGAACCGCTAATTTCAGTTGAAATTGATAATGTTATGTTGAAATTCTTGATAATGTGCCCATGTGACAGTGAAGTTTTCAAAAGAATCTTGATAGTGTGCCCATGTTTTCAAAATTGAAGTCGTTGAAGTCTTATTTAGGGATGGTAATTAGACCTAAACTCAGTGGGTACCCGCAAAAAAAACCTGCAATAGTAGGGTAAAAACCCGCATAATAAGTATGGATATGAGGACGGGTAATTACCTGCAAAATTGAACGGGTACGGGTACTATAGGACCAATCACGCCCCGTACTATTACTATTACTATTACTATTACTATTACTATTACTATTGGATGCATTTATTTGAGCTTAAATAAAAATGATTTTTGTTTTAAATAATTTAGAGATTATTTTTTAGAGATTTTTATAAAATTATTTTTAACATGTTGGTATACAATTTTATAAAAATGATTTTTTTAAAACTACAAAATTACCATAAAGGACATAAAAATGATTTTCAAGAAAACATGTTTTTTGAAAAAAAAAATTAAATACATTATTTTTCTAAATACACATATGTCCCTCTACTCTATTATGCATCTCTATCTCCCCCTCCAATCTCTATCTATTATCTCTCCACTCTCTATTATCTCATGTTTTTCTAACTCTCCTTTTTATTCATGCAAATCAATGAATTTAGATCTTCCATTTTACTATTTTCAGATCATTCTAAAAAATAAACATATAACTAAATCATCACGAAAATATGCTAGTAATAGATTTTGGATGTCTTGTTCTAATCTTAAAAATTGGACCCTTAATAAAAAAATGCAATTTTAATAATTAAAAAAATTGAAAAAAATAAATTTTAGTCTATATATACATATCAAGTTACACGATACTCTACTCATATCAATTTTTTAAATTTAATCACAACAATAGCAATTATTTATCAATATATTTTTGTTAAAGTGCGGGTAATAGATATGGGTACGGGCACTGAAGTACTCAAATGACAAGGGTACATGTATTAAAAAGGGTACAAGTATTAAAGTTGATACCCACGAGGGTACATGCACGAATATTTTTTTAAAATGCGGGTACAAGTACTATACTACCCTACCCAAACCCTACCTATTGTCATTCATATCTTACTTGTGGTCTACCATATTACAAGAAAAACTTAATTGATTAGCATTGATAGCAATTGAGAATGATCTTTTAGAGACAATACAATGTGAAGACTAGATTGATGAGTTTACTTAAAAAAGTGTTACAATGATGATTCTTTTTAAATACCAAATAAGTTAATATTAGCTTAAAGTTGTATTTAGATTTTATTTACAATTTACTTATTTTGATGAATTTAAATAAAATAGTTTGAAATTGTGGTATTTCATTCGGTAAAAATATAATATTTTAAAATAACTCATAATTTTTAAAATTGCACTTTTTATCATAACCTAATTTTTTAGATTCGAACAGGAACTCCAAAAACATTAAGATGATCCTTGATCATATTAACGTAGAATTTTAGTTTAATTTTAAATTATTTAATATCATTTAATAATATCTTAAAGTAAAAAACTAATAATAAATTTTTGCAATTTTTTACAAAATTACTTTTATTTGCTTTAAAATTTTCATAGAAAAAATTGCAATTATTTTTTAAATTACTTTTCATTGTATTTACGCCTGTATAAAAATAAATTATTACATTTATTTGTTTTAAACCTTCGTTGAAAAACATAATGACTGTTTATTATTTAAACATGTACACAAATCAGAGTGTTCATCACTTAATACTTGATTTATATATACGTTTAAACAAATGAACACTTTGATTTTTCCAACAAATGTTTAAACAAAGATAAGTAATATTTTAAAAAAATAATTTATTCTAATGTAGATTTAAATCAAAGAAATGTAATTGGTACCAAACTTTGAAAAAAATTACTTTTTTGTAACTTTTAAAGCATATAAAAGTAATTTATAAAAAAATTGAACATTTTATTTTCAAAAAATTTTAAAGCAAAGAAAAATAATTTAAAAAATATTTTATAAGTATATTTTTGTTTAAAAAATTATTAACACCTCAGCATGGTAGATATTTTCACATTATCAAAATTTAAGGTCAAATGAAGAGGGGAATTAAATGTCAAAAAATTTAACGTGGGAGGAGCATTATCGCAGAAAAAATGGATTAAAAACTGCATTTTAATTAGATTTATTTATATTATGTATAATTTATAAATTTTTATATTTCATTTTGCATTTATGATAACAATCAATTTACTAAAGATAATTTGAAAAAATTATTATTATTTTCTTTCATTATTTTTTTTAATACATGCAAAATAAATAAATAAATATAATATTAATTGTGATACGATGAATCCACTAAACACTAAATGCATTGTGTTGCTTTTATTTATTGTTGTTTATTTAACATAGGTGAAATGAAAATTATAACCCTAGTTAGGAGAGCAATGCAATAAAAAACAATAATTTAAATGTAAGGCCTAAACTCTAACTAGTCTAAGTTAATGCTCCATCTTCCATTGCCATTTAATATGAAAAAGATTAGTAGGACCGAGTTTGACCGAGTTTGACCGATAAGGATTGATTATTGTAAAAAAGTAGTTACAAAACTACCATAATATATAACTCCGTTACATATAATTGCAAATTCAGTTATTGCATTTTATGTGTTTATTTTTTAAGATATGTATTCAACTTATTTTTACTAACGATTCTTTATATAAAAATTAAATGGAAAAAGTATAAATATTAAAGACTCTTTATATAAAAATTAAATGGAAAAAGTATAAATATTAGTTAATAAAAATTTATTTTTAAAAATAATAAAAATATTTTTTTTGTATTTTTATTATTTTTAAAAATGTAGACTTTTAAAAATAAACACAAATTTTAAAAAATATTTTTACAAAATAAATGGATCATTACTTGTTACATAGGAATTTAACAAGAAAGACAGAAATAATTATTCACTCTCTCACATTTGCATGTCAAAATCTGACTGATCAAATAGATTATTTTATTCTTCTTTTTCTTGCATATATTATTGGGCATATATTATTGGTAACAAATAACATTGTTCGGTTTAAAAAAATATAAATAATCCACTTGATAAATCTGAGACAAAATTATAAATGATATTTTAATAATAACAAACTTTAAAGATAAATAATCAAGAGTTTTTTATTTACCTTGTTAGTTAATAAATTGACCTCGTAAATTGATTTTGTTTATTTTTAAATTTGACAAAGATTTTATGAGGGTATGAGTCGTCACGAATTTGTGAGTTCTAAAACCTCACAAAATTTGTTAGATTTTTTATTAAAAAAATGGTCATTTTGTGACGGTTTAAACCATCACAAAATGACTAAATTTAAAAAAATATACATTTGTGAGACAAATTACCATTTTTGTTAAAATAAATAATTTTAAAAATTAATTAAAAAATATTTTTAAATAGAAACAAAAAATTAAATTTACTTAAAAAATATGAACAATTTTTTTTTTAAAAAAAAAGAAAAAAATATTTTAAATACAAAAAATAGTAGATAATCTAGAGAGAAAATAATAGTAGAGAGAAGAAGGAGAAAATAATTGTAGTGAGAAAGTGGGGAAAAGATGAAGAAAAATATTAGAAAAAGATATAAGTCAAAAATGAATTTTCAAAGAGAAGAAAGAAGTGAAAAATAAAGAAAGATGAGAAGAATAAAGTGTGATATATATAAGAACTAAGACAGAGATTTGTGACGGACAAAGCAACTACAAATTTATGGCGGTTGAAGCCTTCACAAATTTATTTTGTAACCAAATTTGTTGCCATTTAAGCCATCACAAAACTCATCAACAGATTTTGTGGCGGAAAAAACTTTCACAAAGTTTATAAGTGCTTTTTTAGCTAGTAATAACATCAAATTTATATTTTATAATTTGTGAGGTCATTTTTAGTCAGTAATTTGTGAAGTTTTTTTGGCAATCACAAATATTTTTGAAATTGATCATAAATTGATGTTTTTCTTGTAGTGATATACATATATGAAACAACTAAGAACTTGAAGAACAACACTCACATCAAATATTAAAATCACTTATCATAAAAAAACTCAAAACTTGATTTAAAGTTAAACCACACTCAAATTTTATCCTAGATTTGTAAATCTAAGTTCGTAAGAGTGTGATATCGGTATATCTCAGCTCAAGTCAAGAGAAATTGAAACCAACTCAAATCGTCATTTATAAAAACTCTGAAGTCACTATTTGGATTGTAAAAAAATTCAATCTTAATCTATATGTTATAAAGTCTAGAGTGACTTAGAAAAAGGATCGTAAGTCTGTTAAGGCTAACAAAATATAGGCGAGAAAGTTTAGAGTGACAGATCTGTAAAAGTGCAGAAGTTGAGAAGGTTTCTCAAACATTATAGTGAAAAAGGTCACAAACGGTGAGGACTGGGCGTAGCCCAAATTAGGTAAACTAATATCATTTTTGTTTGTGATTCTCTATCTCTTATCGATTTACTTTAAGTATTTGAGTTTACACTAATCACACACACTTGCTTATTTAATAAACTATTTTTAACTAACAGTTCATAACATTTAAAAGTCTAGAATTTTGTTTTTCCTTCCAGTACTAAAACTTGAGAAACAATTTTCTTAAGTGCAAGTTAACAAATTAAAAAAGGGTCGCAATTCAAACATTTTCCTTATGACTATTAAATCTACTTTAAAATTTTTTGGAGGCATAGACCTAATTTGATAAAAAAAAAAAGGTAAAAATACAAAAGAAAAATATATCAAAGAATGTTATGAAATTCAACCATTAAATGAGTATGGTAAATATATGCGCTCTAGTTTTTTTTTTTTTGGACTTCGAGAACACGTTTGTGAAACACTCACTATGACAAGGATAACCTATATCTTCACTATCGCTCCAAAATTGTTCAAGATACACATACCATGAGCACCATTTGAGTTACAAATATTTCCAACAATATGAATTATACCTTGCTCCAAAGATATTTTACTAATAAGTTCATCATCTACCACTATGTCACACCAAAGATCAGCAATATGTATGTCAAGAATTAAGTTTACATGTCGCTCTTCTCTCTAAATCATGTCAGTTCGGTTGAATAGATGTTTAATGGTAAAAATAGTTTCTTTGGCATCCAAATAGATCTTAACAGACGATTAGTTAACAACATTAGTGGATTGTATGGTCTATTTTCCACTAGGCTGTCCTCCAATTGTAATTGAATGGGATTAAGCACATCACCTCCAAATTTAGCATGTAATAGCATCATTTGCAACTACTTTCTGCACAATATTTTCCTCAAAGACAACATCCTTTATTGGAGACTTCATATTTAAATTTTCATAGTAAATTAGATACTAATGAGGAGTATCTAAAGAATCATCCACAATATTTTAAAAAGATTTATCCGAATTAGAAACGTTATTATCACTTGAAACTTTAAAACCGGTCCAAGGATGAGCTTTACCATCCACTTGGCCTTCTTGAGTATTGTTATTTTAATAATATTTCAAAAGCTTAAACACTAAGTCCCATATTGATTAGTGAAAATAGTAAATTAGATACTAATGAGGAGTATCCAAAGAATCATCCACAATATTTTAAAAATCCAAATTAAAAACGTTATTATTACTTGAAACTTTAAAAACGGTCCAAGGATGAGCTTTACCATCCACTTGGCCTTCTTAAGTATTGTTATTTTAATTATATTTCAAAAGCTTAAAGACTAAGTCCCACATTGATTAGTGAAATTTTTTACACCGTTTTACTTATCAATATAAACCTCTACTTACTAATTAATTGGGATAAGTTTTCCTTCTCTTCTTTTCTATTCTCTTCCCCTTCTCGATTTAGTTTAACATATAAATATTATCTCATAGTCCTATCATTCGAGTTCTTTGTTCGAAGAACTTGATGAATCCTAGAAGATTTATTTGTCTTAGGAGATTAAATTCTTGAGGACAGTTTGTCTTCACGTGTCTCAAACAATCCATACTGTGGCTCTTTTCTAATATTGTGGTTTGTGTTATATGCTTATGGTGTGTGATTGTGATAGAACATGAGAAATTTGTTGTGATAGAAAAATGTAGAGTTGATGAACAATAGTTTCATTATTCTTCAAATTTACAATTGCATTATTTCATTATCATTTCCAAATCCTCTCGCAAACATACTAGAGGTATCAATAGGGCTATGTTGACCAAATAAACTTGGAATATGCTATCAATTGTGGCCTAATAGTTAAATACTAATAAAAGGGGTTAAAAAAAATTGTGGCCTAATTAAGAACTTAGAACATTGTGCGATAATCGAATACCAAAAAAAAAAAAAAAACTCATGACCCGCCTTGGTTTAGAACTATTGAGGTAGTCGATATTACTGGCACCAGGCCCTTAGCTATAAATATAAAAAAAAAAATATATATATTGTCGTGTCTTGAACAGGTAAAAGCTCGTACAACAACAACTGCAGAAGTGAAGCTATCCCCAACTTCTATAGCAAAAAAGTAAAGACATGGGTATGAAGGTGTTGCACTATTTTGGTGACTAGGAGTTTTCATCAGCTACGCGTATCACAATGACCGACACACAAAAAATGATAGAAAAAATGTGTTTGCCACAATAGTGTGGTGGAGACCCTCCAAGGAAAAAGGATAGACTGAATAGTTCTCAGAGTCTTATTTCCACTCAAGTTTGTTTGGCCAAATTCGGATATAGAAAAGATAGTTGGGTTGGGTTTGTACCTTGTCAACAAAAACCATAAGTGGTATTGGTGGATAATAACTTTTGTGCAAAAGAATAGCATTAGACAGGGTATTTATATAATTTACACAAAATGTTTTCTTGTTTTTTAAAATAAAAAAAATTATTTGAGTTTTAATTACTCTAAGTTTTCTTGGATCCGTCTCTCCCGTTCATTATTAATTACTATTTTTTTTTTTAATTTTATTTATGTTTTTATACGATTTATAGATAGTACTATTGGAAATTAACTTATAATTTCTTTTTTTACATATACTATTAATTATATTTTTTAATTTGTATAAATTATCAAAATGACATATAATTTAAAATAAAAACTCCTCCTCGTTTAGACCAACATGAGTTGGTTTTATTTTTTCATATTTGTTCTTGCTTATAAACACTAATCATGTCGATTATTGACAAGCTCAACCGTACGAGTCACCAATTGATAAGTGCTCAATTTGTTATTTATTTTTTATAATATAATAAAATAAAGGTAACTTTCTTTAGGTTAAATATTCCTATAAGTTACGAACTTTTAAGTTTAGTCATAAAATTTATTTATTTATTTCTAATTTTTATTTTAATTTTATAGGGTTTTCGCAAAACTTTTTTTAGACGAAGTGACAAACATCTTTAATAAATTATCAACCACGTATAAATACTTTCAATGACCTAATAATATATGGTCTAGCGGATCTTAGATATGTTGATACCATCTTAAAATTTGAATTTTGTTTAATACAATTTTACAAAACTGATTTATAAGGTGATAACTATCTATCATTTATAAACATTTTATCATACTTTATTTCATTTAATATAAGACTTTTAACATGGTTTGTTTAAAGACAAGCAAATAAAGCCGCTCATGGTTTAACGCAAACATCTTTATCTAAGCTTAGTCACGATTATTACTATCTACTCTCTCTGTCCTACAATAATTGTCGCATTTACAAGAAAAATTTATCCTTATATAATTGTCGTTTTTTGTTTCTAATGCATTTTTAATTTAATTTTACCAATTCTAACATCTGATCAATATTATATGCATTACTTTCAAGTTATTATCCACCGCTTTGTATTTATGATAATTTGAACCAACCAATAGTTTATAAATATAATTTGATAAAATTATTATTTTTTTCTTCTTTTATTTATCATATTTTTATAATTTGTATGAAATGGTAAAAAGACGACAATTATTTTAACACATACGAAATACCAAATTGTATTTGTTCTCTTATTTTGAATAAAATGGAATGAAATGTTGTGAACTTAAAAAGCCAATTAGACTGTTTGGTTTTCTTACTCATAATTAAACTCCTGTAGTATGCAAAACAAATCAAAAAGTTGTATGTGTTTGATCAAATTTGGATTAAAACATATAATTTTAAAAAAAAATCTTTTATTTCATTGAAGTTGTATGTATTAGATCAAATTTGAATCAAAGCATATAATTTTTTTTTTATTTCATTTTAAAGGTAATATACATAAAAATTGTTATAACAAACATTTAAAATTACGGTGATCATCTTAAGTGGATTATTAATAAATTACACTTATTATATTCATTAATTGATTTAATGTGATAAATCTTATATTTAAATTGAACTAATCATTCAAATTATAGTGGAAATGCTGATTTGTGCATCAAAATAAAATTAACTCATAAATAAATACAAGTGAGCTTCTAAGGATAATCTTTAGCGCAACTCATTTAAAAACTTTAAAAGTATTCTTTAAATTATTTTTCTTTTAATTAATTACTTTGATTCTTTTAGCTTTAAAAAGTGTAGTGGCAAAATCCACACACTATTTGTGAGAAAAATAAGATAATTGGCGTTCGAACCTATACTCCCACTTATTGAATGTCCTTACAACTCGCATTTAATTTTTTTGGAGCTTAATTGCAGTTTTAGTTTCTTTATTATAATCAATTCATGGAATTGGTACCTCTATCTTAAAAGTTGATAGTTTTGGTCGATCTCTTAGATTTCTAAACTAAAAAATGACGAATAAATATATTTTAAATGACGTGACATACAATTTTATAATGTATACTTATCTAGAATTATTCATATATCATTAATTAAATTAAAAATATGGAAAAAAAATTTGAAGTTGAAAGCTAAGTTTGTACAGCGTCCTATTTCAATTTAATGAGTGTTAATAATTCTATATTATCATATTATATGTTACGTTATTTAAAGCATTTCATATCATTATTTTTTAATTAAAACATCATATGAATGGATAAAAACGATCGACTTTTAAAATAAGAAGACTAATTTCGTAAATCAGTAAAAATAAAGACTAAAAATATAATTAAATCATTTTTTTAATAGACAAATAGTAATAGTTAATTTATTAGTGAGAACAAGAAAATATTAATAACATAAATCTAATCTTCTTCTTATGTTAATGGTTAATTAGTTAATGAAAAGAAAGAAATAAGAACGGTATAAATTTATCCTCTCAATATTTTTTTGGGATTTATTAACTCTGAATTATCTGATAAAGAGAATCTAAAAATCTTGATAGTAAAGCAGCACTTGAATTGATTCTTTCTTCATCTTATAAATGTAGAATCACCAACAATTTTTTTCTTTTTTGGGTGAAAAGCCCCAACAGCATATGAGATATAGAGTCTGATATTCATGCATCCATCTATTATAGTGATTGGAATAAACTCTGTGCCCCGCAATCATATACCATAGCGATATTCTTAAAAGATAGAGAGATGTGTCGAAAAAGCGAAAATAAAAATAAAGGATGGATTAAAGAAAGTATCGAAAACAAAATTATTATACAGTAAAGGGACACGTAAGAAAAAATATGAAATACAAAAGGAGAAACCTCATACACAGTTGTTTAAGTGCTGTTACCACTGTTTTTAAATTAAAAAGCAACACGTGTATTTTTTAATATAGATTTCTTATTAGGATGAGATAACGTCCGTTACGTTGTCGTCTTCACAACAGATATGGAATCAAAGCAGAGTTCGTTTAGACGATAAACTCACCACCCCCTAGTCATATCTTTCGGTCACGTGCAATGGCTAAACTTGACTAGGACATAATGGTTATTTTTAATATTTGTTTAATAAAATAAAAATAATTATAAAAAAATATATAATATTTTTTAGTTTAAACTTTAAAAATCAAATAAATAAACTGATACATTTAAAAATTAATTTAAAATTAATAAAATTCATTTTTTGTTTAAATTTAAACTAAATAAATTTAATCACAGTTGATTTATTATAGTTTTAATTTATTTAAAAATCAAAGTGAATCAAATTAAAAAGTTATTCATCAAATTTTTAATTTGTAAAAAGTTTGTAAAAACACAATTAAACTAAATTTTTTTTTCTCTTGAACTAAACTAATATATTATAACTATAACTCTATCTCTCATAAATTACAAATTTTTTATGTTTATAAATTTATAATTTATAATTTAAAATTTTAATATAAAAAAAATACTATAAAATCGATCAAAATTTTATAACTTCCTCGTTCGCAAATATTTGTTAAAACTCAACAACCAGTCACACGTGACACTTTGAACATGAGTCGACAAAATCAGAAGCCATAACTCTCATAGAACAACAAATTCCTCTTCCCGTCACGCCGGAGTTTATCGCCAGCGACAAATTTGTGCCTTCTCCACTTTATAATGTTATATTTTTTATCAACCATTATATCATGATGAATGAAGAAGAGATTCAGTGTAATGCTTTCCCCACTTTTTGATTTTTTCAAACTCGAACACAATATCAAACAATGCTTTCTTTTTGTTTTGGTTTACAAATACCCGGGAGAGTCGGTAACGGTGTTAGGCATATGAAGCGTAATGGACACGTGTTGAAGTTTAATTGGAAACATATAAGGAACTGTAGGTACGTGTTATACTTTTTTATTGAAATAAATGCATTTTATTATGTTTCTTTTATGTTGTTAATATAAAATATTATTTTTTTTTACTAAAAAAGTAATCGTGTTTATCAGTAAAATATATCGTTACAATATAAATTTAAAATTGTTAAAAATAAAAAAAATAAATTTGTAAACAAATTTATAATAGAGAGGACGTCAAAATTATTAATTGTAAATTGTAATAGATCGAATTTATAATCTCAATTAAACGAACACAACATTAAGATAAATGTCAATACAAAAAGACGCCACCTTAAGACAGAAAACGACAATGAAATTGTAATAGAAAAAATCAGAAAAAAAATTAAATTTATGCGAAGGAAGTAAATAACTCATATGAGTGATTATGAACCGCAAAATTCTTCTCAATAGCCCCTTATAATAAATGAACAAAATATCTATATTTTTATTTTTGAGAGTGGTCGCAGCATATTAGAAAATCATAATATAACATAAAAATATTATTTTTATGCTTATAACGAACTTTAAGAATTAATTAAAAAAAAATTTAAAAATAATAAATTTAAAGAAATCTCGGTTGATTAAATTAAAATTATTAATAAAAATATAATTTTAAAATGAAATTGATTTATTTAAGACTTTAAAATTTAAAAATTTGATATTTTATTTTTTAGCATGATAAAAAGGGGGTTTTTTTATTTATTATAATATCCTATTTTTAAAAAAACTAATCAATATACTCTACATTAAAATTTATATACTAAATGTTTTATATTTTTTTACTTTCATGAGATCGCATTCCTGCCTTGCGATTATCTAAAGAATGATTTTTTTTTAATGATAGGTTGCATCTCTGATATGGGACCACCAACTTCAAAAAATTATTAAAGTTTATAGATGATTGGGATGCGACTTTCTACGAAAAAATAAAAATAAAAATTTATATATGATCGCATCCTAAAGATGTAAAATTAAAAAAAAAAAATTGAACATTTTAACATATATTTTTTAATATAGAATATAATGTTTAGTTTTATTAAAAAAGACAAAATATATATATATATATATATAAACATATATATATATATATATATATATATATATATATATATATATATATAAACCTAAAAAGGGCCCTTTTTAGAGTTGAAAAAAAAATGACAAAGGTGTGATAACACTCCTGTCGCTTATGGAGATGGGTAATGATGTCTCAACCTAAGTGGAACAAGGAGTGCAGTATTTTTATGCACGCCCCCGATTCAAATTTTGATTGAAAGAACTATTTTTTTTATCATATTTTATTTACTGCCGATCAAACTTCAAGCTATTACACAGTAAATACGATTATGAATTCTGACTACCCCGCATATTTCAATGTGTCAACTCAAGACTGAAGAACGTAGCCTAGAGAATCTATTAACCCAAAGGTTCTAGAACATGACTAACGAAAATCATTTTTTGTCTATTATACCAAAATTCAACCGAAGAATTATGAGTGGAGGGAATTAAATTTCCATTTGGCAAAATTCAATGGCCACTCCAACTTAATAGGGAGAATATCTCTGCTGTCTACATTTAGTGGGCTATTCATCCACCCCTTAATAGGGAGAATATTCATCCACCCCTTAATATTTATTTATAATGTACAAAAATATTATTATATTAAAACTTTTCTCATTGATTTTATTTATTTATTTACGAATTGAGTTTTTTATTATCTGATCTTAAAATTAAATAAAATATCAAGAATTGTGAGACTGAAAAAATTTAGTTCTAAATTTGTGCATTGAAGACAAACTAAAAGAGGCCCAAACCAGAATACATATGCCACTGGACAAAGGTGAATAATTCCCTATCATAAATCAAGTATACGTGGCCTAAAGTCCGTTAGTCACTTTATTAAAAAAGAATAAATAATTCAAACATATAGACTTTATTATATTAGCAAGAAAGATAATTTGGAAAAGGCAGGCAGATAATATGAAAATATAAGGAGAATATAGATTTTTATATTATCATATGTTTATATCACAAATTAAAGCTTACAAGATTTAAATTGATCAAGACGAATATGCAAAGTTGTTGGTTCACATATTATATGACAACACTACTCGCCCTTTTTTATTTATGTAAACATTGATAAATAAATTATAATACATGACAAAAGATATCAAATTTAATCTTTATGAGGTATGAAAATTCAATGTTATCAGAGCATCCAGCCAGAGGCGAATCCATGCATACTTAAGGACGACGCTCCAACATTTACATCATCAGAACCCATCTGATTGTATCTGCTTATTTTAATCAATAAAACATTAAATTATACATTAGATCCCTTTTATAAGTTTAATAACCTAAACCAGTACTTAATATTTGAAATTCTAACTATGAAAGACATAATGATTTTTAATACTGATCTACCATTACAAAAAAAAAGTAGTTTAATCATTTTAAAATTATACATGATTTAATTATTTTTTTCTATTTTTTTTATGTGTATGTGTCTAAAGTTTTATCACCATACAAAATTATTTATCATTGTATTATATTATTTAAAATTTATATTTAGTGAGTGCTTTTATGAATAGTTGGACTTTACCCAATTTGCAAGTTGGAATTCACACCCACATGGTGAAAAAACCCATCTGATTGAGGAGAGAAACGAGTGTAGTGGATATTAGACCCACCAACTTCCAAAGCCAATATTCTATCTGGAACTTGCGAGTTATCATTTTCTTCCAACTGTTTCAATCGAGAATTCTCATCAGATGCAACTTTGCAGCCTAATTAAACATATAGCTTAAATTATTTTGATTTTTTATTTAAATTTGTTTTTATCAATTTAATCTTAAAGAGAGAGAATTAGTTAAATATTTTCTCCATTTCAAAATAATTAAGTCATATTAAAAATAAATTCATATGAGTAAGAATACTAATTAATCAAAGCTAATAAGAATTTTTTTGGGATGATTATGAATTGTAGTTAAAATAGTTATGGAGAAATATGAGTACAACTTGTACCATAATTTCAAGTTATAAAAAAAAAAAAAAGCTCTGCATTTAGTTTTGAAATATGTGTTACCTGACTTCTAAGCGCATTATTTGTTTCAACAAGCACGGATTTCTGCATAGAACATAATCAATATAAGCCAAGGTTACATAAAAAAAAAAATTCAACAACAATAAAAAAAGCATTAATGGCTAGGAAAAAAAATGTTGCCTAAACTTTAGGCCACCACTAGGTACCATTTAATTTTATATATGGTCATGGTTTAAATAGGTAACAGTTTTTCACTTCTCACAAGTGAAAAAAATGATGACACACATACCCGATTGTGAAGATCCATGAGTTGATCGAGCATGAATTGAGTCTGAAAAAAATTTCTAACATGTTAAAAATCTATCAAAAAAATAATTATCAACCCCTAAAATCTTCTTTAGCGATCAACTTGTGTATATATGACTTATTAATGTACATATAAAAAATAAAAAATATAAAGTATTAAGAGAATTATTATAACAAACTACTATGATAATTTTATAAAAGATAGTTGAATTAAAATTTAATCGTTGATGTATTTGATTATAGACTATTTATATCAATTTTAGATAATTAAATTTTAACATCTCTTATAAAAAGAATCCGAGGAAGTAATTCATAACACCGATATTTGATTACTGAGCCATTAATGTTACCTTAGTTGATCTAATATTCTTAAGTGCTGCCTCTAATTGATTCTCAAGCTGGGCGAGCTCATTTGTATTCATTTGGGCAATATCTTCCCCAAGAAGGTTCCTACAGCATTTGGAAACATTATTAGACACTTTATCAAAACTTTCAACAAACCAATATATAAACTCAGAATTAATAAAGTATATCAGCTATAAAGGTAGAAGAATTACAACGTACCTTTGTGAACGTTGTAAGATTTCTACGTTTGCTTTTAATCTCACATATTCCTGGTATTTCTGCTAAGTAACGTATTTGTTATTGCATATATATTACAAAGTAGTATATGGTAGTTAAACTAATAAAATTACCAAATAAGTGTTAAAGTCAATGATTTACTATGAATGATTAAATGTTTGATTTATTAATGAGGTGACTATAAATACGTTTTTTAGTAGAATTGTTGTGTCAAATATTTTTTTAGTATATATTAGAGAAATTATCTATATAATATATATATATATATATATATATATATATATTATTGTTTTCGAAGGTCTTTTAGGTTCTCCAACAACTAATATTAGGTTCGACATTGTGGGAGGCGTAATATTTAATGAGCCTAAATACAAGTGGTCCAATTGACCCAAATACAAGTGTTACAATTGAACAACACACATGTAATTAAACTATATATATTGGTTTGATTTGAGTGAAACTTAATTCCAATATTTTAAATAAAATTTCGAATTTAAGTTTTATAAATGAAAAAAATGTATCTAACAAGAGAGATTCCGCTAAAAATTGTCAGTTAAATTTTCTGATAAAAATTAATCATCAATAAAGTAATACACACTTACACTTTACACCAATAATATCGTTTAAAAAAAAAAAACTAGTTATATTTCGTAATAACTAAAGATTTGACTAAGTTGTATAAAAAAAGGAAAAAAAAAAAAAAAGATTCACCTGAGTGTCATTGGCTGGTTGGTTGGTCTCCAGGGCACAGTAGTTATACTTGTGGTATTTCTCTGGTGTTTTCATCATGCTACGCCACAAGCAAAAAAACTTTATGGGATTAATAATTAATAATTAGTAATATTTTTTATTAAAAATTGATAATATATATTGATATGTAAACAGTCCAACACAAAGGTAATTGAACGTTGTAAGATGTTTTTCCATATTCTCCAATTAGGGATGCAACATATGATTGCATATTTATTATGTCACATTATGTTGATAAAATAAAAATTGTTTTGACAGTATAATTATAATATATATCACTTTCTAGTATTACCTTTTAAAAATTACTCATTTTAACTCCAGATCACTTACAAGTTAAAAGATGTGCATTAATTAGTTATAAAAAAAAATAGTCAATTATATAAAATTAAAAATGTTTTTTTAAAATAATTCAATGACTAACTTTTACAGCTTTTATGTAAAACAAAATTTAATATGTGTTTGTTTACAAACATAAACATTTCTCATCTTATAATATTTATTAAATTCAGATAATTTATCAGAAGCTAATTAATAAAAAAATAGTTTTTCATTGAGATATATAGGATTACATTTTTTTTTAAATTCTAATTATTTCTAAAAACTGAAACAAGAATATGGCTTATTTAAAAGGGGAACGCTAATGAGTGACCTTGGGGCACTTATTAGACAGCTAAATAAGGTGATCTCATAAAATAAAATAAAAGTGATTTATTTTTGTTACATATAATGCTTCAAAATGGCAGAAATCAAAGCAATGAGCACTTAGAAGTTAGATCATATATACAACCATCTCCTATATTGAAACACATAAAAACAAGGAGGATGGAAGAGGAAAATAGATTAATGGATCAGTTTGTTTTTTTAATAAAAAATTATTGAATAAATTAAATGGCATCATAAGGTCAAATTAGTTCAAATTAAAACAAATTCAAGGCCCATGTGGAGAAAAGGTAGATCTTATTTGTTTTTTTGGTAACGCGGAGTTAAAATTGATTTTGCGAGGTTAATTTTGGTTAAAAGTGAACTAAAAGTAAAGTTGTAATATATGTTTATTTGAATTAAATACATCAACTTTTATAAATTCAATTGTCTGTAATAAAAAAGACTGCGTGGAGTATAACATAAAAAACTTCAAAAAATGCATATTATAAATGATTCAACTTCAACTTAAAAGATACAAATCTCACATTTGATGTATGAAATTATTTCCGTTTTCAAATCACTCATATCACACTCTAAATATTTCATTCAAGATGTGAGATGATGTATTAAGAGTCTTACATTTAATGATATAAGACCTAAAAGTATATGTGTTTAAATGTGGTGAATAATTATTTTACAATAATTTTAAAAATGAGCTAGAGTGTATATTGAAAAAAATTCAAATATTACGTTTGAAAAAGATAAGGTATAGAATTAATTCGTTAGAGAGATAATTTTTATCATACAATTCGATTTTACAAAATTAAGTTAAAACTCAATATATAAAAAATTATATATACCAAACAAACACTAAAAGAATTTGGTTTTTGTACAATGATTGAAGTAGAGGTTTCTCATAGTCTCTTTACCTAGTTGGATGACAGCATATGTGTTTGATTGCAACAGTTTATCAGCTCCAATCAAAATTTATTTAAAAAATATTAATAAAAGACTTAGTTTGTGTAAAATCATTTATGCTATAGATTAAAAATATTTGATTTTAATAATCACAACTAACTATAAAATTACAAAGTATAATCCGTTGTGATTTAAAGATAAGCTAAAACTCTTTAGCTAGACAACATATAAAAGTAAAACTTTTTCAATAAAAGACAAAAACAAATGTTGCCGCAGATAGCAAGGTGCAATTAATGTTTTATTTTTTGGTATTTGTTGTGAATCAAGCCAGGTATTTCCCAACGGTTTTAAGGATGGAAGCTAAAGATACCGTTTTTCTCTTTCTCTACGAGCCATCCTTAAATTGCAATGCAAACACAAAGTAAAACAGGCTTGCAAATCAAACATCCCATCTCTGACACCAAATCATAACAGTAAATCCTGGCCTAGTTTCTTAATCATCTATATATCCTTAATCACACATGTAGGCCAAAAATGTTAAAACTACTACAAAATTAAAAATATATTATATGGTAATTAGGGCTAATTCATGATTTAATACTCATCAACATAAATAAATGACTAATTTTAAACAAATTTGAAAATTTTTGAATTTTTGATCTTGTCTATAAATAAAGTATAATCAAAGAAAATTGATATATTTAATTAAAATTTAAACTAAATTTTAAATATATTAAAAATTATTATTTCATTTTTATTTATATTTAAGACCGATACTCTAAATTATAATTAATATTTTTTAGTAAAATTACAATTTGATGACTTTTACGCTCTTCCATATTCTAGAAATATGATCAAGCCCTAGTTAAGGTCCTGTCTTGAAATAGAACCAGCAAATTAAGCTTTTTGAAAACAAAAAATGAAAAGAGAAAAAATTCTTCTTTAACCCTCCTTCCTCATATAGATATATATGGAGTTTTAGATCTTCACATGATCATTAGGGAGAAATTAAATGAGACAAATTTGTTTGTTTTGTTAATGTAATTCTGGAAAATAAAAAGAGTTAAAATTAAAGATCGGAACTTTACACTCCCATCAAATCTGGGTAATGAATAAAAATATTTATTTTATTATTATTTTTTTTAGAGCTTGCATATGTAAACTACTTTGAATCAATCATTAAATAATTTTTTTTTATATAAAAAGAGGAAATCAGAAATAGTAGTTAACTTGTTGAGGAGAATTATAAGCACTAAAGCACAGATCTTGCACAAAAAATTAGAAAGAAAACACTTTGTGCACAAAAACATGCATTATTAATATGTTTGCACTCATACACACATTCAAACATAAGAAACACAAGAGTAATATTACCATGAAGTGCTGCTGAATTCATAAAGCTTTCCATGGTTAGAGAAGATGATAAGAGCAACTTCAGCATCACAAAGAACTGAAAGCTCATAAGCCTTTTTGAGTATCCCATTTCTTCTCTTAGCAAAAGTAACTTGTCTGTTAATTTTGTTTTCTATCCTCTTTAGTTCAACTCTCCCTCTTCCCATTTTTTATTTTGGTTTTCTCTCTCTTGCTTGTGGAACTTCCTTTCCTATATTGGTTAAGAGATGAAAATACTTTCTTAAATGGTTTCTTTGTTTAGGGTATTAAAAGAATAGTGCAAGAGAAGAAATGTTAATCCCTGAAAATAGGTTGCCTTATATGTTTGTTTTTTAATCTTTGTACCTGCAGTGTAACAAGACTTTTCTCTTATGAGCCTGAATTTCAACCACTTTTGTTCTATAACTTGGAATATCCGTTATATTTTTATTAATAAATTTTTGTTTATAAAAAATATATATGCTACATAAAAAAAAATAGAAATTTTGTGTACAAATTAGATTTTTTTTAGAAGTATAGTAGAGTCCAATAAAAAGATAAATAATTGAGAGAAATATTGAGTTATTTAAAATTGATTTAATGAAAAAAAAATGGATCGTAATAAATATATAATAATACACTATATATATTAACTAATTTATAATTATTAATATTATTAACTTATAAATATTTATAACAACTTCATAACAATATCTAACACTTTAATTTTTATTTTTATTTTTATTTTTGAAAGGATCTGGCACTTTAATATAGTAACTTGTAAAATTGTATGTTGATGTTTTATTAGACAAAAAAATTGTTTTTTTTTTGTCTTAACCCTGATTACTAATTAAAAAGAAAAGACTTAAAAAATTAAGTATTAGTAAAAAAAATAATGAATTTCTACAAGAAAGAGTGTAGAGACATGATCACATGACAAACCAAAGCATCAAATATGTTGGCATCTGTAGAATGCAACCTATTTTTGACACTCTAAAAATATTACTAAAATAAAATAAAAAAGATACAAAAAAATTTGGAAGATTAGATTAAAACTCAAATAGAATATTAACTAAAAAATTTATTTATTTGTTATCTTAATTATTCACTCTATTTTATAATGAATGTCATTTTTAAAAAAATATTTATTTCAAAATCAACGCCGTCATTAATTTTCAATGTAATTTTACTTTTTATTTTTAATTATTATTATATACACTAGATCTATAACTATGCACAATTCCACTTCATCATATTAGCCAACTATAACACCTCGAAATATAATAAAACTGCTTAGCTTTTTTACTATTTCATCCAATTCCATTCCAGTTACGCTTGAATAATAAATATCGAGTTACTACATTATATCCTATGTCGTTACCATCAACTTCAACATTAGTACACAAGTCTACTAAAAATATACCACTATATTTAATCTTTAAATTAATTTATTTTTTATCATTTAAAAAGTATAATAACTAAATATTATTTATCAAAATATCAGTAAAATAAAATTTATTTTTTTCAAAATTTTGTTATTCATAATAAGGAAAATTGAATATATTTTACGATAAAATGTGTTAATGTTTATAAATAATGAAATAATGTTTTTTACTGTAACATAATTTTTTTAAAATACAAAAGTCAACAAATAACTATTTAATTCATAAAATTAATCATTATTTTATTATTTTAAAAAATAAATACTTTTCAAATATAATAGTTGTACGTGCTTTGCCATACGTGTCCTCTTCAACAAGGGAATTAATCTTTTTTACTTTTTTGGACAAGCATGAAGAGCACATGTTGCCTTCAAGAGGTTTGTTTTTTTTATTAACTAGAAGTTGTTTGACAAATAAGATTTTAGTAATTTAAACTTCACTTGAAATTAAATAAATTTAAGTTGACGTTTCAATTGAGATTTAAACTCGTATTATTTCAAATGACTCATCTTTAATTAAAATTTATTAATTATTGGATTGTATTGCATTGAATAGTATACGAAACAAATTTAAGATAAATTTTAAATTAGTTGTTATATTATTGTTTTGCTTTAGAAGAAAGTTTTATGTATTTTCTCAATACATAACTTTTTGATTTAGAAGTACCCACACTAAACTCGTCTTAAGCGGCATTATCCCCTTTTGAGATAGTGTCACATTATCATCAATATTATCCCAACCTTTCAAAATCCTTTCATAAAATTTTAAATCTTATACAAATTGGCATTTGAAGAGCATGTCACAAGCATCCAATAGCATTAATCTGACATACAAATTGGCATTTGGTGATTGGAAAATAAAAATACACTACTTTAATATAAACACAATTATAAATATACCTTTTCCAACCATTTTGAATGCATTATTAGTATCAATAATTTTTACACTATCTATTAATTATAATCAACAAATCCTTAAATAGAATTTATTTTCATTATTATTATTTTTTTAAATTACACATATAATTAGTTGCAGTAGCTGATGCACTTGAAGCAAATTGGAGGTTTCCCCAAAAAAAATAAAAATTTCATTTAATAACCCTACTACCATAAGTTTTTCCTGCTCCCATAACATACTAGGCTCACTTTTTTTTAAACAACAAATGTTAATATGCTAATTTGTTAATATTTGTTGGAAGAGTGAATCAAATTCGAGACCACTTTTCCACACCTTAACTCTCTCATCTAGTCAACAATTCAACATAACTTACATAGATCCATTCATCACACCCTACACATTCACCTTTTTACTTTTCAACTTTTTATAATTACCCTAATTTCTCTTTCTTAGTTTTCTTCCAAAGGTGTTTTCACTCTCCAATCAATATTTTCATACACTCTCTCTTAAATATACTCTTCATAATAGTTTTGTGCTATCCTCTCCTCCCACACAACAACATCAACTTTTTTTTTTCTCTTCTTATAACTATTACTTCTCTTTCAATATTTAAAATTTAAATGTTTCACTTAACATCAATTAATTTGCGTCTATTTGTGTATTCACTCACAATCAATATTTAAAAGGTTATGTTTTTTTGTTACTTTAATAATTTAATTTATGTATTTGAGTTTATCTATTCATTATAATAATGTATTTTGTAAAAATTTATAATTAAAATAGACTATTTTTTATCCACATTATTAGAAAATTTTGAATTCATCACTTATTAGTTGAAATATAATTATAGTTTTAAACTTTTACATCTATAGTGCTTGAAAAAACTCTGTATGTAAGATAAGGTTATTGCCATTTTTATTTGTTCAAAAGTCATAATTCATCATTTATAAGGTTTAACTCATTTGACAATACATACATTGTTAACTTGAATATTTTTCAATAGATTGATAGCCCAATGATTTTCAATAATAAAATGACATAATAAATTTGAATATTTTTCAATAGATTGATAGCCCAATGATTTTCAATAATAAAATGACATAATAAATTTGATAGGTTGCGTTGAATGGCGGAGTGAAGTGTCAACCCAACACTTATACACTAATTATCTTCTTTTTTTAATATAAATCATATACACTAGTTATCTAAATACTTGATTATTGCTAAAATTAAAGGGATTAATTAATATATATTAGTATAAGTTTAAGGAAATACCTTAAAAAAAAGTGTATGAGTGTGCAATGAAACCAACGGTTTGTCGCAGTAAAAGCATAGGGTGGTGACTGCTGCGTCAGCAAATGAAAGGAAGGCATCTTAAAACTGTCACTGCAGATATTATGACATGTCTACTTCTTAGTGGCCGATTCCAATAACTTAAATACAGTTGCACTCGTACAGACAAAACACAAATTTTGTGCTAAAATGATACGTAATCATGTTTTATGTTTTTTTTTTATACCAAAATTTTAGAGTGAGGAATGATGTTTAATTTAAAGTAGAGAAAATTTTAAAACTTAATATTTATAAATGATTTTGATTTATCCCCTTCATACACGAACATATTATTTTAGATGTTTCATATGTAATATGACTTTATTTGTAACTTTATATCATCAATAAATTATTAATTATTTTTTTGCATTAATATATTTTTATTTATTAATCTCCACTCATTTAACTACTGCGGTCACTCACTATTATTAGTAAGGCTTTTTAGTTGTTGATGTATTTAGTAAGGCTATTTTTTAGTGTAAAAAATGTATACAAGTCAAATAAACTCTTCTAATAAGATAGAGGGAGTAATGAGAAAGCAAATTATAGAACTCAATTAAGTCAAGTGGGACCACATGAGGCGATTTTGCTTTTTTGGTGATTACAAAAATGAGGCTATTCTTTTGAATTCATTTTTATTATAAAATATTATTATTAATAATACAGTGTAAGTATTTATTTTCCCGTACCTTGTCCTTTTTAAGAACAGTATTTGATAGTTGAGATGACAGCTCCACTTTTATGTGATAGTATTGATGATAGTGACACGCGGAGACATCGTTCAGCTGGCTGCATCCTTTTTTTTTTATCACAGCTGCATTTTACTTTACCATGTGCATTTTAGAACGGGAGATTGTTACTGTGATTTTGATCTAATAATAATTTTTAAAATAAGTCTAATTTAAAATATATCAATACCTAATTATAAATATTAGAAATAGTTAAAAAATAACTACTCTTAGTTAAGATTTGTTTGGTTAATTACATTAAAAATACGATATAAAAGTACATTATATTTTTATTTATATTTTTATTGTATAATAATTTTTTATATAATTATGATAAATTTTATTTTTTTCTTTAATTATTTTTCACTCTCAAAGTCTCAAGAATAAACGTTGCCAATAATTCATCCATACAATTAGAGACAAATTTATATATAAGATGATGAAATTTTTTAAACAAATTTTGTTTCCATAAGAGACTAAATTGACAGAACGAAACAACTTGAAATTTGTATTTAGCGATTCAAACATTTTTAGAGACTATTCGATTTGTACCTACAATTTTGAGAACCGCTGAAAAATAATGGTTATGCGTTTTATGAGTTTCAGTGGTACAAATGAAAGAGGTACATGAGTCTACTTTCATACTTGTTTGTCCTTACCGATCTGGGTCGGCCATGTGATGTGAGCTCAATGCTCAATTGAATTAATGCCACACTTCAAATATACTTATCTGGTTTTCGATCCTATGGCTATGGAAAGATATATATACTATGCTGGCAATTAATAAGGAAGAGGTGGTTGTAAAATATTTAATAAGAGGTTAATTCAAATAAACCATTTTCCCCTCTCAATTGTTTTATAGTTCTATGTGGTATGGAAATGTAATAAATAAATACCACAAGTGCATAATTCTTTGTTCAGATAATTATGATCTGATCATGTTGCCAAGGCAATAGGTTTTCGCTAAAAGGATGTTCTATTTATACCCAAACAATCCATCTATAATAACTTCTTCATTTCCCACATGATCGAATAGTTAATATCTAGATATGTTCTAAGTAGGGATAATAAATTAGTTAGTCTATTTAGCATGTCATTTTTTTTTAGAAAATTGAGATTTTTAACTTGTTAATGCTAATATGACTATCTCGCATAACTGGTTTTTGATTTAAGTCATTATTAATAAAAAAATTGAATAATATTAATAATAAATAAAATTAATTATATTAAGATTACAAATATTTATATAATCAATTAAATAAGCAACTAATTAGTATAAAATAACTAATTATCTAAAGTAATTAATT
Organism: Cicer cuneatum; assembly: GCA_037974295.1. Taxonomy (NCBI): domain Eukaryota; kingdom Viridiplantae; phylum Streptophyta; class Magnoliopsida; order Fabales; family Fabaceae; genus Cicer; species Cicer cuneatum. Next base: position 8,470,732 of record JBBPBO010001985.1, read on the forward strand.
AACCAATTAAGATATCTAACATCTCCTCACCCTATAATGTGTTTCTTACATTTCAAGCTTAGAAAATGTCAAAAAAAAATATTGAAAAGGATATTGATTATAAAGAATATGAAATGCCGAAATACATCGATTAAAGAATTTTCAAATGTCAGAAATAAATCGGCTAAAATATTTTGAATGTCGAAAATGCATTAGCTAAAATTTTTTGATATCGAAAAGTACATCGACTAAAAAATTTTTGAACGCTAGAAATACACCGACTAAGAATTTGTTTGGAAGATTTATTATTCTCTTGAAATAAGAACAAGAAATATTATAATGCATTTTTTTTTTTGTAGTAGATGTTGAATCAAATATTCACTTCCATGCGAGATCTTCTCTTACTTTTTTTTCTTTTGAACAAAATCTCATGCGCAACTTCTTGATAATTAGCTTAGATTTCTAATTGAGAATCCAATTGTGATTTTTTTTTTCTAGAAACAAGAACAATCTTTTTTTTTTGTTCATAAGTGTAGACTCTAGAGTTTATAATTTGATGCAAGATATGTGCTTGTTTTTTTTAATGCCAATTTGGCTAAAAAGAAATAATTTTGTTCCTAGAAGATGTTGGTTTTCTTGAAAAATCTAGAACAACTGCACTTGATTCCATACTTTTCCTACTCGATGAAAGTTGAAACAAGTTTAATATCAAAATATTAAAGGAGCCTTGGATCTTGATAATGTTTTGATGGCAAATATGTTGCCTTTAATGCTCATTATTTGATGGATTTTTTTTATCATCATCGTCATGATGATGATATAATATTCTAACTTGGAATTTGAGAGGGAAAGAGAAGAAAATGAAAAAAATAACTAGTTTTGAATGGTGAAAAAAAGAGGAAAATAAACAAATTGTGCAAAAATCAAATGGAAAAAAAAGAAAACAACAGAATAATTAGCTTTATGATACTATATTAAGATTCTTGATTTAAGTCATTAATAAGAGATAAATAAAAAGAAGAAAAAAAGTAAATTGAATAATATTGATAATAGAGTGGGTTAATTATATCAATGTTACAAACATTTATATAATCAGTTAGATAAAAAACTAACTAACGTAACTAACTACTCAACTTAACTAATTAATCAACTAAGATATCTAAGAAGACGAAAAAATTGCCTATCAAGTCATAATTACTTGTCAATTCACAAAATATTAAAATACTTTGTTAAGTTTGTGTGATTTTAGCATTATATTTCTAATTATTTGTGAATTGTTAGACACATTAACATTGTTATTTTAGTTTTTTTGTCGGCTTATTCTATATTTTTGGACGATATGAATATTTCAATGATAATTTCTATATTTTTGTTATAATATCTGATTTTATATTTTAGTTTCTTATAACGGTCTTTAATTTTATTTTACATAGTTTTTTTGAATTTATTAATTAATAAATTTTAAAAAAAAATTTGAAAGGACGACGCACTTGTCTCGCCTTAAAAAGAAGCATGTTGGAATTCTCAATCCTTTAACATTAGTCGACCCATTTCGTCCCTTTTTAGATAGAATGAGACGAATTAACCTATTTTACGATCCGTACTTCTAAATCACACAAAGTAAAGTTATTTTTACAAAGTATATGTCAATTAATAGTGTTTGTAGATTCATTAACAATGTATTTTTAATAAATTTTACATTAAATTATAATTTTGTTGTTTGAAGTTATCTTTAAATTTTACTTTATCATCTTAATTTTTTTCTTCTCATTTTGGTTGGTTAGATTTCTTATTGTTCATCATACTTATATTGTTTTTTGTGAATTTAGGAGGATTTTAGGCTAACCAGTTCCCAAAACTATCGCTAGCATGTTTGGATTTTCGATTGCAGCCTACAAACTCACGCAGAATGGAAATTTGTAGTTGTAGTTTCTCCATTGACTTGATTTGAGAGGTGGTTTCAGCATAAATTTAAACATGGGTCGTGAAATTGGAACGCAAGTAAAATTTTGGTTTTAATCCGAAGTTAACGTGAGATCCGTGCTAAGCACAGAAAAAATATTTACTAATAAAATATTTGTAGAATCTTAATTTTATAAAAATTTAAGTAAAAAATATATATCATTAAGTATATTTATACATATTTATTAATATTATTGTTTATTATAAGAAATATTATAATTGCAATAATTTTAATTATTTTAGAAAAATATGTTAATAATTAGGGAAAAGTGTCTCTCACAAAAAATATCATTCATATACGTTGCAAATATTAACCGATTAATTACAAAAATAGAATTAGTTATGATTCAAATTTGAGTTCTGTTAAATGATTCATTTTTAACTAAAGATTATTAAATATTTCGGTTCAAATTCATGGTTATTGTACCATTTAAATTCACGTCAAATCGATTTGTTTTTTACCCTCATATATTAAAGAATTATTTTTTGTGTGACAAATTACAGAATAAAATTTAAACACCTTCAATTATTTTTTTATTTAAAATTATACTTAAATGATCTAGAAAAATTAGATGAAAATAGATCTTAATTTTAAGTTATACCTCTATCGTAATGTTAAATTCAATTATATATATTAAGGTATGTTATAAACATTGTAGGTTTTTCATATCATACACGTAGATGATTTATGTATTAAAAAATATTATATGATATATACATTCAAAACATTGAACAATTAACAAAATTGTAAACCGTGGGTATCATTTCTGTTAGTATTACTGATGCACTATCCATTCATCTTAAATTATTTTTATCAAAAATAAAAAATTAATGTTTGAAACATTATGAATACAAATTTTTATGAGAGTAGTTATCGTGGAGAGATTATTTTAAGGCAATTATAAAGCAAAATATTAAAAATTTGATAACTACTACTAAAATAATGATAATTGTAAATAATTATAGTAATTAAATTGAAAAAATATTTCAGGAAAAACAAATATTTAGTTTCTAACTATCAATTAAGAACTTTTTTTTTAGAAAGTGTGAAATAAGATTTGGACTATAACATTTTGTATTTTACAAACAAAAGTGAAAAACTTTTTTTCCTCAAATTTTTGTGAAAAGTTATAATATTTCAAGTATAAAAATATACTTTCTTTAATTTGATACATATAATTTCAAATTTGTGTTGATCAGAGTATCAAAAAATGATATAATAATATAAATAAATATTTGTAAAAATTACATTTTTTTATTTAAATTTAAGAATTTAATTTGTATACACTTATCACTATGAAAAGTTTTTACACAGTAGTTAAATTATTAATAATATTTAATTTTTTTTTTCTAATTACTTATAAAGTCACTTACATGATTGGTCATGATTTATCTACTTTGTAAACTTTTTATATTATCGACCGAAATATAATGAATTGGTAAAACATATTTTTTTAAATAAAACTTGTGTACACATCTATCCTAGTCCTATTTATTAACATTTTAATCTTAAATTCATTGTACTTATAAGGAAACAAATTAACCAATAGATTATTAAATATTAATTTATTTTCTAGTTTTGAATTAATTTTTTGGTAATCCACTTAGCAATAATCAATTGGGCATGAAATAAGAAAATGTATTGACCAAAAATGTGTAATATATGGGGGTTTGTCTAATACGAACCTATCAAATAGGGGTTCAAAGATAGTTTCTTTTTTACTAAGTAGATATGTTTCTTTTGTAAAAAAGAAATGTAGTTATAATATTTTTCTTAAATTAATTCTTTTTTTATATTTATTTATTTAGTCTCAAATAATGATATGACAAAAAAATTAAAGGAGTTTAAATTTGTAGTTTTGATAGGTATTTTATTTCTTATATTAATGAGGCTCTTGGTCCTACACACACAATCTTTTTGCGGCATTCTCTAAATGTCTTCTATGAATCATGTATTTTTTTTTTAACATAAAAATCACCAATTTTTTTTTAAAGACCAAAATAATTAAATTAAAAATATATTCTAAGCATTAGGTGTGCATAGAATATAAAATACAAAAGTGTTACAAATATGACAACCTCTCCAACAAAAAAGGAGTCTCAAACCAACGTAAAAGACATATTACAGTTGGAACATATAATAGAATGTTAACACAATTGAACAAAATCACAATGGAATCATTTGCTTCTAAATTTCAGCCAACACCACAAAATAACTTTGATATTCTCCAAGACTCGATCAACGATAAAGGTTGTTAATAAAAACCTAATTCCTCAATTTTTATATTAATCAAATTGATGCTGATCAAATAAGATTCAATACTTAATGACTTTTCCTTCCTCGCATCCCTAGACTGCTAAATTGAATTGTGTGATTTAGAAGAGCACACCGAATATTCCATCACCTTTAGAACAACTCTCACACTACACTGATCATAGCCCCATAGGACAATCAAAGAATAAATGATGCACGTCTTCATCCCCCCCTCCAAGCTGCTAAATTGAATTGTGTGATTCAAAGCAAAATTCAGAAAAGCACACTGAATATTCCACCACTTCATAATAACCCTCATGTTACATTAGTCATAGTCTCGTGGGACAATCAAAGAACAAATGATGTGCGTTTTCATGCGCTAAACACACACAAAAAACCTTGAGTTCACATCTAGAGAACCTCGCTTCAATTAGTTATCCTTTGTGGATAAATGATTGAGAAAGAACTGTCATGTAAAAAGAGACACCTTTAAAAGTACCATTTTATTCTAAATAACTTCAGACGATAGATGAATTTCAGCTTAGACGATAAATAATTAAATTAAAAATATATTCTAAGCATTAGGTGTGCATAGAATATAAAATACAAAAGTGTTACAAATATGACAACCTCTCCAACAAAAAAGGAGTCTCAAACCAACGTAAAAGACATATTACAGTTGGAACATATAATAGAATGTTAACACAATTGAACAAAATCCACAGTGGAATCATTTGCTTCTAAATTTCAGCCAACACCACAAAATAACTTTGATATTCTCCAAGACTCGATCAACGATAAAGGTTGTTAATAAAAACCTAATTCCTCAATTTTTATATTAATCAAATTGATGCTGATCAAATAAGATTCAATACTTAATGACTTTTCCTTCCTCGCATCCCTAGACTGCTAAATTGAATTGTGTGATTTAGAAGAGCACACCGAATATTCCATCACCTTTAGAACAACTCTCACACTACACTGATCATAGCCCCATAGGACAATCAAAGAATAAATGATGCACGTCTTCATCCCCCCCCTCCAAGCTGCTAAATTGAATTGTGTGATTCAAAGCAAAATTCAGAAAAGCACACTGAATATTCCACCACTTCATAATAACCCTCATGTTACATTAGTCATAGTCTCGTGGGACAATCAAAGAACAAATGATGTGCGTTTTCATGCGCTAAACACACACAAAAAACCTTGAGTTCACATCTAGAGAACCTCGCTTCAATTAGTTATCCTTTGTGGATAAATGATTGAGAAAGAACTGTCATGTAAAAAGAGACACCTTTAAAAGTACCATTTTATTCTAAATAACTTCAGACGATAGATGAATTTCAGCTTAGACGATAAATAATTAAATTAAAAATATATTCTAAGCATTAGGTGTGCATAGAATATAAAATACAAAAGTGTTACAAATATGACAACCTCTCCAACAAAAAAGGAGTCTCAAACCAACGTAAAAGACATATTACAGTTGGAACATATAATAGAATGTTAACACAATTGAACAAAATCACAATGGAATCATTTGCTTCTAAATTTCAGCCAACACCACAAAATAACTTTGATATTCTCCAAGACTCGATCAACGATAAAGGTTGTTAATAAAAACCTAATTCCTCAATTTTTATATTAATCAAATTGATGCTGATCAAATAAGATTCAATACTTAATGACTTTTCCTTCCTCGCATCCCTAGACTGCTAAATTGAATTGTGTGATTTAGAAGAGCACACCGAATATTCCATCACCTTTAGAACAACTCTCACACTACACTGATCATAGCCCCATAGGACAATCAAAGAATAAATGATGCACGTCTTCATCCCCCCCTCCAAGCTGCTAAATTGAATTGTGTGATTCAAAGCAAAATTTAGAAAAGCACACTGAATATTCCACCACTTCATAATAACCCTCATGTTACATTAGTCATAGTCTCGTGGGACAATCAAAGAACAAATGATGTGCGTTTTCTTGCGCTAAACACACACAAAAAACCTTGAGTTCACATCTAGAGAACCTCGCTTCAATTAGTTATCCTTTGTGGATAAACGATTGAGAAAGAACTGTCATGTAAAAAGAGACACATTTAAAAGTACCATTTTATTCTAAATAACTTCAGACGATAGATGAATTTCAGCTTCGACATTCGACACTAGCATATGGTACATCTCTTGAACCACATACTCATTGTTGTGACCTTTGGACCAAATCCAAAAATGTTCTAAAATCACCAAGTAATCATGAAAAATGAATCAAACTCAATCAAATTATCTTAGTAACAATGAGGAGACATGATTACATTTGACGTGGATTTAAATGCTGAATTTTTTTTTGAAAAAAAGTGAAGATGCTCAACACATTTTTGGCAAAAAAATAAGTCACATTCATTTGTTAGATTTGAATATTGGCGTAATTGAAAATTGTGCTCTCGGTCTCAATATTATTCCAGATTTTCCATAAACACCATCCGAATTCCCCAAAGCCAACTTTCATTTGATTTAAACCAAGAGTTATATAGGTGTTTGGAGATGATAATAATTGAATGGTGCATATAGCATTTGCACCGTTATATTTTTTGGTCAATATGGATTAAAAGGTACAAGGCCCAAATACAAACGGCACATACAACTTATTCCATGGGCTCATATAGGTCTCTTTGAAAGGTAGATTCCTTTTTTTCGAGTCGAAAGCCGTTTTAATCTCTCACGAAAAATATGAATGATAGATCAGTGCTTGGTAAAATCTCCACTTTTTTCTTCAATCTTAAAAGGATAAGATTTATTGAACTCTAAAGGACCAAAAATGTTACTTTTATATTTTGTCCTAAATTCATATATACTCTTGGATTTACACAAATATATTTAAATATTAAATATTTGTTTCTGTATTACTATTGTTGATTGCATTGTGTTTCGAAATTTTAATTTATTTTAATATTGTAATAATTAATCCAACTGTCATTTGGATTATTATATCATAATCTTTTTTATTTTGAATTTTTAATTGTCGTTACAATTATTTTTTTTGGTAGTACTATAATATTTTAAAATTTGAAGTTATAATCGTTGGTAAATATTATCTTTTGAATTTGATAGTTCAAATGTTTGTTGTCTTATGAAAGTGAACAGGTTTGAAGAAGAAGTTGTAGAATTAGAGTTGTCGTTACCGATCAAAAGTTTGATTATATATTTAGTAGATTTTTAATCACAATTAAGTCTCATAAAAATAAAAGTATTAATTTAATCCTTTATAAATTTGAATATACAATTTTAATCCTTTAAAAATAAAAATTTGAATATACAATTTCAAATATTTTTATTATATATTTAAATTATTAACAAACACTTTTGAGATATTTAATAACATTTATTTTAAGATATATTGTTTTTTAAAATTTTCTTAACGACGGATGGAGATAATATTGGAATATAAAATGCATTGCCGCCGTGGAGCATTGGGGACCACATTCACGGACTGTTTGATTCGTTAAATTTATAAATGACGTCTCCTTCAAAACGAAAACAAACAAAATATTAAAGTTTTTTTTTTTACTAAAAAATATTAAAAGTTATAACTCTTGGAGTCTTTGGTCCTTGGCTCCTTGTTGTGCAAGTCTCTGTGTGTATTTCCAAATTCATTTATTTTTTTGTTGTTAACAAAGTCAATTATTTTATATAAGCGTACAATGAATTACAATATGCGTCACTTTCAAAATAATAATTTCATGAAATTGTTTTCATCAATTTCCCGTATATTTTTTAATAATATAAATATAATATTATTTTAGAATAAAATATAAATATTAATTAAAAAAATAAAAAGACTTGACCTCGAACTACATTATTAAGTGGAAAGGGTGGTTTAATTTGGGTAGTAGTAGTTGAGAGAAATGAACGTCTTAAGAGGCGAAAGAACACCTCTCTTGGAGGCTGAGCGCGGTGTAAGTCAATTTATCCTCCTCATCGTTATTATTCAGAAATGAAACCACCCTCACCCTCACCCTCACCCTCGTTCATTTTATCATTGCTATTATTCCACTATTTTATTTATATTTACATAGTAATATTAATGGGGAGTTACACTGTGCACTGATAATTAAAAATTGTCTGAAGTTTTAATACAACTTGCCAGAAATGCTTCTATGCTTCTACTTCACTTTTGTTGTTTAAAGGCGGTTGGTTACATGTCTCTGAATCTTAATTCATGATTATTATTGGTTATGCAATTATTATGTACAATAGAAAAACTGTGAAAAAAATACTTTGTACAACTCTAGTATTCTATAATTTATTTTCCATATATTATAGGGAAGGGGAAAGAGACAAGATGATGCCACTGCAGATCAAGTCTCCGACCTTGAACATGGCGATGCAGTGCCGGTCGGTAATATTGGATTACTTCTTCTCAAAATATTATTATTACTATTATGAACAATTGCTAATTTTGTGCATTAAACTTTCAGGCTGCAAATGTGGGATTCTTTAGAGTGTTTTCACTTGTAAGTGGTCACTGGCCTATCTTTACTTTAGATTTATTGCTGCTGCCATATTTTTATTAAGATTGTTAAAAGTTGCTTCTTTTTTCTGTTATGAAAACTAATCACAGGCAAAACCTGAGGCTGGAAAGTTGGTGATTGCTACGGTAGCTCTGTTAATTGCGGCCACATCAAGTATCTTAGTTGTATGCATCATTTACTCTCTCTCTCACACACATATACACACTTAAAGTTACATCCACACAATGTATATTACGTGGATTTTGTAGAGGTGCTTAAAGGCTATTTTTTATGAACATGGAAATGTTTCTGCTGCAGCAAAAATTTGGTGGGAAGATAATTGACATTGTATCAGGAGATATCAGAACTCCTGAGGAGAAAGATGCAGCATTAGATGCTGTCAAGAACACTATACTACAAATCTTTATGATTGTTGTCCTTGGGTATGTATGATCCTTTGATCAGTTTCAAACTGAGGGTGTAGTTTTATGAATCTTATGATTTTTTATATGTGACATGAATTTCCTTGGGTCTTAAATGGTTCCCTGAGTTTTATGATTTTTACAGTTCAGTTTGCTCAGCACTTCGAGCATGGCTTTTTTATTCTGCCAGTGAAAGGGTTGTTGCACGGCTGAGGAAGAATTTGTTCAGTCACCTTGTAAACCAGGTAAAACAATATTGTCATAATGACCTCTAGTACTGTTTCTCTTCAAATGTGTTACTTTTAGTAACTTGGAGAGTAATTTGTTTTCAATTTTTGCAGCTTTTAATTAGTAATTACCCTTTGCCCACATTAAATGCTTGTTTATTGATTTATGGATGATGGGATTTCAGGAGATAGCCTTCTTTGATGTTACTCGAACCGGGGAACTTTTAAGTAGGCTATCTGAAGATACACAGATCATTAAGAATGCTGCAACTACCAACCTCTCTGAGGCCTTAAGAAACTTGTCAACTGTATTTATTGGTCTCAGCTTCATGTTTGCAGTATCATGGAAGTTAACATGTGAGTAATATGGTCTCAGCTTCATGTTTACAACATCCGATTTTTTCATCCAAGATTTACCCTAACTTATGCTCTCTCTCTCTCTTGACAAAATCTTATAGTGTTGGCTTTGGCTGTTGTACCTGTTATTTCTGTCGCTGTTCGTAAATTTGGTCGCTTCCTGCGTGAACTTTCTCATAAAACTCAAGCTGCAGCTGCAGTAGCTTCTTCAATTGCTGAGGTATGCCTCTCCCATTAAACAGATTTAAACAGCTCCAGTTTTTCTCGTAGGATGAAAAATCGCTGACAGATTTTAATTTTGTCTGTGTTGCTTAGGAATCCTTTGGTGCAATAAGAACAGTCAGATCTTTTGCTCAAGAAGATTATGAAATAGAACGCTACTCTGAGAAAGTTAACGAGACTCTAAATCTTGGACTCAAACAAGCTGTGAGTTAGTCATTTATATTTTGATCCATGAGCTTGTGTTTTGATTTATTGCCTTCACAACCTTTAATCTTATCTACTTTGTGATGCAGAAAGTTGTTGGACTCTTTTCTGGAGGTCTTAATGCTGCATCTACACTTTCAGTTATTGTAGTTGTTATATATGGAGCTAATTTGACGATCAAGGGTGCCATGACCTCGGGTGATCTTACATCTTTCATTCTTTATAGTCTCTCAGGTATGTTCATCTTTCTATTTTTTCCTTTTTCACGTAAAAGAATCCTTATTCACAATTAAAGTATGTTAAGATGCTAGTTGCTTTCCTTTTTGATTCATTTCAGTGGTGATTTTATCTGTTGTATTCGAATTGCGAGTTATGTACTAACGTTGACTGAATTACTTTGCCTTGTAGTTGGATCTTCTATATCTGGTTTGTCGGGATTGTATACCGTAGTTATGAAAGCCGCAGGTGCTAGCAGAAGAGTATTTCAACTTATGGATCGTGCCTCATCCATGCCTAAGTCGGGAGAAAAATGTCCTCTGGGGTCAGTTATATACTTTCCTTAAATATGTTTTAAGCATTAGCTTAGTGTTAAAGAGAAGTGAAAGTTTATAAATTCAAGAAGAAATCCTAACATAGGGTGGAGTAAAAAAGTGCTAAGCATCTATTTCACTCTTCATTTTATAATATGAATTTCAAATCGTTGCATAAATTACATATACCCCTGTTCAGCTTAAAGTGTTTTCTATACAAGATAGTTAGATAGGTGATCTCTTAAAAATGAAAAGTGATATTAAATGTCTATTATTGTAGTGATCAAGATGGGGAAGTGGAACTAGATGATGTGTGGTTTTCATATCCATCACGTCCTAATCATATGGTGCTCAAGGTAGCTGTTTCCTTTTAGTTTTATGTTCTTCAGTTCTGGTTATACAACTTAAGAAGTGAATAATTGACAAAATACATCACGCAGTTCTTTAAGTTATTTAATTGTATCGGATCAGTCTTTTAAGTTTTTTTTTCTTTCTCAATTAAATAATTAAAATGAAGTATAATTCTCTGTTCATTTTAGGGTATTACAATGAAACTGCAACCTGGCTCAAAGGTTGCTCTTGTTGGTCCAAGTGGTGGCGGAAAGGTTAGTCCATATTTTCTTGTGATCATCTTCTCTTTTTCCTTTCTTCCTGTGTTTGTTTTGACAGCTCATCATTCCACAAGGTTCTTATTTAACATGCTTGGATAGAAGCATAGAAACAAAGTTACAGTGAAGTGAAAGCAAAAGATATCATGCGCATTAACTTGTTTCTTGTTTGTGCAGACTACAATTGCAAACTTAATTGAAAGATTTTATGACCCAACCAAGGGAAAGATTCTGGTGAATGGGGTTCCTCTGGTAGAAATATCACACCAACATTTACACAGAAAGGTATTTTCTTTGTTTGTTTTATAAAATATTTGGTGCTTAAAATAGTTTTCTTTCTATTTACTGCCAAGCACTGTAAACACGGATTAATAATTCGGCACAAAAGTAGCTGTTCCGCCATGTAACCATGGTTTAATAAGACATGCCTATGATATCAAAAGAAATTGAACCCTCCAAAATTTAGTTTCTTTTGCGGTTTCGACAACTAAAACAGTTTGCTTCTGTATTTGCAGATCAGTATAGTGAGTCAAGAGCCTACACTCTTCAATTGTTCCATAGAGGAGAACATAGCTTATGGATTTGATGGCAAAATTGACGCCGCCGATATTGAAAATGCAGCTGTAATATTTAATGTCTTCTTTTCTTTCATCAATGAGACACCTCTCTCCCATCTTTCATTTGCTCATGATTGGCATGTAATTGAATGCAGAAAATGGCCAACGCGCACGAGTTTATATCGAAATTCCCCGAAAAATACAAGACCTTTGTTGGAGAGCGAGGAATAAGGCTTTCAGGAGGACAGAAACAGAGAATAGCAATTGCTAGAGCCTTGCTTATGGACCCAAAAGTTCTCCTACTGGATGAAGCCACAAGTGCCTTAGATGCCGAAAGCGAATACTTAGTTCAGGCAAGTTAACACATTAGTTTCTCTGAGTTTATTTTTCCAGCTACATGAACATGTAAAATCTTCTTATCATTCTGTTTTGCTTAATAAGCTAAAAGATGTTATGGATATGGTGCAGGATGCTATGGATTCTATCATGAAGGGAAGGACAGTTCTAGTCATTGCTCATAGGTTATCAACTGTTAAAACTGCTAATACTGTTGCAGTTGTTTCTGATGGCCAAATAGTCGAGAGTGGTACTCACGACGAGCTTCTCGACAAAAATGGCGTCTATACTGCATTAGTCAGGAGACAACTACAAACAACAAAAACTGAAATCTAATCTATGCATAGCAAACAATGAATAACCGTTGCCACGATATTTGTGAGAATACTCTAGTCTGCCGCACATGATGCTTTGAGACACAGATTCCTTGGAAGGTCCTCATCTGTGGTTGCCATTTTCAGCATTATGTTTATCAAGAAATAGTAGGTGCTAGTCATGAATTATCCCCAAATTCTGAAGTCAAAATATTGGTCCTTATATTGAGCGTCATATTTCTGGGAACTTGGTTTGAGCAAGTTTGCCTGGCATAATTTAACTGAAGTTAGCTTTGCATGCTTGTCTATCACTATAATACCCATAACATATATCTATACTATATATAGAGAATCAATGAGTTTTTTTTTTCTTTTTCTTTTCAATTTTATCTTTTATTGAAATTATTTTATTTATAATTTTATCTTTCTTTTTTTGAGACAAAAATTTATCCTTCTTTATAAAAAAAATTATTGAATTTTTTAAAATATCTATACCTATATATAAAATAATACAAGGTTTTTGTATAATTTTTTTTCTTCCAATTTTATCATTCATTTAAATTATTTTATTTACAATTTTATCATGTATAATTAATTAAATAACTGTTTTTTTAAATAATTGTATAAAATTTTATAATTTCTATTACTTTTATGGAAAAACGATCATCCATGTGGTATAACATAAAAGTAATTTTAAAAGTATATAAGTGTAACTATCAATTTGCACATAATTTGTGAATCAATATTCAAAATATAATACACCAATAACAAGCTTGGCTATGCACAACTTCTAGAGTGCAAATGTGTACCTACATGCATCTCGTGAGGTTTTGAGTTCCTGCCAAGCCAATTATTTAAATAATTATGTTCCAACACGATTTCTTTCTTTTGGAGTCACCGTGTTTCTTTTGCATATTTTTAAGTTGAAGATGTCTAAATAAAGAAGAATCCAAATTGACCAAAATTATGCCATGTAGGAATATCACGTTGTTTTTTAGTTTCGTGAGAACAGAACTTCGTAATATAAAGTATTTTTCATTTAGAAAAAAACTTTTGACATATACATTTTGTAACAATATAATTTTCTTTCACTTTAAAAACTTGTGTATTATTAGTGTACAAAGTTCAAATAAAATATTTTGATTAATTCGAAGACGGATTTACGATTAAATGAAAAAGAAATCCTTATAATATTTATTTTCCATAAAAAAAAAAATGTACTTTAGTTTTTTCCAAATAAACGGGATGGGCACATGGCAACGTAAGATGAAACCGTGAAAGAAAATGCAGAGTTTAGTTCGCAGACTCACGGCGGTGACACGCCATCATCAACACCAGCCCAACCTCTCATTCATTTCACAGACTCACCGTATTTCCTACACTCGTCCTCAACCTTCACATCTAAGAGATCACAACATTTCCTCCTCCTTCGCGACTCATCATTTTCACTCATGGCGCTCCCTTTCCACCAAAATTCGCTCCTCTCTCTCCCAACCTATGGTCGTCGCCTTCACTTCGCGAAACTCTCTCTCCACTTTTATCTCCAAAACCCTCCTACACCGCAGCCTTCCTAGAGTTGTTCATTTTCGTCCACAGAGCTACAATTTCAACCAAAATTATAATTCTTACCGTCGTGGTTGGTAATTTTCCGTGAGATTCTCTCTAATACGGGCACCGTATCTACTTCACTTTTTTTTATTTTGTAGTTTACAATCCTCATTTTCACCCTTAATCTTGTGATTATATTTCGGACTTTAATTTTAATTAGGGTTTATGAGGTTTTTGCTTGTATATATATTTTCATCTAACTTAATTCTTATGCTTATTAGCATTTGCTATTTTTACGCTTTAATGTAGTAAAGTTCAAATTTTGTATCCATTGTAGCCTGATCTTCCTATACTTGTAATGTGTTTGTCTTACTGTGGTTTACATTTATGCACAATAGTTTTGTTGTTTCTTTGACAAAATGTTTGTGGCTTATTTATGCTTTGGGAAACTCTGAATTTCCTTGCCATTTTCTCCTTCCATAGTGGCATACAGATGAAATTATTTCCACCAATAATACTATGCAGAAAAGCCATGATTTTTATTATCCGCGTGTTTAGACTGCTTACATTTACGTGGTATTTCAATAATATATTCTCTCCTTTTTGCAGGAGATCATGGTTGTACGGGCTAACACCAAATGATATGGTTCTGGGCTTGATTGTAGCTAATGTGGCTGTTTTTTTATTTTGGAGGATAGCAAATGAAAAGTTTATGCTAAATAACTTTACTGTGAGTTTCTTGATTTATAAAGTTTACGCTAAATACTTGTAGATTTATTTGCCCAACCTTTGCTTTGTATGTAACTCCCACCTGTCATATCCATATGGGTTTATCAAATGTTTCTTAGGAAAGTCGTCAATAGGATTGTAGTGTTACAAGGGTTATGATATATTAACTATTGCTTTGCTGATGTATATCAGTATTCTTACCTTATTTATTGAGGATAGAAAGAGAAAATACAATATTTTTATGCTTTAAACAATTCCTAATAGCCAGAGTATCCTAATTTTCTAGTGGAAGTTTATTTTTTGGAGATACTATGAGACACTCAGACCAAATTCATGCCTGATGCATATAGATTAGTGTAAAGTAATAATGATTACTGGATTGGCACTTTACCAGCTGTTGAGGGATGGAGTTGGTAAATGTGTTGTTTTGATGTTATTCTCTGTGTGGATTTTACTTCATCTAGAGTGCTGATTCATTTATTTTTTGTTAACAGATCTCTTTGGACAATATTAAAAGTGGACGCATGCACACTTTGATTACCAATGCATTCAGTCACGTAGATTCCTGGCATTTGATTTCCAACATGATAGGACTCTACTTCTTTGGAGTGAATGTGCGCTTCCTTGTTCTTGAATTGTATTTTTTATCATTATTTCTCTCTCATCTCTTCATTTTTTTTTCTCCTTTTCCTTATCTTAGTAATATTTTGTTTTGGGTTGGTATGCAGACTCTGATTCACCAAAAAAGCAAAGAATATTATGTCACGTGGTTATAAAATTTGGAGTCTGATATTTAATCTGAAATGCAATAGTTTTGACATGAAACACATCATATCATGAAGTTCTTTGGTATTCTAGATTATCAGGCATGTTCATTTGGGTGGCACTTTCATATTTTCTGTCACTTGAAAATTGTTTGCATCACTTCACTCATCACATGATTATCTTGAATATACTGAATATAAATCTAATAATCACGCAGTGAGCTTTTTAGTTATAGATAGTATTTTTGTTTCAATCATTGTTGGATTTAAACTTTACGCACAATGCCAAAATCAACTTTATATCTTGCTATATGATGCCATTTCATGTGTTCTCTTTGATTTTCTGTGTTATGACAGGATATACCTATTTCGTATTTTTGTTTTTCATTTTATTGGCTTATGTACTTGTTCTGATTAATTAGTTTCACTCATTTTATAACTTATTTGTATCACTGTTATTAGGTGTGAAATATAAGAAGAAAAACCCCTAATATGTGGAATATAGACTTTGTAGTTTAAGGAGTTACTACGTAATACTATATATTGGGAATTTTAGTACGATGATCCAATTTGAAGCTATCTAGCACTGACTCATACACCTGATATGAAACGAACACTTCAACACTACTAATATAAAAAAATAGGACATTGACACTGATACATATTTATTTATTATAGTTATATAAAATATGAACGTCATTTTTTTAAAAAGTCTAAATTTAGAATCAAATTTTGAATACGCATCTAAATTAAACAATTTATTTCATTACAAAAGAATTCTAAAACAATATATGTTATTCTTTTATCGTCATACATTCATCTACTACCAAAACTCTAAAAATGATATATATATATTGCAGAAGATGAAGATGTGTTTATGTGAAAAGATGTGCATATGGGATAATTTTCAAATGTTGTTTTAACAACTAATATTACTTTTAAAAGCTATTTTGTTCTAATTTTTTTAGGAAAAAATTAGGACAGATGTCCATTATTACCATAATTTGTACATGTTTTTTTCCTCTGCAACCAGTTATTTCTACCATTATCTTCATTAATCTTTAACTCTTTCCAATTGGGCTTTGAGCAGATTGGAAGTAATTTTGGACCTGCATTTCTGCTGAAGCTATATCTTGCCGGCGCAGTTGGTGGTTCTGTTTTCTTTCTGGTGCATCAAGCCTACAAGGCTCAAACATCAAAGGTCCAGTGACGATTAGAATTTTAGAAAGGACACAGCCTGTCCACCAATTCTAACACTTTCTTTTTTAAAAAATTCTGGGTGAAAAAAAGGAACAAAATCTTGATTTGAAGCCGATAAGCTAGAAAAGTTAGTAATTAATATGCTAATTCTTCAATCTCAAACCTTTGATATATGAATTTCTCAATTTTACTTTCATTTTGCTATACCTATAACCCTTAAAAGTTTTAAAGTTTTGTTGTTTTTTTTGTTGAAATATTTATTGTTTAGTATACAATGATAATAAACATTTTGTAGCTAAGAGGCCTAGTGTATATTTTGTTAACATATGAGCAAAAGTTAATGTATATATTCTTTTTGGAACTTATACGTCTTTTGGCTGAAATACTTTGAAAGATGTGAAAAATCCTTATCAACATTTTATTATTGAGTTTTAACGTTTCTCTGCATTTTGTTTGCAACAGGGCTGGAGGGCCATCAACCCTTCAATGGAATTAGCGTTGGTGAGCTCTTATAGTAACTCTTCTATAACCGGCTTCTTTTCTTTTGGGAGTGTAGGATGCGTTTTGCAATTATTGATGTTCTTGGTTTCACTAGTCAATTATGATTTATGAGCAATGTGTTTTGAGGGAATGGTTTCTACTTTTAATCTGTGTTGATTTCCTTGAAGACCCTTCTACTTTTTTGGTGTGCCATTCAACATTTTCATTTCATTTTAGGTTCGAAATGATGTTTCGACTTTCGATTCCCTCTGGCATACACCATTGTGTAAATATGTTTTTATGGCCTGCTGGCATCAATCAAGTATATGCTGACTAATTGACGTCATCAAGTTCTCCTAGTCGCAGAAATATCAATATTTGTCCGTCTTTAAAAAAAACATATAAAAATTGCTTCTATGAAATTATAGTTATTTTTTATCACTTACAGCATTAGTTGAAGTCATATTAATTAAACCAAAACTTGCTGATGATTAGGGGGCAAGTGGAGCTGTGAATGCAGTTATGCTGCTTGACATATTCCTCAATCCAAGAGCAACTTTGTACTTGAACTTTGTTATACCAGTTCCTGCGGCGTTGCTGGTAAGCTGTTCTATACCTTATGCTAGGTAAAAACACTGAAATTTGTTAGTCGGAGACTCACATATCCTTTTCTTCTGTCTTGTAAATTATGGTTAATCAAGGGAATCTTTTTGATCGGGAAAGATATGCTGAGGATGATAGAGGTATGGTGGACTCTGTCAAACTTATAAATTATCATGTTTTCCTTTTTTCATAACATTTTCCATGTCAATTAGCTTAGTCGTCCAGAAAGTATCAATTATCAGAATCATAACTACTTATGCAATGACATCACCGTAATTTCTACAAATTTTGAGATTTAGCATACCATAAATTATCAAATTGATGTCATACAGTAGGTCTGTTCGATGCTATGAAATTTCTGTACAAATCACTAGTCTTTTTGTTATCATCTTGATGGCCTTAAGCCACTTCATAGAAAGCTTTCCACCCCTTTTCCACTTAAATTCTAACTAATACCATAGATCTCAGCTGTGGACATTCCTCACTGTATGTAGGCAAGACTGGAAAGAGAGTGAAAAGTGACTTGCGTCTGCATGTACATATTATAAGAAAATATTAGTAACACTTGAATACACAGATGAAATCCAAAAATATATGGCCACTGTTGATATCTTATGATAATTGATACCTAGGTTAGCAAATGTCCCGTTACTAATATACTGTCACCTTTCGTAAAGTTTATTTTACAATTTAGTTATGTTTATCAGATCTGATTTTTACATAGAGATATTTATATCATTTCATAAATATGTTTTTGTTTCCTTCTTAACTTTCTATACTATAAAGGGAAATTTTTTACCTTTTTTTTCTTCTGCTTCCTATCCTATCTAACAACTAAAAAATCATATTTTTTTTTTCCTTTCCCCGGGCAGTCTTTCTCAAAAACAATGCATTAGTGTCTATCTGGCTATTGGCTAACATTATTGTTGATTTTCAAATATTAGGGAGACAGTATGATATCAGGATCCTCACATTTGGGGGGTGTTGCAGTTGCAGCCATAGCATGGGCAGGAATTCGGAAGGGAAGATTCTGAATTCTATTTCACACATTCGCAAAACTAATTTTTATTTGATTCAATGAATTATTGATGCTATAACATACCATTTGTTATCATTTTTAATTAGCAACCATAGCTTAGGTGAAGTTATTGGGTTCGATGGTTATAAAAAAGTTATTGGGTTAGATTTGAATTAGCAACGGGTCTACATCACATGCATATACTGTTAAAAATATTTGGAGTTTTTTCTTGTTTGGTTTGAATGGTAGTATATCAATGATATTATGACCAATATTAGTTTTTTTTGTCCGACAAAACTTTCATGCTTTTATACAAGATGGTGTACTGAGGAATTTAGATTCCTCAAATACTTCAGGATCTATTTATAAGAGAGAGAGAGAGAGAAATTATTTAATATTTAAAATATTAAATGCATTTTTTGTTTGTTTTTCTTTCCAAAATGGATCTTCAAATACTTGAGAGGGATTCCAACTCAATACCGAGTCCTACTTTGTTTATGTCAATTTAACAATCACACTATGGTTGATAGATTTATTTATTTATTTATTATAAAAGATCTATGGATCTATTTGAACACAAGTGACATGATACTAAATAGAATGTGACATTTTTTTCTTCTCTCGCCTATAATATACATTTGGATTGATTAATTCAAATAAAAAATTAGAGACTTTTGAAAAATCGTGAGCCAACAAATAATACAAGAGGAAACTTGCCATAAAGCAATCAATCTGAAGTAAGGAAATAAATACTTTTATTTATCCAATGAAAACATATTTACATGGTAGAATTGAGATTACCTAATAATACACTTCTTCGTGAATTTCTTTATCATTTTATTTTATTTACAGATGAAATTATGTAAAGACACATGAGTTATATATTTATTTTTTTGACAACTATGAAATTTTTATTTTGACAGTAAAGAAAAAAGAATAATATATTTGTAATAATATTTTTTTTATGAAATTTTTTTGAATGAGGGAATGATTTCGCAATCCAACTGTTCAAGGGTGGAGTAGACATTGGATTTATTGAACATTTTCGAAGAGATTTATATATGTTTTCCACCGATGACATTAACAAGGACGTAACCAATTTTTTATGGATCATTAATAATAGTTAAATAAAACAAGAGACTAAGGATATGCCTCTTAAAGTAAAATTAATTAAAGGATGTGCTTTGATGTGTTCGGCAAATTGTGATTGATTGTTAGTGTTAAATAGAGCTGTCAAATGGGCTAGTTGGTTTGACTCGCTCTAGCACAATTGCAAGAATGAACTAGTTTGGTGCAATCTTTTTTACTATTAGGTTGTAATTTATTAAGATTGACTTGTTTGGTATGGTCAACAAGCCTACCGTACCTATTTTTCGTTCAATATCTTTTATTTTAATTAATAGAAATTAAAAATACAATTAAAACACAAAAACACCCTTAGCTGCTGATCACAGTAGAAATCAATAAAATGAAATTACAACACATATTACAACATAGAACCGGAGCGCGTTCGATCTTCAAAATAAAAAGGTGTAGTCACAGTCAATGTTGGTTTTGATCGGTGGTCACGAACAAAGCTGATCCCGTGAATATGTTGGACCGACAACTTTAGTATCGGTCAGCACTGAAAATACTGTAACAATGCTATGTTGTTTCTCGATTTTAATGGAATACATATTTTCTTGGTTTTATAGTAAAATAAGTTTTAATTTTTACTCTTAATTTTCAACATGTTATTTTTGTTTTTCAGAACTATCGTAAAAAAAATCATTTTTTAAAGTCAATCCAAAAGAAGAAAAAACCCATTAACTTTAGTCGGTCCCAATTTGCTCACAATTTGAAAAATAAAAAATAAATTACCCTTTTTTAGCTGTAATGTGCCAACATGTGACTCACTAAGTCGACCTAGGCCGACCTCATCTTTAATGTGGGTTACAGAGATCAAATTTAAAAGATTTGTTTATTTTTTTTACCTTTTATTTTAAGGCTTGTCATTTATTAATATACGAACTAAACAACTCATCTCATTCAGCCTGACTCATTTTGACAACTTTAATGTAAAATAACTTTACACTAACGATATACAAAGAGAAGTATTCAACCCGATCCACTTTGATAACTTTATTATGGTTTTGGTCTCTGTAATATAAGAGAAATATCGTTTTAGTCCTTGTAAAATATTTAGATTCTACCCATGTAACTTGATATTATTATTTTTTAGTCCCTTATAAATTTTAACATTTCTAAAAGTTGATGTGACATTGACACATAAAAAAACTTATGGAGAGGAGGAATAATAATTTTTGTACCATTTACTTACTTTTTTATTAATATAAATGAAAAACAATTTTTAAAATAAAAGATAGAAAAAAATAAATAAATTTATTTTAAAAGACATAAAAAAAAAAAGACGTAAAGGGGATAAAATCTCATGAAACGTAAATTAAACAATTTGTTTGTAGGCGATTCCATCGATGACCAAATGGAACCACATCATCACACGAATCTTTGAGATTTAAATGTTGACCTTTAAATTAAAGCTTAATTATGGATTTAATTGTTACTAATTATTACCACAAAGTAAGAAGGGACACTTTATCTTTTTTTTTAATTAATGTACATTTGTTTGTACTATGAGACCCTAATTTTTTATAATGAGTTTGTTAATCCTATCAAACTTCTTTTGCATTGACTTTGATTGAATTTCAAAATCTCATGGTAAAACAGAGCTAGAAAAATAAAGGAATAAATATTTAAAAGTAAATAATAGATGTGTAAAAGGATAAAAAAAAATCTACACATTAAATTATAACTGAGGAAGATAAGACAGTCAAATAGGTGATAGGATAAATAAAGAAGATGAAAAATTGCGTTTATACTTCACTTGAATTTCTTTCAAAATAAATTTAATACTTTTCATTTTAATAATCATAATGGTAAACAAAATATTATAGCACATTAGTTTTTAGAAATATTAAAATTCATCAAAGAAAAAGAAAAGAACGACCAGGGTATAATCTAAAAAAAATATTTTATAAAGACGAAAGTCATATTTCCCATATATTAAAGGGATTAAAGAATAATAAACTTTAATAAATAATTATAATAAATATAAACAGATCATCTGATCCAACTACTAATCCACTTGCCACCTTTAAAACCAATATTTCGTGATTAAACCACCTTAAATTATCCACGTGTCACATAAATCGCCAAAAAACAAAGTGTTACATGAATCGCCAAAAATAAGTGTTATATATATTTTTTTGACTCAATAAAAAAGTGTTACACGAATCCCTTCTTCAAAAAAAAAAAAAAAACAAAACGCAAGATTAACCCACCCTCAGTTTCTGAAAAAGATTAACCCTCATTCTTCTGTTATTGGATTTTTTTATTAATATATATATTTTTACTGGCCTCGGCTCTATCAGTTTCACTCTCGCTGTGATTTTGACACTTTTTTAATCTTTTTGCAATTGCATTGCATGCCCCCTTTCTTCTCTCTTTCATTTGATTTCATTCGATTTCACCCTCGTCCCCCCCCAATAGGAAAAAGTGTTTATTTTTAAATTTTTATTTTATTTGGGTGTTGAGTTTTTTTTTCTTTTTTTTTCCTCATCAAACAAACAAACTGGTTTTGAAGAAAATGAGGTGGGAAAAGGTTGAGGTGAAGGCGATAGGAAAAGAGGGTGAAGGAGAATCTGGGCCAGGGAAAAGGTGGGGTCACACCTGTATCTCCATTAATGGTGGCAAATTTATCTATGTCTTTGGTGGTTATGGCAAAGATAATTGTCAAACCAATCAAGTTCATGTTTTTGACACTGGTTTGTCACTCACTACACTCTTCACTCTCTTTAAATTTTATTGTTCCTTTCTTTCCCAATCTTGATTCTTTTTTTTGTTGAAATAATTATATTTGATTCATTTTTTTGTGGAATTTTTTTGGCATTGTTGTTGTTAGCTCTATCTATCTTTTCACAAAAAAGATGAAATTTTTATTGTACTCTTGTGGTTGCATGTTATGAATTCCTATCAAAATTCATGTTTTCCTAGATTTTTCTTTAATTTTTAATTTATGATTTTATAGGCCTTTATATGTTTTTAATTTATTTATTTGATTCTTATGTTTATTGATGTTCTGATTTGTGTGATGTTTGAATAGAAGAGATTTTCTCTTTTGGGTCAATTTTCTTTTTCCTTGTTTGTTAGAAACAAATGTGGAATTTTTTTTTTTTTTGATATTTGCTTTGTTTTAGGTGAAATTGTACTACAGTGTATTGCTTTATTTTATACCTTTATGTCTGGCCTTTTAAGTATTTTTCTTATGCATTTGTTCCGGTATTCTGGTTAGATAATGTGTCATTTTCTATTTGTTGATTTGCAGTGAACCAAACTTGGAGCCAACCTGAAATAAAAGGATCCCCACCTACTCCTAGGGACAGTCACACCTGCAGTGTCATTGATGAAAAACTCTATGTGTTTGGGGGTACTGATGGGATGAATCCACTCAAGGATTTGCACATATTAGACACTTGTGAGTTCTCTTTCTCATATATCTATAGTATTTGAGTTTGTTGGCTTAATGTCTATATATATATAACCATTTGAAAAATGCTAGCTAGCAATACACTATTTGATGCACTCTTTATTATGGAAAATTTTGTGTGGAATCTACTAAAAACTTGGGACCACTCTCTATTTAGTGGACCTCATATCATATGAAATTTGTCCAAAAATGAAGAGTGTGTTAATAGAGAAAGTGTGTTAGTAGTCTTTCTACCCATTTTATCTCAAAAAGCCAATATGTGTTGTTTTTAGCTGAAATTGGTTGATCTTTGCATAAGCCTGTACAGTTCTGGTCATGCACTTCTTTGGATGCCGACACTTGAAACTACGGCTTAAGCTAAAACCTGAAGATATTATGCAGCAACATAGTTATACACTCTTTATCTACTTATTACAACTTACTAATATTAAATTATTTTTAGCTTTGCAAACGTGGGAATCTCCAATTATAAGAGGAGAAGGGCCAGAGGCTCGTGAGGGTCACAGCGCAGCGGTTGTTGGTAAACGGCTCTTCATCTTTGGTGGCTGTGGA
This sequence comes from Cicer cuneatum, assembly GCA_037974295.1. Taxonomy (NCBI): domain Eukaryota; kingdom Viridiplantae; phylum Streptophyta; class Magnoliopsida; order Fabales; family Fabaceae; genus Cicer; species Cicer cuneatum. The sequence goes on from JBBPBO010001985.1 coordinate 8,494,654, forward strand.
AAATCTGCTGATAATAACAATGAAGTCTACTACAATGATCTTTACATACTGAATACAGGTAAAATCTCTTCATTATACTGTGATACTGCCAGTTATTGATCCAGTTACTTCAGTACACAATAAATACCCTCTGACATTTAAATGCGACATCTTGTATAGTATGATAAATTGACCAGGATTTCCTATTCTGTCGATTATTTTTGTAAACAATTTAAAACTAGTCATACTGCCTGACGCGTGTCTTGATATACCCGCATCCGAGCCAAAATATTGATTTTGGTACTACGTCCGTTAATTCACAAACCCCCATGCACCTTATCGTATACACATACTTTTTGAGGCTGATTATCGTTGTTGTCAATCGCGGATCGCAAAAAATAGCGGTTTGTTCACATTCTACTATTCATCAGTGCTTTAGGGTCGCTATAGCCGCTTTTTGACAACATTTTATACTAAACATCGTTTCACAGAATAATAGTAATTTTGACATTTTATACTAAACAGTGTTTCACAGAATAATAGCGATCTGTACAAATTCTTGCATGCTATAGCGCTGAGACTGTTCATTATAATTTCAATTGTGAATGAAATGAGGAAGTCTGGGAGCTCTTGTTTGGTTACATTGTGAGAAATAAGGGCACTGGGTTTGGAGTACTTAAGGCCGAGCTTTTGAACATTTTAGTTGGTTTTTCATTATTTTCTTCGTACACTTACATTTGTATTTTAGTATTTGTCTTTTTCTTTTGATTAAATTGTCAGATGTGGATTATTCTGATAATTCCTTTTCGCTGTCTCACTTGTAGAAACGTTTGTTTGGATGCGTGCTACAACATCAGGCACGTCACCATCTCCCCGTGATAGCCACACTTGCTCATCGTGGAAGAACAAAATTATTGTGATAGGGGGTGAAGACGGGCACGATTATTATTTGTCTGATGTCCATATCCTTGACACTGGTATCAACCTGTTTTATCTTTTACTTTCGTTTATTTCAATATATATATATATATATATATATATAATGCAATTAAAAATTAATGATGCAAAGGTAAGGGGCATTAATCAGAATAATAATTTTTCCTTGGAACTTTTGGAAATATTAGATACTCTAATGTGGAGGGAGTTGAGTACATCAGGCCAATTGTTGCCACCTCGAGCTGGTCATTCCACAGTTTCGTTTGGCAAGAACTTGTTTGTATTTGGTGGATTTACAGACGCCCAAAATCTATACAATGACCTTTATATGCTTGATATTGGTATGTCAATATAGTATATAAAATACTCTGTCGTCTTAAGTTTTTTGTTCGTTATATTGTGGTTTAACTGTTTAAGAAAAGTAGAACCTTACTGTGAGTGTAATTGCTCCAACTCTTAAGATGGTCGATGCACCCGCAACTGTCTTTTAACGACCTTGTTTTGCAGATACTGGTGTTTGGACAAACGTTACAACTACAACCAATTGCCCTTCTGCTAGATTTTCTGTAGCTGGTGACTGTTTAGACCCATTTAAGGGTGGTGTTCTTGTGTTTATTGGCGGTTGTAATAAAAGTCTTGAAGCCCTGGATGATATGTATTACCTACATACAGGTTCAACAAAGTGTCTTATATTTGCTAGTATTAAATTTTCAAAAGCAATCATTTGGTTATGGCATTTCTCTATATCACTAAATAACAAATTGTGATATATTTCTAATTTTCAGGTTTTGCTAGGGAAAGTGGACAAAGACCAGATAAGTTATCTATGAAGAAGAAATTGAAGCTGAAATGCCAAGAACAAAATCCCAATCCTGGCCAAAATCCAGTTATGGTTGGATATGGAATGAGGGCTACCGACATTGGCCCGGTCATGACTGTGTTGAATTATAGCCAGCCAAGTAAGAATTTACCTATTCATGTATGAAGTTTCTGATTGGCGGATATCATAAAGTCTAATTTTACATGTGAAACTCTATGATTTAAGCTTCTAGCCTATCACCCTTGGTATATTGGAGTCAGGAAAGTTCTTGAAAGTATATGCGGCTTAATTGAGTTTACGGCAGTAAGAATTTTATTTATAGTTGAACTCTTTGTAATATTCATTTAGGGCCTGTTTAGATTGGTTTATTTGAACTTATCTATTGGCGTACACACTCGGAAGACTGTTTTGGAGAACTTATGGAAACATCTTATGACATGTCCTTAAGCAGTTTTCAACTTAATTTTTCATAAATTCTCCATGATAGCTTATGAAAATAGTTTGACTTCATTTTTATTTTTTTATAGAAATAGCTTATCCTATAAGTGCTTAATTAAGTTCTTTATCCAGACAGGGCCTAGTCAAGTATGTGTTAGTGTATAACTAGTTCTTCCAACTAGTAAGCATTAATCTTAGATACGGAATGTAGTTATGGCATGTTGGTGTTGAATAAAATAAGGAACCACAAGAGGCACAAAAAGAATGGAAATAACGTTTGACAATTATATTTCAATGTACCAACTGAAACAACTAAATATGTGTCATATATGCAGATAGACCAAATATCCCAGCAAATCAATCACTGCCACTTCACGGAAAGAAAACGTTTGAAGCCAAGGTTACTGAAAACATCTCAGAAGGATATACTATTGAAACTGTCATTGATGGAAAGCCTCTTCGTGGAATTCTATTTTTAAACAAACAAAACTCTCTTCAGCCGGCTGCTCATGTTTTCAATAGGTCTGCATTCTTCAATTCTTCCCCTCACTGTACTATTTTCACTTTTCACTGTGTTGCTAGTATTAAGCATCTACTTTTATTTAAGTTTGTTCGAATTTCAAGTTATGCTTAATTATCAAAGCAGGAAAAGGACTGCTGGTGAAGTTGATGGTGTCATCTCAAATGGTACACACTCTGACAATTTAAAGACTCCTAAAGTGCTTAAGCAAAATCAAATGGAAAATAGAGAAGCAGTTTGTGGAGACAGTTCAGAATCTCAAAAACACTGTTCTGAAGCTGTCGTTGCACTTGCAGCAAGCAATCCAATAACTGCCAATGCTTCTGATACCCATAAGGTCAAGTTATTTTCTTACTTATGGTAGTGTGAGTTCTAGAGGCAGGCCTGCATAGTGATTTCTGACATTTTCCCTTTTCAAAATACACTGTACATATGCTCCTTGAAAATGTCGCATAATTATGTCTAAATTATTTTGTTGACACAAATATTCCTGTAAATTATTAGTACAATCCTAAGATTACATTTCTACAACTTCATGGAAAGTTTTCCCCCTATGATTTTTCTTAACCGTATGACGTATGGTCGATGTAATTCAAATTATATGTTTCTGGGATATTTGTTCTGTGTACAATAACAGCTAAATTTCTTAATGGTTAAATGATGTCGATTTTATATATCTTATGATTTTTTCTTGGCGAGATGACATAGTTAATTCTCAAATGAGGGTTGGTTTACTTGGACATTAGGTTTCTGCCAACCCAGAACCAGAAGCTGCTTCTATGAATCAAAATGCTGAAAAAAATGAAACACCAGCATTGGGGGTAAACTTGAAAAATGATGGAGCAAATGATGTGACAAGTTCCAGAGGTGAAGCTCAAACAAATGTGCCGCCGATTTCCAACTTAGAAGCTCCAAGACTTGATAAAAATAGTGATACACCAAACTGCAACACGGAATTTCCGAAACCTGCCACAGCTGAGAGTGCTGTGAATTTGTCATTTCAAGGTATGGAAACGTGTGTGCTTGCATTACGTGGATTTCTGTTTTCCGGGTTCAAACAAGAACCTTCAATAGCTTATGTTGTTAAATCTATAGTTGTGTTATTTTGACACAAATTAGATAGTTTACACAGTTCAATTACATGGTTAATTATGTTTAATGGAAGGTTAATGAATATAACAAAGTATCACAACTTATTAACTATCCACTGAACACATTAACCACAATTTTGAATGTCGTTAACCATAATTTTCAAGTGTATCTTTAAAACACAAATCGTAGATAATGAATATTAAGTATATTTGAACATCTAAAAATCATGTATATTTGAGAAGATAATTGGATGGTTAATGAATATTAGGTATATTTGAACACAAATAGTGGTTAATGAAATTCAAAATCGTGGTTAATTATGTTAAGTGGATGATTAATGATTTGTGACACCTTGTTATATTCATTAACACTAATCATCTGCCGAATGTAATTAACCACATATTTGAATAGTGTTAACCGTCACGATTGTTGTTAAATTTGTGCATCAAAATATCATTTATCTTAATTTAATATGTCTCCTCACCCAAGAGCTTTTCGGGATTGAACTTGGAAGCATGAATGATGCAAAGGCCTACCCGAAAAGTTCCTTCTTTTCTACCTGTATCTTGATTCTTTTTTATTGATAGAAATCCTCAATTATCTGTTCTCTTAAAAATCTCTAACAATATGCTATACAGATATAGTGTTTTTTAAGATTTGAGAACAATTATTAATGATAAAATGAGGTACCGTGTTCGAGAAAGGAAGTCATATTTAAGGAACTGAAAAAATTGTACATTATTTACTAGTTTTAGTTTAGTTTCATCATAAATCATTTTTCCTATGAACTTTTAGGTGCAGTGGTGGATTCCACAATTCCAAGGACAGGAGAATGCAGTGAACCAGCAAAAGGAATTTGAGCTGAGTTGAAAACGAAGACCTTTGTCTGTTTTGCATTTGTACATACGTCATCTTCTGAAGGAGATCATAGAGAGGTCAATCAATATAACTGGTGGTATTGGTATAGACTAACATCGTCAACCGTGGAATACACCATTGTAATCTGCTCGCTGACTCACCCTTTGATCTGAAATTTTTATTATTGAACAAAACCATGATTACCTTAGGTGTAGCTAGTGATGATAAAAGTAGTTTTTAGTTTAAAACCATAGAGTTCTCTATTTATTATTTTCCAATTCTGCTCTCTTCTTCATTCATTGCTAGGAAAGAAAATTTTGTTAGAAGCCTTACTTTGATTTTTTATTTATCAGGTCATAGAATGAAACCTTATTTTAATACCTTTTTATTTATTTATTTATTTAACATTATTATATTTTGAGCTAGGTTCAAACTTTGATCTTAAATGGTTTGTTGGGCTTTGTTACTGGGTTGGAACTTGGAACAAATTGTGCTTGTTGCTAATATGACAAAGTTTGTTCCACCATGTCACAGAAGTATACTATTTTTATAAATATAAATTTTGTTTGGAAGTGGGAAAATGGAAGAATGAGGGGGTGTTATTAACATTCTATTAACTATCTTATGATTGGTTATTTATAACTTAATTTAGTTTTTTTTTTAATGATGAATCCATCATGGAGTGTGTTTAAAAATGTGCTGAATATTGGAGAGCATTGTTAGCATTTTTTGAATGGAATATAGAGTTTAAAAATGTAACTGAAAATATATACTTAGGGTGAACTCCCATGGATCATTATATTTTCTATAAACGTATTACAAAGTTTAACTATAATAATTGTAAAGCTGAAAATAGGAATGGCGATGACACTTGTACAAAAGCTTGATGCATTCACAAAGAAAATCCACAATGCACAAAAGCTTCCTTAAGAACTGTGCTATGAAATACAAAAAAATTCAACCCAAGAAGCCACAAAAGCAGCTTAGATAAAGATGAAGGGTATGCAGGGCCTGTCCCTTGTATAAAGGTTTCACATATTCTAGACTTTCAAAAGATCTTTTTACAACATACATTCATGTAGAAATGCATTGGTAAACCAATTCTTTAACCATGCAAATGAGAATAATTTTCCATAGGTTTAAATGTGAAACTGTATATTAAAATAACTAAAAGAAATATTAAATTAATAAAAAAAATGGATTTTCACAAACTAAAAATAGATTGAGATTATTTCCGATTGTTAATGTACATAAAACTGAGGTTATGTACCAAATTTATTACCTAAAAGGATTACCCTATACAAAAGATATGACTGAATGTATAACCATTATAAATATATAAGACATTTACAACATTCTACATCAATAAGCCTCCGTAGCATAGTGGTAGTGCGTTCGCTTCGTAAGCGAAAGGTCGCGAGTTCGATCCTCGCCGGGGGCTTTTCTTCATTTCATTTTTATGCTACGTTACATTGTTTTGTGGTGCAGTTAATGGGTTGGGCCTCCTAGCAGCCTGGGAAAAGCTGACTTGGGCTAACGGGCTTTCTACTATTTTAAAGTTATAAAATGATTAACTCTGAAGAATTCAGGATCCCTCAATTAACCTCCATTGTTGCAAATGTAAATGGTTGGTTGACATTTTTGTTGTTCAATTGAATTAACGTGAACAAAAGGGAAGAAGAGCAAGGTACGAAAAAGTGGTCCCCTTAATTTTATTGTTATGTAAGACTAATGTAAAGCTACAGCAGCATAATTGATAGATTGGACCACAACTCAAAGCCCATAAATTTTGTTGGTAGGCAAGGACGTGCTATTATTCTGCACGCCTACAAAGCGCTTACAACTTACCCTACAAAAGCATCGCGGATTTATTCTTATTTGTCTTCCATGTAAATAAATTCGAATAATTCCTACGTACAAAATATATTGAGATATATAAAAAATTGAGTTTAAAGATAGTGCACTAACGGTCTAACTTGAATCATTTTAAATATTTTGGAGGTTATATTTTAATTTTAAAAATTGAAAGTCTAATATAAAAATACTAAAATTTGAAAAATAACTATTTTTTATTTAAATCGTAAATAACATAAAATAAAAACTTGTAAATAACATTGAAAATCTCATTTTTATTTTTAGTTTTAGTTTTTTTGGGTTAAAAAATCTGGATCCTTTTTTTTCTCCTAAAATCTGATTATGTTTTAAAATTCTAGGCAGTTTTTTTGTCAAAAAATCTGAACCTTTTTTTCTTTCTTAAATCCGATTATGTTTCTAAATTCTAGAGAGTGTTTGTTTCTGAGTCCTACATCACAAGGTTAACTTTTATCTCTTAGTAGTATTGTTTGGGCTCTATAGTTTCCTATTAAAAAATTAAAAAATGATGGCCTCTGTGGTGGAAGACAACAACACAAGTCCATAGTCAACCCTGATCTAATCATAATTGTTTAATCTACAATCTCACATTATACAATTTTTAAATAAAAAACATATAACTATTTTTTGTCATAACGTATTATGATTAGATGAATAAAGTTATTTTTTTATTAGATGAATAAAGTTATTTTTTTGATTAGATGAGTAGTGCATTTATTCTCTAACAAATTTTTTATTTATAAATATGACATTCTACGTAGAATTGGATTTGATACTTGCCACTCTTAGATTGCAAAGGCGATCAAAGGTTTAATGCTTTTTACGAAAATTGGGTTAGGGGAAGAGAAAAGTAAGAGAGAAACTGATTTAGAAGAAAAATGAAGTATGTTGAATACTCTCAAATCTATAATCATATAAAAAAGGACCAATTTATTTTTAAATCTTGAATTTAAGAGTCTTATGTCATTAAGCTTTGACATACACATTTTTTAACTATATGAAAGTATTAACATGTTCAAGATTGTCACTGATTTGTAAACTCGCATAATTTAGTCAAAAAGGGATTATAAACTCTTAATTTAGCCCATAATAGTTGTATGTGTTTTTCATGGTATGGATATTATTCAATTTTAACAACTACATTTGTCGCAAATTATATTAATAATGACAATTCTAGTTGTCATAAATTAAATATAACTAAAGTTCGACTCAAGATTAATATCAAATTTTTTTCTTTGGATAAAACTTGACTCAATTGATGTTCATAAACGACCCATTTTGACTCATTAATTAACTCAAATCACATGGAAAAAAGAAAAGAACACACACGCACATGTTTGTAAGCATTCACATGTATAATTTATTTATGAGCTGAACAAAGCAAACTATACATAGTTCTGAATTCAATTCATTTCTTAAACGAGTTCATTTTTCTACTTATTTAGTACATGAATCTTATGCAACTAGTTACTTATCAATTCAAATCTCACACTATTTTCAAAAATCAGTTTGCTTCATTTTGTTTTCCTAAAAATAGCATTCAAATCAAGTGGAGGGTAATGTAACACACCAAACACCACTGCCGAAAAAATACTGTAAGAAAATAAAACCACAGCTATGAATGCAACTGTCTCCTCAATTAATTGTCTTTTAATTAAGTTTGTTTAGTTAATTAAAACCTTATAATATACATAGACCGCAACAAATTTTAAGGTGCGCTACGATAAAAATTATTTAAAATTTTAACGATGATTAATAATGTTCTTTCAAAATATTGACCAACAGTCTATCTGTTTTTGCGCTCAAACAATAATTTAATTAATTTTGATTCGATAAATTGATATTTAAGAATCACATTCATTTTTCTCTATTTTTATCGATTATATATCGATTTAATCGTTGTCTTGATAATAAAAATAAAAGAATCATACTTTCTCTAAAATAAAATATAAATAAAAATTGTACTTGAAAAGTTAATGTTTCTAATTAAAATTTAAGACCAAATATATCAATTTTTCAATCACTTTTTTTACTTATATTTTCAAAATAGTCCTACCAAAAGTGTTGTGTTAAAATTTGAATTGAAATTTAATTAGCATTCACCCATGGACCACACTCACTAGAGTCTAGAGGCAAATAAAACTTTTTGGTCATTTTGTTTGATGGACCCCAACGTTGTGTTGCTGCAACAACTGAGTCTCTCATTGAATTGAATTTTATCTTGGATCCTGTGATATATTATTGTCTACAGGTAACAGAGACTGCTTTCAAATTCAGTCTCTGTTTGTGATTTCATGTTGCTTCCTTTTCAAATTCAGAAAGAACTGTAGATTCCAAAACATTGTTTTTTCACTTTGTATTGCTAAGCTACTAGTAGAAGGATTTGGATCGCTTCCATTAGTTCCATGTCTTTATCACATTAATATAGATAGGGATATATCAAATTAGTTTCGTGTGTCACAATTGTATCTTTCTTTTCTTCTTTTTCAAAAAAATACTATAAGAAAAATTTGTAGTTACAAAAATATTGAGATAGAAAATATGAATTATTTGCATCTAATTTCAAGTGTTATTGACAAGTTTTTTCTTTAATTATTTTTCTTCAATAATTCAACTTTTACTAATAGTAGAATTATTGTAGTTAACATTTTAAAGTTTTGCTGAAATAATCGAACTTCAAATTAGAATTTGTCCAAGATAAAATTTGGAACCCTTATTTATTTATGAAGATGAATGCGAAAACAAATTTTTTATATTATCATATTGGTTTATACCTTTAACAGACATACATCATGATGATAAGAGACAAGAATAAAAAAAAGAGTAAAAATACATACACTTTAAAGAATCAACTAATTTTTATTGATATTGAATAATAAATAAATAAACTTTTAAAATTACCTTTAAAATATTTTATAAACATAAATGCATTAATTATGACATTGAAAATAAGAGTAGAAAAATTTAAATTAAATGAAGAGTATTATAGGAAAAATAATATTAATATAGTAAAAATTATTAAAAGTTATTTATATTTTAGATCATAAAATATATTTATTTTTTTTTGCTATATTTGACACTGGATGGAGTATGTAATATTAGAAGCAACATTGACCTCCTTTTTCCATTCCACTAAAAACACTCAGAGTCACATAAATCCAAACAATGCACAAATTATTTGACTTTTGAATATTATATATGTTGCATTAAAACAATAAACGAATTTGTAGAATGTTTTTCAGGTAGTATTGCCTTCAGAAAACAATACCCTGACTTGAATTACCTCTTATTGCTTGTGTAACAAATGAAACCAATTTGCATTGTGTTTCTCAACATAATGCAACTAATTAATTAAAACACATGAAATTAATTTAATGCATATAAACTATTCTATATCATCGATCATGCATTCCATTAAAGTCATACTTAACTCAATTTTGACAATTCTTCGTTTGCAGTAATATTTACAAATTGTAGGAAAGCTTAAACAAGCTCAATCAAACTGTTCAACTGCTCATCATAAATTTTAAAATAAAAAATAAAAAATAAAAAAAATTCATTTGGACTCTACTAAATTAGTGTGTGTATGCAATGTTTACTACTGCGAAAACATCTAATTATATTGATTTCCTGTGTTATTTAAAAAACAAAAAGCAACAAATTAAATAATATTTTTTTGAATGAACCGAGTATTATCCCCTCTCAAGAGATATTTAACACTGCTGCATTTTTAGGGTTAGATTCGAATCAAAGACCTCTAATTAAGAGGGAAAAGACCCCAACTATATCTCATTCAAACACTCTTGCTTGGGTCACAAATAATATAATATAGCAACCAAAACTTTAAAACAACATTAAGTAATCAATAGAATTATAATAGAAAATGTTGTATATTGGTAACTGAAAATTAGAGACAGAAAAAGAAGTATTGAGTTATATGTAAATTAAGCATTGCCATACTTACATATGTAGGTATATATTGATTGACCATGATGACTAGCTAGTGTGAAAAATATAAATTAGAAGCATTATTGTTTCACATCCTATATATGCATATGCATGATATAAGGCATAGAATGTAACTTAAACAAACTAACTACTAACCATTTCTGGTGTTATTATGATTATGATCTGAATCAAGAAGCTTGGAACTAAACGGAAATGGAAGGCGTCTAGAAGGCGAATTGATTGGAAGATGAAGAGTTGGAATGAGTGGCATCATGAGTGAAGAAGAAGAAGAAGAAGAAGAAGTTGATGATGAATTCAATATCTGATGATGAACATGTTGTCTTGCTGCATGATTATCAGTAGTTTCCACAGAGTTGTTGTTGTTGTTAGTAAAAAGTGATACTGATGATGGACAAAAAAGTAACTTTGAATTATCAGCTGCAGTGAAAGTAGAAGATGAAAACTGCATAACATTACTGTTTTGATTATGATGAGATTCTATCTGCTGCTGCTGCTGTTGCTGATGGTAATAAGGAAATAAATTATTATTACCATTGTTTCCAAATTGGGATAAAGATAAAGTACTTGATGGATCCAAATGATGGTAGGTTGATAAAGCATGTGATGATGGTGATGAATTAGAACAATAATTACTCCCAAATTGATCATTTGTAGTTTTCATCCATAACTTACTCTTTTCTGAATTAATACACACATTTTGAGCTTCCTTACCTTTTAATCTTCCAAGTGATGAATCTATATCCCAATTATTATACCTTGTCTTTGGAATCACATGATTTTGATCATAAAAACCTCCAAGAGAAAAAGAAGTACCTGTGATTTTGAACAACATATATATATATATATATATTAGTATATTGATGATACAGACAAAATGTTAATTATTTGATTGATAAGAATTTGAACCTGGTGGTGGTAATTCATGATTGGGAGGCTGATGCAATAGGGTTTGTTGATGATGAAAATGAGAAGTAAAACATTGAGGAATATCAAGTGGTGGTAACTTATCAATATCAGATTGAGTAGCTTCAATTAACCAATCAACAACTTTGCTAGGTTGGCTTAGACCAAGTCTGTCTTGAAGATCATATAATTGAATTGCTGTTGGTACAGACAACCTAATCCTACGGTCTCTCAGTCCTCTAATTGTACAAACTTTGCTATGTCTGTCTTTTCCTCCTAAAGAACGTGACACTCTCACTATTCTTGGATTTCTTAATGATGTCCATTGTCTTGCTGCTGCTGCTTCTGCTAATTTCTCACTTTTCATTATTCCATCACCACCCTCTTCCTTTGCTTCATAACTTTTACTTGAATTTTCTATCATCATCAATTCAATCTATCTTTTTCTCCCCAAAAATTACATACATGTACAAGTAACAAATCAAAAAGGGTCTAAAACAAATGGTAGAAAATTAATTAAATTGATAGTTATAATTTTCAGTTGTATGTTGCTATAAAATTAGGGCAAAGACAATTGTATATATTTCATTGAATTGATAGTTATGATGAAACAAATCGAAACCATGAAAAGACAAAGTAAAACTTACATGAGAGAGAAAATTGTGGTGGTATTATTATATGTGAAGTACGATTCTATATTAAGCTCTTTGACTTCACCATAGCTAAGAAGAGAAGAAAATTGAAGAGAAACACAGAAGAAGAAACAAAATGAACAATTTAATGTTAATTAGTCCTGAAGATGACCTCTGCAACCTTTTCCTGCAAAGGAATAATTTACCATTAATTAACAATTTTTTTGTAGATAAAAAGGTACTATTAATTTACAGCATCATATTTTGCAATATTTTAAATTTCTAAAATTCACTTATGACAACGTCACGTGGCATCCTTCACAAGTACCACGTCCACCATTTAGGTACGTACTACTGATTTATGTGGTTTGTTAATGTTAATGTTAATAATCCTACCACATAATCACCTGTTTAACTAATCACTATTAAATGTTTAACATAGTATAGTACCATCTTAATTACATGTAAAAAGTTTTAACAGTATAAAAATTATTTACGGTCATGTTACGTTAGTTACTAGACTAATTTGTAATAGAGAGTTTAAATTTAGGCATAAAAAGATTAATTGGTTTTCAGAATAATGTTATTATATTAGTTACTATTATCTAAATATTTTTTCGTTCATCTAGATCAATTTGAATTTGAATTTTTTTATAAAAAGAGATGTGTTATTATGCTCTAACCCAAAACTAAAAAAATATATTAAAAAATAATATGGTTAACTTCTTAATGACAATAATATCCACACAACTGTATTTCAAATTAATCATTCAACTGTTAGTTCAAACCTTGGCTACTCATAATGCTTGTCCTTCAAAATGTACAACCTAATTATAGTTTTAAAAGAAAAGAACGGAAGCAAACCTAATTATAATTTTAAAAGAAAAGAACGAAATTAAATTAGTTTTCAAAGATTGTTGTCAATGAATTAGTTTGTCTAATATATATTATTTATCTTATGAGAAAGTCTAAAGAAACGAAAAAAGAAATAAAATTTTGGAAATAGTGTATTTAATATTTTGAAATTGTAAAAATAAAAATAAAATTTTACTTAAATATTTTTTTTTCTAAAGACACTTGTTAGCATAACCATTATCTTATATATAAAAATTTATGTTAATTTTAAGCAATATTTTCCTCCAAAATGTATGTTCAAATTAGTTAACTATTTTAATTATAAAAAAATAAAAACTTTTAATTTTATTATTTTTATATCTTATCTTATATATAAAATACGGTATCAATC
>JBBPBO010001985.1:8508032-8615743 GCA_037974295.1 Cicer cuneatum
AACATGATTAACTTAGTCATTCGATTTTAAAAATTCAACGTGAAAATAATTAGTTATTCAATTATTATTGTAACAAAATAAATTCATATTTTGAACATGGAAATAGTAACACAATAAAAAATATTATACAATATGAACTTATAAAAATCATATTTTGAACCTCATTTAGTCATTTCAAAATTAAATTAAACATATCAAATTATTGTTTTAACAAAATTATATTATAAAAAATATCAATATATTAGTCATTCAATTATTGTTTAAAAAAAATCATCATTTTGAACATGAAAATAATCTTTGTCAATCTTAATATGCTAAAAACATATAACAAGGTGTCAATTTTAATAATGCTTTGAATTTACTGAATTTGAATTCTTTAGCAAAAAAACTCATTAGTTAGATGATTTTTAGGTTTACTCAATATGAAATTCTTAATTATTTTCCTTTGATAAAAGTAAATAATATTATTACTATTTCATTATCTCAATTACTTAAATATTATTACTATTTTTCATCATATGTATATTTTTTTTTATAATTGATGCTATTCTAATTTTAAAAACTAAAAATATTAGTCATTTAAAATTATCTTCCATACATCACACAGGTTCTAAGATCTTATACATCACATGAGTCCATATAGTTTATTATGTCAACTTTATTTCCTAATTATTGTTAATTAATGCAAGAAAAAATAATTTAATTTTAAAAAAGAAAATGAAATCAACCTCCACCATAACATTTCAAAAAGTTTTTTGTATTGCATTGGATAGATAGATAGCTAGCGGCGGTATAGATGAGGGACCATGCATCTTAGGTTCTTAAAGCATATCCACTCAACTTAATTATATATAACTCCAAAGTGGGGACCAGACACCAATTGCAGTGAGATTTGCATGGCACAAATTGGAGTATGTAGGTAACAATTAGATTTTATTATCCATCTAATTGTGCATGTTATTAATTTCCATATATTATACTAATATATATAACTATTAACCAATATTATTACAACCTGGCATATCTTATTTTGTAGATTAATAATAACTATATGAACCAATAGGTAATTAAGCAAATAGTAATGTTGTGTAAGAGCCTGCACGCAGCTTTTTCCCTTAAAAACCAAACAAACAATACATAAATACAGTATAAATGAGAAAAAATAGTTGTTAAATTCATCAGGACACTGCACAACTGAAGTTTTATACTAGTCAAAAGCTGAACCTACTTTATATGTAATAGTTTTAAACTAAAACCCTAACTAGATTCAACGTAACCTTCCAATAATAACTATATCTAATTTATTTTTGGTGAATTAACTTTATATATAGCTAATTTATGCACCTAAGGCTTAGTAGAGATGCTATATAATATAATATAATATGCATTCTCATACAAGCAACTAATTAAGAAATTCTACATATGAAGAGTAGTTCTTCCTCCCTTCTAAAATATTATAAGCAAATTATGTTTTAGGCTGTATACATTAAACTTGTCATTAAAATTAGACTTTCTTTTTAAAATTATGTTTTAATTATTAAGAGAAATAAACAATTAATCTTTCAACTTCTGTTGCATAAGTTGTACATTTTGTTTTATGTGGACAACATTATCTTTCTATCTGCAACATATCACAGAAAAGTAGTTATGAACTTATAACGAGGAGATGATTTAGCAAAGATGTGACGACGACTGTACATGATCATTTACTCCTAATTGTGCCTAAACTAAGATAATTTTAAAGTGAATTATTTATGCACTTAGTTTTGACTTTTTTAGTCAAACAAACAAAGTTTTCGATTTTTAAAATAACTTTATTTTCCATTTAAATGAGCCTCGGATCGTTTAGAGACAATTGAAGTTAAGACAAAAAGAAAATGTATTTTCTGTTAATTTGGAAATCCAAATAAACTAGAGTTGTGAATTTCAAAATGTCTAATCAATTTTCTATAGATCCCAATTAAAGTTGAGAAATCAAATATCAAATAAAACTTTCAGCGTCTCTTAATAATCGACTCGTTTCATTATTTTACATATATTAAAAAAAAAAGTAAACAATCGTCTTTTAATAATTGATTCATTTGATTATTTTATATGAAAAAAATGAAAAACTGTCTCTTAATAATTGATTCATTTGATTATATTAAGAAAAGGAAAAGTGAACAACGTAAGAGAAGATAGTACTTTACACAATTATGAAATCTCATGTTCGAACCTAGAAGAAAATAGTATTTTGCATAATTGTGACATCTCGGATTCGAACTAGGACAAGACGTTCAACCTAACAATATCGAATTTATGCTAGTTGAACTAGGGCTTAAGGACAGTAAAAATATTACTTTTACTAAACTATTATTAAGTATTGGTCAATTTACTATTGTCATTAATGTAATATGGAATGAGTTATTCATTTTTTCACAGATATTTTTGGGTTAAATAAATTTTTTATCCCTTGTATCATTCATTTTGACTTTTGAGTCTCTAAATTTTTTCTTCAAATTAATGCTCTCTCAAATGTTTTTTTTAACAAATTTGGTCTTTAATTGCTTTTAAGTCAATATATGTCTATCATGTGAATTTTTGAATGATTTTTTTGCAGATATGTTAAAAATATTATACGAATCTCCTTCACAAAAATTTAGAATTTTTTTTTAATTAAAAGTGAATAAAATATGAATTTTTAAGCACAAAAAACTTATAAAATCATAATTAATTCATTATTTGTTAAAAAATTCTCACTTTTTATGGACGAAATTCTTATAATATCATAAACATACATGCAAAAATTCATTCAAAAATTCAAACGATACATATAAATTAATTTAAAATACTATTATTTGAAAAAACAATTTATAATAACTAAAAATAAAATATATAATATTTATAGAGACAGATAAACTTATCAAATCCAATATTTTTTTATAAATAGATCAAATACGGTGAGATGGAGAGAGTAAGCCACGTGATCTTGATCGGTTGACTTGATCATGCACAACTTTATGAAAATTTACAATTTTTGAAACTCGAGAAACTCAAATCCTTGTTAATTGAGTAGTCAAGAATTTTGACATTTCGTTAAATGTTTTAAAAATCAAAATGAACTGGGCAGCTCAACAGCCAGAACCAAAAATTAATTGATCAATTTACTAGTTTTGGTTCAATCTCGTTTGAAGTGTAGTTTTGTCAATTTGGATTGAACCCATCGAGTTGGTTCAATCAATATTTATTTGTTCCACTTTTTTTAAATTGATTGAACATCCTAGAAAAATGGGTTCTAGGTTAAATTTAAAAACAAACGATTTAAAAAATTATTAGTTGTTAAATAATTAAATTTAAAAATATTATTTTTTTGTAAAAAAATTGTTTTTCCTCTCTATATATGCATAATTAAAATTTAATATCAATCAAAATTTCATATACAATAATAATTTTATACAAAACTCATTTAAAATATACAGTATACGATATATATGTATAAAACTATAGTAAACAAATTTAAAATACATAATTTAAATAATAGACACTTATCTACTAAATTTGACAATAGAAAACTAATAATATCGATCTCATGTATGTCTTGACAATGATAAGAACATCAACGACAGTCAACTCATACTCCTCAAATTATGTTAGCCATTGATTTATAACTTTTCACCTCTTCTCTTTTTGTCATTACACTTATGTAAAACACATAATCAAATAAACACATAACAACTTTGTATATTCTATGTTATCAATTATAAAATGTATAAGAAGATGGATAAATGACCAAAAACACATAATTTTAGTCAAATAAAGAATTTAAATGGAAAAAATAATGTATGTATAAAATTATAAATATATTTTAGAGTTCTCTAAAACTCTAAAAATTAAAAGAACGAAAATGACTGACTTGATTATCATCCAAAGGAAAAATACTAATATTATTTTCTCCATTGAATTGATCAATTCACTAGTGCAAATTTTTTTTTTCCTCGTACAACTTATTTTGAACGTGGACTTGCACATTAGTTAAATATTTTTGTTTTATTTGTTATGACTACTTTAATTTAATATGTATTATAATAATATATTATTTTTTCATTGTTCATGTATTAAATATGATTTTTAAAATCATATATATCATATGAGAATGATTAGTATATATATGTTAAAAGTTTTAAAGTGATGGTAAATTTTAACCATAATTATATTTGTATATTATGTATTTATTATTGTAAAGTGGTTAAGTAGGAATTATGAGGTAAAAAATAAAAATGATATCCATCTTTATATATACCATACAGTAATGAACTTTGGAAAAAAATCAAAGGTGGCGATAACAACTAACGACACAAACAACAATGAATGGCGACAACAACGAACAATTAAGAACACATAGAAATATCGACGAAGGTGAAAAAAGCAGAGGACGTCGAAAGCAATGGAGAGAAAAGAAAGAGCGTCGTTGAAGTAAAAGTAACGCCATAGACAGAGTAAGGAACGTAATAGAGTAACCTCAGAGAATAAAGAACCTCATAAAGCAACGATAACGAATAAATGAAGAAAAAAGAAGTTTTTTAGATTCTCAATAAATATCGCACACAACAATAAGAATTTGTTTTTATTATCAATATTAAATCGGTTATAACCAGATTAAACAAGAAAGTCTATTTTGTATAGGTACAAAAATGATGGGGAGCTATTAACAATTTCATCTTTTCACATTTTTTCTTCCAAACCTATATTTATATATATGACAAATTTTGTGACTCATGCTAGTTGATAAAAAAAGATATATCCATACAGAATTGCTTTAAATGTTGCAAAGAAAAAAAAAAGAAAATATTTTGTTTCCCATACAACTTATAGCGTCTTTAGACTGAGTAGTAGTGAATAAGTTTATATTGAATGAATATATACTATCACCATCAACCGCTGCAAGATTTCAGCCATTCTGAAACATGATATGATGCACTTAATAAATGTGCATAGGGAGAGATTATTTGAGAGAGGACTCAATCAATATCAATATATGTTGTTGTGTTTTATATATAGAATAATTGAATACAGTTATTATTATTATTATTATTATTATTATTATTATTATTATTATTATTATTATTATTATTGTTATATTGATGAAATACATAACAATGTGATTTTTGTGGGGGGTTTTTATTTATTAACTATTCAAGTTGTTAATGAACTAGGCTGCAAATGCATTCTCATGAAAATGAACTTTAGTTAGTTAGATGAAATTCATTGATCATTTGTGTTTGTGTCCATGATGTGAAGGAAAATTAAATTAATCACTTTCATCGATTATCTTCAAAAGATGTACCAAGAGATGTAAGCAAGATGAAGATCAGAGTTATCTAATATTCCACTCTTTTGATTTTTTTCTTATCCATTTTTATAAAATTTCTTTCAATTTTTTAACAGCATTAATTAATTGTTTATTACGTTATTTGCAATTATATGATACATTTTTCTATAATTTGTAATAAATATTATACTAAAAACATTAAATAATTATTTCTTTAAAAATAAATTAATATAACAAATGAAATTGACAACAAATTTAATAATATAATTAACTTATTTAATTCTCGTAATTTATTGAGACAAAGATAGTATTATTTACTAGTATGGAAAAGCTTTCTTAAAGAGACATGTGGTGCAAGAAAGTGTGTTTACTGGGACGATAGGGAGGTAAGTAGGAGCAGGACAGCCGCCTCTTCTCTTTACTATTCAGTTTTTTCAAGCTGTCACCGCGAGCTTTGCCAACCTCACTGTCTGTGTCCACGTGAATGAAAGTGACTGAGAATAAGGGAAAGGGATAATGGCTTTGGTCATTGGTAGTGCTCTGTTGCACCCCTCTGTTATACATATAGGAGACCGGTAACGGTAATATTTGTTACTATCTAATTAATGATATTGAAGGTCAACTGGAGAGCTCGAATTTTGATGCCAATATTTCTTCTGATGAAATTTATTTAGAACAAAATAAATAAACGGTAGAGAGCAAATAAATCAAATAGCTCACACTTGAGTGACTACAGTCAAATCCAAGTCCTGAAAATAGGTGTTTACTTGTATTGTAAACCAACACTACACTGCAATAACCTAAGCAAATGAAGAAACACGTCCTACGAAGCTAAAAACTCAATTACTTTCCTTCCAGTATCGTTCTTCACAATCTGCTTCTTCCTCAATAATTGAAAGAAAACTGACATTAAAATTTTTTTGCAAGTAGAGTTGAATCATTAAAAATCTATATGGGATTGGTGGCTTGATCACCATGACCAAAGAAAGTTGGACACAAAATCAAGAAAAACAAAATTGTAAATGTGTTTCAGCAAATCACATCAAGTTTACATATGATAACAATACTATTATGCACTTATAAATTCCCTTTTAAGCAATTTTTAAAAATTAAACCATTTATTTTGTTCTAAAATTTTAAACCATTATTATATAAAACAAAAGAAGACAATTACAGCTCATTATGGATTATAATAATGTTTCTATTTATATATTTTCAACCATATTCTGTGTTTTCACAAAAACATTATTTAACATTGATAGTAAACAAGTGTTAGATATCCGACGTCGACACATGTACGTTAAACACTTGACAGTGCTTGTTTTTTTTTTTTTTGGTTAAATCACACTTGACAGTGCTGAAGTACATAAGTTCACCGTAACATGGGCTCAACTTTGATTTACAAGAATGAAGCAACATAGAGATTTTAATACCGTCCACGAATCAACTTTTTCAAAGCTTAAAATCTTGAGTGAAGAATCGGGAACAGTTCGTATCTTACAAGAAAGAAAGAAAAAACGAAAACAACATGGATGTCGTTCCCAAAACGTAGATACTGCTTTGAAATCATACCAAAAAGCTTCACTCATAACCAAACGAACAGAGAATTTCAGGGTGATTATTCAATTTACTTTTCAAGACAATGACGCAATGTTGTCAACAAAAAAAAAGTCAATAAGACAATTTACTTTCTGATCCAATGTTCACAAATAAGTATACAGATAGTTGAACTTACTGCAGCTAGCAACCCTTTATTATTGATAATAATATGCTTACACCCGTTCAAAATACAGTCAATACAGAAAGTTGGCAGAAACAGGAAGTTGATTGGGTCGATAATGTCATCCCATAGCACAAACCTGGTGACGTGCAAAGACAATCGGTCAATGACAATCACAAGAAAATCTGAAGTCAAATAAATGAATAGAATATTATGTTATCAATATAAAAAATTTGTGAGCACTAAATGAGGTAGCACTAGATACAATTGAGAATATGGAGTTTGCGACACAACCTATGATGAATGTAGAGTATTAGATTCAGCATACACTATAAGCACAAGAAAGAATAAAAATATGTGTAGAAATATAATATCCTATAAATTCAGACTCCCAATTGTTCCAGGTAGTTCTGTGCATATAGCTAATCGAACAAGCAATTTGGCCCAATACTCCAAACATAAAAACACATGATATCATATTAGACAAACACAACTTCTGTAAAAATTGCATGAAATACAGGGCAGGATATCTGCAATATGAGTACGAAAATATGCACAGCAATTACAAGATTCAGCATCCTCTTTTCTCTGGGTATTTTTTATTCTTCCAAATAGCTAACCAGTGTGCAAATTGCCCTTGTGAATTTAAATTGTGACCAAGCAGGAAAACATACATGATGCCAATCCTGACTGGATGGATAATGGTGCAAACAGCCAACCCCAAAAACACTTGCCGGACGAGTGTCCAGTTCTATACAGATAATAACAGAAAGAAAGAAAAAATGTGATTTATACTACAGACATATAAATGCTCAAATTTAAAAATATTTGGACACTTTTGAAGACATATCATTGACATTAATAACCAAAAGTCATAGTTTAGATATGAAGGCGAGCTTTGACCCAACAGTAGTGGTTGCTGCCACAATAGCCTCTCAGAAATGAAAGGTATTGCTTCCTACAATAGATCCTTAAGGGGTTCAAACCTTTACCTACATCCCGCCTTGGTGGAAGTTTTGTATCACTAAGCTGTCATTTTCGTTGTCTTGATGCACAATCACAAGCAATCTAAGGCATAAAGCCGTGTTTCAGGTGTTCTGTTGGGTGGTTGTGACTGAGATGGTGCGACAGAAGCACAATAATCAACAGTGAAAAGAGAAGAACAGAGGTTGTGTGACAGCAAAAGAAGAGTACGGCAAAATAACAGAAGAATTTGGACCCAAAATGGCTTACCTTACCTATCAGTATGAACTATCAATTATAGAGTCTCAAAGAAGGAGCTGGTTCTAGTCTCAGCAGAGGTTAAAGAGCTGCCAGAAAATGCAGTGGGCCGATTCAACCCAAATTTCATTTGTGTTCCTCTAGTCCTATTTGGGTGTGCATATACACTTAACATCGAATGTTTGTTGTTCAATGAAATTTTTTAAGGATGTGATCCTATCTCTTCTTTTAATATTAACCAATAACCACATCATTATCCCAAGACTTATTCTTAATAATACTGATAGGCCATTGAGCTGTGTTTATAGAAGGTTTAGCCTTGTATAGATATGGCAATCATTAGGCGTCGAAACAGTGTTTGGTGTCAAGTTCTACTTTCGCTGGGTTTTTGTTTTCTTGGGGTATACACACACCATCACTTTTTTTGGGTGGGTGGAGGGAGGGGTTAACCCTGAAAATCATACTCTATCAAATGTACAAATTAAAATCTCAATTCTAGCTTCATCTTAACCAATGTACCAAAGTTTTAAATTCTAAGTGCCTAATTCCTTAGATTTTCTCCAACCCACTAGGTTTCTTGAAGGCACACAAATATAATCCTTCTAATCCATGGTGTCAACAACTTCCAAAGATTTTTCCCACGTGTTCCAGATTTCCAATTTCCAAATGCCAAAAGGAATCCTACTCTCATGGACTAACCTCTTTATTGGAATCCATGAAAAAAAAGTGAGAACTCTAGGCTATTGTGCATTTCATCTGTGCACTGACATAACTTCTTTAGCTCATTTAACAATTAACATTGTATAGGAGCCAAACATGTTACTAAAGGTAAATGATAAACCATTAGCACACTAGTATTACTGATCCATGTCATCAAGATTTGACTAAGTTTTTACAAGGATTGCCAACTGCATAACACAACCGTCATATGTAATGTTTAGTTCTGTTTCAATCAATCTTTCTACCAAATGCTACGTTTTGAAAAGCCATAATCAAATTAGACCCTGTTTGAATACACACATTAATTAAATGCTTATATCATAAGCTTTATCACATTCGTGCTTATGTATAATGTCAAATTATTTTCATATGAGCTATTTTCATAACTGTAGAGCTTGTGGAGTTAAGCTGAAAGAAACTTATTGTCATGTCATAAGTTGTTCCCATAAGCCAATCCATACAAGCCCGCCCTTAATCAGAAATACAAAATGCAATTTCAATTAAACACCAACACAAGAAGCCACCGAAGCACTAGAAAATCAAAACAGTAATCCCCTACCTATCCCATGGACCTATATGATCTAATAGTCAAGGAAAAACGGTAGATTCGTCCAAGCTTCAACCCTAGACAAACTAAAACAGCAATAGAACAAATCCTCTAAAAGGAAAAGCAACACCTCCAATCAAAACACACTCATGAATCACATCAATTGCACAGAAACATCACACAGACAATCAATTTTCAAAAACCTCAAAAAATCCCTAAATCAATCAATCATCTACAAAATAACGACAAAACAGAAAGCTGAAAACAAAACAAAAGTAGAATTGAGAGAAAGAAAAGTTTAACCTATGATTGATATCCACCGCCGCGAGCATCTATATCCTCCTCAACAATAATGTTGGGATAAATCGGTGGAAAATCGGAGACGTTATAGGTAGCTTCCTTCCTGAGTTTCTCGAAATCGGCCTTCTTGTAGATTGTGCGGGTAACGGGAGGTCGGTTACGGCGTTGGTCACGTGTGTAATACTTAATGTCGTATACGGTTTCGGGAAGGGAAGAAGGGATAATAGCTTTTTCCTTTTCGGTGGCGGGGCAGTAAACACGGTATTCAAGTGCTCCTGGTAATGCTGATCGGTACTCTGGATGGGAGCAGGGTCCTGTTATCTCCCATGGCTTTTTGATGAAACGCTTCAGGGTTTGTAATAGGGAAGATGCGGTTTTCGCCATGGCGATGCTAAAGTGAGTTGATTCACGTTTCTGGAACAATGGGAGTGGAAATGGGATTGTGGGATCAGATCAAAACGCATAGTGGATGTCATAATGGGCTTAATTGAATTAGAAGCCCATTGTCACAATCTCTTTGCATAGTGGAAGCTGCTATTTGCACCTTCTTTTTCCTACTATCCTTTTTTTTAACCAAATCCTGCTATCCTTTTCTTTACTGCGATCCGTTTCATGTAAATAAGATATTTCCTTGGTCGCACAATAATTGATTTATTTGATTATTTCAGATGTATTAAGAAAACTAAGAGAAAATAGTATTTTTAGTAAACTATTTTTATCAATTATGGGTCAATGTACTATTATCATTAATGTACTTGATACAATAGTAAAAAAATTAGATGGTGTGATATTGAAAATTAAAATAAGTCATTTATTTTGAAATAATTTTTTTTTTTAAATAAGTCAATTATTTAGGACAAAGGGAGTATTGTATTTTATTATCATATAATAATTTTGCTACCCGAGAGAAAAATAGAACACAATTAAACACATTTTGATAGAATTACAATATGAGATAAAGGAGGAATTAAGTTTAATTTATTGTTATTAAGGTTGATTTGTTGGTTAGAGTGAGGAAGTGAAATAATAAATAGGTTGCGAGTCCATCTCCTCTCTCAACAAAGTATTAATCATACTAATTACTAATGTTGGACGCTAAAGAAATGGTTGGAAGTCGATCTAGATTTTACGATTAGTATTCACCTCGATGCTAAATTTAGTCTGATATCGATGTTGAATTTATATTGATCTTCGTCTATTTAGTTTGCTATAAATCTAGAGATTTTTCATAGCATAAATTTCGAAGTTTCTAATATTATTACTCAAATAACAAAGAAAACCTAGGAAGCGTAGATTTCATATTAATGGTATAATACAATTTGACTCTATAAACCGCTATAGATCGTTTAATATTCATAGGTGGACAAAGGTGAGTGTGTGGGTGGTTTTGTGGTGCATAGCAACAAGGTAAACTTTGTAAAGGTGTTTTTAGACATCATTTTGGTCAATTGTTTTGTTTTGTTTGTTGCGTGGGATCTTCAAACGTTCTTGTAGCCGAGTTATGGTGTCTCGTTTTAATGTTGGAAATGGCTTGGAACAAAGGCACGGGGAGGCATTTGATTGAGTGTGATTCTAAAATAACAATGTAACAATGTAAATTCTAAAATATTTTGATAGTGTATAAAAATTAAACTTTAAATAAAAATATTTAATTGAATAAAGTTTCTTTCATATAATTCTTATAATGTTAGATTGAGTTCATATTACACATTGATAAGACTTCCTAATTATACGAATTAATTACCGTAGTATTTAGAGAGAGAAAAAAAAGTCTTTCATATATTAAATCCTAATAATAAAATATGTCTAGTCAAGAAAATAAGAATAAAATAAAATGTGTAAGTACTAAGTAGGTATCACGTCGGGAAAAAAAAAAGCAATAGCCGGAGTTATCGTGTGTTGTGTTGTGTTGTGATCTCCGAACCCAAACTACAGAATCTCTCTTCTCTATCACTTCCTCTGCCTTCCAAACACTCTGTTCTGTGGAGATCTCACTCTCTGCTTTGTAAACCAAGCAGGTATGCACGTCACGTGTCTGTTCTCATTAACACGTTTCCTTTATGCCTCTGTTTCCCACCTTGCTTTGCTTGCTATCTGATCTGTCACTAAGATTGTACAATTCCCATTACTTTCGGGATTTTCACTCACAATTTTGCATCAAATTACTTAATTGTTCCATTGATTGTAGTTCTAAATTAATTTATTCATTACATGTATAGATCATGTTCTTTTTGTTCTTCTATAGTCTTGATTATAATACTCTATAGGTCTTCTTGTGTGGCATGATTAGGTTGTTTTATTAAGTTAGCATTTAGACGATGATGTTATAATACTGCTCTCATTTCAGCTTATAGTAATGCTATCAAAAGATATGGAGACGTATATAATACACACATTTCTAAAAATGGTGGCATTAATTAAACATTTAAAAACCAAAAACCATAGTAATAGAGATCAAGAGGATCTCTACTCCATTACTCCTAATAGGTTTCAATCTGATGCTTCGCCCTTACTCGGGACATATAGATTATGCAGGTTTTTTTTTTTAGTTTGAGATTGGGGTTGGGCAGATCAGGCCGGAAAAATGAAATATTTTTCATCCCTTCCATAGCCAAAATTTTATCCTTAATTAATGATTTCTTCTGTCTTACATTATTGTGAATGTTTTAGCAGATGGCAATGCAGGAAGCAAGCCTTTCCACTGCTCCTAGTGCTCAAATGGTTGGCAATGCCTTTGTGGAGCAATATTATCACATTCTGCATCAATCCCCGGACTTAGTGCACAGATTTTATCAGGATTCAAGTCTCTTAAGCAGATCAGACAGCAATGGTACCATGAAGACTGTAACAACTACAAAAGTATGTCTTCCAGGATATCCATGTATAATTCACTTTTTTGACATTAAATTCTTAGATTGTTCAAATCCAATTGTTTAATGGAACAGTTATATAAATCAGTAGATCCATAATGGGTTCGATCCTGCTAGTGAAGGATATTGAAATTTTAATTTGTAGGGTCAGCATCAGCACTCGTATATACATAGTGGGTTAAAAGATGAGTGAGGGTAATTTTCATATCTACTTATCTGAAATTGTAGTTACATTATAGGTAGACATTGTTGTGTAGATTGGCATTCCATATCACAGTGGGGGAAATTCCCCCATTGTCCACCACGCCGATCCGCCCCTGCATCCTTCCCTGGGTCCCGCTAAGGCAGGAGCTTTACAGAACCAGGTTTCTCTCTTGGGTTTCGCAAAAGCAGTATAGTATATGAATTCCAAGGGCTGTTTCTCACATTAATTTAAGGATTAAATAAGACATGAGTTTTCTTAGAACTTTTATGGAAGTATTATATATACTTAATATGGAGAAAGACTTCATTATTTGGTTTGTTAAACGAGAAATTCTGATAACATAATCATGCTTCAGATATTGTCCAAAAGTTTTTGTTTAAAGTTATGATATAACACCCATTTCAAGCAACATGAAATTAAGAGAATAGTACTAAGAAATTAACAATCACCCTAGAGACTCTTTTAAAACAAAACTATAGCAGGTAATAAAGATGTTATTCACTGATAACACTATTTTTGTTTTGTCACGACATTAATAGCCTTGATGGATAGGTTACCTTTAGACCAATTGATATTTCGACTTTAGTTATATATGAATATGATCAATAAATGCAAAACTGATTAAATATGAAACTTAAACCTAGTTTGTTGTATCACTTGCTTAGCACCACATCAATTGTTTAACCATTAAGTTACAATATATTATGTTGGCTTGTGACGATGACCTACCACACTTATATTAGAATGGTAAGCTTAGACTTATGTATTGTATAACCAATGATTCTCTCTCAAACTACATTTTAGTCGTTCACTAGATTTGTAATATTGATGCTTTATATTTGTCTATAGTTAGATGATAGCTACCATTCCATTTTTTGTTATGTCTTGTTATATCCATTTTAAGCATATTTTGATTTTTAGAAGAATAATAACTGAACATCCATGTGTTGATTATTCAAACGGCTATGCCATTTTGCTGGATTAGGTGTTCAGTGAACACTTTTAGTTTAGCAATTGCTGAGAATTGAGATTGTTCCCCCTCATCCTGGTTTCTAAAAGCATGATGATTGACTCACAGAAAATAGGAATCAATGAACAGTAAAATGATAGATGAAATAGGGCTTTATTGATTTATGGAAGAAGGAAAATTTTTGTTACAATGTATAAATCAGAGCAGAGCTCCTCTAGAGAAAATAATATTCTCCTAATACAATGATTGTTAGAAACCAAGAATGTTCTGGGAAAAGTGTTAGAAACGAATAATGTTCTGGAAAACCAGATTGATCAGAATAAACCAATAACGTTTTTGGTATTAGACAATTTGTGTAATTCAAGTAAAGTATTAGCTTGTATGTGATAACTAACTAACTAATCGCTTAATTAGTTAGTTAGTTAGTTAGACGACAATTAGAATGAATAGGAATAAACCATGTATAAATAGCACACTCCATTCATTCAATATTATGAGTCAAAGTCCTACAATTCATATGCTATCTTATTTTCTATTTTCTTGCACTTGAAGCAATAGCTTGAAAGCTAATAATGATAACATTAAATGTGCATAACCAATGCTGCACTACCCGCCTCCATTTATTCCCCATATGTAACTGAAATTCCTAGAATTCAAAGAGTTCCCTTGCCATGTCACTAATAGAATGATTCTTCTCTTTTTTACCCTTGCGGACATACACTCTTCAGACAACAGGTTTGGGCCTTTCACTAATCTTAGGCCCAATAGTTCTATCACATGATGTCTCAGGTTATTTGGTATACGTAGCTCAATACCTCTGTGGCGTGGTCATATTCGCACTCCCTGCTAAACAATTTTGAGACGTAGCATGTCTAGTTTGTTCAAAATTCATATCCCCTAAGAAGCTGCTTACTAATGCATGCTTTGAGTAACCTTGACCTCTTGTACCTTTATCTCTGTTTACCTCGGTACTTGTGGTTTATTTTCAACTTATTAATTAGAAGGAAATAACTGTTGAATCAGGCAATCAATGAAACAATTGTTTCCCTGAACTATGAAGATTGTACAGCAGAAATAAAAACTGCAGATGCTCAGGAGTCACATGAGAAAGGTGTGATAGTTTTAGTAACTGGATGCTTAACTGGAAAGGATAATGTTAGAAAGAAGTTCTCACAGACCTTCTTTTTGGCTCCTCAAGATAAAGGTTACTATGTCTTAAATGACGTCTTTAGGTTCATTGAGGAGAATGATACCCCACAGTTAAATTCTGCCTCAATAAATGTCATCAATGAAAATGCCGAGACAGTGCAAATGCCAGAGACAGTGCACATGCCAGAATCTGGTTAGTATGGTTTTTCTCCATATGGTACTCAACAATTATTTGTTTTGCTTATACCTCAATTTGTAATTGCTTCTTACATGTTTCTAGAGGATATGCGCCCTGCCGAACATCTTGCGGAAGACCCTGCAACCTCTTCAGAGGCTGAAAACATTAATGATAGTGCTGAAGTTTATCATCCTCGAGACAACAAGGAAGAAGGATCGGTTATTGATGAAGAGGTTGCCATAGAGTCTACTGATTTAAGTCAGAAGGATATTGTTACAATTCACGGTTCAACATCTGCAGTCCAGGATGATGCACGAAAGACCTCATATGCATCAATTGTGAGTCTTGTATTTTTTCTTGCATTGTGATACTCCTCCGGTCTGTTACATTTATTAACTTATTAAGTTTCACTGATATGAAGGTAATGAAAAGTAACACAGCATCTGGTCATGTCTATGTTCCCAGCCGAGCTGCAAGAGTGGCATCTGCTAAATCCAATGAACAATGGCATGCTACAGCAAAATCTACTCCTGGGCCTGAAGCATTAGCTCCTAGTGGTGAAAGTGCACTGGGGAGTAGTGATGTTCCTGAAGGTGTATATTAATGTTATGATTGACTGCTATTTTCTTTTTCTGACCCTGTGGTCTATTCATATTTTCCTCTTATTTGTTTAATCTAATTTTGAATCAAGCAGAAGAGATTAACAACCCGATTAATGAAAAGAGGCTTAATGAATTGATGAGTTCATAACTTCATATATTATGGTGCCTTGAATTCTAGTTTGAAAGTTGACCGACTCGGTTTTTGCTTCAGCTGAAGGTCATTCCATATACATACGAAACTTGCCATTCAATGCAACAATTGAACAACTTGAAGAGGTTTTTAAGAAATTTGGTCCTATTAAGCATGGCGGAGTCCAAGTAAGAAGCAGTAAGGTCTGTGAATATTACTATCTGCACTTCGAAACAACACGAGCATTATCTGAAGTAAGCCTGTAAGCTAATTTTTATTTTTGACTTCTTTCAGCACGGTTTCTGTTTTGGCTTTGTTGAATTTGAGGAATCGAGTTCTATGCACAGTGCACTTAAGGTACATACTGTTCTTTTCAATTTCAACTGTTGTATATTACCAGCTGGTAGTTCATTGCTGATTTTATGATTCAAGGGTTGAGGAGTCAGATTTTGACAAGTTGATTATGATATATATTTTTTTTTTATAAAATTGATTGTGATAGTTAAGACAATATAATGGTAATGATGCATCATAGTTGTAGCTATTCATTATCATGGTGGGACTAATGGTCAATGTGATGACTAAAATGTCATGGAAGTGGTGGGAGTCTAGTGAGTGGTGACAAATGCCTGGCTGGTGCAGGTGCCAGAACAAGAACAACTAGGCCTATATTACAAGATGGGATTGGCTACACGAAACTAAACATTTGTCAAAGATATTGATTTTCAATAGGTTTTTGTCTGTCCTTTTGATTGGATTTTCATCCATTTTTCTCACCATAGCCTCTATTGGTCTTCTTCTCACATAACCAAATTACCTTAGGCGATTTTCCACTATCTTCCTTCTCCTTAGTAAGTGCTACTTCAACTTTCTCTGTTTCTCTCAGATTCATTTGCTCCTAAACTTATCTTCCCTTGTGTGTTCACTCATCCACCTCCGCACTCCCTTATTTGCTTCACTTTTTGTGCTTGTGTTGGCACTTCAACAAGACCAAACATTCACCACCATAGAGAACCACTGGTCTTAGCAATGATATTTTCACCATTTTCTTTTTACCCGTTTTGAAAGAAGAATCGGTGAATGGAGAACAAGTCCACTTAATTTTCTCGATTTTTTACTCATATTTTTTCCTAAAGCGGATAAAGATACTTTTTGATATAACTATAAGTTCACTATTACATCTCTAAAGCCCCTGAATTTTTAATAGCTGGTCCAAATGAATTTTTAACCTTGTATTGGCTTGGCCAGTGTAGAAATTGTGCAAGGCAGCATACACCCCTCATAGGAACTCTATCCAGGTTATAGGAAATAGCTTTGTACTGCTTTACAGAATGTATGCTATTTGTAAAGATAGTACCAAGTGGTATTTTGGATGTCTTTGACTTTGTACTTTCCCTATGTTGCATTTCTAATTTGAATCGGATGTTTGGGGTGGAGGGATAGAAATTTATACTTACAGGTCTAGCTGTCTAGTTTTAGTATCTGTTTTGCTGTAACCTGAAGTTGGCAAGGAAAATTTATGTGAGATTAATAAGTATATTATTTGTAGCCTCATATAGGAACAACAATGACTGGCCATTCAAATTATTATAAAGCTTATTCATGATATTTTGTACTCATGTGAATTCACATCATGACCTCCTAACAGTCTAGTTATTTGTGTACTAGAACTTACTTAATTTCATTTCATTTTCAGGCGTCACCTATCACTGTTGGTGAGCGACAGGCTGTTATCGAGGAAAAGATATCTACTACACGAGGTATATTGATATTGTCAATTTAACTTTTTATGTTTAGTTAAACTAACATGATTTATATGTTGATCATGCACTTTTAATCTTGTTTATAGTCAGCGATAGCGGGAGAGGGAGGTATCCTTCAGGGAGAGGTGGTTTCCGAAGTGAGAATTTCCGGGGGCATGGGAGATTTGGTGGTGGACGGGGTTATGGAAGAAATGAATTCAGAAACCAAGGGGAATTCTCAGGACGACCTAGGAGTTCTCAATGGCCACGTCAGAATGGAGGTGGGCGTGGTGAACGTCATGGTGTGGGGAACCATAATGTTACACCATCTACTTCAGTGTGAGCACATTGGTTAAATAGAGAAAGAAGAAGAAGAAAACAAAACAAACGCTGGGTTGATTATTTTTTTATAAGCTAAACACGAATACTTTTACTTTCCCTTGTTTAGGCACAAGTGCAGGTTTTTGAATTTCATCATTGCAATTTGCAATCATACAAATAGAAGATGAGTGGGTTCATCAGCCCTTGCTTTGTATCGGTCATGTAATTTTTTTCCACTTCTCTTCGGCCTTCCATTCTGTTGAAGTCATATTCAGCAAAAGTGTTCCTTCTATTGAGTTGTTAACACGAATCTCTGATGTTGGAGGTTTGCCTTGTAAATTGGAACTATGTGAATTCCTTTTCTCTTACTCATAAGCATAATGAAAATGG
The DNA here is from genome assembly GCA_037974295.1 of Cicer cuneatum. Lineage (NCBI taxonomy): Eukaryota > Viridiplantae > Streptophyta > Magnoliopsida > Fabales > Fabaceae > Cicer > Cicer cuneatum. The sequence continues at coordinate 8,526,406 of JBBPBO010001985.1, forward strand.
AAACTAAAACTAAAAATAATCATTTGAGAATGTTGTGCATGAAAGCGTAAAACTTTTATGATATACATAACTTGTATGTGTTTTTTATTTTTTTAGTTATAAATTGTTTGTATTTTTGTTTAAAATCTAATAGAAAATTGAATTTTAGTTAAGCAATGATGTTCGCCAGGCATTATAAAAGGGTAGTTTCTTCTCCCACACCTGTTGTATTCTCAAATACATATTTGAATTGCTCATTTTAAATGTGTAAATTAATATACATATGGATTGGCCAGTCTGAACAAAAATTAGAGAATTTTGAGAAAATATAGCGAAAAGAAACTCAATTATAAAAGCTGCGAGTTAATACGACTAAGACCCTAACCTCATGTCTCACCCTAAGAGAAACTCTGGTTAAAAGGAAGGATTGTAGTTAAGAAAAATCTCTCACTTAATATTTTGTAAGTTGCACTTAATTAGTAGATATTATTTAAAAGAGAGTATGTATCAACTTTATGTTTTCACAGCTGACTTTCTAAGTTGTGTGGAGGTTTAGTAGTGTTGGAAAATATTGATCATCAACTTTACAAAATTCGATCACCACGGTGAACGACTCGCTTATTATGAATTAAATCATTGGCAATCACCAATAACAAACATGAATCTAGAGAATAAATCACAAACATAGAAAATAATCACAAATATAAATAAATCTAAAACGTGTAATGGACAAACACTACATTATCCTCAAATATTTATTTGACTAAGACGAAAAATTCTAAGATTTAACAAATCTTTTTGATAATTATTTAATGTAACAGAATGCTAGATATAATATTATTGTTAATCTATGAGAAAAGTCTTTTTGATAATTATTTAACCTATGAGAACTTAACGCAATATTAAAAAATGATGCATATCTTAAAATGAAAGCTAGAAATTAATCATGTTGGACATGCAATTTCTATTCTTCAGCTGCATAATCATATAAATTTAGTTTAAAATTTATGAGTGATTTTCAAAAATATTTATACTTTCAATCAATGTTTTTCATCATTATTCAATTATTTTTTGCGCGCAAATTAAAAATGAATATATAAAATTTTAGAGTTTCATCCAAGGGAGAAAAGAAAAAAGCGCGACACGTTTTGGCACGTGTACCGTGCACAGTGAGCAAAATTAAAAGTTAAAAACCCCTTGTTCGTAACTCAAAATAAAAACCGAGAGAACTAAACCCTAATACCAAATTCACGTTTTGTATCGCATCAATGGCCGACTTTGCATCATCCATTCAGTACCTCAAAGATATCGTTAATTCTCAAGTCCATGACGATGACAATTGGGCCTTCAATGTGGTAAACTTTATCTCTTGCTTACTCTTCTATTCGACCTGTTCTGCTATTTTCATTGATTACGATGCGTAGAAGTTTGATTAAATGTCATAGGATCAATTTCATAAGTCTGGTGCCCTATTTTTTCCGTGAATCACTGAGAGCAATGGCCTCAATGTATTTTTAGAATTTCACTATTTTATCTATGAGAATCGTTGGCCTCTTTTTCAATTACAGCTATTTTGTTCTCGTATTAGGTATGTTTATGTTATACAATATAATGGAATATTTATGATTCAAGCGGGGGTGTATCAAGTGTTATTTGTGTTAGAAATATTGCATAAAGCTCGAAGTTTTAGAGATGAAAATGTTATGGTTGATTAGTGGACACACAAGACAAGACCATAAATGTGGCGGTGAGAAAGATGGGGTAACCTATAGAAGTGCTGGTAAGAAGAGTATATCGGATGAGTTCCTAAAGGAGAACTGTTAGGGAGTTTGGGGGAAGCTAATAGGAGGGTCTTAGGAAGAGGGAAAGCAAGAGAAATCATCCACCTTATTTTAGAGTGTTTTTATAGAGAATTTCTAAGGAAGCGGATATGACTAATATATTTTTAATTTTTAGATTATCATAAAGAGATGAAACCATCTAAGCCCTTCAAAATCATCTTCCAATACAATTTTTTGAGTTCTTCCAAATTGGGAGATTTTATATTATGCTTCTTGCACCTTAGCTATAATGGAAATAGTTTCATATTGGAATTCAGGCATTCTCATGTGAAACAGTATCAGCTGTTAGCAGTTTCGGTGGGAAACTTATGCATATTTCTAACTATTGTAGAAGTTACATGATAGTCGTTGGGGAAAGTGAGTGGGCAGAATAACCAATCAAGGAGATTTTGCTTAAGAAGGTTAACTGTGAGTTTAGTTTAGAGGAGTTGATGTTAATTGGAGCATGAATTATAAGATTGCAACATTATGCTATTTAGTGCTTATGATTTAACTTAAATGTTGTATCTTCCTGTTAATTAATGTTTATATTTTGGAGCTTGACTTAGTTTACCATGAGTGTTTAAGGCTGTCTTTATTTCCTTGCAGAAATTGCTTCGTGCTGCAGGATTGTTTGCAGGATCAATAGTACTTATGAGAAATTATGGTGACCTTATGGCAATCTAAAAGTAGACTATGTTGTCTGTGATGAGCTGCTACTATCTACCTAAACTGAAATGTCTTGACTATAATTTCAATCTAAAATGAGTATGATTACTTTCAGGCTTTCATTATGCGGTGGTTATACCTTTTCAATTTGCTTATGTTGACTTTGTGTGTCTCTGCACATTTCCTTGTGCTGAAATGTTTGGTTTAAGAAATGACTATTTTGCCTCCATTTTTTTACTATCCCGAACTTGTTAGATGCTTATTTCTTGTAATTTGCCTCTTTTAAAGTGATTCATCAGCAAAGTGGAAAAAAAAGTTGAATATTCAACATATCTTTGATTTGTTACATCTATAATATTGGCTTTTGTCTAAATGTGTACAAGTAAGAGCACAAATTTATGTTCCACTGTTGGATCGTTAAGTCTTATTTGATCTAATGGTGAGAGTTATTAATCTAATGGTGTATGACTTATCTCATATGTGCATGCACTATAAAATTGGCCTATAATATTAATTATTGATATATTTTGTGATCAATTAATTTTGGATGTGTATTCTAAATTGAATTGTTTCTTTTAGAGAAATAGATTCTTATTTTTGGACAGTAAAAATTATTTGGAAGTTTACTTTTAGGCGATAAACTGTATGAAAAAATTAACTTACTCTACTTTAGAAATAAACTACTATTAGACAATTTAGTTATAGTTGTAAAAATTGAAGTGGTGATGTCCTTGATGGGGGTAACAACGACCAACGCAATGGTGTAGTTTAAGATGTTGAAGAATCATTGATCATAATTTGTTACAAACTCTGTTCTCTTCCCAATTTGTTGATATTTTTGGATTATTCAAATACATTTTTTTTTTATGATATACTGATATATCATTATACTGCGAGGGATGTTATATAGTTGGCAGTTCACGTTGAGAAACAAAGATTTGTACGTGTCTCATTTTATTAATTTTGTCAAGCAATGATGTATTTTTTTTGGGGGGGGGGGGATTGAATCAAGGACCTCTATTTAAAATTTCATGAATGCCCTTTAAATAAATTTGACACGGTATTTCAAAAAATGAGTCCAAACAAGTTACATATAGTTCAGTTTATTTATACTATTATGTATAAGCATAAAAGAGAATTGTGTGTGCGATCTCTTCAATACAATTGTCACAGAATAAAACAGATAAATACCAAATAACTTACAAATAACACTTAATTTATAAGTGTTTCAGCCATACTCATTGGACACTCTAAGGTGAATCAAATTCAACGTAGATTAATGTTTAAAAATCACCCAAAATAATTATGATGATTAACAATATTTTTTAAAATTCTAAATTGATTGTTTTTATCCGTTTTTATGTTTGAGACAATGATTTATTATTATTTTTTTGACGAATTGAATTTGAAGAATATTCATTTTCCCTTATCTGCTTATATTGTTTGAGTCATTGTCTTATCTATAAAGTACAAAATGACTAATATAAAAAGTGTCGTCGATTTTTATTAAAATTTTGAATCACATTTAAATCTTAATTCACAGTAAACTATATATAGAGGTGATTCATCTTAACATTCAGGTGCTTATTGTCTATTAATAGATGATTATATACTCCACTATCAAAAAATTGTTGGTCCTTACTTTTTTTTTTTTGGGGACTGCCATCCTTCAAAATCTTATCCACTAAAATCAAAGGTCAAATTATGTGAAAAATGTATATCGAAAGATGCAATGCAACTTTGAAATTTAAAGATGATTTTGTTTTTTGGACGGAAAATTGAAAGATGGATTTATGTATGTTAAATTTGAGCCAAATTCTTAAATATATTTGCTTTTACAGATGTCGGTCAAAAGTATTTTTTTATAGGTCATATTGTTATTCTGAGTATGTACTTTTTATCGTTTTTAATACACTCTATTTAAAAAAAATACACTATATTCGTATTGTAAGAAAAATACACTCTATTTTTCTAAATATTAATCTTTGAAATCAATCCATATTAAATTTTAGATTGTAAATGTAGAAACTTTTGATGATGCATATACAAAATTGATAAATTTAAATTTTAACACACTGCCTCAAATTAATGAATTTTCTTTTTGAAATTTTTTAGCCTCAAATTAATGAATATAAGTTTTTTAATTTGTAGACATCTTAAGTTTAAGGGTTATATATGTTTTTAATATTTTAATATATCAACTTTTATGTTTAGTCTCTCTAAAATATTTATTTGAATTTTAGTCCTTTTAAATTTTTTTTTATCAATTTTAGTCTTTTTTTTTACAAGAGTTCATGTCTTATGTTTCAAGTGATTTTTTTTACACCTTATTGATAAAACTTTAAAATATCACTAGTTTAATAATTTAATTATTTAATCTTGAATTTTATTAATATATTTATAACTTCAAATTAAAAACTAAATTGTTAAATTAAAAATTAAATAATTAAATTATCAAAATGATGATATTTTAAAGTCTTAACAGTGACACGTCATAAAAAAAATCAATCAGAACATACGATATAAACTTTTATAAAAAAACAGGGATTAAAATTAGTAACCGAAAATTTAAAATAACCAAAGTTTAAAGAAATTTTTTAGAGGGACTAAAAATGAAAGTTAATATATTTAGATGGAATAAAAATATATTTAATCATAGATTTAAATATTTAAAAATTTCATACAATATACAAATATTTAACAATTAATTATGTAAATTCTTGAATTATTTAGAGGGAAGATTTTTCTTGAATTCACACTCCACTCTCCTTAGAATCTAGTTTTAAGTGGTGAAGAATCATCATGTCCACGTTAAAGAAAAGAAATTTTGAAGTCCGAATAATTGTATGGTAGTTGAGCAAAAACAAAAACTGTATGGTAGTCAAATCCAAAATAAAAAGTCAATTACTCCGTCTTCCTTTTAAGAGATACTGAAAATGGAAATTTTAATCAACAATTAAAATGGTTACAATAAAATAAATAAATAAATAAATAAGAGAGCTTTAAAAAAATTAGGTCTTTTTTTATTAATTTTAGTTGTTTAAAGAAATACATATTATCAAAAGAAAATATAATATATTTTTATTTAATTAGTTCTGCAAATGTTGATAAAAAATGTTGGCTCATAAAAGTATCATACAACTTATTTTTTTAAAAATTATTACTTTTTGGTAATGTTTCCAAATATTCTTAAAAAGTTACTTAAAATATAACAAAATTATTATAGTATATCTACTAGCTTTATTATTATTATTATTATTATTATTATTATTATTATTATTATTATCTTTTTTAGAACTAGATTATTAGTATTTTCATCTCTAAATATATGATTTTATTGACCAAATCACATTAGTTAAAAAATTATGCAGTACTATTAAATTTGTTAAAAATTGATATTATTTATATATATTTATCCTTTAAAGAAAAATAATTAATATTTATACTATAGTATTTATTACTAATTACACAAAAATAATAAATTGATTAAAAATATATTAATAAAAAATAATAAATGTAGTTGAAAATTTATTAAAAAAATTATAAAAATGAGAAAGAAAAAAAATTCAAGATTTTATATTTAAGAATAGAGATAATATTATCATCTATCTATATCTATTCTAGTGACTATAATAATGACACCTATTTCTTTTAATAAAATATATCACTAGTTGTATTTCATTTCATCATCGTTAAAAGAAAGAATGACACCTATTCATTTCACGTTCACCTCTATGATACAGCTGAAATTAGGAGTAATAATTAATTAAGGTTGTCATAATTTGAGATGAATGCAACTCTTGTAAATTGAATTTTAGAAAATTATATGAAGGAAGTAAACGCAGAATAGAAATTCGGGGAATATTCGTGCGTGGAGCCTATTTCCGCGGCAAGTAACGACTTTCCACGAATAATAATTGTATTGTAGCAAACCATATTCATATTATTATTATTATTATTATTATTATTATTGGACTTTAGGAAACAACAATGAACTAATTAAGTGACGAACACAACACCCATCACCTCCACTTCAATACAATGGTTTCATCACCCAGTAAGCCTTTTTCACTTTTCGTAATTTATTTTCGTTAAATGGATCAATTTTGCTTCTTAATTATTCTACCCCTTTGCTATTTTCGTTAAATGGACCAACCAACTTGCTTTAATTTTGGTAATTCACTAATCATTAAAACTTTAGGTTTTATATTATTATCAAAATGCTTGCATTGATAATCATCCTCTCGCAGTTTATTATGTATTCTTATTATCTTTAATGATATTGTCAAAACTTCAAAGTGTAATTTTCTGACTCTTCTGTCAAGATTCTTTATGATTAATAGTCATGATAAGTTATGCATGAATGTAAATTAACTTAGTAATGTTCAAATTAATCTCGTTTTTCATCTTTATACCTTCAAATGTTTCTCTTTTCTTGAAATCCATTACTAGATCTGTTTCCATAGGTTTATCATGCTTCAGCTTTTATCAGTAATTAATTTGTGTCAATATTTAATTTACCAGAGTATCCATACCTTTGTAAGTATGAAAACGTGATGGATTTTTTCATGTGTGTGTGGAAATATGTGTTTTTTTTTGGAGTGTTTCCAGCTAAATATATCTATTAACTTGTGGTGTAATATATTTAAATGTAACAGGTTTTGCAACTTTTGTTTTTCTTTTGCTTGTGATTGGGGGCACGTCGAGACCTTTGTATCCGCTTCCTGGAAAAAGGGACGATGGAAGTAGGAAGCCTCTTCAAACTTTTCGCCCGTATAACATTGCACATCGGGGTTCAAATGGAGAACTTCCAGAAGAAACTCGTCAGGCATACATGGTGAATCCATAAACTCTTTTGACAAAATTGCATTCCTTTCTCATTATTTTATGTCTGCATCTAAAGTTTATCAAAATTATAAGCATAACGATTGGTGTCAAAAGTTTATGCCTCTCGTTCGTTGTGCTGCAAATGTATTTATATCCATTGATCATACACTGGTTAACTCAAAGATTCAGTTTTGTTGATTCTTGGTATCAAATGAAACCATTCTACACTTATGCACAAACTAATATTTGGTACAATGCAGATAACATTATGGGTGTCATTTTCGTCTTTGGTTCATACTTGCCTAAAAATGCAGTTCTTTTGCAGAGAGCTATTGAGGAAGGAGCAGACTTCATTGAAACTGATATCTTATCTTCCAAAGATGGTGTTCTTATATGTTTCCATGATGTTACCCTTGATGAGACTACTGACATTGCAAATTACAAAGAGTTTGCTAATCGTAAAAGAACATATGAAGTCCAGGGTGTCAATACCACTGGATTTTTTATTGGTACTGATGCTATTCTTTTTTAAGCTTCCCTGCAAATTTCCTTCATAAATTATTGGAAGATGTTAATCAGATTGCTGCTGTCTACTAGTATTACTTGATTTTCTTTCCTTAATTTATGGTGTTTCCTTGTTTCTTTTTTCTCTGTATAGATGCATTTTCTGGTTTTAAGACAGTTTTTTACTTCGCATAATTCTAGGATGATTATCAATAGGATTTATGTACATTGGTCTATAAAATTGTCATTGGTGTATGTGCTTTTTGAACAAAATTTGAAATAACATTTGCAGTTGAAACAATTAATCTAAAGCAATTTTACTATTTGCATCTTTGCAGTTGATTTCACATTAAAGGAATTAAAAACATTGTGGGTGAACCAGAGGTATAGCTACAGAGATCAACAGTTTAATGGTTAGTAGCTTCTCGTCATTCTATTGTGTGTGTCTTTCATTTGTATGAATTGTTCACACATTGACTGTGAACTATATTCTGTTGTCACCTGGTACTGTCTGCTGATGATGACTTGTTTTTCTCTAATGATTATTACATGAAACTGTTATTTCAGGAAAGTTTCAAATAATCACCTTTGAAGAGTTCATTAACATAGCATTGGATGCACCCAGAGTTGTTGGAATATATCCAGAGATAAAAAATCCAGTACTTATCAATCAGTATGTGAGTATTTTTCTCTACAATCCGATAAATTTCTGCCTGCAGTATAACAACCGACATACAGTCTAACAAATATTTTCTAATCCTCCAATCTTATTGTATATATGTATTTCATGGTTGGTGCTGGGGGTATCTTGTACAATTAATGAATTGATATATCTTGTAACTGGAGATTATATTTTAATCCAGCATTCTAATTGTGCATATGACATATCATCTGATGGTTAATGCTGGTGATATGTTTTACAATCAATGAACTAAACTGCCACTTTAGCTTTAACTTAAGGATAATGACTATCAAACAGGTGAAATTAGATTATAGTGTTGGAAGTTTCAAAGAATGTAGATTATATTAAGAGCGAATTGTTATCACCCACAGGAATGTTTAATGCAAGGGTCTCAAAATTTCATGCTAGATAATTTGATGTTAATTAATTAATATTTTATGGCCAATTTCTTTAGAGGCTGTCTGCTTTCTGCTCATTAAATTGATATAATAACAGGTGAAATGGTCTGATGGCAAAAGATTTGAAGACAAGTTTGTCGAGACACTTCAGAAATATGGATACAAGGGTTCATACCTGTCAAAAGATTGGTTGAAACAACCTGTATTTATTCAGTCATTTGCTCCGTCTTCACTCGTGTATATATCAAATCAAACGGACTTGCCCAAGATTTTTTTAATTGATGATGTGACTATTCCAACACAAGACACTAATCAGGTGCGTAATGTATTTTACACTTGGCATAGCACCCCTAAATCTGTTTTTTCGAAAGAAACTCCGTTTAATGTTATACATTGTTGTTTTCCAATTATAAGTTGTCTAATTCAAAGCCTAACAAAATAGTACTGTAATGATGATGTGCAGTCATATTGGGAAATCACATCTGATGGATACCTAGACTACATACAGCAATATGTTGTAGGAATTGGACCTTGGAAGGATACAGTGGTACCCGTGATTGAAAATTATGCGATGACTCCTTCCGATCTTGTTGCCAGGGCACATGCTCGTAATCTGCAGGTACGCTTCGTTGTTCAAAGCTTGTTTTCTTTCAGATTATTATTACATGGATGTGTTCATTTTCAAAAGATCGCGTGGATGTATACTTGATTTCACTCTCTTCCATGTTTTGTGAGAATTTGCTGATATTTACCCACCTTTAATTTGGTATCTAGTGTGCAGTGTTGTCAAATAGTAGCTATAGTGACGCCATAGCACTACAACGTAGCAGAATTTTAACAAATCATTTTTGTTCCGCAATATGTTATTTAGTAAAAAGTGTTATCAAAAAGTGACATTATAGCCCTGTAGCGTAGCGAAATTTGAGCAAATTGTTATTTTTCATGATCCAAAATTGACAACACTGCTAGAGTGTCATAAATGAATTGTTTTAGAGCTAAACAAATGACAGTATAAATTGCTAATAATAATGCAGGTGCATCCATACACTTACAGAAATGAGAACAAGTTTTTGCATTTCAACTTTAGTCAAGATCCGTACAAGGAGTATGATTACTGGATCAACAAGATAGGAGTTGATGGTCTGTTTACAGATTTCACAGGCAGCCTTCATAATTTTCAGGAATGGACTGCTCCTAACGGTCAAGATGACAAGACTGCATCCGAGTTATTACATAAAATTGCTTTGTTGGTATCTCCTTTTGATTGATTTTGAGATATGGTGTGTAAAAAGCATGTGTTTGGATTGTCGAATTTTGTTTTTAGAAGCTTGTATCAAGTATCAACTTGTTCAAGAGAGCTTTCGACAGAAAAGCTATTTTGTTTAGAAAAACTTAAGGAAAATCAAATACAAATCTATTTACAAAGTAGTACAGTTTGGGGATTTTTGTCCCCCTCAAGTAATAAGCTTTCTTATTTCAGCTAATGAATAAATAAGTTTTAAGTTGTGTTGCAATTGTGGCCTGCATTTACATGAAAAATATTGAAGCTGGGATTACTGAGTGGACATGTAACCACAAAAACAAAAAAAAAGTGTGCCTTGATCAGAGAAAATTCAGTTGACCATTTCTTGAGCACTTGACTATCCAGTAAGTTTTAAATTTCTACTTGGAAGCTTCTGGTATTCCTTTATGCCATCATTTCAATGCTTGTCTTGCCAATATTACGAGAGCAACTTATCCTACAATCAAGGAATCGCACATTCACATGGTCAAAACATTGGTAGTATTTTAATTTTAATTTTAAAATTTAAAATATCAAATTTTAATTTGGACTGCTCAATTTATTGAGCAATCACCTATATTCCGACTGTATGAATGCTGAATCCTCTAACAATCATATATCGAATTGAACTTCCACGAGGAAAACTTATTAATGAAAGAAACAGACCTCTTTAAAAGTTAATGGATAGATAACAAATCACATTATGTGCAAAACGACCTATTTTATTAATCAAGATTATTCAAAAACAATACCACCTTATTTTGCACGTACACAAAAATTGCTGCTCAAAATGTCTATTTATATTAAACCAACTTTCACTTAACAAAAGCTAGAAAGAAAAGAAGAAGAAAAAAACTAATTCTTTGCATGGGCTTGTAAATTTTACTTGTGAACTATTTGTGTTAAATTCTCAAGCCTCCAAGATTGTTTTTGGCCAAAACTAGTGAAAGTGGCTTGGTGAGACACAAAATTATTTACAAACGCTCATATCTTATCCATGAAATATCTGAGGCCAAACTAATGTGAAAAAACAAAAGCTAATAGTATCAAAAACCTTATCTACATATAAATCAATTTCAAGCAAAAAAAAAAAAAAAACAACAACAACAATAGGAAGAAATTTTTTATCATCCTCCTTAATGCATGAAGCAAGACCTCATTTGGTATGAAGCATCATAACCATGTCTTCAACTTCCTTTTCTTGCTCCAATTTCTTCATTCCAACAACTTTTACTAGAAACATACCACCTTCACAAATTTATCTACCTTTTTCAAGCTATATTATTCAACACAACACATACAAGAGAGAGTTTCCACTCCCAAAAGTGGCTTCAATCCCTTACCAACCAATAAACTTTGACTACCTAGAACAAGAATTCAATGGACATGGAGTCACTTTTGAGGAAGTTGGTGGAAGTTGTGTGGCTAAGATGGAATTGAAAAATGGAAGCATTGCTACCATGTTGCTGCCAAGTGGATTGATAACTTCCTATAAGGCACCTATGTGGCATGGAGGAAAAGTGGAGTTGCTTCATACTGCAGTTTCTGAGGGAGAATTTGGTGATGCCATTGTTCAAGGAGGAGTGTCTTTAAACTTCAATTTTCATATTGATGATAATGATGATGTTTCATGGTCTCCAACTAATTGGGCTTTGCAAAACATTAATGGCAATGCTGAGGAATCTATTCAGGTCTTTTTTTCCTTCAGTTGTCTGTTTAAGATTATTTATGCACACTAAAAATAAATTTTGTTACGGAAAATAGTTGTTTATTCAAATTTCGTTACGTTACAGATTAATAGTGTTACTATAACCGCTATTGGACAACACTTTGTAATAAATTGCACACCACATAACAATATAGGTTTGTTAAACTACACTGCAGAGATATATCACCGCTATAACCTCTATTTGACGACACTGGCCAGAATTAATTTTTCTATAGTTAGTGATGCTGAAATAGGCAATTATGTTTTTGGTAAACATGTGTAGTCCTATAGGAACTTATTGTTCTCTCAACTTTTTTTAGTAGCTAATTACATAGCTTGATACCTTGATGATATCTTATGCAGGTAGAATTAATAAGCAAAGGACAAGATGGAAAGATTGGATTAAAATACATTGTGACTTTGGAAAAAGATGGTTTAGGCTCCGAACTTGAAATCTCAAACTCAAACTCTTTGCCCCTTCAAATGAAAGGATCCATTCTAAGTCATCTTACAGTAAGCACACCAGAAGCTACATATGCAATAGGATTAGAGAGATCAAATTACTATAGCAGGCCCCCTTTTGAATCAGATTTTATTTTGAGTCCTCCGGAATCGAGCGAAGACGAAGGATTCGGAAAAATATGGAAATCATCTGTTAAACAACTTTTTCCTAGTTGGGGAACAAATAATCAGAACAATGAAGCAGAAGGAAGCCAAAGAGATAGTGAAGATGTGAATGGTGAAGAAATGGATAGCTACAAGCAGTTAAAAGATAGAATAAGTCTTGTATATACGAATGCGCCTCGGAGTTTTACATTGATAGACAGGGTATGTAATCATCATTCTCAAAAGATAAAATAAAGTCAAATTGTTTTCATATAAGTTATAAGTTGTTTTCATAAGTTCTATGCTAACAACTGTGACCTGATCTAATATATAAGTGACATAGCTCAACTTTGAGTATATTTTCTTTTCATTTCTTCACATGAAAAAATTCAAAAATATTTTGGTTATCAGGGTAGAAGAAACTCAGTATTAGTTGGAAGGAATGGATTTGATGAAACCTACCTCTTCAGTCCTGGCTCAGGCAATGAAAGTTACAGCAAGTATGCTTACATATGTGTTGGTCAAGCTGCTGTTCTTCAACCAATAATACTAAGTCCAGAAGATGTATGGAAAGGAGGGCAGTATCTACACAATCCAAATCTATAATATGATGATGCTTAAGGCTTTGTTTTGTGTCTTGAGCAAATTAATTGAACAGAATGTTCAAAAATATCATTCTTTTCTATTTTTAAATGAATGTTAATTTGTTACTAGGAGAGCTTAATACCGTTTATGTGCCAAGTTTAACTCGCTCTCATGGTGACATTAACTTTTTTTTTCCTAATATGAGTTCATAAAGTCTAGTAAATATCATTCAACTAAAGTTGATGTTGATAATAAACTTAACCATTCAATATAAATGCAAAATAAAATTATCATAAGCATGACAGTTCTTGCAAGTCATGTAAACATTGAAATAAACCTCTAACTGGATAATTTCAAATATTAAATAAAATTAACATAATAAATAAAGTTGAATTTTGATATATTGTTATTGTCAAAATATTTACACTATCATCAAATCATAATAATTTTGAGTGAAGTTAAACATTTTGTATAACCTAAAGATTATGAATCGACAATGTGAAAACATTTATTAAATCTCTAAATATAAATAAATCTAGTCTTCGTATATTTATCTATTTAAAATTTAGCCTGAACAGTACCTAAATGATTCATCTAATTCCGAACATATCATTTGTGTTTCAAGGTAAAATTCAGTCAAAAGTTCTTACAAACTCATTAAAGAAAAATAAAAGCAAATTAATATGCTAAATTGCACTGATCTTCTACTTCTACTCTGAACTTCCCAACATTTAGTTGTTGAAATTGACCTAGTACTTTCATAAATCTCTATCCCTAATTCTCTTGATTCTCAGGTTGTTCACTAGAACTGACACATTATGTTGGGACAAGAAAATGGTCTTCATCTTGACTGTTGATCCAGAGTAAAGGTGTAGCCATTGCAAGAATAACAAAGAGTCCACACATCAATTTACGCTTCGTCTTTTGAAGCGGCTTCTCCGTGAGAACAGTCTGTCGGTCATTTCGACTTTCAGGAACCACCTCAGAAGGCTTCTGCATACTGGCATCACCGGGAAGGTCGTCAGTTGAAGAGACTGACTCTTGTCCGCCTTGATACTGCACATCACCACACGAACTTTCATTCTCATTGCTGTCATCCTTGACATGAATGGCAATACCATTCTGGTCATACTTCGAATAAGATGATGGACTCCAATCAATGTTGCCTGATGATAGACTCTTGATCCTTCTAATTGGTTTTTCAGAACAATCTGAATTCTCGTCGTTTGCGTCTTGAAGAGAATGAATGAGCTTCCTTGGAGTGCTAAAGATTTTAATGTTGTCAACATTGAACTGAGTGTCCGATCTCTGAGCACATGAAAGAATACAAGCTTAGCAAATCATGAAGTTTCAATTAACAAAAAGAAACACTATTAGACTCATGAAAAGATTGAGCTGAGTAACAGTGCATTAAAGCTTATGCAAGCACATAAAAGCATTATGCTAAGTACATGTAAGTTATAATTCAAATTTAGAGTAAATGAAATTGTGTATAATTATTTCAACTATTAATGGTTCATTTTCACATTGAGCTTATTTCAAAAGTAATGCAATAAAAGAAAGAGAATTCATAATTAAACAAGTATGTACTTATGTATAAACAATTCATTAGCAGGAAACATGAATCAGGGTAATAGAACAACCAAACTAGGAATATCTAACAAAGGTAATAAATGTAACAAGCAGATATATAGAACATGCAACTTTGTTCCTAAGATTATTAACTTCAATAAAATAGGACAAATATTTGAGACACTTACTAGGGGACTTGTGTTGGTACTTTTGGACATTCCATGCCTAGGATTTCTGGGGATGAAACCAGCAAATTCCTCAGTTAAATCTCCCCCTCCATTAGAAAATTTGTAATCCACATTGTGCTCCAAATAACCATTTCTCAACTCTCCACTTGAGAACAAACCATCCTTGAGAGACACGTCAACTCCTCCATTTTCACAACTCCAAAGCTTCCTATTGACACTCCTTCGTGAACAGTTCAAATTCCGAGAAGATTGATGATATGTTGAAATGGGAGACTCGGCAAGGGATTCAGATCCAGGGAAAACATCGAAGGTCCGTGACTCCGGCGAATTAGATGTGGGAGTATGGTCTCCATCACCCGAAGAACTATCTCCCTCCATATAATCTCTCCTACTAAAATTCGACCCTGTCACCGATGCAGGACTCTTTACACATCTCAATTTTTTGTCATTGGCAACTTTCTTGGCTGTTTGCAAAGCTTCGAGTGCGGCGCCTTTGACATATGCCATTTTGTCAAATTGGCACTTCTCCATCTCCTCAATCACTTGTTCAACCTCTGAGGAAATACTCCTCGGATCTAAACATTTCATTAAGAAGTTCACCATTTGAATAGCCGTGAGCCGCTTATGAGAATTCCCGTCCAAAATATCTCCACCGGCATTTAGTATCCGCAACCCGAATTGTATGAGCAATCTAGCATAAGCTTCAACAATCAAAGCATTACGCTTAGCTAAGGACTTAACCAAACCCATATGAGAATTGGTCTGAGTAGATTTTCCCTCTAATGCCGCAACAACATTTTGGCAAACCCTATTAACCATCTCATCAGCAGCAAAGCGCCAATTATCTGAATCCACAAGAGCATTCAAACAAAGGGCTGCTCCACCACTCAAACTCTCTTGAGAACACGTTAGGTAATCCAAAAGAGGCTTGCAAATAGAATGAATTATATGCCTCTTCTCCTCGTCAGGGGTAGTGGGGTCAATTCCATATCTTGCTACAGCTGGAACAACCTTGGCACAAGCTTGTTGAAGAGGAAAAGAACCTGCACTTGAAGCTAAAGTCTGAACTATGGACTGCATAATACTATCAATCATTGGAACAATTTTGACCCCATGAACCCTAGCAAGAACTTCATACAACGAAATCGTGAATTCTCCCGACAAAGTACCGGTTTCCTTGGTCTCGGAAACTTGAGCAAGAAAGATAGGAATTGTCCTAGAGTCCAAATCTTTCACATAAGACTTCAATGCTCTCATTGCTGACTTTCGACTATCTGCATCTTTGTCGAGATTTTCAAGCTCTCTTTTTAGCACAGGACTTAAATTCCTTCCCATTGTTGAACTAAAACCAAAAACAACCCCCATAAGTAACAACAACAGAGTCAAATACAAAGCACCATGAGCAAACACACAAAACATAGACACCACTTTATATTGGAAATTCTTATCAGAATATCAGACAAACTCACTTAGTTCTTCAACTATTCTTAGCTAAAGTTCAAAACTTTTCAAAACAAATAATTAAGAAACAACTAATCTCGCAAATGGGTCGGTCAAAAAACTCAAACTGAACCTACAACTCCACTACCTTAAAACCTGGTTGCTTTATTAAACGAAAAACGTAATCTTTCCTATTGGGACATTCACAAAAATGGTGGATAAAAATTAAAAAAAAAAATATTTTTGTTATTAATCAAAGAAAACAAAAACAGTACAAAACCCTTATAATAATTCAAATACCTTTGTATGTTTACGAATGAAAAAAAGACGAAGATGCTGAAATTAGCTTTGATTGTGTAGTGGAGTGGTATAGTTTAAGGTTTTCTGAACATGTGTTTTGGGTTTCACCGTTTCAATTTGCAAATTGTAAATTTAGAAGCGTTTCAATTTTTAGGTTTCAGTTTTCAAAATTTAGCACAAAATCGTTATGGAAATTCTTTAGTCCAAATTCCACCGCTATCCTTTGCATGGTGGGCTCTACATGAAAATGACATTCAATATTTCCCAAGTTTTCTCTTTTAAAAAATCCTTATTAATTAGGATTTAAAGGTGATTATGATTACGATTAGGAACAGATTGGTTATTTAATAATGAATGATGATGTATTAGTATGAGTAATTAATGGTAGTACCTTTTTATCTACTAGTCAACACCATAGTTATTTTTTACCAAATCAACACCATTGTTGTACTATAATTTTTTTACTTCGTTAATAGGATATTATCCCTCAAACTGAGTAGGTGTACAATATTTGAACTCAAAACATCAGATTAAGCTAGAAGAGATTTTTAATAAAGATATTATTTAGAATTATCTATATTTTATTAGTAATTTATAATAATGATATTCTGAATAATATCTTTTTAGTAAAGATGTTCTAGAATTATTTATATTTTATAAGTAATTAGTAATATATAATAAAGATATTCTATGATAATATTTTCTTAATAAAAATATTTTCTAAAATTATCTCCTTAATAGTATTTAAGATTAACTTATAGGTTTTAAGAGGTATGATGGAATAAGTTTATGTTAGAGTCAGCGTAGGATTCCTCTCAGTGTGGAGCTTTGCTCTAGGAGTAGTTAGAGAAACTCACTACTACTATTGTCGTTTACTATCAATAAATCATTTTATTTTTCTTAATTACATCTATTTATTCTTCTTGTTTGTGTTACGTTACTGCTTTCCATAACAAGGTATATTGATTCCTATTAATTTGGTCCGACTTGCTGGATTTGAACTGACGACATCTTGTTAAGTTAGAAGTAACCTTTACTATCTTATTCGAGTGATCTCGGATACATTCTTGATCTTTTATCATCGGCTTAAATTAGCTTTAACATTATACGGGTAGTAATTTATAAGTGAAAACCTTTCATCAATTTTGAATTACAAAAGTATATATATAGTAAACAAAAAACTACAATACAAAAACACAGCATTAAAACCTAAAATTTCTGAAAATAAAGCAGATGAAAAGAAAACTACTCACTTTCCATTTTGTTCACGCACAATCTGAGCAGCAGATTTTGCAATCACTTCATGTTTCGGCTTCAAAACGACGTCAATTTGTTCACTCTTTATCTCCATTTCAAGCGCGGGAGAAACCGGTTCACACTTGGTAACAATAAGGTACCTACAAAAACCATTAAAAAAAACAAATTAAAAACAAAAAATCGGAACACGTCGAATGCATCAGTGAAATTAGGACTTACTTCTCAGATTTATTATGGATGTCACTGAGAGTATACTCAAGGATGCGAATGATACCAAGGTTCTGAATCTTCCCTTTGAGAACCTCTGAGTACTGATTCGAAGGAAGAATTGCTCTTAGTTTCATTTTTCCATCACTCGCAGAGAACCTGTTAAAAGATGAAACTAATAATAAATAATTAACTCATGGTTACATGTATTGAAAGGGAAATATGAAAGAAGAGAAAAGATTACATGTATCTGTTGCCGCTTAGCTTGAGATCGAGAACTTGAACGACAATGTCGCGAAGATGTGGTGAATAATTAGGGGATGGGTTTGCGAGCAAGGTTGAGATGGCGTTTGAGCTGACTAAATTTGCCATCGAAATTTTTTAGGGAAGAATTAGGGTTTGAGAGGAATTGAAAATTGGGGAGAGAGTGAAGTGATAGCGATGGAGAGTGTCTTTTTTTGTATTGTGAGTTGTGGCGGGAATTTTGCTTTGAAATGTTTAGGGCCACGAGTGAAATTGGGAATCATTTATCATTTTTCTTTTGTCAGGATAGTCAATTGTTTTTTACGGACAAATATTTTTTCTTTTTTGACTAAATATAGATAAATATTAATATATTAGTAAAATTAGTATTTTTTTCTTTTATTAAAATTTGATATCCGATCCTTTCGCACTCAATCTAATTTAATTAGCTTAAATCATTTAAGTTATCTAATCTCCCTAATAAAGTTATCACATTTCTTTTTAATTAAAAAGTTATCACATTTCTTAAAAAAAATGAATTTGAGCCTTAAAATACTTAAGATGGATTGTTTGGTAAAATAATTTGTTTCTTTTTTTTAATTGTTGCATCTTTTAATATATGTAAAAATATTACTCCCTTCTCTTAATCAATGTCATTTTAGCACATGAAAATTGTCACAAAATAAATATCATTTACAATTTTTAATGTAATTTTAATTATTTTTCATACATTATTCTTAGATGATTAATGTATACACGACTTTAAAATAATTATTACATTTTATATTAATAATAGTAAAAAATTCACCAATAGTTAAAACGAGTAGTTTAATAAAATGCATTCTCTACTTCTTCTAATTATTACACTAGTAAAATATTTGTGATTTTATAAGAGTGTGTTGTTGTTATTATACATTTTTTTTTTGCAAGTAATTATTAAAGAAAATCAACGAAAAATTTAATCTCGTATTTATATTATAGATAAATGATTTAATTTATCATCATAACTAATAATGACCAAATAAAAATGATAATGAGTGGGAGTACTTTATTTTAAATGCATTACCAAGTATAATGTATTGATGGATAGTACAATTAATATTTTGTTATATCTCGGATATTTATAAGGGGTAAATATTTATCTAGTACTTTCACGTTTTTTTATATAATATTTATTAATGATAAATATTTATAACGTGTTTTTTGATGTATCAATTGCAAATATTTGTATCGTGTTTTGTATATTTTTTATTATTGACAAAAAGTTGTTTTGCATTTTTTTTATGTATGAGTGGTAAATATATTTTTCATTATTCTCTATATTTATCACAGACAAATATTTGTCATATCTTTTATGTATCATTTATACATATTGAGATTTTTTTTTAATATTTATCAATGATAAATATTTGTCATGTAGTTTCATGTATCAATAACAAAAATTTGTTTTGTGATTTTTTATATTTATCACTGATAAATATTTGTCTCATATTTTTGTACACGTCAATTATTAATATTTGTTCCGCTTTGATCCTATATATTTTTATATTTATCAATGAGAAATATTTTGTCTCGTAGTTTTTTAAATATATCAATGACAGATATTTATCTCTTATTTTTTTATGTATCAATGAAAAATATTTGTTTCATAATTTTTTTATATTTATAATTCACAATATTTGTTTTTGTGTGTTTTCATATTGAAGTTATAAATATCTATCTTGCATTTTTTAAATATTTATTATTGACAAATATTTGTTGAAGTATTTTTTTATGCACCAATTATAAATATTTATCTATGACAAATAGTTTTCCGTCAATTTTTACGTATCAGCAGCAAATATTTATCTCATGTTTTTTTTATATCTATCAATGATAAATATTTGTTACGTGTTTTTTATGTATCAATTATTAATATTTATCCGGTATTTTTTGTTATATTTATCGATAACAAATTTTTGTCTCATATTTTTTATGTATCAATTAGATATATTTGTTTTGTGCTCTTTTTAATATTTGTCAACGACAAATGTTTATTATGTATTTTTTATTATTTACTAGTGACAAATAATTGACTCGTGATTTTTTATATATCAGTGACAAATATTTATCCGTGATATTTTATACTTAACACTCACAAATATTTGTCTTGTATTTTTTTTTATGAAATAATTATAATATATTTATCATGTGTTGTTGTTTTTATATTTATCAATGAAAAATGTTTACTTTTTGTTTCTTTATGTTTCAATGATAAATATTTGTCCTATAATTTTTTTATATTTATAACTTACAATATTTGTTTCATGTTTTTTGGGACTCAATTATAAATATTTATCATTGAAAATATTTATCACGTATTATTTTCATACATCAATTATAAATATTTATCTTGCATATTTTAATATTTATCATTGAAAAATATTTCTCTCTCGTTTTTTATTGTATCATGGAGAAATATTTATCTCGTTAATTTTATATTTATTAGTAACAAATATTTGTCTTATATTTGATGTATTATTTATAGATATTTATATAATTTATTTTTTTATTTATTTATCAATAACAAATATTTGTATCGTACTTTTTATATATATCAGTTAGCTATATTATTTTTCACAGTGATTTTTTTAATATTTTTTGTTGTTGAGATGAATATGTGTATATGTTAACGTTTTACATTTGTTACTCATCTTTAAGGTTGGTTAATTACAAATGAGAAAGCATATGTGACTTATAAATTAGTTGAAGATAAGCTTTGAGTCTATCAAACGAAAACAAAATAAATAGCAAGAAAGAAAGAAGAAAAAAATAATAAAAGCTTGGGCACCAATGCCCACTGTCTAAGAAAATTTTACCAGGTACCTTTACATTCATACTCCTATCCCACATTTTATAAAACTATTCTCTTTATTTTTTTAATATTTTTTAAAAAATAATATTTTATTTTACACCACTAAATTAAATTGGAGTTATGGAACACATATTTTTTTTAAAATTTGAATTTTGTATCGAAAAATTTAGAAAAAGTTTTCTGATATATAAAAAACACATCTTTGTGTTGAAAAACTTAAAAAAAATTTCCGATACACAAAAAACAACTACGTACTAGAAAAATTGAAAAAAAAATTCCGATACACAAAATTAGGGTTTAACCCTACCAAAACACACTTGTGTACCAGAAAACATGAAAAAAGTTTTCTAGTACACAAAGATCAAAGTTAAAACTTTATTTTTTTATGTTTTCTGGAGTTAGTGGATGTAAAAAGAAAAAGTTTTGAAAAAAAAAAATAAATAAATAGGAACTTTGTAAAAAAAATAAATGGGTCCATGGTAAAGTTTTCACTGTCTCAATGTAAAAAATAAAAAGAATGAGTTGAGCCCAAATGGCTCACATCTCTCTCAAAAAAAAAAAACCTAGCCCACCCTCTCATTTTGGTTTTTTGACGCATCCTCTCTCACGAGTTTAGCAATAGTATGTTGGCCTCTATTTCTTATTGCAACTTGTTCTACTATTTTAATCTTTAAGTCATTTCTCTCATATTTTTCTTAATAATAGAGAAAAAACTGAAATGAGAAAAATGAAGAAAAATCGAAATCTCGTTATTCTTATGCGAAGATTGTTTGTATTTAGTTTCGAAGTGGTTAGAAATGGGCAGCTGAAAAAAATGTAGAAGGGGGAGGAGAAGTGAAAATGAGAGAGAAAGAACAAATTGAATAAAGGAGAATGGAAAAGAGAGTTTGAAATTAGTAGGTGGTAGGTGATTATATAATAGAAAAGAGAGGTATTGCATTATTATACATCACATCTGCTGCAGAATTGACAGATTTTTTATGAGTAAATCTTCAAAATAACTGTCAAATATCTCGTTGAAACTAAAATAGAAAAGGATAGATTTGAGATTTTGTTGAATATTATATAAAAGATTTCTTAATATCTATACAAAAACTTTAAACGACAGAGGGAGTAAATGACACTCATTATGATGTGCTAATTTCTAATGGAATTATTTCTTAGCCAGCTACTATTGATTTTGCTACTGTAAGAGTTGGACATTGGAAGGATATGGTGGCATCTGGGGTTAAGAACTCCGTGATGACTCCTTCCAATCTTACAGAAGTGGACGTTTAAATTTTACTTTTGAGTTGTTTGTGTTGTATTCTCAAGCCTCAACAAAACCTCCGATGCTCTCTCCCTCATGTTAGAGTTTTCCTCTCAAAGCTGATGTTGGTTTTCCCTTCCCTGCTGGGGGTTTTCCTTTTCTTCTCCAGTTCGCCCGTCTTTATATATTTGAAAGTAAACTTTTACTTAAAAACACACAACGGTGCTCAACATCTCCATTCACTATATGACCAATAATTCTTATGCTTTTTTTTTTTACCAAAAAGATCTGATGACTGATGCTATTGAAACATACAAAAAGGTCATATTCTCACGGGTCTTTACTTAATAAAGTCCCTTGGTCTCACAAGGAAATCTACCTACCATGTTGCTAGTCAGTCATTCACTTTAGCCTCATTTCTAGAAGGGGTTAAAATATATATAAAAAAAACATGTAACTACAGCATATAAACCATCATCGTGAAATATTAACATCCAAAGTTGGAGTAACATAGGTAATTTAAAATTTAAGATGCTTTTAAATCCAAGCATGTTTCTGGAGTCGGCCAAAATATCATATAAATCATTTCAGAACTTAATTACAGGCAGCAACGTTCATCCAAAAGATCTGGAAACTGTATATCAGCATTTCAATCTCATTGAGAAGCTTTCATCTTTGTTATGTCTTCAAGGAGAATTTTAGATTCAGCAGCAAAGTCAACAGGAACAACTGCTCGAGCTGTTATTCTTTGCCTCTTCTCATTATTATACTCATTCTGAGAAACACTAACCCGGATGAGGTGTGGAATCCAGGTAGCTTGCTTCAATTTCAGTTGATAAGGATTATCTTCTCCCTCCTGGAAAAACAACATAACAAATTTAATGATAAAACTAGTATGACACATTCATGCCCAAAAAATTAAGACTTGGTTATCTAATATCATACCTGCGATTTAAGGTTGTCTAGCTCATCAGCAGAACACCCAATTATCTTCTCAGCTTCCTCATTAAAAGCGGATATATAAGCCTCACCACTTGCATCAGAAACTCTTACAACCATGATATATCTGAAAGGAGCAAACTTAAGGTTCAAATGAGGTTATGCTATATAACCTACAAAACTTCCAGATTGATCGGGACAGCTGCATTACCTTAAATTGCATTGTTCATCATTTTTCTGGCAACTTTCACACCAGTACCCAGCATCAATGCTTTCAGTAACTTTCTTATTGCAAGTCTTACAGGCACGATACCACATTGCCTGATCTGGCCTAATGAAACTTATGTATCCTCTGATACTAAAGAATGCAGGCTGCTCAAAGTAACAAAAAGGCACTTTAGATTAAACCAATGTATATGATCAAAATCCATTAAAATTTGCAAGACTTAAAGAATATTCTCAATTAAGACTATTATCAATTAACAAATAGATGAAGCTGTCCTGGCAATACTATTGAATACAAATTACAATCTAAAATAGTGGGTTGCATTATTAGAGCAAAAAACACAATATTCTGTAACTAATACCTTATCACTCCCCAAGGAAGGATTAGAGGTAATTTGAGTAAGTGAAACACGATCAGAGTACACAGATCGACTTCCTCCATTGGATGCTGGAATTGAACCAGAGCTTAAAGCAGCCATTGAAGCATCCTTACCTTCAGAATCATACCTGCAGCCCAAAGAAAAAGCATTTAAATACCATTAACATAAACACATCACAACAAGGGGACAGTGGCCTTGGCAATATTGGTATACCAGCTTCTAAGCTTCTGAGCTTCAGGAGTGTCTGGATTAATCAGAACTAAACTTTTGCTTATGGCTGACAAAGAAACACCTGAAACCGAAGTTATTCAACAGTGAGATATATGAGCCTTTCCTGCATCAATGTTATGCAATTATTACCAAAGCTTACAAATTACAATACCTTGAAAGTCCCCAACCTTAAGGGATTTGATCGCAACTACTGGAGATTTATCAGCAGTATCCAGCAACTCTTGCCCTATGTTAGTTGCAAGGTCACCCCACAAAGACACAACAACTGTCTTCTTGCTGCAATGTCAAGCATATGCATTCTTAGTTGCAAAATATTACAAAACGACAAATGCTAAGCACAGTAAATGAGAAATAAAAACACTAACGTTTCATCAGCAATAGTAATGTCACGCTTTGGAACACTCTCATTGTTGCTCTTCCTTCGAATGCTCATTGTTGAAGACACGTTCTTAACAACTCCAACAACATCTGAAATCCACAACAAATATCAATAAGATAACAACAAAAGGAGAAACACACACACACACACACAGTCAGTGGTGGCACTACTCATAGACAACACTCACCAACAAGTTCAGGCTTATTGACATGAGGACCCAGCTGATCAATCGGGACAAAATTGAATTTTGTCTCTGGAACAAAACCAACTTCATTGACAACCTCTTCCACCTCAGAATTCTCATTCAGTGTCATTTCATAATCATTTTGCACAGTCTTGAACTGTTTGTTAGCAACTTTCAAAGTTCCTTTTGAAATGTAATAAACCTTTCCCATAACAAATCTGTCATAAAACTTTCTAGCAGCTTCGTTAAACATAGTTGCTTGAATCTGAGTACCCTGAAAGTATTTCAAAACAAATAACAATAAAGAACATGTCACACCCTAAACTTGAAAAGCAACACAACATTAAGAGAATCAAACATAACAATCAAATAGATAAATATGTTTGATCCTTACATCTTCATCAGTGAGTTCAACATTGAAGACACAACCTTCGCCTCTGGCATTCTTATATGTGCGCATGGTTCCTTTGCTTGTAACACTTACTTTAATTGTCCAACCACCCATATAAGGATTCAAAGAAACAAGAGGACGCACTCTGCGTGTCATAGCCAATCTCGCAGGAGCAGAACTGGTAATAATAAATAAAAACATTAAATTAATTAAATAATTACAAAAACACAAAACCTAAAATTTTTGAATACAAATAAGATGAAATAGAGAACTACTCACTTTCCATGTTGTTCATGTACAATCTGAGCAGCAGATTTTGAAACTACATCCTGCTTCGGCTTCAAAACAATACCAGCAGCACTTTCGCTCTTGACTACGACATCTTCCTTAGGCTTCAAAAGGATGCCAGATTGTTCATCCTTTATCTCCATTTCAAGCGAGGGAGAAACCGGTTCACACTTGGTAACAATAAGGTACCTAAAACAAACACAAACAAACAAAGTAAATTAAAGAATTCAGAAAGAAAGAAAAAAGAACACGATTAATACTGTAGCGAAATTAGGGCTTACTTCTCAGATTTATTTGGGATGTCGTTGAGAGTATAATCAAGGATGCGAATGAGACCAAGGTTTTGAATCTTCCCTGAGAGAACCTCTGAGTACTGATTCGAAGGAAGAATCGCTCTTAGTTTCATGTTTCCATCATTCGCAGAGAACCTATTCAAATATAAAACAGATAATTAGCAAATAAATAATCTAAGGTGTAGATCTTACTAAAACATAGAAAGAAAAGAAGAGAAAAGAAAATACATGTATCTGTTGCCACTTTGTTTGATATCGATAACTTGAACTACAATATCAGGAAGATCTGATGAAGAATCAGGGGATGGGTTTGAAAGCAAGGTGGAGATGGCGTTTGGGCTTACAGACTTCGCCATCGGAATTTGTGAGGGGAGAATTAGGGTTTTGAGGGAGGGAAATGGAAATTAGGGTGAGAGTGAAGTAATGGTGAAGAAAGAGGGAAGTGAGAGTGTGTTTTTGTAATGTGTGAGAAGTTGTGGCGGGAATTTGGCTTCGAAATGTTACGGCCCGCGGATATTCATTCGCATTCAGTTTTCAATTCACTTGTGGCGCTACATTTTCATACTCTCTCTCTAAACAAATGGCGCCACCATTCGTAACAAAATAAAATAAAAAATCACTTTTTCACCTTATTAATTAATTTCAGTAAAACATACTGCATTTTTCACTTTATCGTTTAAAAAAATTGAAATTGTTTTTTTTGTGATTTTGGGCCTGAAATTGTAGTGTTTCTTTACGGGTTTGAGAAAAAAAAACATTTATACGTCGAGAATGTGTGAGAGGCATAACTGTGTGGCAGATAAGATTTTTTTTTCTTCTCTATTTATGGTCTATTTGAATAAAGATAGATATAAATAAATTAAAAAATATTTAATAATAGTAAGATTTATTTAGGATATTTTAACTTTTTTTCTTTCTATATCTCTCCAAATAAACTATGAATGGAGATGGAAAAAATGAAGAGATTCTATCTCCAATAGCATAAAGTTTTAAATTTTTAGGAGTGCAGAAAAAAGTTATTAAGTATTTATTATCTTTTAGTATTTTATTAGTTCTTATTCCAACTTAAATTTGATTTTTAGTCTTTTTATCCACTAAAGTTTCAATCTGAATTTTAAACATTTGAAAAATATAAATAAAAATTAAAAAAAAACAAAAGCATCAACTCACCATAATTTTTAGGAAAGAGATAAATTTGTTATTTGTTTTTGTTAAATAATTCCTCTAATTAGACACAGATATTATAAATCAAACAATTATCATGAGATTGAGATCAATGGATTGAACTAAAATTACACACTTAATGATACATGAGTTGTTGCTACCTATTTTTTTATAGTTGTTTTTTTTTCTTTCATAGTCTAACGCATTCTCTACCTCTCAAATCACTCCTAAAATTTTGTTCTCTTATCTCATTAATAGGTACAACACCACTTTAACATGGGAATTGAGACTCCTCCAGCACCTCTATCTCCCCCAAGACCTAATATAGTTAGTACGAGCGTTCCAAGTCCCAACACTTTCCTTCGCCTGCAGTACTCATTAATTAAACTATACAATAGAGTGTGGTTATAATGAATATTTTGAGAGCATGTCCAAAAAGATGTTGGATGAATCTAGTAGTTATGTTACAAGAAGAGAGACACAATTGAAAGAAATCATAAAGTATAAGTGTATTATGGCATTTGAAAAACCCAGCATCCTATCCTATTACAAGGATTAGTGTTGGCGGCCATGAAACAATGTAGCTATATATAAAAAGATACTAAATTTATGACTCGCAAAAAACACTTGAAATCTTATGAATGATTGTGACCATTAATATAAATTAGCTTTATATTGATATTTATATGAGTTGAAATATTTGTAATAATTTTCTTTACGTGTATTGTTCACTCTCAGATCAAGCAAACTTGAATCTAAAATAAATTTTATAAGACTCGATTAAAAAGATCTACGAGTACTACGCAGTTTGCACTTGAATTTTAATGTTATTTTGTAAGGAAACATTTTATAGTTTAAGCTCTATATTTTATTGGATTTGTTAAAAGAAGGTTTGTTTTTTAATTTTGGTTCTTTAAGATGGCTACTTCTAATCAATTCATTTTCGCAATCTACAACATTTGCATTACAAATTCCTTTAATTCGACATTTCATTAGTCTATCAACTAGACAATGCATTTTTTTATTTAGATTAAATGGTGAAGAAACCAACATGTAATTGTGAGTTTTTAAATTTAAATTTAAAATATAAATTCAGCTTAACAATATTAATATATTAGTTTTTACATATAACTAAATAATACATTTTAATGACTCAAGACAAAAAAATAATGCATTTTAATAAAATAAAATAAAAAAATGAACTCATCATATGTGTCAAACCTTGATACGAACTCGGCTACACAATTGAATTATAATAATTTTATGATCTAGTAAATAAAGAAACATTTTAGTTGGCTATATAATTTTGTAATATTTGTCATTCATTTTTGAATCTGTTGAAAATACAATTATACTAATAACCTTTTACACGATGTTAATTAATTATAAATCTTGTCTCTAATTTCCCATCTAGGGTTGTACAGAGTGAACCAAGACTCTCAAAAAAAAAAAATTTAAGACTAATGAACTAAAGCTAGCATATGATATGCATGTGTATAATACAAGTTTGATGAGGTGACATAGATGATAATTAAATGGCTTAGGAAAAGACCATGATTTGATGATGCTCTAACCACAGAACGTGCAACATGAGAAGCAATTCATCCATTTGTTTGTTGTTGCAGGTGCATTTGTGTTTGACTTCGGTGTTTGATTGGTTTTTTCATTTTGGTCTGTTTGCTTGTGTGGTGTTTGTTTCTCTTCCGCACCCTTAGATGAAACGCTTTTATCTCCCTTTGTCGATCTTCGCAAAAAAATAGAAAGTTAAGCAAACATATATAATGTGCATAGAAACAGAAACAAAGTGGTAAGTGATAAAAGCTTGCTTACGTTTGAAACGCGTAGGATTTGATGCTTCCATCTGATTGGCGTTGAGAATTAGAATTTCCATCTTCCCTTTTACCAATATTATCTTTTGTTTGACTACTTTCCATTATAACCTCTCTCATTGTCTCAGCAGCTTTTGCTTCTGTTACCTTTAAACCTTCTTCATGTAGTTCAGCAGTTCTTTGGCTTATATCATTGAATTTATTCACTGGTGTTGTTGGCGGAAGATTTGGTGAAGAATTAGGTTGATCAGACACGTATACATCACTTGGCTTATCCATTTCACAAGATTTAAAGCAAGCTAATTCATTTGAGAAACTCATATTACCCATGTAAATGCTGAATAATGATTCATTAGAGGCAGTGCTCCATTCTGGTGCGTTTGTATTGTTTCTAGCAAATACGTGAGAAGGAAAAACATATTGTGAACTGCTGCTTGATTCATTTGTACGTTCCATCACTTGCACTGAAGGATTTTGTATCTCTGATCCATTGTTTGGACTTGCTGAAATTGATGTTAAGTCTTCTCCGGCTTCTTCTTCATTATGTTCATGCTTAGGCACAGACTTTATTTTTATATCATCGTCACTATATTCTCCACTAATGTTGGAATCTGTACAAGTATGAATGTGTTCTTGATTTGAAGATTCAATATTTGGGGAAGTTGATGTCCCCATATGGTTAATGTTCATGCCTTGATCTCCTTCCTCTGTTTCTTTAAATGGATTATGTGATGTTGATACAACTTGACATGTGGATGATACAAATGCACCATCAGAATCTTTGTTAGGTGGATTTGTTTGCTCATGGAGGCCTAACATATCATCAGTTGAAGTATTATTGGTTGCATTGTTTGGTACTATGAAGGGGTTTTGGGACGGATGAGCATTCGAGTTGTTGTTATATGTGTTTCCATGTTCTTGTTCTGTTAATGGAGACGATGATTCATAAACACTTGTGGCATTACTAGTTCCCAACTCAACATTGAATCTGCTATCACCTCCAGTTTCCATTACTCAAACAATGTCAAGAGGTTTTGATACAAATTTCGGTAAGCTGTAAAATCACAATCTAAAATTAAAACTCACTTCTTAAAACATCACAATTTGTGTAAAGTGGTTTCTTAGGCCAGAAGATTTGTTTTGAACTAACAAGCATTTTGATTCAGTTTAGTTTTATAGGCTTCATTGTTGCATAAATTTGATTGAAGATGAAAAATAAAAAAATGTTTTGAGTCACTTGAAAGTGACAAAACATATATTAGCTTTACATAATTAAGCGATATAAACAACAACAAGATAATCAAAGTGACAAGATATAGAACATCAACAAAAAAACAACCATGTTTTAAGACAAACATGCCACATATATATTATAAAATGTAAATAGACTCGCACGTAATTTTAACTTACTGTCCTTTAGAATGCAGACATGATTGCAATCTTTCTATAATCAAACTTATTCATAATGTAAAAACAAACTGAAATATTAAGTTTTTTAAATTGTAAATCTACATGAATGATTGTAATTTTGAATGTATAAACCCTGCGAATTCAACAAAGCAGTTTTGTCAATAAGACGTCAAAAAAGAAAGATATAATAACAAACAAAAAAACTCAAATTCTTTGCCTGATCATGGTATATACTTATTTGAAGGTAAAATATATTAGACAAACAAAGATTATATAATGGTTTAAATTCTAAGGATATCTTGATAAAGCAAACAAATCACATTCATGCATGTGATAAAAATACAAACGATTACACATTAATTCCAAACAATTCAACTCAAAAATTTAAAATGTGGAGAAAAGATAATAACATTACATAGAAAAAATTAACGTGTCTGATAGATTGAAAGAGACTACCGATCAAGCCCCTGCTAAAATCAACTAATCCATATACGGGCAAGAAATCAGCAGTCTCATTTCCTATACGAATTTACAGAAACAAATGTTGTCAAAAAAAAAATTGAGGTAAAAAGTTATATTGAACATGACAGATGGAGAGAGAGAGAGAGAAAAAAAAAATGAAGAATCAAAATTCCAAAAAAAGATTTATTAAAATAGATGGTGTTGCATAAGTTTAGGGATTGAATTATTTCATATTCTTCAAGTAACAATTTATTAACAAACTTCAGCTGCTATGATCTCTAAAATGCAAATATGCCAACTGTTGACCTCATCACCATGTGTTGTACCATGCATGACATGGCTTCCTCTTATTTGAGTCAAAGAAGAAGTCTAGTTTATTAGTAGTTATGTAACTCGCAAAATTAACAATTTTAGGCTCTTTATTTTTTAGTTTATAGAATTAATCTCTTATTTTAAAAAAATTCAGTTTTTGTGTTTCTCAAATATTTGGATACAAAAATAGTAATGTGACATAACATATGATGAAATAGAATCTTCCATATAGATTAATTAGTTACATGTCATTAATTAATTTATAAAAATGTACAGTTTTATAAACTGAAAATTGAGTTTTTATGGAGTTTTCTTACAATATAACAAATGTAAATCATTTCATATTATCATATTATATGTCACGTCATTAAAAATATATTACATTATTACTTTTTAGTCAAAAAATCTGAAATGAACCAAAACTAACAACTCTACAAACAAGTCAAAATAGAGGGACAAAATATGCATATATATTTCAAACCTTTAGAGTGTTATGGCTTGAACAATTTTAATCAAATTATAGAGTTAAGTTGTAGTAAAACAATACTCATTTATTAATCATTTATTTTTTATTATATGTCATGTTATAGTGCACAAGAATACAGGTCCATATAAATTGATTACAATTGTGTACACATGTACTCTCACCAATCAATTCTGTAACACCCCAATTTTTATAATAATTATTTTATTAATGAAATAAGATTTTAAATAATTAGTTTGATATTAATATTATTTTAGAATATATGTTGATAGATTTTGTGATTAATTTTCGTTATATGGATGTTTTCTATGACGTGTTAGTTTGATATATATTATATTATATTAAATGAGTGATATAAATAATAAATATTTTATTTTATTATTTTATATGTTTTTCTAAAAGTAATTGTATTTTAGTGTAATATTTTAAAGAATAAGATTTCATGCGATTTTATATTTCAATTATTTAGAACTATTTTCTATTTTTAGTTATTTATTTTATAAATAATTATCTTGATTTACTTTATTTTTATATACTTGTTATGACGTTGTGATTTTATACATATTTATTGTAATTTAGTAATTAATATAAATTGTTAATGTTATATTTATTTATTTATTTTAACTTTGACTACTCTATAAAGATGATATATTTTTATGTGATCATAAAAAAAATATTATAGTAATAATTATAGTTATTATTTTGAATATGAGAATTTTGGTTAAAATTATATTTATCTATGTTAAGGAAAAATAATATTATGTCAAAATGATTATTTTGGAAAAAAAAATTTCTAACTTAGTTGACTAAAATAAATTATTTGTTTACTTTTAGAAATACTAGATAATGGACTTTGGACCAGACAACTATTTACACCCTTATTTTCACTTATGCATATTAATTTGGGCTATTATCATTGCTGAATTGAATTTTTCTTTCTGACACCTGCGAGTTGCTCTTTACACCCTTATTTCTGCCTCAGACTGGACTCTTCTATAGTCTATTTTACTTCTGCACCTGTACACAGCGCAGCCATGCGCATCAACACCCTCTTCCTCTCAAATTCATCCCATCAATTCCTTGTTATTTGAATCAATCCCAACTTCTATCCCACACAAAACCGGCCACTGAATCCATTTTTGGCATCAATTTTATCAATCGTGGCTCCGTTTCATCAGAAACAGCTGCGCTATTTTTCTTGGGCGAGCTGTTTTTGGCCGATTCCGATCAACACGTTTGTCGTATCAAAAAACTGACATCGTTTTTGGATTCCTCTCGTCGAAACCTTCAAGAAGCACTACTCGTTTGCATTTTTCGGTTGACGTCAGACCCTTCCGGCGCTCCGACGAGTCGTCACGTCTCAAAGATTTTGTGAATTCGCCGTTTATTTGGATTCACTCGCTGTACGTCGTCGATCTACGGATGCGGTTGAAAACTTCCATTAATTTCTGTTATTACATAAAACGTCTAACTAAGGTAAGGGGTGAGAGAGCGTTTAAATTCATGAGTATAATATACTGTGAGATGAACGGGAAAACCGTATTTCCCAACGATTCATCCGAGGCTTGCTACGTACGGCAGTAGCCCTTTGAGTGATAAATTGATTAATGTGTAAATATGGAAATTGTGAGATTAAAATTTGGAATAGAAATATGTATAAGGTGTTGATTGATTTAATTTTGTTAAATGTGTGTTATTTTATATTATTGTGATATTGGATGTGGAATGAATTTTATGTATGTTTGATTAGATGAGTTTTGTGATGTGATAATAAAATATGGATGCATTGTGATGAGTTTATGTGATGATAATGATGTATGATTAATAATTGTGATGTTATAAATTTGTGATGAGGATATTAAAGTAACCCCATAATTTGATGAAATGGTGATGATTCCAATTTGTGTTTGAGATTATGGTCTTAATGGGGTATCATAGGGCAATGAGGGGAGAAAATAAATATTGAGAATTTTTGAAGTGGAGATTATTTTGTCATCATATAGGTAGGGCCTGACAAGCCTAGTGAATCCAGGGAAGTACAACTGAATGAGCCTGATCGTGGCGGTTTGCTGTTGAGCCTTAGGGCAAGATTGTTAGACCTTGGAGGTATTCAGGTGGGGAATTCCAAGGTGACTTGGAGGTAGCACTCCAAATGTCGGGAGCTACCATGCAACACACGTTTACCTCGACTGTCGCGTATATGTGTCTCGGGTTGAGTTGAGCGGATCTATGAGGACAGGGCCAATTTGAATTGTCCATCCACTGGGATGGTGGCATAATATCAAGTCTCCTAACCAAGTACTTCAGAGTTAGAATGGTACCACATTGTGAAGTAGAGTCTAAGCTCATGCATAGCATTACATCTTATTGGGATTGTTGTTATGATTAATATGTACCGTGTGCGATAATAATTTCTTTTTGATCATTTGATGTTATAGTGAAATATATTAGTTTCTCGTTAGTGATGTTGACTTTATAATGTGATGTTTCTTTTCTTGAAGAATGTTTGTATAATGATACGATTTATTATGATTGATTGCGTGTTCTTCTTACTTATATTATACTATAAACATGATTTCAAAACTCACCTCCTTCGTTGTTTGTGTTCGTCTGACTTGGCCCTACGTTTGCGAAATCGCAGTTATTACAGGTTAATGAGTCTTGAAGTTCAAATTTGGGAGAAACTCCGCTCTGATAGGTGATACCGGGAATTAAGGGTTGTAATTTATATTTTACTTTCACTTGTTTAATTAGAAAAGACCTTTTGTATGAAAACCTTATAAATACTAGTAAGTTTTTGGAATTAAATCAAAAAATTATAGTTAAGTCAAGTTCATTAAGATTGCATTGTTTTAATTAAGGAATAAAGTTAAATTTTTACGTGTGTATTTAGAGAAACGTGATATCATAAATTAGTTATAAAAATTCTTATTTTCTTGAAAATATATTTTATTTATCCGTTGCGAATTAAATAAAATAAAATATAATATAAATTATTTTATATGTTGTTTTGGGGTTTAGGGTGTCACAAATTCTATAAAAACAAAATTCAAATTTTTATTAAATCACTAGTTTCAAAATATTGTAATGATATAATATTCACATTGAGATACTAAGTTTATCGTGCAACATTATCAATATGTAGTATTTCATAGATTCAACCACGTATTTTGCACATAAAATGAATTTATATATGACATAGTTATTAAGACAAGTGATTACATGATAACACTAAGAAAATCGGTGTATTCATAATATACCAATTATAGATTTTGAACATTTAAATTCTGAGTTAACCACATATTTTGTATATATAATTAAGAAGATAGTAAATTTTTACTTAATAATTCATAATATAGAATATATTATTAC
This sequence comes from Cicer cuneatum, assembly GCA_037974295.1. NCBI lineage: Eukaryota > Viridiplantae > Streptophyta > Magnoliopsida > Fabales > Fabaceae > Cicer > Cicer cuneatum. The sequence continues at coordinate 8,561,119 of JBBPBO010001985.1, forward strand.
AAGTAAAATTATAAAAAAAAATTATAAATAAAGTAACATTTACATAAATAGTAAGACAATAATATAAAAGATCCATCACCACGTGAGTGAAATTAATTCCCTAATTCATAAACGTACAATATAATATTATATACGAAGTTTATGGTTGAACTCTATGTTGGTGTTGATTTATGGCTAGAACCAAAACATAGTTTCAATTTTTTGTTGTTGTTGTTCTAATCCTTTGGATTGTATTTAAAATGGCTATTACTTATTATTTATAATGAGTCTGGGTATCCTTGTGCCTCAATTAATAATTTTTGCTTATAAGATAAAATACAAGTTTTACAAATTTACTCAAAATTTAAGTGTTACAAATAAGGGTTAAATATTCAAAATTAAATAGTTAAGTTATTCAATTAATCTTAATTTAAAGTTTTAACAATGACATGTTATAAAAAAAAATCAATTAAAACATATGACTTTAACTTTTGGAAAAAAAAATATGGACTAAAATTAGTAATAAAAAATTTTGAAGAACCAAAGTACGAAGAAATTTTTTATAAACACTAAACATAAAAATTGGTGTATTTAAAGTGACTAAAAATATATTTAATCTACGTAAGATTATTATATTCTTAAATTTGCTTTTTTTTATGAAATTAATAGAAAAAGTAATAAATAGAGAATACAGTAAAAATATTCCGTTGACGGGTCTTGAACCCGGGTCTCTCGAGTGAGAGCCGAGTATGCTAACCAACTAGACTACAACGGATTTATTTATTCATGCAAAGATAAATAATAATAACGCATTTTCAGGAACAATAAGGCACTAGTTACAAAATTCTGAAGGTTCTAACCTTTTTTTTTTTTTTACCCAAAGATGCCAAGTTAATACCACAGTACCACCGTTGCATTGGCTCTAATTACTTTGGAACAAGGAATACATAAGAGTCGTTTGCTTTTCGGACTCCTTGAATGTGCTAATCGTGATCAAATATCTTTCAAACACATAAGCACAAGTATGTTCTTGGTCTAGAGTTATAATTCCTTCAATTTTTGTAGAAGAATTGGTCAATTCAGCTTAGGCATACCAAGTGAGAAGAGAATTAGAATGCAAATTTAAGATGGTGTGAAGATTTTGATGTTATCTCCATCTGGCTTTGCTTCCTCTTTACCGTCAGATAGATCCTCCTACATTCTATTAGTTAATTCAATTCTCAATCTCATTACACTCTTTAAGTAAATATCACTTTATCTACCTCTAACAACAATACTGTGCAATATATGTGTAATTGTTTTAATCTTGTTGCAGATTTGATCTAGTTATTTGATCATGTTTGCAAAATTAGTTACATTAATTTAAATTTCCACAATTTTAATCCTCATGAAGATATGTGGACTAAAAAAACGTTGATATGTATTTTAAAGAATATCGCATATAGAATGACGATGTAAAATGATAAACATTTGTAATATTGAAATAATTAATCAATCCAAATAATTTTATATTATCAAATCATATTTCACACTATTTAAAACATGTAGTATTAACATTTTTGCATATAAAGAATTAAAGGAGAAACTAAAACTGAAAGATTTTAAAATGAGAACAAATGTTGTGAACAAGGAAAAATAAATGAACTAAAACTACAATTTAACATTTTTTATCACTCATATATAATCACTTAATCGTAGATATAGTTTAATCATACTTATATATTATTGGACATTTTCGGTGCAAAAGAGAGCAAAGGAACTAAAACTTCAATCAATAATTTTATAGCACAAAAAATTATAAAAATAAAATAAAGATTAAAAAAATACATTAATATTTCCAACCAAACGTACTTTTTTCCAAAATCCCTAAAATTTGAGACGCAACCCTAAATGAACATTATATTTGTTGATATTGTTGGTTGGAACACTACATTGGGAGCCTGATTTTACCAATATTGGTTCCTTCACCGCTTCCCATGAAGATGTCATTGGGGAAAGGGCTTGTTCTTGTTTTGGTTCAGGGTGGTTTATGAGTTGGTTCATTATAAATTGTATAGACTAACTTTCCTCGTCATAAGAAAAAAAAACTTTGTTCTTTGTCAGTGATTTCCTTGAGTTATCATTGAGTATTGTTAGGTCATTATTACACGAAGTTGAATAAGGTTTTTGGAAAAGTCTATTTCCTCGTGATATTTTCCACTATTATAATGGTCCAACTATGTGTCAAGATCCTTGCAAATATATATTAAATGTGATTACAACAATTCAAAGCACTTAAATTGTTTGTCTCTGCATTCAAAAGGGTAGAAAATGAAGAAACCAACAAAGCAAATTGTTGCTCTCAAGTTTGATGCACCAGAACAGTCAAAATGTGGTTACAATGCCTAAACAAACACTTAGATCCTAAGAAATACAACTCTTTCATCTTATTCTGTACTGGATACCTTTGTGCCCTTCTAAACATCAACTATAACTCTAAACGTGCTTTCTTCAAGCTTAAAACCAAGTTTGAAGCCATGAGCCATCTACATAATTGGAGCAGGCGAAATCTCTCAAAAGTTTGTCCCAAAGACTATATAACAAGTAGAAATAGTTGCCTATATAATTAGTCAAACCATACTTTAAGTTCATATTGCGTATATGGTGTTATCTACATGCAAAACAAATGAAAACTAAAGTTCATATTGCGTGTATGATGTTATCCCACTAATGAAAACCAAAGTTATTAGCTCCAAACAACACTAGCTTATCTGCACAACTATCGTCATCCCTATAAATATGAGAAAAAAGAAAACTCACCCGCTTAGTTAAAATTATACAACTATGCCATCTGTTTCTAAGTTTCTAAGACACCAAAGAACCAAAGAGGTATTACCAAGAGCATATACGACAAGCTTTGAGTCATTCTTCAACCAAAGGTTGTGCCAACCCTTACTATAAGCTGTCTTTATTGAATTAGTAACACCCAATAATTCAACATGGTAAGCAAAACATATACCAAGATTAATGGCAAAACAACCCAAGAAAGTAATATTTTTATCTCTAAAAATACCACCATGAGAAGAAATGCCAAGAATGCCATGAGCTGCACTATAAGTATTGTATTTGATCCAATGATAAGAATGAGGGATCCAATTACCCTGAATAATGGATGGAGCTTTCTTTGGATGACAAATACCTTAAAGGTTTTCAACAACATGAATTCAGAGATGGAAGAAGGAGACATGGTACCCTTACTCTTGTTGTCCGAAAGAGATACCTTAGAGATGATCATGTTAGTGGCATAATGCATATTGATCAACTCATTATCGAATCTCAATTTACTTTTGCATTGCCAAATGGTAACAAAGATAACATAAGAATGGACTAAATCTGCAACATGTGGCTACCAATTTTTTATCACAAATATTGAGAATCGAGTGAATAGAAGAAAGCGAAACCAAGGGACAACCTCTTAATTGAACATGGTCATCCGTAGGCATTGATTCACCACAAAATAAAAGAGTAGGTGGGTGGCACACAAGAATGCCATACATGTTTGGTGCAAGTCAAATGATTACCAGCAGGTTGCAAATATAGATTGAATCAAAACACGAGAATCCTGAGAATGTTTCTGTAGTTTGAAACAATGTTTTGAGCAAATATACAATGTCATGGTACCAACTTATGGAAAATAAAAGGGGTTGGGGGGGAAGAGAGAAAGAAGCAATATAACAGTAGGATAGTTTCAGTCAAATGTACAACCAAATATAAGGTGAATTCAGAAGTGCTTCTAATCTATATAGATACTCTATTATAGTACCAAAACAGTAGTAACCACAAATACTTCCCTGTACTAGAATGAAAGAAAAAGCTTAAACTCTGGTGGTACCTGAACCCACCATGAAATTTCCAAGTAATTGTAACAGTCAATGTTTACTTTTTCCCACTACAAGCCCTCTCTTAGTTGGATCACATCGAAATTCCTATATATTAATCCTCAACTGGGCTGTTGAATCAAAAATCTGCTTTCAAAACCTGAAGATTCACTTTGATGAAACCAAATATAGAAAAATATCACACACTTCACATTTTCAGAAAAAATAAATAAAACATTTATGACTCAAAGGGATTCCTATTTCCATTCTATTTGCTCCTATGGCTTTTAAATCAACAAAGAATTAGCTCATACTAGCTGCAATCAAATCCATATCTGTAATAGCATTCATCTTTCTTTAAGTAAAAGATAAACATGTTTTAAGAGAAAGGAGTTTGAATAGACCGATTGATATGTTTTGTTACGTTACATGATCAGTTGGTCAATCAATGATATGTAATTGGAGATACATTACACACTAAATTAATTTCAACAGCTAAAGGCAATATATTTTGGATGATTTGACACTTCTACTACTTTAAAAACATGATTAGAGGAAGGAAGGGAAAGAAAAGATTACATTACATTTTTAGAGAGCCTTACAACAAAAGCTTAAACCTGAAGCCCAAAGCTTTAGCTATGATAATGTAATATGCTTTATAGCCAAGAACTGAGCCTAAGCAATATAATCTATAACCTTAGAACAACAGAAGATTCAAGGAACATTGTACTACAAATACTTCAAGTAATAATCTGGTCAAGAAATAAAACAACACACCCAGTGCTACCGACACCGGAAGAGCAGGCAAGGCTTTCTGATATAAAGCCAAAAGCATCAAAGTTACACCGAGACCAGCAATAATTGCAAGATAACATGCATACACTGTCATAAAATCATACATTGCAGCCCTGCCAACCAAAACACTATAGAAGATAAAATCTCCCAGCCCTAACTTGATTGCACCCGATGAACCCAATCCAATTCCCTCTAGCATCAGATTCTCATCCGATGCCACATCTTCTCCTCTATTCATTCCATGACCAATCAAGGGTGTGGCAAGATCGGAATCAGTTTCTCGAACGCGCACCCGCCCCTCTTCGGCTCGTACCAAATTACAAGTACCATAAGAACTACCAGTATTCAAAATCGAACCATTTTCCGAAGCCAAATTCCTGTCCTCTATAGTATTTCTGTTTGAATTCAAACTAAGAACAGCATTCGTGTCCGAATTAGGGTGTGATTGTTCAGCAATAAGACCACTGCTACCTAACACAGAATTTACATTCTCAGCTATCAAATTTGAATTCTCAATCCTCCTCTCTCTCCATAATCTTCTCCGAGCCGCAACTTCCCTGGGATCCAAATTATCATTATTCACCGGCCTAGCCTCATAAACCAATGCCGGAATTTCTTCATCCCTAGATATTGCAAGTTCTACCAAAAGCCTCAAAGGCCCAACAGGCAACAAAACAGCAGCAAGATCATACAAAGCCATAGCAACAAGCATAGCCCAAGTTGTCCATTCAGGCAACATAGTAAACCAATAAGCAACCAAAATTCCAATAATTACCAAATACCCTTGTGTAACAAAAATAGCCATTTTCGACATAAAAACAGCCAAAACACCAACAACAGCAAAATTACACAAAACAATAGAAAAAGTAAAGCAATCAATTGGCGTGTTAAAATGCTGTATCAAAAAAACGGAAATTTCACCGCCGAGGAAACCTAAAACGACAAAGGAAGAGAAAGCCATGTAGAGTTTTAAGAACCTGGTGCATCGGAAATAGAAGAGGAGGACTAAGAAGAAAGTGGCGAATGTTACTACGACGACGAAGGCTAAGGAGTTTAGAAGTGCGCCGAGGAATTTGTCCCAGGAAGAGTCTGAGGTTGTTTCTTCGTATGCTATGTTGGCTATGGTGGCGATTGTAGGGGAATCGTTGGTGTTGAGAATTGAGACTAAGATGACGACGAGGAACATGCAGATTGAAACGGGTGTGATTATTCTAACGATTTCTTCGCCTAAAGTGTCGAGAAGGGTTGATGAAGAAGAGGCTCTTTGGGTTTCGGACATTGTTGCAAAGGGAGAGTTTTCAGATCGAAAGTGGCAACTGTTTTTTTTTGGGGTAAAAAAAGCAGCAAGTGTTGTGTCACTGTTATGAGGGCTATCGTATTTGCCTGATCCCGTTTCTCTATAGAGATAACCTCTCTTTAGAGAGTAATGTAAATTCAAGGTCAATATAATAATTATATTAAAATAAATAATAAATTTATTATTTTATATTTTATTAAACGTCAATATAATATTTAACTTTTTACTTTATATTTTATTTATTATAGAATTTAAAGTTAATTGCATTTTATAAACCAATTTTGAAAAATTATATAAATTATTATTAGCTTTTGAAAATGTACAGTAAAATTAAATCAATTTATTTCACCAATCTTATACTCTTTGTTACTTGTAAATATTATCTGGGTTAACATTTAACGATAACAATTTTATTTTTCAAGATCAGTTATACATATACTTCAATAAGGATGGACATCAGGTCGGATTCGGTTGAAAATGGTGAGTTTAAAAAAAAACTGCAAGCAATGATTCCAAAAACATCTTCAACCATTTGAGGCGGCGGTTAGGGAGATGACGGGTCTGACGATTGGCAATTCTAGGCGAGGCCAACAGGACTAATGATTACAAATCTAAGTTGATGATGGAGTTCTTTTAATGTTGACGTGAGATTAAAAAAAAAGGTTAACGAGATGATATAGAAGTTGCAAATGCTAGTGTGAAAATAATATTACACTAAAAAATGAGAGAGAAAAAAAAATAGTAATTGATTAAAAAGTGATATTGTACCACAATTGAATCATTTGTTTACTAGTGTACATCTTGAATATTGACTAAAAGCATGTAAAGTGTTTTAAATGCTTTAGCTTATACTACTTTTCAACTTATAAGAAATGTAATTAAGACGGAACTTGGTAGACAAACACAGTACCTTTTGAGTTTCTCAGAATGCTCAGTCGGTTACAGTTTTTGATGAGTTTTATTTTTCTATTCAAATCTGCTCATTGAATACTATTTTAAACTGAAAAATTGCATTTTATAATATGTGATCCATCTATAACTGACTTGAGTGTTCAATAATTGGGTCAAATTATTTGGGTTTCGACCCAATCCGGTGATTCTGTCCACCCATATCCTTTAAGGTGTGCATTGTTATTTAATGATTTGTTTATTTTTAAATAATTATATTCTAATACCCTAAAAAAATTCATCACTAAAATGTCCATAATTTACGAGAGAAAATCTACTATATGACCACCTTAAGGACCCATTTGATGTGTAAAATAAAAAGAGATATAATATGTATAAAGTTTAATAAGGATATGATAGTGATCGAATAAACATTATTACATCACATGTTTAATACACGCATGACAACCAACATGATAACATTTTATTTTATCATATATTTGATATACGTCTCAACTTGATATGATATGATATATATTATATTTAAATAACAATATTATCATTGCGAACAATTACATATTAATTTTTTTTAAAATTAATTTATCATATTTTAAATACAATAAGTTGACAAAAAAATTAAATAAGTAACAAAATAATTTTATATTAAAACTACTCGTTGATACTACTAAATAAATAATTTAAATTTTAAAAACAAAATCACGAGTAACCAAATAATTATATTTTATTTATTAGAATGTAAATAAAGATATGATATAATTACATTTATATGTAAATGACAAGAATACCTTGCAAACAAATTATATTTATTTTAAAATTTCAATTAACTTTCATATTTTTATAATTGTGAGTACTATTTTATTAAATTATATAAAAGACATAACTACGTTGTGTAAAATCATAAATATTTTTTAAATTAATTATTAATATTTCATTTTTTAAGTTTAATATCAAATTATATTAATTATTTTTTATTTGATTATATTTACATATTTATATTTTAGATTATATTTTATAAAAAAAATATTTATATTTTAAATTATATTTTATAACGTTAATTGAATAAACTATTGTTCTCATCATAATCTAACTCATATTCAAAATAGAAATTTCAACTAGAAAGACAAGATAAATAAAATTATAAATTAACTTATTATATTGTGTTGGTTCATCAAACACTAGATTCATATATGACATGATAACTTATTCATATCATATATTTTATCGTATCCCATCAAATAAGCCATAGGATGATATATTTTTTTACAAGTGAGATGATATAATTCCCACCAAAATTCATCGTGAGATATCGGATTTGAACTCAAGATATAATATTAACTTAATGATATCAAATTTTGCTACTTAAATTATAACTCAATGACGACATAATATATATATATATATATATATATATATATATATATATTAAGATTACAATAAATAATAATTTATACAGTCACGACATAGTGGAAAATATGTCATATGAAAATTTAAATCTTCTTTATTATGAAGTTATATAGATTGTTCAATTCAATGGTTGCTATATATTTTCTATAAATAATTATTATTATAATTAAAATGTAAGTTTTGAAGTCAAAACTCAAAACTTGAGAGATTTTATGATAGCAAACACGAACAAAGTGTAGATAGAATAGATTTGGCAGTTGGACACTTTTTTATGCTATTGTTTATGAATAAAAATATATAAATAGTTTTTTTTATTAGTAGTGACCTCTAGATTTGAGATTTTTTTTAAAAAGAAATCATATAAACTCTTATATTTAGGATTTTTTAAAAACAAATCATATCAACTCCTAGACAGCTAGATTTGATTTTTTTTTAAACAAATTGGATATTTTTCAGATTAAATTCAGTTGTTGGATCTCAATTATTATACAACACAAACATTATTGATTAAAAAATTATCACTGTGTTTTTTATATTTGTTGGATGAAACTTTTAAATATAGTTGGTCACTCCAACAACTCAATTTTAGTTCCATCTCTTTTAATATAAGGATTAAATTGATCTGATTTATTTTTTTTATAGACTAGAATGTGTTTTTTGATTTTTTTTAGAGACTAAATTAAATTTGTCGATTTTTTTAAATATCAAATTAGATCTTTATTTTTAATTTTTAATTTTTAATTAAGTTTTAAATAATTAATGCCACATTATAACTCCTATTTTGACAAAGGTTCAAATTAAAACAACATATAATAAATATTTTTTTGTTTATAGTAAAGCTTGAATGGGTTAATGAATTTCAAGATCCCTATATAATTTCAGGTAATTTTATTTTTAATACGTTATTTTCCAAAATATAATTTTTATATGGATTTTTCAATTTGATAACTTTTTAATCTAAATATTTTATAAATTAGAAGATGGCGAAAAAGAGAAAGAAAAACTTTAAAACATTATTTGAGATTGAAGGACCAATTCGGAAAAATTGCACGCAGCCAACATGGAAAATATATTATTTGTTGAATTTAAATTATTTCATCAACAATGTTAACAGCATGTTATTATAACGTTGCACATTTTGATACTAAAAAAAAATATTCAAAAAAATAAAAACTCAAAATAGATTAATTTTATAAATTGATAAAACTTAAAGAATCACGAATATAATATAGTTAATTCTTTAAGAAATAATAATATTGACCGATAATTACTCATTGAAAATTATATAGATATAATAGATTTAATAAATAAACAAAAATAAAATAATACAAACAAATAATAATTACAAATCTATTAATAAAAAAACTATATCTGTCTAAACACACTAATTAAGGGACTTATCTTTGGTTTATTCTACTGTATAGATATATTAAAAAAAAAAAAAAGAATTCGGGCCCAACCCAAACATAGAAACTCTGATAATTTAAATAGATTAGTAAAACCAAGTAACTCTAACCGCGCAAATAATTTTCTCTCCAAACTAAACAACTCTTAGCTACGCTTCCGGTAGCTCCCTCTTCTGGGATTCTGCAATTTTACTATTGGACGCTTTCTTCTTCTTTCCATCCCAAACCCACACATTCTTTTTAATTTTACTATTGGCTTCTTGTTTATCTTTCCAATCAAAATCAATTCTCTCAAACACAGGCATCTTTCATCCACATAGAAAATATTTTGAGGTTTGTATATTTTTTTATGTGATTTGTATTTGTGTTTAGATTTGTCAATTTCTTCATCTTCATCTGTATTTGTGTCAAAGAAATATAGCACTTGTTTATGTGGTACACCCCCTATAAATTTTTTGAGTTGAATAAAAACTTTAACTGTAGTGTACCTACAACGAGACAATATTTTTATCCAATTGTTAATAGTTTTGATGTGAGGAAATTTTGTTGATAGTTTACTGTTTAGCACTTTGAATTATGTATCAATTTGGGAACCAATTTGCGGGCGCTGTTACTGATATGAAGTATAATATTTGGTTTGGTACCTTCTGCTAGTGTTCTCCATGAAGAGAGTTTAATTTTGGATGTTGGCAATGTGCATGAAAATAATTTAGGGTTTATTCCTGATTGAGTTAGTGGTCAATTTGTGGAAGCTGTTTAATCACTAAAAGACTACCGAGTAGAAAGTATAATGCTTTGAAATTGGTCATAAATTAGTTGCAACATTCACACACATGATCGCATCCAAATTCATCAACCGATGCGGATTGAGGTTTCTATGTTGTATGAAAAAGTTTTTATTAAAAACATGCTGGAACTGCAGTCAAGAGAGCTACATGTGCTTCTGTCCCTGATAATAATTTATTTCACTAAAATATACTACAATGGCGCTAAGCAGAATTTGACCAAACCACTATTTTATGCAATTTGCTATTGACAAAACTGGTGTATAGGGGCATGGCATACATACATACGTTTTCTGTCATTGTTATGTAGAGTTGATAATTTCTCACTGTTGTCGTTTAAGCTTGCTATGTGATTTTTGCCTAGTAATTGCCTTGAACTTATAACTTCTTGCTTTTCCCTCCAGAAATTGATGAGATAAATATGCTAACGACACTCCGTAGTTGACAAATGGTTGGCTTCTAGTAAGTTAAATATGTCGTACAAATTTGATGATGAAGATGGGCCAATAACTTTTGAAAGGAACTCAATGTCGAAGAGTAATGAATTGCATTCAAAAAGGAGGAAGTTAACTTCTCATTGCCATGATGGACAATCATATAAAAAGACATCTGATGTGCCTTCTTCAAATGGTGAATGTTCTAGCTCACAAAATGGTAAGGTAGTCCCATCCGCTAAGGCATCTTCCGTGGAATCTTTGGTGGGTATATCAAAAGCATCAACATCAAATCTCAAAACTTATACCCGGTCCTCTTCAGCTAATTCAAATTCTACAAACCATCTTAAAGAAGACAAATGTGAAAATTCCGAGGATGAGGAGGATAAAATACCGTTGAGGGCTAGGATGAAGATGAACAATGACAATGCTAAGAAAGCAACTCCTAATGTATCTACGCTGTCTGTCAAGAGACCACTCGATAAACTTGACTCATTACATTCTTCAGGCAAGAAAGCAAAACTCTCAGATTTAGCTTCATCAATTAATGCTAGACAAATATCGGCGAAATCTGAGCCGCAGGTCGAGGAGGAAGAGGATGACGATGATATTCCTCTTTCCCTGGTATTGAACAATTTGGCCATATTAGTGGATAATAAATCATCTTCATTGAAGAAGTTCACCAAAGTCAATAAGGGTGCTGCTCCATCTTTTAAGGAAAAGGAAAAGTTAAAAAAATCAGAACATTTAAAATCTACTAAACTTCAGCAGAGCTCTGGTGATGGGCAGAAAAAATGGACTACTTTTGTTCACAATGGTATCATCTTCCCACCTCCTTACAAGCCCCATGGGGTAAAGATTCTCTGTAAGGGGAAGCCAGTAACTCTAACCCCAGAACAAGAGGAGGTAATATTTTGCTTATGAGTAATGTTTTTTTTAAGGTTTTGGGTGACTGTTTGCTCTTGCTTTTTTGTTTTGTATTTGTTGAGAGTTTCACATTGAGTTGTGCACGACCGGCTATCCACAACCCAATAGCACAAGGGCCCCAATTGGTGAGGGATCCAATATTTTATTTTATAATATAACAAAACAAGGGTGAGTTTTTTTTAGTTAAATATATTTTTAGTCTTTACAAAATTATGACCATTCAAGTTTAGTCTCTACAAAAATTTTATTCACTTAAAAAATTTTGATTTTGTAGATAGTAAAAATATCAAATTTTCACAAAAAAAACTTTTCAAAATAGAGACTAAAAGTGAATAAAAGAATTTTAGAGACTCAAAATAAAATTTATAAAATTTGTTAACTTTTTTTTTAATTATTAAAATTGTACGTTTTTTTTTATTAGAGTCTAATTTTTAAAATTAGAACAGTGCCTCCAAAATGTTTAAAACGGCGGCCCCTGATGATGTGGTTTCCAAAATGTGTTTATAAGTGGCAGATATTTCTCATTTTACAAGCTTATTTTGTGGAGTTGAGTTAGACTTTGTCCAAATACTATGTAATATCAGATCCTGTTATAGATTCTGGTTGTAACCTGATATCAAGTTGCCTAGTCACGCTCCATATGTTCAATCATGGGTATCTCACATTGAATGTGTGATATAGCTTGAAAACGAGTTTATAATTGGTAGATATTTCTTACTTTACAAGTCAGTTTTGTGTTGTTGAGTTAGGCTCTCTCTCTAAATCCTTAAAGTTTTATTTTTCTGTATTGTTTTTTAATTTTTGAGAAATATAGGCGAGTCGAGTATTTCTATGTGAGAGTTCTCATATTAAAATGTAGAGTTTCTGATAATGTTATGAACTTGGAATGTCCGTGCAGGTTGCCACATGGTTTGCAGACATGGAGGACACAGAATACATGCAAAAAGAAATTTTCAAAAATAATTTTTGGAATGACTGGCAGAAATTGCTAGGAAAAAATCACGTGATTCAGAATTTAAAAGATTGTGACTTTACACCGATTTATGATTGGTGCCAGATTGACAAGGATAAGAAGAAACAAATGAGTTCAGCGGTAAATCTCATACTCCGTTGTGAAACTTTTGGATTTTAATATTAATATATACATCTTTATGCATGTATATGTATTTTGTGAGGCTTTTTTTTTAGTTAGCTTTAGATGTGATCATTATTGTCTATTCATATATTATGCTCAAGTGTTGACCCTCTTTTGTCTTATTTTTGTCAGGAGAAGAAGGCCCTAAGAGAGGATCAAATGAAACAAGAAGAGAAATACAAGTGGGCTATTGTTGATGGTGTTAAAGAGAAGGTTTAGTCTTCTTCCGCTCTTTCTATGCCCAATCAAACCCTCCCCTGTATCTCTTGCAAAAATGTTGCCTGCTTTTACCTTAAAATTTGTCCAGCTTTGTGAATATACTTTACCTTATCGTGATTTAACTTGTTCCATGAATTAAGAGTCAATATTATATCAGTTGGATGTTTACTTACCCTTTATTGCTGTCGTTATTTGATGTTGGTTGATGCGTGAAGTAGTAAATCGAGACAAGAGGAGCTGCAATTATCATACTCCCCAATAACACAAATAGAGTTATTTTTTCATTTGGCTTTTGTTGTAAATATGTTTTTTCTTAAATAAATCAAATAATTTTCTTAATTACTGGCATTGTGAGTCTTAGAATTTGGGTTATGCCTAATTCAATTCTACAAAATTGACTTGTAAGGTGAGAGATACCTCTCACTTATAAACACTTTTTCATATCATATGTCATAGTTTGTTGGTAGAATTGGGTTAGGCCCGAACCAATGTCGTCTTGAAGCTCCATATCTATGTAAAGTGAGATTGGAGATGGCTATGAAAAGCTGCAAATAAGAAGTGGATTCTAGCTAGTTTGGGTAGCACAAACAGAGGGTGGAAGAGGCACAGAGATCGGGCAAGTGATGGAACGCGAAGTTACGAGAGATTGGGGTTTATTTGGCCATGGATTTGTGTTTTTTTTTAGGGTAGGACTAGAGAGTGGGATAAATGACTCTTGATTTATTTGAAACATGACTTTTCTTAAATTAAAAAAATCTGTTTCATTTTTTGTCTCTATTATTTTGGTTGGATCAGTTGCTTGTGCATTGTGGAACTTGAAGGGGTTATGTGGTCATGATTTTTTACTTTATAATTTTTTTCTTGTTTATCTTTCTCTATCTAAGCTTTTAGTTTTGAAATGTCCTTATGAAACCGTTAGTTTCAATTTTTTCTTTGGGATGCTTTTTATGACTATTTTTTGTTAAATCTTTAGGTTGGCAATTTTAGAGTTGAACCTCCAGGATTGTTCCGCGGACGTGGAAAGCATCCCAAGGTTGTTATGACATTTGTTATTGTTATTGTAAATAAAAACATGTAAACTGACTCAGATTTAATGGTTTTCACACATCTATGCATTTTAAATTTTTTTGAGTATTTGACAAGTTTTTGCACTTAACGACTTAAACTTGATGTTATTAGACAGGCCACGTGAAAAAGCGCATCCGTCCGAAGGATGTCATAATTAATATTGGAAAGGATGCACCAATTCCCGAATGCCCTATTCCTGGTGAAAGGTAGTATCATTGTTCATAAACTTCTTGGCCAACAAATTTGGAAAGAAAATTAGATCCACGAATTGAAAGTCATTGTTGTTGGAATCAAGTTGGTTCTAAGTACTTAGGATTTTGATGCTTACAAATGTACTCAATGTAAACTTATTTTGTACTTTGAATTATTAAGTTAAATGCCCTAGAAACTGAAGCAAACAGAAGCAGAGATCAAAGGAAAATGAATTCTGGAATTTCCAGAAGATGTTCCAGGATGTCAAAACATCACCAGATGATATGTTTGGTGGCCCAGAACAGAAGGAATAAAAATCATAATGAAACATGGATCATATCATTGGAAAGCCTGGCAGAAGGAGAGTTGTTACAGACAAACAGGAGTCAAATATCAATTTTATTCCAGAAGTTATTCTGACCAGAAGATGGCCTGACAGTGAAAAATTACACAGTCCAGACTTGTTCCAGACTTGACCAGAAAGTATGTTTATGAGTTCAGAACAAAAGGATCAATTCAGATTTGGCCCAGATCATAAGATAGCATGATTCAGGGCATGGAACTAAGTCCAGACCAAAAGAAATGAGTTCCAGAATCAATCCAGACCTGGTTCAAAATTAAAGGTAAAATGTCCAGACTGAAATATTTTTTGTTCAAGTTAATTTCAGTTTGTTCCCACAGCTTGTAGACTCTACTTCAACTTGTCCAGACTGAAATTAAAGGTAAAATGTCCAGACTGAAATATTCAAGTAGAGTCTACTGACTCCCACAGCTTGTAGACTCTACTTCAACAACTTAGATTTGACACAGTGGAACGAAAACAACAAGAGTACTTGCTTTAAAAACTGAGACTCAACAATTGACTTATATGAAAATTTGAGAGTGTTTGCTTTTGAAGTGTATGACCCTTTTGTGATTTTCGATGATTGAGTATTCTGCCTTGAGCCTCCTTTTATAGATGCAGATTTGGGCCTCTTCCAATGCTTAAATTCGAGCTGAATCTTGCTGGATTCTCTTCCAAAAATAACTTGACCAATTGGGCTTTATTTAAATAAAAAACATATCTTCAGATTTTCTTTCAAAATAACTTGCCAATTAAATCTGTTGGTTGTTCCCGCCAATGCTCCTGACTTCCATGCTACTCCACTTTATTTTTATAACCAATCTTTTTACCACTTTAATTAAAATAACTTGCAATCTCCATCGTTGATCAATTCTGGACCATCAGAATTTTGAGCGCTAGTCCACATCTGGTACAAGCTAAATGATATGCTGTGATCCTCTGAATTCGGCCATTCCTGGACCACACTTCCTGACCCTCTGATCTTCTGATTTCGGCCAGCCTGGATGTGCGCCTGTTATGCTGAATTCTCCTGGATTCGGCCATTTCTGGTCTTGCACATTCTGTCCTTCTAATTTCGGCCAACACTAGGCCATGGTCTGATTTTCTGATCTGGACCATCACTGGACTCAAAAAATTATTTCTGAACCATTGATCTGCAAGTCTTTACTCTGATCTGGACAGATTCTGGATTTTGGTCTGGAACAAATTGAAATTAACTTGAACAAAAAATATTTCAGTTTGGACATTTTACCTTTAATTTTGAACCAGGTCTGGGTTGATTATGGAACTCATTTCTTTTGTTCTGGACTTAGTTCCATGCCCTGAATCATGCCATCTTATGGTCTGGGCCAAATCTGGATTGATCCTCTTGTTCTGGACTCATAAACATACCTTATGGTCAAGTCTGGAACAAGTTTGGACTGTGTAATTTTTCACTGCCAGGCCATCTTCTGGTCATAATAACTTCTGGAATAAAATTGATATTTGATTCCTGTTTGTCTGGAACAACTCTCCTTATGACAGGCTTTCCAATGGTATGATCCATGTTTCATTATTATTTTTATTCCTTCTGATCTGGGCCATCAAAGATATCTTCTGGTCATTTCCTGGAGTATCTTCTGGTCATTCCAGAATTCATTTTTCTAGAATCATTTGATCACTGCTTCTGATTCCTTCAGTTTCTGGGGCATTTAACTTAATAATTCAAAGTACAAAATAAGTTTACATAGAGTACATTTGTAAGCATCAAAATCCTAAGTACTTAGAACCAACTTGGTTCCAACAAAACACTCCATAGGATTTCTACCCCATTCACAGTGAAATCAAGAGGTCGACAAACACAAAAGTGAAAATCAGTGGACTTATCAAGGCAAGACACATACGAGATAGATTGAGTTTCTTAGTAAATAAATTTTTTTACAACTTTAAAAATATTGTTAGTCTATTATGATTGTGGAAAAGTTTAGGTGAATTAGATTTCGAAACTTTTGTTTGACAAAGTTTCAAATATTCAAAGAATACTAATAAATATATTGATAGATTACCTACTAACGAAATTATAATGTTAACGTCAAAAATTGAACTTAAACTTCTTCTAAGAATATAAATCAATTTTTTATTATTTAGACCAACATTCGTAAGCTTTGTTGGCCTATTAGTACATAATTAAATAAAGAAATTTTGATTATTCTGTGTTGTTGAGTTCAATTTTCCTTAATAACTATTGTCAATTTTTATCTTTGTAGTTGTTGATTTAATTTATTATTTTATATTAAGTAAAAAAGTTCATATCGACAAAGTTCAAATAATACTTTATTTTTTCATATTTGCACCTCCTTGTAAAAATTACACTAGATACTCAACCAAAATGTAAACTACAAGAGTGTTCACCGGAATTTAATACATCAATGCTTTTTCAGTTTCTTGTCATTTTTTAACAGTATTTTTTATTTATTGTTTTTAAATTTTAAAATAACATTAACTTTTTTCTCATATCCTTGCTCTTATTAATTTTTTTACATAAATGTATCAAATTTTACTTTTCATATTATAAATCAGTATTATTAATTACGTGTGTAATAAATATGTCTTGAAAATTGAAAAAAGTTTGTATTTAAAGATAATTTTTTAAAATGATGTTTATAATTAAAGAAAAATGAAGTAGTATAGAAAACAAAAGAAATGATAAAGAATATTTTGAACAATAAAAAATGAGAGAAATTTTTAAAATATAAGTTTGGAAAGTCACATAATGATTAATAATTATATGAAACTAAAAATTGATTTAAAACACATAATTGTGGTTGGTCGACCAATTGTTATGTGGTTTATTGAAAGGAAATGGATGGTTCTGAGTTCGAGTTTTGTTTGTGTTTTTTATCTTTATATATTATTAATTTATGTTCACATAGATTTTTATCTTTTTCAAAAGAATATTCGAACATATGAATATTTAATAAATTTTGGTTTTTGGCAGTTTTTATTTTTTTAGATCAATTTACAATCTTTATTTGAATTAGTTTGGATGTGAATATGCTATATATATGTTTGAACATTTGTCTCTCAATTAATTTTTTTTAGTTAGAGTAAAGAATGTCATTATGTTTTGATTTTGGTGTATTTGACTTTTCATATAATCATATGCAATGAAACTAAATATACTTGAGATATTTTTAAGTCTTAATGCAACTGAAAAATGTGACATTGTTAGGTTGAACGTTATGTTTTGAGTTCAAATTCGAAAAATCGCAGTTGAGTAGATTAATTATAGTGATATTTACTATCTCTTCTACGATAAAAAAGTGATTAAGATTCCTTTTCACATTAAAATTTTTAGAATACTTGAGAGCTTACTTATATAAAAAAGAAATATATACATTTAATATTTTAATTACTAAATTATTTGTTTTTTCTTTATAAATGGAGCCTCCAGTATTTGAATAAATCTAAAGTCTTCTTTTTCAATTTCCATATGTGATCCCATCTCATAAGGCAGAATAGTTTGTAATTGATTTTTACCAAAGCCACGTAAATGCAAACATCACGACGACATATACAATTTTCTCAATTAATACAGATTTTGAAGATTTATTCGAACATTTTATTTGAAAAGTAGTGCCAATATTGTCTCTTTATAATATTTTATGCAACTATAATATATAAATAGAGTTATTTATTAAAGAAATTTTTTAGTGCACATCTTAATTCTATTTCTTTCGACTTGCTAATTAAATTGTTTGAAGAAGTAAGAGAGTACAATATAGAGTTAGAATGGTGAAATTAGAATCCTGTACTTGGCACCGCAACCACTTACAATTAGTTTCCAATTCAAATGATGTACTCTAAATATATTTTATATTGAATTACTAAAATGATTTAATTTTAATTTTTTCTATCTAAAAAATCATACTTGTGATTGTAAAAAAGTTACACTGATCAAAATTATATAATATATATATATATATATATATATATATATATATATATATATATATATATATATATATATATATATATATATATATATCTCTTTTTCCTTCTCCTACCCATCGCATGTTCTCCGTGCTTCCAGTGCCTCCTATATCTGACACCCTAAATCTCAAATTTATTTAAAATTTTTTTTCTTTTAAATTTTAATTTAAAAATAATAGAATATAAATAAATAAATAAATAAAAATTTTCAATGATTTCTTTAAGGCAAAAGTATCACTTAATCATAGAAGATTTCATCAGTATAATTATAAGGGGCCGGTATTCTGCCTAAATAGTGAAAAAACATAACAAAGACAAACTACAAATATTTGACCGACATAATCCCGTAATTTTAACAAAATGTGCTTATCAAATCGCATAGTTAGCTTAGATTTGATCGAACTTTTTTGCTGTAACCAGACTAATACCAATCCAATGCATTTCATCAAAAATATGTGACCAATTAACCAACCAACAAAACTACTTGTTAAGAATAACAATTTATTGTTGGATCGAAAGAGATAAATGTTCATTAAACTTATTAAGATTGAACTTTGCCACAAAAGGGGTTTAATAACTGAAAAAAAAATTGTTAAAGAATACTTTGTAAATATTAAATTTACGTATTGAATTTGGATTCTTGTATCCGGAATCCAAATAGTAGTGTTTGTTATTTTTGTGTACGAAATTTAAGAAAATATACGGTAGAGTTAGGACAATTATTGTATGAGGTCTACTCAATGCTAGATGCAAAGGCGCATAAAAGATTGATATGAACATCATGAGGTGTCCCGTAATAAACCCGGTTGTTGCTGATACTTCCATCTCGGTCCCTTCTTTCATAACCCGGGCTCGAATAAGGAAGAGATAAGAGGGCCCTATGGAGAATGTGGTAAAAAATCCATAATAAAGTCCGCCCACAAGGGCCGAATTCATTATTTGCAGACAGAACGATGCTAAATTGTTTAGTATAAACGATTGATAAATCATCGTAAAGTCATATTAATCCAAAGTTTCCATCAGCTTAACAATTCGATGGTCATAACAGTGATCAAATTAAATTCTTTTTGAAGCACACGTACATAAGTTACTGATAATTATAAATGTAGTCCCAACCCGATGTCACTATCAGAGCAAAATTTTCCCAAATTACAGATGTTCAAATATGAAATTAACAGAAGGAAGATGATAAAAGTCTTCAAGATGAGACGATTTCCTACACTCTAAGAGTATTAATCTTCACATGCAGCTTGTAGCTCGTCTACGTCCATCGCAAACGCCAAACACAAACAACGAGGGTGAGTATCGAAATTATGTAATAGTATAATGTAAACGAGAAGAACATGTAAGTAATCAAATTAACACAAACATGAGAACATTCTAGAACATAATATCAAGGTTAATCTAATTCAATCACAATAAAACAGTCATAGGGAGAAAATGTTATGCATGTCCTATACTTTATACTTCTTCATCACTTGGTACCATTCTACTCTGAAGTACTTGGTTAGGAGGCCTGATACTATGCCACTACAAGAGTGAACAATTTGAGATCCAATTTTGGATCTACCTATGTTTGGTAAAAAGAATAAAAAAAAGGGAAAGTGTTCAATTGGAACATGAAATTGTGACTGAATTGATTCTAGTTATTTTTCGGGACGGGGTAGAGATTCTCGAACGAGAAAAAGGATCCAATGACTTGGAAAGAATTGAACGAGGAGCCGTATGCGGTGAAAATCTCCTGTACGGTTCTGTAGAGTGGCAGTAAGGATGACTTATCTGTCAACTTTTCCACTATTACCCCTAAAAAACCAAACTCTACCTTACGTAAAGTTGCCAGAGTACGCTTAACCTTTGGATTTGAAATCACTGCTTATATACCCGGTATTGGCCATAATTTACAAGAGTGGACAGACAATTCATGAATGGCCAAGTCCTCATAGATCCCCTCAACTCAACCCGAGACACATATACGCAACGGTCGAGGTACTCTTGTTTTGCACGGTAGCTCCCGGCATTAGGGAATAACCCACTAATCCACTTAGGAATTCCCAACTAGATGTACCCAAGGTCTATCAGTCTTACCTTACGGTTTGACTGTAGCGCTCCACGATCAGGCTCATTCAATTGTACTTCCCCGAATAACTAGGTTTGTCAAACCCTCCCTATATGATGACAAAATAATCCTCACTCGAAAACTACAGCATCTATCTCATACGTACTGGATTATCATAACTCAATAATTTTCAGTTGTACTTCACAATAGTCATCATTATATATATATATATATATATATATATATATATATATATATATATATATATATATATATATATATATATATATATATATATATATATATATATATATATATATATATATATATATTAGTCAATCAGAATAAAACCCCAAAATTTGGTCTACACTACTCACAATACACAGTCTAATCACATAATAAGAAATCAAACATGTGGGACATTCAAGTAATATCATAATTTCAATCAAGTTACAAGAACACTCAAGTACATATCATTCATACAATAACAATCAACATAAGGTTCATAAAACTAGACAGTATGAAATCATGATATACATAAATTCACAGCAATTCTATAGGTTGCTAAAATATGTTTTAGTCCTCCCTATTACCATCAAGATATTATTAATTAATTATTATCACTCAATAGGGCTCGACCATACGTAGTAAGCCCCGGATGAATATATGGTGATTTCAGTATTCCCGTTCATCTCATGTCATTTTATACTTATAATATCGAACCTCATCTCACCCCTTACCTTGGCTGAAGATTTTTCTCAACGAAGCTGATCCGTTGATGTAATGTGTCGCGTCTTCGCCAATCACCGTCTCTGACAGCCTAGTCTTTGAAATCAATGTTTGATTTTGATATTAAGAGTTGCGGCTGGATGCAACAGGGCAATAGTCAATTCAATTTTTTTCTTCCTAATAGAACAGGGAAACAGAGACACATACTATCTATACGTACTAGTAGTATTAGGTATATTATTAGGCTTATTATCAGAACTATACACTTAGCCCATGACCCTTATTATTATTATTATTATTATTATCATTATTATTGTTATTATTACTACAATCATAAACCCACTCTACTAATGCTTAAGTTAATAGACTAATGTAGCAATACACACGTTTACTTCTTATTTTCTTCTATATATATATATATATATTTTAAAACAAAATTGAATATTATTAATATTAATAATTTAAATAAATCATTAGGGCGAACACATAAGACAAACACGAAGGAAATTATCGCACATGTCAACAAACAGATAATAATAGTTGTGGATTATATTTTATAATTAAAACATAATAATAAGAAATTGGGGTGTTACACTATCTCCTACTAAATTCCTGGAATCCTTTCATTTCCTTCTCTATCCTACGAAGAAAACAAAAATTGAAATTAGGTTAGGAAGAGAAGATGGGTTAGCCGGGAGAGAGAATGAGAAGGAAGAAGAGAAGAAAAAGCAAAGAAGGGAAGAATCAAGAAGATGGTAGTCTTGTTCAAATACTAAATTTGCACTTAAGGAATTTCAGATTGATCTTACTAAAATTTCAATTTGATTATATTTCATGTCACTCATCTATATTAATATTGATTTATGTCATTAAGTGCATTAATGTGATGGTCATAGAGTTTAGTCACATTATACGTTAGCGACGATAATCACAATGATCTTATTATTGATATATGAGGTGAACTAAACTATAAAAGAGAAATCTAAAAATAAATAACATTCAAATACACATTTAAAAAATACTCATATAATTATAAAGATATATCATCTAAACAGAATATCGTTTAAATATTTTATCATTTAATTATATTTCAATAAAATATTGTTACGTGGGCAAATATTTTTATATCAATTATATTAACTATTTATCAATTAAAAACTTTACAATTAATCAAAAAATTTTATATATGATATTACAAAACTTCCATTTCTCCGGGTGAAGGCGGAGGGTCGGCATCTGTTTTAATATCTGTTTTACATATTTTTTGATGATATATGTGAAATGTGAATTTCATTTTGCAATTGAAACTTATCAAAGGCAAAATATTAGGTGTATATTTATATTGATGTCTGAATTATAATTTAATTGTTTGTATTGATTATTATCTTTAATATCTGAATTATAATTTACTTGTTTGTATTGATTATTATTTGTAATGACTTAATTATGATATTTGTATGATTTTCTATCTTTTAAGAGAAAAAATAAAAATTAATAAAAGTTTTTTTTTGAATGACTTGTATTATGTGTTTGAAGTTTGAGTATATAAATATAATGATATTTTCAATTATTGATTGAGAAAGAAAAGGAATTGAGTATATATATATATATATAATATTTAATTAAAATTAAAATGGAGTATAATTTATATTTTTTCTATGCTATATAGTAATATTTTTTTAATAATTTATATTTTTTTTTACATAATCTTTTAATTATCCTTATCTATATTTGTTAAAACACAAAATTCGATATAAAAATAAGGAAATCATATATTACTGTATTAATATATTACTGTATTACTGTTAGCATGTTTAATATTGATACACAATTATATTGTGAAGACAAATTGTCTTGTGAAAATCACTCTGTAGGAAGTAAGCCAATCCTGGACATGGTAACTTCACCTTTAGATAATACATCGCTTCCTGATCAAAACCAATCAGCTCAATCTTCTCCACAGGTTCAATGTGATTCTTCAGAGGTATCTCTTGATCCTATCCTTGATAATACAATTATAGATGAAGTTGATCCTATTTTTAATTCTGAAATTGATTCTTCTTTGCATGAGACCACTGAGTCTACTGTTGTCCAATATAATCTTCCACCCTGTTCTAACCATGGTCAACCTCCAATCCGATATGAGCCAGAGACCTCCTCCAAGCTAAAATTAAATATCCCATTAGTAAATATGTGTCATTTCACAAGTTATCTCAGTCATATGCATCTTTTGTATCTCAATTATCCTCAATGTCTATTCCTAGTAACGTACAGGAAGCCTTGGCAGATACTACTGTTACATGTTACTACTGATAGTTAACAAATATTATTATTATTATTATTATTGTATAAAAAAAATCATTAAAATAAATAAAATAAAATGATTATGAAAAAATACGAGGATAAAAAATCTCATTTATTATATTAAACAATTCAAACATAAACAAAAACAACAATAAATAAAATATTCTTATCTCTCAATATATATGTAAATTGTATTCTTATCTCTCAATATATATGTAAATTGTGAGTTGAACTCTTTAAGGGAAATTAATGTCATTATTTCTTTTAGACACAAAAATCACAAATTCAACGAAACACATTTATAGTCTCATTTGGCAGGTTAGGTATGTTACATGAATTTTACATTATGTGTGACTATCTTTTGCACATGATATTGTCATGTCATATTCATAAATTTTGTCTTTGGATTATTGTCTTGGCATAAAATTGCAACTTGCGCATTCATGATTTTCACAACACTTGATTGTATTGTATTTATTGTTATTTTATTATGATCTTATCCAAATGGACAACCATGTATTTTACTTTTTGCTTTTTGGGTTGTAATGCTATCTTGCTAGTTTTAGTCATAAGTTTTCACTTTTCACTTGTCAGAAATACTCAAACCATTTCTTGTTAGGTTGTTGTTTCTTTCTGTTTGTTTTATGCGATGGAGAAATAAGATATACTATAATTCTAAATCAGAATACATGGATATACGTAAATGTATTTTAAGCCCCGCGTTGCATAAGTAATATTTTCTATTTTTTGTGATAGGTTGCTGAATTCTCTTAATCCAAACAATAATGAAGATAATGAAAATGGTAATTAGATAATATTAATTAATTTTGATTAAAATCATTAATATTTTTTCTGTTTTATGTTTTATTAGTAATATCTTTATGTTGAATTGTGTATTTATTGATTTGTTATTTTATTGATTGTGGTGAAAATTAAAAGTTAATTTGTTGTTGAACATGAAATTTTGACAATTTAGTGAACTCAATTTCTTAATATTTTTTGATATTGTTATGTATGACATAATATGTCTATTTTGAATGTTAGTAAGACAATACTTTGCACTACTAAGCAAAAATACTCTAGAGTGTAATATGGTGAACATTGTTTAACTGTTGTTTTATATGATTTTCTTTGTAAGACTTTTATGTTAATTTTCAATTTATACGATGAGTACCTTTTATTTTATTTTGACTTTTAAATATATATATATATATATTATTGTGAATTTACATTTGGTTAATTTTATAAAATAAAATTCTAAATTATTATATAATTTTTATTGGTAACAAAAATTAATATTTATAGCAAATTTGTTATTGTTAAAACATATATAAACGAAAATGTCACTTAAATGTATAGCAACAGAATCAAAACCGCATGTATAACATTTATACATTATGGTTAAACTATATATCAACGGTGAAATAAACCAAATGTTTAAAGCATCGGGCAAAAAGTCTGCCACTATACCCTATAACGACAACGAGAATCACTAGGTATAGGGTAATTATATAATACGAAAAAAAAAAAACTCTGTCGATATAGATAATTTTAGTTATCTCTACGATTTTAATATTTGTACCTACAGATTTTTAGTGTCACTAAACGTAAAATTTCTTGTAGTGTATGTTAAAGTTGATTGAACAAACCTATTTTTTAGTTAGGAACACAGTTGTTGAAATTCAAAGAAATAGAGGTTACAATATCTGTAGCAAGAGGGCGTGGAGAGGAACTTGAGGGTCAACTGTGAGGAGGGAAAAAAGCAGTGTATATTTAAATGTTAATCCACTTTTAATCAATTCAAATATTTTCCGCCTTGGAATCCAAATTCGTAAAAAGAACTTCGCAATAGCTCCAGGCAATTGCCAAAAAATAGATAACTCATAGTATTGATTTCAATTATAAGCCTATTAATTATTTGCTTGCTTCTATTAAATAAATTGATACAAGCGTTGGCTTGCCCTTGTTTTGTAGATACGAAGTTTAGTCGTTATATTCACTGCAAGAAAATTTCAGTTTTGCAAACAGTTGTATGAACAACTGTCCTAATCACTAAATCGCGACGGTTTTTGCGGTAGTTTTTGTCAACTGCCGCCGCTCCAAAACCCTTATCCTCTGAAACATGTTTCAGGTTCCCCAAAATTGCCGCCGCTCCAAAACCCTTATCCTCTGAAACATGTTTCAGGTTCCCAAAATTGCGTTTTTCCTCTTACTGGCCTTCTCACTCTTCTCTCTCCGCCATGGACATCTCTTTGCGATTCACAGTGCTCTTCGCAATCTCGATCCTCGCAATGCTCTGCAACCCGAGGGTGACCGCCATTGAAGGACTGAAAGCAAGCTTCACACCTTCCACAACGGCAACTACACCTTCGACTCCACAAGAACTCTAAGAACACTCGTTCTTCTCTCACACAGCACTCCTCCCTCCGATCTTGTCCCATCTCGGCTTCCATGAGCTAGCCACGGCAGGTCCTTCACTCTCTGACTCCGCGGCCACCGCAGCCTATTCCTGGACCGGTCTTTCTACGATCTTCGTTCCATCAGATGCCTCCCTCTGCATCTGCTTCTCTTGCTCTTTCTCTAACCTTCTTCGTGAGCACTTCTTGGTCTCTTCACAATTGATTATATGCGGAGACTTGCTTTTGGTACCAAGATCGAGACCTTGAGTCCAGGCCGTTGCATCACCCTCACCTCTGATTCGGTCAATAGAAAGACCAACACAACTGCTAGTGCTAAGGTCTTTATCGGAGGGGTGGAGATCACGCAACCTGATCTCTTCAACAACGGCATGGTGGTTATTCATGGCCTTCAAGGTTTCACCATTATTAGGGTTAATCAATCATCTCTATTAAGTTAATTATTTCCCTCTTTTTTATTTTCAAGTTTAGTTTTAGTTATTCTTATTTTTAATTCTTGTTGCGCTTTCTGAACAAGAGTTTATTTGTTTCTTCGATTTAGGGGGTGTAGTTTAAGGTTGTTGTTAGTTTCTGAAGCAATTTCTGTTTGGGTTTCTTTTTTTTTTTCTTCTTTTCTTTTTTGATTTTTTGATGCCGAAAACAAAATTGATTCCAGGGTTTCAGTTTCATCCCACTGACGTTGAGCTGGTTATGTATTTTCTGAAGAGGAAGGTTATGGGTAGAAAATTCCCTTATGATGTCATTGCCGAACTTTTATGTAAGAACAATTTGTTGAGCTTTCTTACAAACTTAAAGGTATATATGGTTCCAATAATTTTTTTTTTTTACTTCTGTATGTATTTTAGATTATTCATGTATTAAATTTTTTGATTTTGAAATTGCAGAACTGCCCAAGGTTCGTTGGGTTCTTCCTGATTCATATTTGAATGTTAAGGAGAAAGATTATGGAGGTAAATTCTCTTGTTCTGTCACGTGGCTTCTAATTATGTTCATTCGGTGTTATGGGTATGAATATCTTTAGTGGTGTGTTTGTGTATGTATAGGGAATAACAGGATAGACTCCTGTGATTGAAGTATGATAGAAGTATAAAGATATAATATTCCATTAAAAAAGGAAATGTAGATATTTAAGGTTTTGCTATGGGCATTGTAGAAGCATCACCTGATAAGATAGGATAGTTAAGTCAAGTGGTTGACTCAATTATTTTTATGAATCAGAGTTGAGCATAGTGTTCAGCCTATATCTATTAAAGAACATTTTAACATGTCTCCCTTGGAAATGATTTGTTGCTTATATAGAGGGGGTCCATGGGTGTTTTGTAACCTTTGTGGCAGATTAAGGGTTGAAGCTCACAACTCACGAGAGATTGGTCATTTTACCAATTGTCATTTGTTATTAACTGTTGGTTTGCTTATCAATAGATTTGTCTTTATTGCAATTAACTTGAGCTGTTATATGAGTTATAGCAGTATTAGGTAGTACAGTAAGCATAATGTAAAGTCTTTCTATAGCATATCATATTTTTTGACGTAGAAGGGCCATAATTTGATGTTGTGTTGTCAAATAGCGGTGATAGAGGCGCTATAGTGCTTTAGCATAGCCGATTTTGATGAATCCGCCATGAAAACCACACCGTTATCCTAGTTTTTCTATTACAAGAATAGCGGCCCTATGTCAATTTCTGCTAGCCGAAATAGCAACAATAGTGGAAAAAAAAGAATTTTAGGTTTTTTTCAAATACTAAAACTGAAGATTTTGCATGAGTGTAAAAATGGTCTGAAGAGTTGGTGAGTATTACTCATATATTCATTTTAATATGTGTACCTTTCAATATGTAAGCTATGCGTTGGCTCCATTCCCTTTTTTATTTGTATGCAACATAAAAATACATAACCAGCTGATCCATTTTGTTGTAGGAGAAGACTAGTGAATTGGATATATAATAACAATTTGTTTAACAATTTGTGGAATTTCAGTTAATTTTATTTAAAGATTGAAATATACACTTTATGTTTCAAGGAAACTGAAATGAGTGAGTGCTTATTGAGCTTGTTTTGAAACAGAGTGCTTATTGAGCTTAGTTAGGTACTTTACTAGGTATGTTGTTTAAGTCCTTTAAGGTGTTCTCAATTTTGAGGGATGAGGCATTATCAAATTGAGGCATGTATATTTTGGTATCTATTCAAATATATTATTACATAGCTATTAGGTCTAATTAACTCTCCCAATATAAATTATAGATGCAAAAGTTTCAGTTATTTTGGGGGTTCCATGGAGTAATTCACAATAGGTTTAATTTGCAGGTCAAATAGCAAAGAGAGGAAAAATGTTGAAGCGAGATTCTGTTTCTGTTGGAGCTGTTCACAAGAAAATTCTGGGTGATATAACCAACACGGACCAACAACTACAACCAAAGCACCACCCTGAACCACCACTTGCTCCACCTGCTACTGATGCATCTGTTGACGACCTTCACAGGGTATATATAATGTTATAATATTGTTGTTATTATTGATTGCACTTATATCTATTAGATACTGATGATGACTATAACTCAACTCATGTTTATTTTGAATTTGTTTCCCAGGAAAATGCTGGTTTGATTCAGCTACTAGCTCACAGAAAGTAATCTTTTATGTAAATTTGGTGTCTACTTCTCTGTATTTTTATTATGTGCAATCAATGTGATGGTTGTTGTGATAGCTTTTGTTTATTGTGGGTTGTTCTGATTGTATGGACAGTGTCGTTATGTATTTTGAAAAAATTATATAAATTGAATTTAGCCACAATAGTTATTTAATTGTTTAATTAATAAAAAATCAGAAAAAATTGTATAATAATTTTTTAATTTAAATTATTAGGATTGTGACGGTTGATAACTGTTGCAATGTTTTGGATTAAATTGTTCAAAATGAATATAGCGACGGTTCATAACTGTCGCGATACTTCAAAAAAAAAATTGAACGTGTTTTGCGACAGTTTGAACCGTTGCAAAAAAAGGAAAATTGAGGCGGTTAGGAACCGTCACAATGATGACGACGATTGAAACGACGGTTTTCAAAACTGTCACAAAAACGCCTCGCGACGTACAAATCTGCGATAGTTGACGAACCGTCGCAATCTACCATTGGAGGCGGTTGTAACCGCCGCAATTTTTTTTCTTGTAGTGATTATTGTATGATAAAGATGGTCAAATTTGAGTCAACAATTAATTAAATACATTAAAGATACTACTTCTAGAAGATCTGTTGTGATTGATTTTTAAACATTCTCAATTGTCACGGTAATGATTAACGTTTATGCTTTTCTATTGTGATTGATTTTGAAACATTCTCAATTGTCACGGTAATGATTAATGGTTATGCTGTTAGAAGAATTTTATTTGAACATGAGATATAAATATTATTGATAGTGCTTATAAGCATGCAATTTTGAAGATTGTCTTATGTGTTTAAGTTAGTACAATTACAAACACACTAAAATTTTGCAAACAATGCATGGTTGGTCTTCTTGTTGGTCTTGTTGTAGTACTTATTGGTCTTCTTGATTGGAGTGTCAGGGAAAGGAAAGAGTAATGAGTTTTGTTCTAGTGAAATGAATCTGAAGCATCCAATCAAGACTTGACTAATTTGTACCAATTTTCTGTTGGACTCATTGTTGACAAGTTACATTTACTCGCTGAATCAGATTCTGCGTATGCTATTTGCTACTGAAAAAAAGACTTACAGCTCTTCTTCCATAATATTTTGTAGTAAAGAAGATGTTTTTTCATAATGTAACATACATCCAAGTCTATCTAGTAATTAACCTTTACAACATGACGCCCCCGATTAGGGAGGCTTCAAACTCTCTACACTATATGAGTATGTGACGGCGGCTGCGTTTTATTTTATCTTTGTAAATCGTGTTTAAATCATGAGACGACCGCAACGAGCATAATCACATTTACTATGTGGAGGTACTTATTTTTACATTTACGAATGAGTTTATTATTTGTTTTATGAATTTTGATACTTGAAAAAAGAAAGATATTTATGAAGATGAGTATAAAATGATTGTCTCAAAATAAAAATGTGATTTGATCTATAAGTTTAGGGAAACTTTTATATATGAATTTGGTTCAATGTGTGGAAATAGTTAAATTTTATAAATAAAAAATATGTTAAAAAAAATTGAAAAAGTAATAATTATTAATTGTGATAAAGTTATGAAAACCAAAATTATATATGTCTGATAAATATTAATTAATATAGATATTATAGTGTATGTTGTAATTTTGGATTCTATAATCCATGTATTTTATGAGTATAATTGTTTTTATGAGTAAAATTGTAGTTATTGTGTTATCGCTGTAGAAATGTATCATTGAGTATAATATCTGAAAGTGATGTGATATGGATATTTTTTTTATTGTTAAATGAATTAATCTAATCAAATGACACGTGTATATTTAATTTCAAATCAACCTAACTAAGAGATTTCCCAAACTCATACTTGGGCGGGATTGGTCTAGAGTAGTGGGGTTACTTTATAGAGCTTTTACAGCAACCAATTGTAAAATTTTACAAGCAATTACATAATTTTAAATTTAGATTATTTCAATCTATAAAGTTTTTATACATCACTAAAGTTTTTACAATCTGACGTTGAAATCAAATTTTGAATTTTTAGTTGATAGACCGCCTTTGTCCATCTATACAACATTAAATACAAACGAAATAAAGAAATTTGTAAAAGAAACCTAAGATAAAATTCAAGAAGAATAGGAGTAAAAGAAATTTTTTAAAAAAAGTAAAAAGATAAAGTGCATAGTTGATATTACGGCTGAGTTACTATAATCACAATGAATTACTATGATTTTCTAAAATTACAAGTTGTAGTAGTTTTTGCAAAATCATGACGATTCGCCGCGATTCTGATAACTTCAACTTAATACAAAATATATATACAATTTCTAATTTAAACAAGCAAGCTTGAATTTACATACTTTGCTTGTCTAGATTGTTTTTGCCATTAATCAAAGAGAGTGAATGTGTGAGGTGTGTGTAGTACAAGCGATGTGTATAGTACAAGTGATGCGAATGTCTGATTTCCAAACACAAACACTTATTTTAGGTATTTAAATTCGGTTTCATTGTATTTCCCCGACAACAAGACAACCATTTTTTTGTTAGTTCCCAATTCCTATATATATATATGAAGTTTTCTCGTGTGGTTGTAAGTAGTGTTTGTTCTCCCATGTTGTCTATTGCTACTAGTGAAGTAAGATTGACTGCATAGATATAGGTATAAATAGGGAATACGAGACAGAAGTAATTAATCTTTATTTCCAAATTTCACTTTCAACTAGCGTCGGTTTTTTTCTTCTTTACTCTCCTAATAATGTCCCTTAAACATTGGTGTTCTTTATTATTATAAAGACAGATAGAGGAGGCAAATAAACACAAATGTGACAAAAGTTTGTCATTCTTGTAAAAATTAACAAAATAAATATTAAGACTTTTTTTAAAATAAAAGTATAAAATGTTATAAAATTAATCAAAATTTGAACAATATATTAGAAGAATATATATGAAAAAGTAAGAGAAAAAGAAAGACTTTGTATTATACTCTTCACATGCATATTTTTACACTATAATGCGAGTTCTATTTATGAGATACAAATAGATAATTGAATAATCATATTAAATACCACTAGCAATTTGTAGATTCACTCGTTAAGTTAGAGAAATGTGGAAGACAAAATAATGCACACTTCCTCATAACTATATTCATAACATAAAGAAAATTATAATACACTAATTATAATTTAGTGTATGTAGAACTCATACATGACAAGCTTTATAGTCTTTTTCTTCCTATGAGAATATGATTTAACATTTAAATATGTTTCTATGGCAAACAATTATATATTATTGTTCACAGAGTTGATTGTGTATAATGGTTATAAAATGTTGTTTTTTATAGTTTGAATTATCTCAAAAAAGGTGAATGTTGATCTAATCTCCTAATCTCGATAGTGTAAAATATATATTAGATCTTAACTTTCGATAATATATTTAGAGTGTGAAAAAATTAGAGAAACAAATCAGCATTTACCCTAAATTTTTTTTTGAAAGTTTACATAAATTGAACTCAATAAAACTGGATACTCCTCTATCATGACCTCATCAACAACCAACTACAAGACATGTTTAACTAAAAAATGAGCAGTCCCATTGCCTAATCTAAGGGTATGCAAAAGCCTAACACTTCTAAACCAAACGAAAAGATTTTAGATTCTAGGACATCTGCTCGTCTCGTTTTTTCTATGCTTGAGGTGATGTTGAAAAAGTTCACTTTTCGTGTTATGATGACTATATGTATTGGTTTGTTTTTATTATTTATATTTCAAATAGAGACTTTTGTATATATATATCCCTTTTTTTTTCCCTAATACACTCCACTTTGAAAAAAAATTCTTAGGTTGCCCTACTTTTTGGGCCCAGTTGCTCGTCGCAACTTGGGCATGCGATGAACTGAAGGGAAAATTTTTGCATCCCATTGATCTTCGCACCCCTAGGGGGCGATGATCTGAAAGCGTATTTTTTTTGCTCGTCGCACTTCCACGGTGTGATGATCTACACCCTTTTTTTTTAATTTTAAAAATTTAAAATAATTATAATAAATTATAAATATTTAAAATAATTAATAAACCCCAAACCCCAAACCCTAAACCCTAATTTTTTTTAATTTAATAATTACAAATAATTATAATAAATTATAAATATTTAAAATAATTCATAAACCCTAAACCCTAACCCATAAACCCCAAACCCTAAACCCTAAACCCTAATTTTTTTTATTAATTGAATAAGTAAAAATAATTATAATAAATTATAAATATTTAAAAAACCCTAAACCCTAAAATGAAATAAAAAAAATAAAAAACTTTCATAAATAATAATAATAATATTAATAATTTTAATAATAATAATAATTACATATTAAATAATAATAATAAATAAATAAAAAAAGAAAATTATTATAGTAATAAACATAATAAAAAAATTAAAATAAATTAATATTTATTTAGGATAAAAAAATTTGTAATAATAATAAAATAACAACAAAATGAAATTATAAATATAATTAATTATTTCCATCTAAATTATAATAATAATTTATATTAATGAATTTAAAAAAAATACATTAAATTGAAATGAAAAAAATACATTTCATCTCCCAATAGGTGAGTGCACGATAACTTTAGAAGACGTGTATTACCTTTTAGGATTAAATGTGTCTGGTATTCCAGTTTCTGGTTCAAATTTTGTAAATGTTAGAACTGTATGTGAAGAATATTTAGGAGTTATCCCACCTGAGGGGGCAACCACAGGTAATTTTATTAAATTAAAATGGCTTAAAGATACATTTGACGGTGTTGGTGAAGATGCATCCGAAGTACAAAAACAAGCATCGTGTCGGGCATACATTCTACGTATGATTGGTGGAGTGTTGATGCCGGACAAACCGTGTACATTTAAAATATCTTTCCTTAATAGGGGATTTAAATAAAGCATCCCAATATAGTTGGGGTTCGGCAGTTTTAGCTACGTTGTATAGAGAATTATGCGTTGCTACGAAACCGGATGTCAAGTCTATTGGAGGATGTGCTCTGTTGTTACAAAATTGGGCATGGTATCGTTTGTCTTGTGTCGCTCCAGAATCACACAGTGCATGGGTATTTCCACTTGCACAAAGGTAACTATTAAAATTAATTTTTATATATTTTTCTTTTTTTAAAACTAACCACTTACCATATTACTAATATTATTATATTTTTTATGTTTGATATATTCCACAGAGTTAATTCAGGTGGTCTAAAATTTAGTAGTGTTCCTCATAACGACATAGAAGGCTACCGGAATACAATCGATCACATGATGGTTCAGGAAGTAATATTAATATTCATTCACATTTAGTTAAACTTTTTTAATTATATATTTTTATATATCTTAATATTTACTTAGCATTTTTTTAACATATCAGTTTCGGTGGAAGCCGTATCTCGGGTTCCAACACGAGATACCCGAACAAGAGATGAACACTTGGATGACATGTACCTATCTACATTGTTATCATATTGTTGAAAAACATCATGTAGATAGAGTCACACTTCAGTTCGGCTTCCATCAACCAATTCCGCAACCACCAGAGGACATGAAAATGTACCATGAGCTCGACATGAGGCGTGGTATTGATGAAAATTGGAGGGTGGTTTGGAAAGATGAGATTCAACATTGGAATGAACGTCAGAATTACATACTGCACGATCAATTCATATAAGGTTTTTTATGCCACAGCAACAAATATATGAATTGGTTCAGAAATCACACCAAATTATATATATCTGTGGAAAGATATCTGCGTGATCCACGTTCGCAACCTTCAATGTATTCTGATGTTCACTCAACCCCTCAATCAATGCCACAACAACATACCATGCACCAAATACCATCTTTATCGTCACCAACACATCTACACGATCTAAATATATATCGACTCAGAAATACGTTCCTTCAGTGCCAACATTGCCAACACCCGTTAATCCGATAGATAGCGGAATTTTCTATAATTTGTTTGGTACTCATTGCACAACACCTGAGTCGGCTTATGCTACTTTTGATTCGATGTATAACATCGAATCTCAAAATTATACGGAAGCAGGTGGTAGTGGTTCTAATCCGCATACAACTTATAACGAAGATAATGATCAAAATGAGGATCAACCACAACAACCTGAACTCGTACAAAGGGCTAGACGAGTTCGACGACCGTGTAGATGTGGAACCGGAGGACATTTAGATGGAAATAATAAATTGCAAATTCATGTAGTTTTTTCTTTCAATTTGATGTATTTTTTTCATTTCAATTTAATGTATTTTTTTTAAAATTCATTAATATAAATTATTATTATAATTTAGATGGAAATAATTAATTATATTTATAATTTTATTTTGTTGTTATTTTATTATTATTACAAATTTTTTTATCCTAAATAAATATTAATTTATTTTAATTTTTTTATTATGTTTATTATTATAATAATTTTCTTTATTTATTTATTTATTATTATTATTTAATATGTAATTATTATTATTATTAAAATTATTATATTATTATTATTATTTATGAAAGTTTTTTATTTTTTTTATTTCATTTTAGGGTTTAGGGTTTTTTAAATATTTATAATTTATTATAATTATTTTTACTTATTCAATTAATAAAAAAAATTAGGGTTTAGGGTTTAGGGTTTGGGGTTTATGGGTTAAGGTTTATGAATTATTTTAAATATTTATAATTTATTATAATTATTTTTAATTATTAAATTAAAAAAATGAGGGTTTAGGGTTTGGGGTTTATTAATTATTTTAAATATTTATAATTTATTATAATTATTTTAAATTTTTAAAATTAAAAAAAAAACGGGGGTAGATCATCGCACCCTGGGGGTGTAGATCATCGCACCCTGGGGGTGCGATGAGCAAAAAAAAAAAAATACGCCTTCAGATCATCGCCCCTGGGGCTGCGAAGATGAATGGGCTGCAAAAAATTTCCCTTCAGTTAATCGCAGGCCCAAGTTGCGACGAGCAACTGGGCCCAAAAAGTAGGCAACCTGGGAATTTTTTTCAAAGTAGGGTGTATTGGGAAAAAAGAAAAAAAAAGGGATATATATATACAAAATCCTCAAATAGATTTTATTGCATATTTGGAGTAGTACTGCTATATTGTTGAATGAAATTTAGAAATTTTTTGAAAGTCACATAAAGTTTAGTAATATAACAACCTTTGCACAATGGATTTAAGGCTTCATCTTGTTCTGTAGTGAGAACATTTAATCCATTCATATCCACAATAGATTTCCAATAATTTATTTCATTGCATTGACAGCTATTGTTGCCAGAAGATGATGAATCAGTAGAAGTACCATTGATATCTTCTATATCTTCATTTGAAGATTCTAGTTCTGATTCAGAACTAATTAACAAAACTTTTTCTAATTGGGTCCTTAATTGGTTGTCCTCAATCTCATTTAATGCTTTTTTGGTCCAACACCTGTTGGCATAGTGTCCCATTTTGCCACATTTATGACAAGTAATGTCTAAATTTTTGGCTTTCCTTTTGCCTTTATTATGGAAAGGTTTTTCTTTAGGTCTTTCTTTATAATTTTTTCTGTATCTCTTCTTGCGAGGAGATTTATAAAAATTATTAGATTTGTTTTTATTCTTATTATAAGGTTTAATAACCTTAGGCTTTTTATTCAGGCCAGGTGGCTTATCAATGTCAAAAGCAAATTGTTCCTTTGATTTAGGAGAAATCTTTCTATCCCTTAGGGTTGATAGTTAAACAGTTTCACTGTTTGCAAAGATATCAAAAAAGATGTTGAGAGAAATATGAATTCATAAGTTCAACTTACTCATTAAGATATGCTTCTTTTATTCGTCTTATTACAACTAATTTAGCATATCTTGAGATATCTGTTATGAATTTAGATGATTATAATCATCAAGAAAATTCAATAAAAAATGAAGAATTAGTTGGATATCCAAAAAAATTGGATCAATTAAATAAATGGAGTATTTCATCTGTTCCTTGTAAACAAATATACAAATTTGGTATGTTTGATCTCATGTCTCGTTATACGGTTAAGACCATAGAACAGACTATACAGGTTTCTGATAATATTCAGACAATAAAATTATTAAGTAAAAAAATATGTTGCTAGAATTATAAATTCATATGAATAACTTACTCAGAAAAGGCTTTGATACCATTTTATCGCCTTATTACAACTTAGTAGCTTAGCTAATAATTATCATAAGAAGAAAATTAGATACCTTATTTATGGATGAGGAAGATAAAATAAAAATAAGTTGGAAAATAGTAGACTATCATAGGAGAGTGTAATATGAAAGGAAATTGTATTTTTCAAAGCTTGGTTACAACTGAGGCATTTTAGTGCCTTATATAGAAAATTAAGGCTTACTATTTAAGCCGGTAAAAAGGCTAACATGACATTTGGTAGCCGGTTACAAAGATCAATAATTAATGTCGGGTGCACTTTGTGAGCCCCATCGTCACATCAAATAATGACACATATTAAAAGCAACATTATTGCTTTCTTACATCAAATAATGACACGAAAAAACAAAATTAAAAATATTAAAAGCAACATTATTGCTTTTTTTTTTACTTAAAAGAGATTCCTTTTATTATGGCCGACAGCATAATGTCTGGGTATTTGGCCTGTTGTGAATTATTGGCACGATTAGGTCATTGCTTGCATCTTATTATTGTCTTTTTCCTTTTTTACTTTGTTGAGTCATTGTTTCTATCATTGCATCCCAAATGTCTTTGGGACTAGGTTCTTCATCTTCTTGAGATTCCCCAGCTAAGCAATCAAAAGCATTGGAATCCATTGATCCTTGTGAACTGGTTTCCATAAAAACATTTTTATTTTTTCTTGGGAAAGTTTTGAAAAATTGATTTTTCATATGATCAAGAACTCTGATCATAATTTGTTCTTTAGATTCATTAGGATGAATTTTTTGAAAGTAATCTTTTAGATTATTCATGGAAATTTCTTGAGAACCTTGTTCTTTTCTCTTTGATTGGTCATCGACAATAGTTGTTTTAATCTTGGCTTCCATACACTGGAGATCTTCATTAGACATTATATTCCACCATTTGTAGAAGAAATTTCTTCTAAGAACAGGAATATGAAATTAATCCTGAGCTATTGTCACAGTCCACCTCCATATCCATGGAATTTCAAATTTAATAAAGAATAAACATGGACCTTGTCCAAATATTAATTTTGATGAATTTTTCAAAATTAAAGGGCTAAAATTGCACCACGAATTGTATAAGTCTAGAATATTTTCTGGTAGAATTTCTAAAGAAGGACCGAATTTGATCCACCAATTAAAAAACCAATTTGGTATAGGTTTCTCAGCTATATCTGGATTGATACTAAAAAACCAAGAATGTTTATTCTTTGGATTTTGATAATAAAAGGCTAGTGTAAAAGCTTGGACATAATCCCAGTAATTAAAATAAATAATTTTATCTTCAGCAATTTTAATTGCCTTTTCACCATTACGATTTAATCCCTATTCTCTAGGAGTTAATATCTTATTAGAATTAGTGAGGATAAAATTCCTTATGGAATTTATCAGAAAAATAATTCTCAGAGTAGACTATCACCTACTCAATCAGAAATGAGTTTTCATATATGATGACAGATTTCATAGATTTCTCCCCAGGAAGTAAGATGAGAGAATTCATTAATAGTGAATTCCAACATGAGAGAAATGCCCAATTTAGGCAATGGTATTTTAAGAAATTTTCACCTCATGAACTTAATAAATTCAAAGACGATTATTATGAAGAATTAACCAAAACCCAGGATTATATTCCTTTTGTTAAATGGTTTGTTAATTATTTTACTAAAAAGATTAAGAATGAAATTTTAGTTCTTCAATCCAAGACTTGGGAAACTACTAAAGGAGAAAAAATTAGTTCTATATTTCCTCCAAAACAACCCATAAGCATAGGGCAAAATATAGAAGCAAATGCTTTTCTTAGCCTTCAGAAGGTAGAAAGTAGCCATGTTACTATCAAAGAGCTAAATTCCATTGTTAAAGCTCAAAATTATACTAATGTGTTTCTTTTATGTTTAGGAGAACAATTTATTTCTCTTGAAAAAGATTTATTATCTTTAAAAAATATGTTTGAAAAACAAATTTTCCAACAAAAATTAATTTTGGATCAAACTAATGAGAATAAGCTACCAAAAGTAGTTGAAACTCCTATTGTTCAACCACCTTCGGAAGTAAAAGGTTTCAAGATGGCAGATAATAATGCTGATTTTATTAAAATCCTTGAACAAAAATTAAAGGGATTAAATTTAAATGTTTTATCCCAAAAGGAAACTTCAGACATTTCTGAAGATGATATTTCAGAAAATAGTGAATATATAAATAATTTGACAAATATGTTTGCTGATCAAGATATTAATAAAATTGATAATATTAATCCAATATATACTTCCAAACCTATTGATAAGTATTATTACAAGAGACCTTCTCCTCAAGATTTACTCTTTGAGGAAACTGAACCATATCAGAATTCTTATTTTGGTAAAGCCATTTATGAGTGGAATATTGATGGTTTAAATGATAAACAAATTATTGATACAATACATAGAATGATGATGTATTCAACTGTTTGTAAGCAAAATGGTAACTCTGATAATGTCATAGCAAATTTTTTAGTAACAGGTTTTATAGGCCAACTCAGAGGTTGGTGGGATGCTTATCTCACTGATACTCAGAAGCAAAATATTCTAAATCACAAAAAAGAAATTAAGATAGAAATAGATGGTAATATCACTACCACCACAACTAATGAAGAAGATACTCTTTATACTCTTTGTTTAGCGATCCTACATAATTTTGTAGGAACAAATATTCCTATTGCAGAAAAATTACAAACTCTTTTACAAAATTTAAGATGTCTTTCGCTAATCTATTTTAGATGGTATAAGGATACTTTTTTATCAAGAGTTTTTCAATTAAAAAATCCTGATTCTATTCATTGGAAGTCTAAATTTGTTGACGGCTTACCATATCTTTTTGCTGAAAAGGTAAGACAATCTTTAAGGTTAAAAAATGTTAGCATAAATATTAATTATGCTGATTTAACCTGTGGCCAAATTATTACTGCATGTATTAATGAAGGATTATCTTTATGCAATGACATAAAATTAAAAAATCAATTGAAAAAGCAAAAATTATCAGAAAAACATCAATTAGGAGAATTCTGTGAACAATTTGCTTTTGACATTGACAAGCCACCTGGCCTGAATAAAAAGCCTAAGGTTATTAAACCTTATAATAAGAATAAAAACAAATCTAATAATTTTTATAAATCTCCTCGCAAGAAGAGATACAGAAAAAATTATAAAGAAAAACCTAAAGAAAAACCTTTCCATAATAAAGGCAAAAGGAAAGCCAAAAATTTAGACATTACTTGTCATAAATGTGGCAGAATGGGACACTATGCCAACAGGTGTTGGACCGAAAAAGCATTAAATGAGATTGAGGACAACCAATTAAGGACCCAATTAGAAAAAGTTTTGTTAATTAGTTCTGAATCAGAACTAGAATCTTCAAATGAAGATATAGAAGATATCAATGGTACTTCTACTGATTCATCATCTTCTGCCAACAATAGCTGCCAATGCAATGAAATAAATTCATTGGAATTCCATTGTGGATATGAATGGATTAAATGTTCTCACTACAGAACAAGATGAAGCCTTAAAGGTTTTAGAAACTATTTCAGATAGTAATTTAAAGAAAAAAATGATCAATTTTCTTATGAAGGAAACTGTTACAAAAGAAGCTCCTTTAATTATAGAAGCGCGTTATCAAATTAGTGAGGTATTATCAAGATTTAGACAGATCAATGAAACCCCTGTTTCCACTATGGATTTAAAAAGAGAAATAAATCTCTTAAAATCTGAAATTACTCAGATTAAAAAAGATAATAATATTTTATCCCAAAGAATTTCTATGTTAGAGGTTCTGAAACATTTAGTAGCCAGTACTTCCAATAATGAAGAAACTATTTCTAATAATTATTTATCTATTCTAGACAAAGTCACTTCACAAAAATGGTTTGTTAAAATTACTTTAGTCATTAGTAGAAATTTTATTTTGGAAAATGAAATAGCTCTAGTCGATAGTGGGGCTGATCTTAATTGTATTCAAGAGGGAATT
The DNA here is from genome assembly GCA_037974295.1 of Cicer cuneatum. Taxonomy (NCBI): domain Eukaryota; kingdom Viridiplantae; phylum Streptophyta; class Magnoliopsida; order Fabales; family Fabaceae; genus Cicer; species Cicer cuneatum. The sequence continues at coordinate 8,602,176 of JBBPBO010001985.1, forward strand.
ATCCCTACTAAATATTTTTCAAAAACCACACAGGCCCTTACTCAAGCTGGTGGAGACAAATTACAAGTTAATTATAAACTTTCAAATGCATATATTTGTAATAAAAATGTTTGTTTACCAACATCTTTTATTCTAGTTAAAAATTTAACTCATAGAATTATACTAGGAACTTCTTTTTTGTCTAATATTATGCCTATAATAAACATTGATCAAAATGGTATTACTACCATTATTGACAATAAGCAAATTATTTTTGAATTTATTACTGATCCTCAAACTAGAATGTTAAATGAGGTCAAAGACATTCTTATTAGTAAAGAAAAACAATTATGTTTTCTTAAAACTGAAATAAATATTTTTAATATTAACGATCATCTTAATAAAGATGAGACTAAGAGACAAATTAGAACTATTGAACAACAGTTCAAAACAGAAGTGTGTAATGATTTACCAAACGCTTTCTGGAATAGAAAACAACACATCATTTCTTTACCCTACATTGATGACTTTAAAGAAAGTCAAATTCCAACTAAGGTCAGGCCAGCTCAAATGAATCAAGAATATCTTGATCTTTGCAAAAAAGAGATTAATAATCTTTTAGAAAAAGGATTAATTAGAAAATCCAAATCACCGTGGAGTTGTACAGTTTTTTACGTAAATAAAAATGCTGAACAGGAACGAGGTGTTCCTAGATTAGTTATTAATTATAAACCTCTTAATAAAGTTCTGAAATGGATAAGGTATCCAATTCCTAATAAAAAATATTTATTAGATAGACTTAATGATGCCTTAATTTTTTCAAAATTCGATATGAAATCAGGCTACTGGCAAATTCAGATTAATGAATCTGATAAATACAAAACAGCCTTTACTGTCCTCTTTGGACACTTTGAATGGAACGTCCTTCCATTTGGGCTAAAAAATGCCCCTTCTGAATTTCAGAATATTATGAATGATATTTTAATCCCTATTATGATTTTATGATAGTTTATATTGATGATGTTTTAGTGTTTTCAAAAACTATTGATCAACACATAAAGCATTTAAAGATTTTTAAAAATTTAGTCAGACATAATGGTCTAGTTTTGTCTGCTCCCAAAATGAAATTATTCCAAACAAAAATTAGATTTTTGAGTCATGAAATAGACCAAGGAACAATTGTTCCTATAAGTAGAAGCATTGAATTTGCTTCAAGATTTCCTGATATTATTACTGATAAGAAACAACTCCAAAGATTTTTGGGAAGCTTAAATTATATTTCAGATTACTATGAAAATCTTTCTCAAGATACAGCTATTCTTTATAAGAGACTTAGAAAAAATCCAGGACCATGGACAAATGAGCATTCTTTAGCTGTCCAAAGAATTAAAAACAAAGTTAAATGTTTGCCTTGTTTGAATTTAGCAAATCCTAAGTTTTTTAAAATTGTTGAAACTGATGCTTCAAATATTGGTTATGGAGGAATCTTAAAACAAATTAATCCAGACACCAATAAAGAAATCTTAATAAGATTTACTTCTGGAAAATGGAATCCAACGCAGTCTAATTATTCGACCATTAAGAAAGAAATGCTTTATATTATTAAATGTATTTCTAAATTCCAAGATGATTTATTAAACCAAAAAATTTTGTTAAGAATTGATTGTAGCTCAGCTAAATCAATTATTGAAAAAGATGTCAAAAATCTTGTTTCAAAACAAATTTTTGCTAATCGGCAAGCTCAATTATCAGTATTTGAATTTGATATTCAATATATTAAAGGAGAAAATAATTCTCTTGCATACTATCTAACTCGTGAATTTTTGCAGGGAAATTAAGCAATCATCATGGGGAAAAACCCAGAAAGAATGGCGACCCCAATCAGGGGAAGAGGCCGAGGCTATAATAGCCGAGGTCGTGGTGGAAGAAGGAGTAACAATTTGTTACTCTATCAAGAATCAAATATTCCTCTAATAGGGGACTGGACTACAGTCCATATGAATAGAAATTTGTAGCAATTACCTGCACCACCAAAGAAATAAGATATTCCTTCTTCCTCAGCAAGTAAGACATCATATTACAAAGAGGTTGCGATTAATGAAACCCAACAAGAAGTAATAGAGTATTTTGAGAACCCTGTTACAGAAGACATAATGAATGTCGAAGAAGAAGATGTAAAATTGTCACCTAATGATGGATGGTTAATCAAAACAAGATACCTCGAATCAAGAGGATATCCTGGACTTTATGGTAAGTCTAGACCTAATTTGCAAGTCTTATTACAAATCATTGAATCAGTGACTATCACTCACCATTATCAGAATAACAATCCAGGAAGTTTTATAAACTTTAGTGTGTATATATATATATATATATATATATATATATATATATATATATATATATGAGTTGTCAATTTACTAATTAGTAGTAGAAATTTGACTTTATAATATTAGATGTATAATTAAAATTCTCTTATAAATGATTGTAAAATAATTAATTTATTTGTTATAAAATAATTGTTGCATATACACATATTAAGAAGATACGATAGATTAAAGAAAAAGAAAAATAATTGTACTATACTATCATTTTCTTTTTTTAAATTGCAAAATCTTAATTTGTTAGTAAATATTAGTGTTAATGTTCTGGGTAGAGATATAGCCTTTAATTCCCCAATCACTCAAATTCTTAACTCTCCCACTTGCTACCTATAAATCAATGGTTGACTCAAATTAATATAATGTAAAGTGATAAATAATAAACTGAGAGTGATACGTACATATAATATTAATTAGAAGATAGAAATGAAAAAAAAAAATTAAAGTTGCATTGAAAATTAAAAGTGACAATTATTTTAAGACAATTTTTTATTGCAAATGCGACAATTATTATAAGACTTCTGAAAAATTTTGTATGTATGTCACTCAAGTTCTAAATACAAACTTATCATTCTACCAATCATGTTTGTCTTTTGTATACTTTGTACAATAAATTATAATTAGTGTAATATAAATGTGTTCACACTTTTATCTAAAAAATTATTTAAGAGACATATTAATAATCAAATACATATTTATGTTTAAACTAATTGGCTTGTAAATGTCCATATTTTAACTATTTGATTAATAACAAATATTTTTTTAGATGTATTAAATGCGCATATGATTTATTTATTTTTAACAAGGCATACAATATAATTGATTTACTGTATTAAATGAAAGATTTAATATTTTGATATATTTTGGTTAGTAATATGTTGTTTCCTATGGAATCAATGACCACTCAGTTGTGCACAAGTTTTTTTTAATCATTTTATCTACAAATCGACTTGGATTATCTCAATCCAAACTTATCTCGATCTCTCAATCATCTCTATTTATCTTAATTTAAGCTTTTTTTTTCTTTAATTTTTTTTTGTTTGGATCAAAAGTTTATATCATATAGATTATGCATATAAAATTGTACACAAATCTAACATTATTTTATATGTTATTGAAATGCATCAAAATTAATATCTTATATACTTTTATTAAACATCATTAATCTTTATAAATTTCAATCACATGTCAAATGATTTTAAATTTGTATAAATTTTTACATGCATGATTTATATGATATAAATTTTTAATCCAATAAAATAAATTTAAAAAAAAAGTAAAATAAAAGAAAATAGAGCAGACTAAGAAAAATTGAAGGAGATTTGAATTAAGATCAAAGTCTCTAAAAAATAATACATGTTGTTTCTTGTGCTTTTACATTTTTTTTATAATTCAAAACTAGTAAATAGTTTTGCAAAAGATTCTTATGAGATGAAAGTTTAATTTTTTGTGATAGTTTTTTTTTTTTTGGTAGAGAATGAAGTAATATTGGATGAAGGTTGCGGATTGCCTCTGTAAAGTAACAGATAAGGTGAACGTATGAGTTCCTTGACTTTACCTGCTCCCTCCTTTCTCCAATATTGGGCCGAGCCTAAAAATCACATAAATGAGAGTTGCCATTTGCACCATATTTTTTAAATACACCCTCCCTTGCTCTTTTTTTTTTGTTCGCAACATATATAACTAGTAGTACACCAATATGTGTCTCAAATGTTTTTGTTAACATTTGGAATCCCTTTGTTTATCTATAACCATATTTTAGATGAGTGTACCAATGAGTTACAGGAAAATTAATTGGTGTACAATATTGTGTGTGAGTGTTGTAAATTTTGAAGTAATGTATTCGATTTCTACTCATAAAAAATATTTGAGATAAATGTTGAAAGAATTAAAGAAATAATAGAATAAAAAATTAGAGTGATGAAAATATAATTTATCTATGATAAGTTTAGGGTATGATCAAATAAGAGAAGAATGAAGATGCAAAAGAAGGAATGTTAATTTAATCTTGAAGAGTGGAAGAAAAAAAATCAAAACAATAATTTGGAAGTTAAATTAAAATTATTTACGTCTTCCAAAAGTTGTCATAATTTAGCGTATTTAATGTATTATAAATATAATTTTTTTTATGCTATCAATCTATCACAAATCATTATTTATATAACTTTTAACTTATATATGATAAAAATCAATTTTATTATGATTAAAAAATTAAGAATGAATAACAATGTAAAAAGATCTTTTACACTATGTATATACATGAATTAAATCTGATAAATATTTCATAAATATTTTATTTACATCTATATCTATAAAATTTAAAAGGCTTTTTTTAAACATAAAAATAGATAATTGGTATTAAAAATAAATGAGTGGGAGGGTGCAAATAGCCACTATCAACTTATGATGGACCTAAGCCCGTCTTTCTTAAAAGAGAAAAAATGGGTGCATTCTGATATGCTTTCTCTGCAACTACATAAACCCATTCCCTAGACAGATAAAATACAAATATCTTTCCTAGGGTTTTAGACACAGACAAGCTCAAGACAGAACGCAGGTAATTTTTTCATCACGCTTCTCTTTAGGATTTTCTTTCTTTATCGTTTTCTGATTCGTTTCATTTTCCCCACATGGATCATTATTTTCATCATGTTTCGTTTCGTTCGTCTGTTAAATGAGCTGTTAGCTGATTTGATGTGTTTAATTTTTATTTTTCTGCTTTCTGCTTACAATCGATCGTCTAATTTTTCTCTCGTCTTATGCGTGAATTAGCGATCAGAGAGTGTGATACTTGAATTCGTTTTTAAATTAGTGTTTGGAACTAAAACGAATAAATTGTTTATTATTTTTATGATGTTCTTTCCATTCGCGTTTCCTTCGATTTTGTGGTGTCAATAGGATTTTATGATGTTTTGGTATTAATTTAATTTTTATAATTTTGTGTGTTTAGGTTTTACAAGTTACAACAATGGCTTTCTTTGGTAAACTCGGGAATATTCTACGACAAGGGGCAAATAGAAATATTATTTCAGAATTGCGTCCATCTCCATCTGTTTTCCTGGCCATAAGATGCATGACTTCTGGTCCAACCACAAAGCTCTTTATTGGGGGTCTGTTTTAACTAGATTATTAAGTTTGATTCTTTTCATGTTTATTCTTCTTTTATTAGTTGATTAGTTGGTAATAATGGTTTTGTGTATATTAGTATGTATTTGGGACCCGGATTCCTAGTAAAAGATATGCATGTAGTTTTTAATAACTGTGGTTAATCTGAGATTGGACAGTTTAAATAAAAAACTGTGTCTTTCAAGTTAAAACAATCTCAACCACTGATCTGAAATCAGCTGAATAGTCCTGCTGTAACTGCACTTAATTCAGTTCCGTGTATTTGACATTTGTCTGTCACAGGTGTTTCGTATTCAACTGATGAGCAAAGTTTGAGGGAAGCTTTTTCACGATATGGTGAAGTTATTGATGGTAAACAGTTTGACTCTATTATTATTATGAGTTTTTTGGGTTTCTATTTAGGTGGTAATAATCTCTTTAATGTCACGCTGTAGCAAGGATCATTATGGATCGTGAAACTGGTAGATCCAGAGGATTTGGCTTTATCACATTCAATTCAGTTGAAGAGGCATCAAGTGCCATTCAGGCCTTGGATGGTCAGGTAATGCAGATTTCTTATTCTAAGCATTATTGTTTCATGAATACCATTAGAAGTAGTGGCCATTAGGAAATGGTCATATCCATTTGCGGAAACTAAATGTTGGAGCTGTTTAATTTGTGGGAATCTGGGTGCTGTTTAATTGGTCACATCTGATTGCAATGGGCTTTATAGTGTTCACAGGAACAATTTTCCAATCTTCAAATTTCTTTATCTGGTAGGATTGAAGGGAATTTTAAAGGGTTTGGAATATTTTAATGATAGTGAGTTGTAGCTAAGAGGAAGAGGTGAAAATAGGAGATTTGAGATTTTTAAGATAAGTTGCACCACAACCACAATACTTATTGCAATAGTTGTGATTCCCGCTATTGCAGCGTTAACAATTGCAATCACAGTTTGAAACATGGTATACACATTGGCCTTATTCTGGAATATATTTTATTGTGCCGCCATTGGCTTACCTGTCAGTATGGATCCTTACAAAGTATTAAGATAAAGTTTTCCTTAATTATTTTCTAACAAAAGGCTGATATTTTAGTTGATTGCCAGTAAACCCAAATGAGAGAACCTGTCTCCAGGGGTAAGTTTTTAGTAGAATAATTTTACCTAATTTTGTTTTATGTGGGTAAATTATTAGCTAATTGTAGGTGATGTGTGCAAATTTATTATTTTCTTGACGATGCTTATCGTCATGTAGTTTTATTCTATTAATCCTCTAATATCCCTTTTGTCACTTTGCAAATTTAATGAGTTGCAATATGTTATTGCTCTCAATCTAGTGTCTTGTTATTTGTGTAAAATTTTCAGGACCTTCATGGTCGTCGGGTTAGGGTAAACTATGCTAATGAAAGGCCTCGCGGATATGGTGGTGGTGGCGGCGGCGACGGAGGTTTTGGTGGTTCTTATGGCAATGCATCCTACGGCGGTGGAGGTGGCTATACAGGTGGTTATGGGGGCTCTCCATACGGTGGTGCTTCAAGTGGAGGTGGCTATGGTGGAAATGTAGAGGGAGGTTATGGTGGAGGACCAGGTGGTAATTATGGGGCCAGTGGTGCTGGCAATAACTATTCTGCTCCTGATAGTTTTGGAACTAGCAATGCTGCTGGCAGTTATGGTGAAAGTAATACTTACCCTGGTGAACACTTACATGGGGGAGTCTCTGGTGGTGGATATGATGGAAGTGGGGGATTGGGATATGGCAGCAGTGGCCAATTTGATAGCAAAGACAGTGGCAATTTAAATGGGGATTTGGGAGGTTCCGGGGACTCCATCGATGGAAATTATAGGGATGACGATGATACTGATAATTTTGCCAAAAGGGCCTGATGGTAAAGTTTGTAGCTTTCTATTGTCCACTGTCCCTACCCTACCTCTCATAAATCTCCATGGATTACAGCTTGATATTGATTTCATGAGTGTTATGTTGACCGGCAAAACATGGGGAAGAAAGTAATTATCAATCTTCAGCGCCAGTTTTCCTTATCTCAAGATTTGTGCATCTCATTTTTATTACTTAATTTGAGGTGATTTATCATTTGACCAAATTGAGATACTTAAACAGCATGTAAATCAGTGATTGTTGAAACAATGATCTTAGACTGGTGTGGAAATTAAACATAAGTCGTTCATTTTCAAGTGATTATTGGTTTTTGCCCGAAATATTCTCTTCCAAATTGTCGTTTTAAGTCTTTTTGGCAGTGGATGTGAAATATATTTGTTTATTACTTAATAGTACTATGTTGTTTCCCATTTGAGGCCCGATTTGGTGGACTTGATGGGGAATTAGAATTCTCTCAATATCTTACCTTCTCCATTTTTTCATGACTGTAGTTTTTTTTCATCACCATAGTTTTGGAAATGAAAATATAATAATTTGGCATTTGGTGGGTTCAAATATTATCTAATCATTCTAAAATACTTTAAAACTTTTTATGTATAGGACAAACAAAGAAGGATCTTAATTTCGAATTAAATGGATAAGTGAAAGTTCTATTCCGTCCTGCCTATGCACAGTAAGTAATCTTAATCGAAAGGATGATTGTGAGTATCTTGTGTCTTGTTCCCTTTGCTAGGACTCTAACCCTCAATATAACACTATTAACATTTAGATTTGGATAAAAATGTCTTCTTTTAGAGAGTCATGACTTGGTATGGGATAATTGGAGTAACGATGAGGTTATAAGTTCAAGTCATTCCTCTAACAAAAATTAATTATTAACATTTAGATTTTTTATTTATTTAAAATAGTGTTATTTCATGCTATCAATATTGGTTTTCTGGGTCCTCGTTTTCAAAATTACACTGTATGTGCCTCATAATCGGTTTAGAGACACATTTCCAAACTAACACGAGTGATCATTTCCCCCCATTCCCAATATATGCAACTTGTTCTAAGCGTGAGTACTTGAAGGATAATTATGGAAAAGATTTCAATGATAAGTTTAAGAGAGTCCTATTCTCTCTGGTATATGAGAAGCATATTACTCCGACTAATTAAAAAATTGTTGCTGTAATATATAATTATTTTATATAAATTCTACTCTTAAGTTAATATTATTTACATTAGATTTAAGTGTATTATATTGCAGAATAATTTTGTCCCTAAACTAATAGTCTTTCACCAATTTAATTTATAAACAATAAAAATGAATTTAATTGGGTTTTTAATATTTTAATGATTAAATTGATGAGAGTGTTTAAAAATGAAATTGACCTTTTATTTTATTTTGTACTTTATAAAATACGGCTATGAAGTTTAGTTTCTAAAAAATATTTATTTTAAGATTGATTATTGTAGCTTGTATTTAATGACCGAATAATCAGAAATTTAAGTCATTGCGTGTTACATTTAACGTGCATGTAAATGTCACATTATACAAAGTTGGTTGACAGCAACGAGCACTTTTAACTAACACTTTGATTGGATTCTTTAATTTTGTATTATTTATTTTTGTTAATTTTATTATCATCTCTTTGAATCAATCATTCTCTATCATTTAAATAATTTATTTCAATTATTAATCTTTCCCATAAATACACTAAAGTCAACAAATAATATAGTCACATAATCCATTTCCCTTATAGAAATAAAAAAATATTTAAAGTTATTTTCTATAATAAATATTTAAGCTGATTTTCCATTTCTATTTCTACACCAAAAAGATATCCTATAATCAATGTTCATATTCTCACCCATAGAATACAGTATGCATTTTGAAAGACAGGAGAACCTTTCTTGTCCAATTAGCCTTATCCAATGTCTTTTCACCTCATAATTAGTACTCTCTTGAAAAATTAAAAAAATAACTGAATTTATTTATTATTATCAGTTTTTTTAATATTTTTACAAATATACTCTCTCAAAAAAAATGTGAAATATTAAATACACTCACTAATATTTAGAAAAAATATTAAATGAAGATAAAAAATCATTTAAACAATAAATGAATCTTAAATGTCACAATTTTTTTATTTATAAATGATACCATAAAAATCTCTAAAAAATTTCTTATAATTGGGACTGGAGGTAATATCACAATTTTCATCTTCACCAACATCATGACATTCATAAGGAGGTAGTATCACAAGTTTCATCTTCACCAACATCATGACATTCATAAATGCTAGAGCACAGTCCTTCCAATATTGTGAGAAGAGAGTTCCCTTGACAACTTTTCTTCATTGAACGTGGAACAAATTAGGGATCATTTGCTACACAATATGAAACTGAATCTACATTTTGCTCAGTATTATGCATGTCTAATGGTGAATTTCCTTGTGAGTCATCTATCTTTATTAATTCTTCATATGTGTCATGGCATGCACAAAGTGATTCACCTGATAAATTCATAGTATCATGACCAAGGCTTGGGAAATACTTTTGAGAACAACTCTCTTGTTCTGATACCATAAACTGTAATTTCTTGTGGCTGTTTTGAAGGGCAACTTCAAGTTCATGCACACGTTCCTCAAGTCTGTATTGGATAACTTCATGCAAGCGCAGACTTAGTTCATGAGATGAAACAACATAGTTTCTAGGGGAAATCATAGTCTCACTTGCATCCACGTTTAATTTTGGATGGATAAAATATTTCCTATTGATCGTGTCAGCTTGCAACTCATCTCGAGAAAAATCTGCCACAAAGTCCGGTTCGAGCTGCAAGATTTTCGCTCCATTAGCACATCATGATGGACCCATGTTAAGTACTGATTCAAAGAAATTGACTTTCATGACACAGGTCTAAGTTACACTTGAAATTTGAATTTCACTACTTCATGTAAGTCTTGCAAAATTTGGTTGAACATGTATGAATTTCAACCAATAAAACAGTGTGCATTGAAAAAAGTTTGTCAATTGTTAACAAATATGTTTATGCAATGAAAAACAAAATAATAAAGCAAATCACAACAAGCAAAATCCAATACAATGTTATGTGCCTTTGGAATCATGACGATACTAGAAGATGCAGAAATAAATACTCATGCAGTGCTTACCTCAAGAAGCGCAGGCAGAGTTCTTTCTGGGCTAGATTCATTCATGTTTAACCCCAATCTCTCAAGTTCAGCTTCAAGCTCAGCTTCAATTTTTCTCATAGATTCTGAATTTTCTTCTTCATATGATTCTTCGCAGCCAATTATTAGACAGTTATCTGTGTGCTTTTCAGGGGGGAATCCGTTTAGCTCCTTCTTATCACAGAAAGTGTGGTCACACGTATCATGCGATCCATAATTTTCGCTACATAACTCCTTCACTGTCATTGAATCTTTCATTTCAAGTTCCACTTGTAGATCTGGAACCAAGTTTTCAGTCTGCTTCAACAACTCTCTTAACTTTCCCATTTCCATTTTGTTTGCTAAGATGGAAGTTATTATCCCAAAAGAAATCCTAAGACTGAATAGAAATGTTGTATCTGATGATTATATGTATATGTCAACAAGAGTAGTTATCATGCAAAACAAACCATAAAACAGATCAAGTGCTAGAGACTTAATATATTAACCAGTGTTGTCAAATAGTCGCACAGTAGAATTTGAAAAAATTATATTTATTACAAAATGTTACTAAATAGTGGGTATTAGAGGCGCTCTAGCACTGCAGCGTAACAATATTTGAACAAATATATATTTTTTGTGATATGCAATTGACAACATTGATATTAACTCATGAAAAAATAAAGAACAATCTATGTAACCAATATGCTGAGACTAGATGATAAAACCCTTATCTAATTAATGTTGGAAATGCAATTTTAGGAAATAAATCAGTTCATTTCCCTCTCTGGACCAAAACAACATCAATTATGAAGCAGTTGTCACGAAAAGTTGGGATGTGCATTAAGAAACAAAGATTCTTTGTTATCCTTCCAATATGTGAGTTTAAACCAGCCCAAAAATCCATTTGATTTTCAAATGACTGATAATACATGAATCTCATTCTCTGAGACAAGTGATTGTATGCAAGTATGCACCTCAGATAGAAATTGAAACAAAAATTCCTTTACAGGAGAGAGAGAATTCACAGGAATATAAAAAAAAATACTAACATGATCAGACTGACAAATCTTCCCAGAACCAAATACCTTGTTTTTATAAACTACTTAATTAAGCATTTATAAGATAAACATTTATCACATAAGTGCTGATGTATAAGTTATTTCTATAACAAAAGATAAAATAAAATTTAACTGTTTTTATATTAATTATAAGTTGTTTTAATTAGTTATCTTGAATAGCTTGTAGGGGAAATAAGCTGCAAACAACTCACCAACATGTCATTAATTATTTTTATGAGTTCTTCCAAATAGTCTCGTAAGTAATTATGTCATTAGATAACATAAAAAATAAACAAATCCAAATATGTTTGTGAATAAAGAACCATACCATGTTGAGTACTCTGGTGATCCCCATCTTCAATTCGATTGAAATTTGATGCATAAGAAAAGGCATCACTTTCATTGCAATCCCTTAAGCATCTTAGCCCTTTGTTATTATAAGCCAATTCCAGTGAATTAACATCTAAAGCCCTAATTCTATCTAGAGAAGAAACACTGTTGCCTATTTCATCTTTCAATGCTTGATTCTCAAAACTAGAATCCTCATAAGACATATAATTAGATGCATTTTTTGAAAGCCTAGTGAAGTATTTAGCTAAGTAACCAGCTCCAGCAAAGGCTGCAACAATCCATAAATCCATTTTAGCTTTTCCACAAACACACACTAAACTCTACAAAACCAAAAACGATCCATAACAAAAAACTAACAACTTTAAGTGGTAAACTAAGTCTAACAATTAAAAAAAAAAATCAATAGTTTTGATTCTAAAAAAAAAATAAATATAATAACCGCCTTTTGAGAAAGGGGAGGATCCAAAGAACGATGAAGAATAAGGATTTATTGTTTTGATTCGACCATCCAACTGCACTACACCAAATCAACAATTTTTCCATAAATTTAATTTAAAAGGTCTATATTCCCCCTAAAATGGAAATTATTGAAAATAGAACACCGGTAAAAACACCATTAGTGCACTGTTAATAATAATAATAATAATAATAATTTTTTTTTTTTTTAATAAAAATTACCCACTTTGAAATTAGTATAAGCAACTTTTTGTCAAAATAAAAGTGGACGTGTTTGGTGTAAAATGTTTGCATTGATTTAAGTGGTTATCCATTATTTTCATTTAGAGGTGATTGAGACTCGTTGTTTGGCTTATTACTTGAAAGCTTGGGAAAACTTCTACAAATATTGAAGATCAATTGAAGAAGAATTAAGGCGTGGAAGATTTAAGTTAACGGCGTAGTTAAAGGTACTGTCATTTTAAATTGTTTTAGTACTATTTTGGTTTGGTTTGATTTTATTTATTTATTTATTAAAATATTTATTAAGAAATGTAAAATCACCTAAGTGAAATCTAACCGATGATTAGAGAAAAGTGACATGTGTTAGCTGATCCAATAATTTAGAAACTAGTGCTATTTTCTATATGCTAGTATGAGTATAAAGAGGAATGCTCATTGATATGATTGACATGAGAGATAAGATAATTGTGATGTAATAATTCTCTTCTCTCTACGTATTTTTCCTTTCAAGAGAGGAATTCAATAAAATAGTCTTCTATATCTATTAAAAATGCACTAAAAATAAGCTGACTATGTTTTTTCATTACCAATCAATTGAATATGTTAAAACTTATAAAGTCGTGTATTTTATTAATTGTTTAGTCGGTACTAATACTATTTAGAGTAATGTGATTAAAATATAAATTTTAATATAAAATATAGTATAAATATAATATTTTATTATTTTATAAAAAACAAAATATAATTTTACTGTATTTTATATAATATTTTATTTATATTACATTTTATGTTAAATTTTATATTTCAATAATATTATTTTATTATTTAAGAGTACGAGTCTTTAAATTCAATTACAAGTTTGATGTTGGAATAATAATCTTTTTGGTACGACTCTTAATAATGAATTAGTAGATCATTATTGTAAATGGAACTTATTGTTCTTACTTTTTTTTTTACTTAATA
>JBBPBO010001985.1:8622695-8739032 GCA_037974295.1 Cicer cuneatum
AATGTTAAAATTACAGTTTCATGTTTCTGTATTCGAATACAAGGGGTCTGTATTCGAATATAGATTCGAGTTTCCAGAAATTCCAAGTTTTCAAGAGTGTTTGTAAACCCTGAGTGTTTTGGGAATGTTGGGATTGTTGTGGTGAATTAAAATGGAACTGTTGGTGATATTTTGAAATGGTGGTGATAAAGTTTTTAAGACTTTACTGATGAAATGAAAGAGGTGTTTTGTGCACTGAGATAGCCTCTGTATTCGAATACCAGAGGGCTGTATTCGAATACAGAGTGTCATTCTGCACTGTTTTTAGCTTCTGTATTCGAATACAGAGGAGCTGTATTCGAATACAGATTCGTAAAATTCCAGAAATCCTCAGTTTTAAACTCTGTGATTGAATTTTTAAGAGTCTGGGAAAACCTTTCAAAGTGTTAATGATTAATGGATTGTTTAATCATGATTGTGATGATGTTAATTCTGACTGTGCTGAAATATTTTAAACATGATGAGAAGCATGAATTTTCTGTTTTTGCATTCTGTTTCTAGAGAAGTGAAACACTGCATATTCATGCATTGCATAGTCAAGTGGTACCCGCGATGGGCCACAGAGTAATGCGCAACCACGTGCTAATCTGTTGAGCGATTGCACGAGTGCTGGACTGTTGAGCGTCTGCACTAGGTACTGATCTGTTGAGCGATTGTACTTTGGTATATAAGTGTTAGACTGTTGAGCGTCTGCACTAGTACTGGACTGTTGAGCGTCTGTACCTTGAAATGCGCATCCATGTGTTGATCTGTTGAGCGATTGCACGAGTGCTGGACTGTTGAGCGTCTGCACTAGGTACTGATCTGTTGAGCGATTGTACCTTGGTATATGTCAAATGTGCTGGTCTGTTGAGCGACTGCACGAGTGCTGGACTATTGAGCGTCTGCACTAGGTGCTGATCTGTTGAGCGATTGCACCTTGGTCTTGAGGGCCGTTAAAGTCAAACATAATATGCTGGTCTGTTGAGCGACTGCACCTTGGTGATTCCAAGAAACTATATACATGAACATATACATATTGCATTGAGGTATTGACCGGTGGGTCACATTTGATTATATGATGAATGAGTGGAAAATTGAATGTGTGTGAGTACTGTCCATAATCTAAAATTCTGATTTAATGATTGTGTTTTGCTGAGATGTTGTTTGTACTTACCACATATTTCATAATGATTGGTTGCTGTTTTTGAAAAGGCATATATGTCATTAAATTTCAAATGAGCATTATTATTTTCCTCATCATCATATGTTATACCATGATTATAATTGTTGCTGTGCAATATATGCTATGTGAATATTTGTTAATTTCGGTCGGTGACCCTTGCTATTATATTGTGGACTTTGAGCTTTGCCCTCAGATGTTACCCGAACCCGTCCTACCAACGGATACACTAACGACGGAAACGTCGTTAGTTTCCCCTGATCTTTACGTACGGAGTCTACGTGGACAACGCAGAGGGACGGACGGTTGGCTGAAGACGAGACTTATAGAGGATACGGTGGAGACCGTGCTACTGTAGCTTAGTGCATGATCAGTCTAGACTTTTGTATAGGGTCTTGAGTTTTGGGAAATGTAATTTTATTTTGGGAATTAATGTATTACTTTTTCCGCTGTATTATTCTGCACTCTGACACTGATTGGGTGATAACTTTTGAAATTAACTGATTTTATTTTAATTCCCTTGATATTAATTTTGGAAAACTCATTTTAATTATTTAAAAAAAAAAAATACACCATCGCTGTGTTTTAAACTCGGGGTGTTACACCTGCTACCCTTGCCTCAAACCATACAATCAACACAAACTTCAATTCCACACCACTAGGTGTGTGTTCTTGGGATACAACAACTCTCACAAGGGATATAAGTGCCTCAACTCTCATGGAAGAATTTTTGTCTCAAGACATGTTGTCTTCAATGAGAACCACTTTCCATTTCATGATGGTTTTCTTGACACAAGGAATGCAGTAAAAACACTAACTGAAACTGTCCCTATTGTTCTTCCTCCTTTACCTACAGGTACCACTACAAGTCACACAATTGAACCAACTAACAGTGATGTGAACCATCAGGAAGATGATATAGCTGTCAATGAAGATCAACCAGTCCTCAGTGATATCTCTATCACTGCAGATGAGGTGACTTCACATACAAATGAAGCACCAACAACAGGCCCAGCAGAGGTCACATCAGTAGACACACCAGAGGACAATCAACATGTTCATCAGATGCGTACTAGGAGCAAGGCAGGGATCTACAAGCCCAAACTGCCTTATATAGGACTGACAGAGACACACAAAGAGGACAAGGAACCAGAAAACGTCAATGAAGCACAAGTCAGACCGAGGTGGAAAGAAGCCATGGATGCAGAATTTAAAGCTCTAACAGCAAATCACACTCGAACACTGGTACCATTTCAGGGGCAGAATAATATCATAGACTCAAAGTGGGTTTTTAAAAACAAGTATAAGGCATATGGCTCAATTGAAAGAAGGAAAGCAAGACTAGTTGCCAAAGGTTTTCAACAAACTGCAGGTCTGGACTATGATGAGACTTTCAGTCTAGTGATCAAATCCAGCACTGTAAGAATTGTTCTATCCATTGCAGTACATTTAAATTGGGCAGTTAGGCAATTAGACATAAACAATGCATTCTTGAATGGCAATCTCAAAGAAACTGTGTTTATGCATCAACCAGAAGGATATATAGATTCAACCAAGCCTTATCACATATGCAAATTAACCAAGGCAATCTATGGCCTGAAGCAAGCCCCAAGGGCATGGTTTGACAGGTTGAATGATACTCTACTGAAATGGGGATTTCAAAACACCAAGAGTGATTTATCACTGTTTGTCTTTAGAGGAACTGACCATATCACACTTCTCCTCATATATGTTGATGACATAATAGTAACAGGGAGCAACAAAAAGTTCCTAGAGACCTTCATCATTCAACTAAACATTGCATTCTCTCTTAAAGACTTAGGCCTTCTACATTACTTCCTAGGAATTGAAGTACACAGAGATGCTGGTGGAATGTACCTGAAACAAACAAAGTATATTAAAGACCTGCTCAAAAGGTTTAATATGGAAAAAGCTTCATCCTGCCCCACACCAATGGTAACAGGGAAACAACTAACTGCTGAAGGAGAACCTATGGCCAACCCTACACTATACAGACAGGCTATAGGTGCATTACAGTATCTAACCAACACTAGGCCAGACATAGCATTCTCGGTCAACAAACTCAGCCAGTTTATGAGTTCCCCAACCACAGATCATTGGCAAGGAATAAAAAGGATACTGAGATATCTCCATGGCACAACAAATTTAATTCTTCATATCAAGCCCTCAACTGACCTTGATATTGTTGGGTTCTCTGATGTAGATTGGGCTACTAGCATAGATGACAGGAAATCCATGGCAGGGCAATGTGTATTCCTTGGTGAGACATTAATCTCGTGGGCCTCAAGAAAACAGAGAGTAGTGTCAAGGTCAAGTACTGAGTCAGAATACAGAGCTTTGGCTGACCTAGCAGCTGAAATAGCTTGGATCAGATCACTCTTAGGCGAGCTAAAACTTCCTATGTCCAGGAAACCAGTTTTATGGTGTGATAACTTGGTGTGATAACTTGGCCAATCCAGTGATGCATGCTCGATCCAAACATATTGAGATAGATGTCCACTACATACGTGATCAAGTACTTCAAGATCAAGTCATAATAGCCTACGTGCCCACAACAGATCAAATTGCAGATTGCTTAACCAAACCTCTCACACACACAAGGTTCAACATGATGAGAGACAAACTTGGGGTGACTATGTCACCATCAGTTTGAGAAGGGGAGTTAGAGAAATTTATGATCCTAATAACTGCATATTGATCACAATATTGTAACAATTCCTCTATTCAGTATCATGACATTATTTGCCATTACTCCTAGCATAATTATAGGATCTCAATTGTACTACAATTGTGTATATAAACACAATCTGTCAAAGGAATAAAATAAGCTATTTTTACACCTTCACAAAATACTCTCTTTTGAAAAGTTGTGTTGAGCACGTGCGATGGAGAGTTAGAACACATATTGAAAATCCATAGCGGTGTAGTACCAGTACTAGTAGTCAAAGGTATACGAGGCTACATTGCAAATTACCATTTTTAAATGTAAACATTTGCTTCACTATTAAGATTATGAAACTTAAATTTGACTAAGAATCAATTTCATAATAGAAATGTTTTAATATACCTGATAATTTACAAAACTATCTTTACATAATATTTCATTATTATTCTTTAGTTTATTCTATAACAACTATAAAATAAATTCCACTTCTCAAATAGTATGAAAGTAAAATTGCTTCATATATAATTGTGGAAATTTCATCCTTAAATTGACAAATGTCATATACTCTTAAATTGAACTTGTGTTAGGTTTGATTCTCACATGTGTGAGTTAATCATAGCTCTTCTAAAATAAAATAAAAAAATTGTGGAAATTTAATCGAGTTAATCTCCTTACAATTTGGAATGCTTCATTCAATTATTTGCACAATCATAATTAAGAAAACAAAAAGATGAAATTTTTTGGTTATACTTAATAACATTATTATTATTATTATTATTATTATTATTATTATTATTATATTTTAGAGTTAACCTCTCAAATTCAATATTATTTTTTGTATAACTCCTAATTAATAGTAATTACTATTAATTGTTAACTACTTACTAAAATAGAATTAGAGGAGTTAAAAAATTAATATATGATATATGTAATGTCAATAAAGCACATTACTATTATTATTAAAATTATATTTTAGAGGTTAACATATTTATTCGTTACAATATATGAATTATATTAAATTGTATCTATTTTATTTTAGTGTAGCTTTACTTTTACTTTTGTCGCTTTTTAGTTCTCTATGCCTCTCATATTCTTGTTTTTGTGCTTTTATTTGATCTAACTTTAGCTTTAGAAAAAAAAATTCTCACACCAAAATTGTACTTGACTATATATATATAATTTTTTATTAATTTGATTTTTTGTTTATATATTATTTCCTTTTTTTTTATCGATTTTATACTATTATTTTATTATGCAACTTTTACATGTTAAAATATCTCAATTTTTTAGGCAATAAACTATCTCATTTTTATATAAATTAATTATTCCTTTCAATTCAATTATGACACAATAATAATTAACAAAAATAACAATGGACGTAACTTTTTATAACCTTTAATTACATTAATTAATATTATTAGATAGAGTAATGGATGGTGGAAAATTTTTTTAGAGGTGACACATTGGTTTTATGAATATAAACCATTAAAACACATTTATGTGAGGGTGACAAGGTTTTCATAGAGGAGGAAGGTTGTGAAGGGATGCCATATCAACACATTAACACATGCTTAAGATTCATCCATGCTAGCAAAATACTTGGAAGAATACATAATAATATAGATATAAATAGATATAGATAGATCATAGATAGAGGATGGGAAATTTATCCAAAAAAATCATGACACATCAGCACAATACATAAGAGCAACTCAAGTTTAATCTACATAATATATATATATATATATATATATATATATATATATATATATATATATATATATATCTTAAATAGTACTCGTTGTTTCTTAACTTAATTTCGGTTAACGTTTTAGTTTTTTATGTATTTTTTATTTGATCATTTATTTTAATTTTAAGTGACAATTTGATCTTTTATATTTTAAAATGTCAATAATGTTATCTTTTTTTTTTACAAAAATTTATCAAAATTATCAACCAAAACTCATAAAATTAATTATGTTCTTTAATATAATACAAATTTCATCAAATTCGAAACTCAAATCTTCAAATAAATTCA
Organism: Cicer cuneatum; assembly: GCA_037974295.1. NCBI lineage: Eukaryota > Viridiplantae > Streptophyta > Magnoliopsida > Fabales > Fabaceae > Cicer > Cicer cuneatum. The sequence goes on from JBBPBO010001985.1 coordinate 8,628,621, forward strand.
TATTTTCATATCTAACAACATCAAATAAATAATGAAAATATGGGTTTATTTGAAGATTTGAGCTACAAATTTGATAAAAATTTGTATCATATTAAATAATATAATTAATTTTATGGATTTTGGTTGAAAATTTTGATGAATTTTTATAAAAAAAATGATAATATTGTTGACATTTTAAAACATAAAAGATCAAATTGTCACTTAAACATAAACTGAAATTAAGTTAAGAGACCACGAGTGTTATTTAGTCGTATATATATATATAATACAAATAGATATTAAATTTAAACTTATCATATATATAGTTTAGTAAGTGAAATTTTTAAAGTATATTTCATAATACCAATTGCTCTATAAAAATAAAAACATTATTGAAAAATAAAACTTATATATTAATTAAATATTTTAGAATAGACATCGTATGAAAGTAAGTTATAGTACATAATATTTACTTATATTAAAGATTAAAAACAATTACTTTTTTTTTAATTATATTTGAGATAAGAGCGAGTAACATTTATATAATAAGTAATATTTACTTAATCACAATTACCTCATTCATTCTTACTCTGGAATACAGTGAGCTATTCTTGATATAGTAGTTAGGAAAATTAAATGGTAATTAAGTAATTAACTGTTATCTTTTCCTCTAACATCAACCAACACAAGAAAAGCACATACATGTCACAGGCTTTTGATTGCCGTGGATTTGTTAACCTTCACCTGCCCTTACTTAATTCTCAATATTCATTCACAATCTGACTAATATCCACCAAAACTTCCATTAATCACCTTGAATTAACTACTATTATGGCATATTCCACACCCTCACACCAAACCATACACATTAATCATTTATATACTATTTTGATTAAACCAATATTGAGTAAAAACAAATAAAAAATTAACCATATCAAACTTGTCTTTTATTAATTCCCTTACTCAACCACTCATTTCCAACAAATAAAATATTATACACTCATGAAAAGAGAGGAGAGAAAAACAAATGGGAAAAAAAATTCCCACTTTCTTGAATTAGTATATTGTAAAACAAAAACTATTTTAAACAAATCCATTTTGCAACTCCAGCTAAAAGCTAACTGCTTCACAAGGTCAAACTTGAATGCAATTATTCAATTGACGAAACTTGAATGCTCCTTAAAAAAAATCTATTCACCTTCTTTCCCTTGAAGAAACTTTATTAATTCCATCATTACACTATACATTTTGTTTGAGAAAATGATGGAAACAAAATCTTCACTTTCCATGACAATTTGATCAATATTAAAATTTCATTCTTCAAAACCCATCAATGGATCATGGATATGTGAAGTCCAAAACTTCTCTTTTTTCTCTCTTAAATTCATCACCATCTTCTTCTTATTCTTCTTCTTCTTGCACCGCTGAAAATGCTACTAACTCCTTATTTCCGGTTCGAACCGGGTCCAAGTCTTCACATGAAGCAGGACAATGTCGCCACGTGGCAGAAAATGAAGCAATTAAAAACATGGGAATGAGATTCATCAATGACATTGTTGGTCACGGTGGAATAACGGAGTGGAAGGATGTTGAGAAGCGGTTCAACCAAGTGGCTTGGACCGATAATGGCCCTGAACCGGTTGTGACATGGTTCGAATTTGGCTTTTGCATTGGTGAGAATATATGAAATTATTAAGTCAACATTTAATTTATACTACTATATAGTAACATACATTATCACATTCTTTCATTGATAATAATAAATTCAAAATAATGATATTAAGACTCCCATTCCTTCCTTATATCCGCTACACATGATTAATGATGTTTTTTTTATTCATATTTTAAAATAGACTTAATTTAGTTGAATAAATTGTTAATTTAAGTTATGATCAAAATTATGATAAATTCAACTACATGATATTTAAATACAATTTTAAACATAATTTAAATTCATTGTCTATTTAATTGAATCAATCATAATTAATTTTGCATTTAATTAATAATGTGTCGCAGCGGTAAAAAATACTTTTTTAAGAGGTGTAAGAAAATTTGGAAGCATGACGATGAAGCTGATAGATAAAACGGTGTCGTTGACAAATCAATTTTGATGTGTTCTGTTTGCCTTGTGGCACCGCTAACGTAATATAAGAATCATAATGAGTAGAGTAGAGCAGTTAATTAGCCACCTTAGCCATGTTCTATGCATACACTAAAATGCCATTATATAAGACAATTTGTATTCTTTTTTTATCATCCATTTTCATATACTTTATTTTATTGCAATGATGAGTAATGCTTAATACTCCTATAGTTTATTTGTTTGTTTTTCTATTAAAATTAAAATCATATCCATACCTACCTGTTTTAATCTTATTTTACGAACCATTATTTTAATTATTCAGTATTAAATTATAGGGATAGGGATGCAATCATCACCGGAGTTGGCAAGAGAATTGCTAAGGGCACTAAGGGGATGCAAGGAATGGAAATCAGATATCACAAAAACTGAATTGCACAATTTTTGGTCTCGGATGAATGATGATTCTTTTAACTCGAGAATGCGAATGTTCTTTGACATGTACAAAAAAATTCCTCTATTAAATTAACTCTACTTTTTACAATTTCATAAATCAACTACAATTTTCACAATTTCTAAAATAAACTGCTCTACTAAATTAACTCCAATTTTTTCCTTTGTTTTTGTTTACCTTTTAGGTGTAATAGAAACATGGATGGAAGAATTACTGAGACAGATATAAAGCAGGTTATTATTTAATTTAATATACATTAGTTAATTAACTTATAGTAATTAATTATTCTAGGATTGGCCCATTTAAATTATCATGTGATCATTGTCATATTTGGCATGTTCATGTTGATAATTTGGTGCTTCCGCAGACAAACTCTAAAATCAATTCAAGTGGGGTGTACATTATTAATCATAATTATATATAATTGGCGTTTTTTGGGTAGAAATATAATAATTGGCATTGCTGATTAATATTATTAAGAGTGCGTTGATTGATAATGTTATTAATATTATGCAGACAATTTTATTAACCGCTTCGATAAATAAGCTATCGGTGACACGTGATGAAGCAGAGGATTATGCCGCTTTGATAATGGAATCTATGGACAACAAAAACAAAGGCTACATTGAGGTATTAGTATTACTATATTATATTTATTATATAGTACCAATTTAGCCTCAACATTATGATTTACCATATTCCATTTCCAATTATTTATAATGGAAAATACTTTATGTTATTATTGGTGACATATATGTGTAGATATCTGAAATGGAGGTTCTATTCAAGACAAGTCTATCAAAGACAAATTCTCCAATGAAACAAGGGAGCACACAGAAGCAAAGTGAGGAATGTGAAGAAGAAGAAGAAGAACAAGAACAAGAACCAATGACAAAAGCAGAAGTGTTGTTTAGAACGTATTGGCGACGTGGTTGGGTTGTTGTGGTTTGGTTGGTTGGTTGTTTTGGTTTGTTTGGGTGGAAATTTGATCAGTACCGTAAGAGATCAGGTTTTGAAGTAATGGGTTATTGTCTTCCCACAGCTAAAGGTGCAGCTGAAACATTGAAACTTAATATGGCTCTTGTTCTTCTTCCTGTTTGTAGAAATACAATTACTTGGCTCCGCAAGGATCCTCGTCTTAACTATGTCATTCCTTTTAATGATAACATTAACTTTCATAAGGTACTTACTTGCTAGCTCTAATTCCTCCACCATTTTATTTCAATAGTTTAAGAGATTAATTCATTGCTGTAGTGTATAAAATAAACTATGTTCATAATTACATAAAATGTTGGTATACTTTAGCACCACCACGCATCAATATTTTGCTTGAATTGTAAACCAGTCAATTTGTCAATCACTTTGACTTCAGTTGTATCGTATTTGATTTCAGTGGCATTGTAGTTACATTGAACGGGTTGGACCAGGTTTTTTATTTTGAGTACTAATTTAATTATTGATTATTACTCTCTGCAGTCCTAATTATAAGAGAAAATTTAGTCAATGTAATTAGTCTAATGTACGGGACTATTGACTTTTTTTTGTTTGCATTCTACATCCTAATGTGTCCGTTGCCAAAAAATAATTAAGGAATGAATTGAAGGTGTACTAGTTTATTAAATGACATAAAAATATTAAATCAATGATTCAACTGATGTACGAAGTATACAACTTTTAACATTCATCTTGAAGTTCTTAATTAAACTTAAGTGCAGAAGAAACTTGGTTAATAATTAATATGAATCTAATTTCCCTTCTTTAATACATGTCAAAATGCATATATTGTGACACTGAAATTTAACTAAAAATAACATTGATGTGGAAGAAAAATGTAAAAATGGAATACATGATATTTTGTTTGTGATTATGCAGCTTATTGCTGGAGGAATAGTGGTGGGTGTAATATTACACGGAGGGACACACCTTACCTGTGATTTTCCAAGAATAAGTGATTCAAACAAATCAATTTTCCGGCAAACAATTGCCGCAGGATTTGGCTACCACCAACCAACATACATGGAAATTTTGGCAACAACAGAGGTAGCAAGTGGAATTGGCATGGTCATTTTAATGGCCATTGCATTTTCACTAGCAACAAAGTGGCCAAGGCGTCGGTCGCCTGTGCTTCCCTTGTCCCTCAGAAGAGTCACTGGTTACAACACCTTTTGGTATTCTCACCATTTGTTTGTCTTTGTCTATGTTTTGCTCATTGTTCACTCCATGTTCTTGTTCCTCACCGACAAGTGGATCGAGAAAACAGTAAGACTCACTATATTGCTTTTCCACTTTCATCCTTGTCACTTTCTTGATCTAAATTAAAATCTAATGGTTTTATTACTAACATTATGTTGCAATGAGAGACCCTACTAAATATGATCAGTTAGGTTTAACAGTAGAAATTAGTCATTGACCAAGTCAACGATACTTTACACATATAACATAACATGGTTAAAAGAATTGAATTATTCAAGCTTAGTATTTTATAGGACATCCAGTTTAGCAAATGAATATTGAAGTATATGCAAGATTTTTCATTTGTTGATTTCATGACTTCTTCTAAATTATTTAAAGCTCTCATGACTAGTGTTTATTTTACATGCCTAAGACAGCAGTAAATGTTACTAAATCTCTTGAAATAATTTTAGTACAATTTTTTGTGTTGATTTTCATTTTCTATGTATCTTACTATGTGCAGACATGGATGTACATAGCATTTCCAGTTTTATTGTACGCTGGCGAGAGGATTTTTCGCGCCATTAGATCAGGATCTTATGAAGTTGATGTTATGAAGGTATTTGATGAACCTTTTTTTTGTTAAAAAACTTCATAAGAGCTGCAGGTTTCAATTTTCTGTTTCATATGATCAAACACTTAACGATTTCTTTTATTGTTCTTGTCTATGTATAATGAGTTATTATGTTCTCCTACTTTGATTTTCCATGAAGGCAAGTCTCTATCCAGGAAAAGTTCTGTACCTCAAAATACAAAAACCAGAAGGTTTTAAGTACAGAAGTGGCATGTATATATTCATTCAGTGCCCCCAAATTTCTCCCTTTCAATGGTATTCATTCAATATTGTATCATTTTCATTCAACACAGGTTCTATAGTGGACCACATAGTAGACCAATGCTTAAAAATTACTCGGAATTCTTAAGTCGATTGACAACACCCCTTAGAAGTAGAAGCTTGCGGTCATTCTTGGTTTTACAACTGATGACCTAGTTGGTGTTAGTTTGATAGAGACAAAGAAAAACAAATGAGTTAAATTTTGAGGCTCGCATATTTGTTTTCCTTTGTTTCTGTTGAATTGACACTAGTCAAGTCACCGTCAGCTGCGAAGACGAGCATAATTGTTAACTTCTACTTCTGAAAGTGCCGTCGATCATCGTTAGGATTTTTGGCGATGTTTAAGTACTGGTTCAGAGTGGACCGTAGATTCTTTAAGAGGGGTTAATTAAGATTGATGTTCTATTTTTGAATTTATTTTTGGTTAAATTTCCAGGCATCCATTTTCCTTGACATCAGGACCACAAGATGAGTACCTCAGTGTGCACATTAGAACTCTTGGTGACTGGAGCTACCAAATATATGATCTATTCCAAGAGGTAAAATGTAGAACTATGCTTTTCAAATTTTCTAGTCTCAAAATTGTTACCTCAATCTGCAGGCAGTGTTGTCTGGGTTACAAGGGTGCCCAAAACTGTACATAGATGGCCCTTATGGTTCTTCTTGTCAAGACCATGTAAAGTATGACATTCTAGTACTTATTGGCCTTGGCATAGGAGCAACACCTTTCATTAGCATCCTCAAAGATGTTGCTAATGGTGTCCACACATCACAAAGTGATAATGTAAGTTTCTTTTGTTTTGCCTTTTCTTTTTCTTTTGTATGATGTTTTTTCCTTCACTAAAGTTCAATTGCTCTGCTTCTGTTCAAATGTCACATTTGGGCTTTTAAAATAGAGTGGTCTCAGAGAATGCAACTTAACAAAGGGTCCATCAAAAGCATATTTATATTGGGTTACAAGAGAACAAAACTCCTTTGATTGGTTTAGAGATGTAATGAAAGAAATAGCTAATTCAACCAAACAGCAGGTATGCCTGCTTCAATATGTTTTGACAATTGCTTTCGATTTCGATATTCTCTAGAAAAAAAAATTTAGTACAACTATGTTATTTATATATCATAAAGATGTAATTAAGATCTTAAAGCATTTTCTGACCATTATAATTTTGTTGTAATCTTTAAGTCTGTTGTAGAGATGCATAATTTCCTGACCAGTGTATATCCGGAGGGAGATGTTCGTTCGGCTTTGCTAAGTGTCATTCAGGCCTTACATCAGGCCAAGAATGGCGTAGACATAGTTTCCAGGACTCCTGTAAGTGCACCTTATCCTTAACTTTGGCCAATACATGTATAGCTAAAATATGAATTTACTAGGAGGCTTTAAGTTTTGGTTTGATGGTGGCCTATGTTTAAAGATTTAGGGTGTTTTTATTTTTTTGATGTGACGAAGCAACATTCCCAAATTTATGTCATTTAAATAATGTTCTTATTAAACACAATTTAAAGTTATTTGTAAGACCACTAACAAATAATCCACACTTGTGTCATGTTAAGACTGCACATATAATGATTTTCTCTCTGAATTTTCAGATACACACACATTTTTCTCGACCAAATTGGTTCAACATATTTTCCAGATTGACTCGCAAGCATGTAGGAGCAAAGATTGGTGAGAAAAATACATCTTGTAACTTAGGACTGTTTTGAACCACAACTCCTAACATAGTTTACTTAATAATTTTTCTGTGTTTATTTAGTTTAATGATTGAAATAGACATATCTAATTTACAAGTTAAAGCCTCATCCCTATCTTTTATATGTATAACTATAAACATGAGGTTAAATTGCTTCTTCTAAGTTCTAACTAAGAATGTGGATTTTGATGTACAGGAGTTTTTTATTGTGGACCATCTAACTTAGCAACAGAATTGAAGAATTTGTGCACCAAATTTTCCACAAAAACTACTACTAGATTTGTTTTCCACAAGGAAAATTATTAAACTAGCTTCTGAAGGAATGGCATTTGCTATAACAATTCCTTAGTTAGGAAAGCGTAGTTACCTTCAGAATCTTGAGCAATTTCCTTCTGTTTCGCCACAGAATCTGTAAATATATATATGCGCCGTTCAGCAACTGAAAAATGAAAGAATATACAACTATAGAGCAATAATAGTCCTTCTCATTGATTGTAACTTGTAATTTTGGGTGTTCATGCATTCTAGTTTGGTATTTCACGTACACCTGAGGCTGCAAATCATACTTTCAAAATAAATACTATAAACAATGAATATCTAGAAAAATATAATGGCATTATTCCTTTGAATGCCATATAATCATTGAAATTGAAATATTTTACAGATAAAGGCATTATTCATCTTATGCAACACATATAATATAAGAAATGAAATCACTTACGGGTTGTTTTAAATCTTTTACACCATTTGATCATAAGTTGTTCAACAGTGGCATCCATGCGAGTACCAACACCTCCCCAGACAAGCATGTGGGTTGCATCCCCAACAGATGAGCCAGTCACTTCGTACACAGGTTTAAACCCAAGTCTTGTGTAGAACCTAACCAACTGTTTTCAAAATAACATTAAATAACTATTCTAGGACTAGTCTCACGTACCACAATAAGTAGTGAGCTACTATGTAACTATGACAGTTCATGTGGCGTGTTTGAGAATTTGAGTGTTATTTGGGAAGTTTGAATTTGGTGTCTTATTTTTTTATAAATTTTTTTATTAATCATATATATAAATAAATACAATAAGTGAACATTAAAAAGTTTAAATCAAATCAAAACTACAATAGAATTAGAATTATAACGAAGGTAGTTATTCAATGTTTCTATTAATACAAACATTGTTCGAAAAAATCTATCAATCTGAACTTTTTTTATACTGTAAAAATAAATTTGTGCTTCCTGAAAATTTAGGACAGGACGCACACCCTACACTGCATGTGGCCAACACAGATATGAATCTCACACATTAGCAGCTACATTCAATTGCTTTAATATTTTTTATTTATTATTGGTTTCTACGTGCATATTGGTGTTGTTTTTTATGTGACTATGTTATTCTTTCATTATGGGGCTATGGTCATTAATTTATTTATACTATACCCTTATAATTTAGTTTTTTCCAAATTGAAATTTAAATCAACACTATAATTATATAAAATTCAAGAACAATACAATCTTATCAAATTTTAAAAAAGATGATAAATAAAAAGAAAGAAAAATGTGATTTTACTAAATCCCAAAAAACAATTTTCAAATTAAAATTGCATTAGAAAAAGTCTAAATATGCAAATAGGAAAAAAAAAAGAATTGAAGTTTGGGATAAGGTTGTTAAGAAGAGGACCTTAGAATGGTAAAGATGAGAATCATTGATAGCGAGTAACTCGGCAGTTTCGCAGCCACAGTCAAACCCATGTCTTATAGCAACAGCTCCAATATACAAACCAAGTCCGAATATTGATTTTTCCATGCCAAGTGTTTCTCTGCGAAGTTTAATAGAATCCAAGTGAAGAATATTGCCTTTTCCAAACCACACTCTTATCAATCCCTCAGCTCTTCCAAGCTCTCTGTCTGTAACCAAACTCCTTGCTGTGATTCTGAAAAAGGGTCCTAGAGTTTGGAGCTGAATGTTGAGATTCTGTGTTCTTGATGATTCTAGTATTTCGGACATGGTTGGTAACGGAAGTGTTTCGTTGGTAGCTTTTATAACAATGCGTTGGAGTCTGTTGTTTTGAAGGGGAGGTGTGAAGCGTTTGGGAATTGGAATGTTTGGTGAAAAAGGGACATGCCTAATTCTGGGTTGGATTGATGGATTTGTTTGTAAATTTAGGTTATGGATTAGCTTCATTGTGGAAGAAAGGATAGTGTATGATATAATTATAAATAAGTAAAGCTGTTCAGAGATTAATGCACCATTTGAAATTCAATTCTCTCAAACCATTCCTTTTAATTAATTTCAAATTTATATTCTTATTTTTTTAGACTTTAAAGAAGTGGCATTACCTCGTACAATCACTTATAATTTTTTTCTTCAAGTCGCATAGTCATAGGTACTAAGAAATTAAAATTTATAGATCGTCCATACCACCTCTTATTAAAAAAGGCAAAAATGTGACTTTATATATATAAAAAATAAAACATTTTAATATATAAATTTTAATATATATTTTAAAAAGTTAAAAAAAAAAAGAATATAAGAAAGAAAAAAACCAAAATTTTTGAATTTAAAAACAACACTTATAAAAAGATTTAAAGTGCACTTAGTTGAGGATAGATGTAAGAGGAGTAGTTTTAATCTTTATAAAATTTTTTATCTAACTTTTAATTTCTTAAAAATTTTCATTTTAATTTTTAGTCTCAGATTTTATACCAATTAATATATGTTTTTTGAATTTTGAATAATTTTTTTTGTTAATATTTAAGATATTATAAAAAAAATTTACCAAAATTTAGAAATTTTTAATAAGAGATAAATTAAATATGTATAGCATAAAAACTTAAAAATTTATATTTAATTTCTCATTTCTCAAAAAATTATACATTTTGTACATAAATTGTTAAATATGTTATAAACATTACTGAAAATTATTAAGGACAAAAAATTCAAATGATACAAAATAGTTGGTATATAATTATAGACAAAAAATAAAAATAATAATTTTTAAGAGTTAAAGTTGATGAAATTTTTTATTATGTATTAAAAACAAACTAGTGAGATATTATAAGCAGTAAAAATGTATCTAACTCAGTTTTAAATAAAATGTGTCTGGTCTATGTCATATGAGAGAATGAGAGAGGAGAGGAGATAAAAGAAGCAAAATTGCTGTAATTCTATATAATTAAATAAATTATTTAAAATTCTTCATTTTTAGTGAAACAAATTTAAAACCATTAAAAATATCTATTATCGATTGAACCAAATAGACCATTAAATTCACCTTGTTGAAATGCCACTAAAAACTTCTAAATCTAAAGCCTGTTTTTTACTTACTTAAAATTATTAATCTTTGAGTTATGCTAAGAAGAAACTAAATAAATTGATTTTAAATAGAAAAAATTACTTTTCAATATATTTGATTACACAAATTTTAAAATATTATTTATTTTAAAATATTGTTCAAAAAGTACACCAAAAATATTTATTAACATTTCTCTTAGTTTTTAATTAAAATTTATTAATATTTAAATTCAACCACTTAATTTAATATTATTGTATAGCGTTAAGGTGAAGATTTTTTTTTTATTTTCAAAAAGAAAGTATCGATGGACAATATAAAATTTAAATTGTACCAAAAACTTATAAATTTTAATTTTTAGATTGAAAAGAATAAAATTTTCCTAAAAATTTAGATTAACAATTACACTCATTTAAGAACATTGTATCATATAAATATTTTTTAAAATTAATAAATAATTTAATTAAAAACTACTGTCATGTAGATTATATATAAAATATAGTTATAAATTTGTAAAAATAAAATAAAATTATATATATGAAAATAGCTAGTATGATGAGTTTTTATTGGAGGATGGGCAAAACGTGGGCTATCAATTAGATTAAACAATTTTTTTTATGAAAATTAAACGATTTTTTTAGTATATAGCATCATGTAAAAAATAAAACATTTTGTTTTCGACTTGTTGTCTTCAACCTTCCGAAAACACAAAATTGGAACCCTAATTGCTTAGAGAAGCTACAATGGCGTCGGCGAAGCGATGCCACTACGAAGTGCTTGGTGGTATCTCTCGAGATTGCTCACCGGAAGAAATCCGATCAGCTTACCGGAAACTAGCCCTCCAACGCCACCCAGACAAGCTCGTCAAATCAGGTCTCTCTCAAGTCGAAGCCACCGCTCAGTTTCAGGAGCTACAACACGCTTACGAGGTCCTATCCGATCCAAAGGAACGCGCTTGGTACGACTCTCACCGTTCTCAAATCCTCTTCTCCGATCCTAATTCCCACTCTAATTCCGTCGTCCCTGACCTCTTCTCTTATTTCTCAAACACCGTCTATTCTGGCTACTCAGATTCCGGTAAAGGATTCTACAAGGTTTATTCCGATGTATTCGATAAAATTCAAGCTAATGAGATCAATTTTGCTAAGAAATTAGGTTTAGGAATCGATTCTGTTAGACAGGCTCCTCTTATGGGGAATTTAGATAGTCCCTATGCTCAGGTTACGGCTTTTTATAGTTACTGGTTGGGATTTTCAACGGTTATGGATTTTTGTTGGGCGGATGAGTATGATGCGATAGCTGGTCCGAATCGGAAGTCTCGGCGGTTAATGGAGGAAGAGAATAATAAGGTGAGGAGGAAGGCTAAAAGGGAGTATAATGATACTGTTAGGAAATTGGCTGATTTTGTGAAGAAGAGGGATAAGAGGGTTATTGATATGAAGGTGAAGAAGAATTTGGAGATAGAGAAGAAGAAAGAGGAGGAAAGGGAGAGGAAAATGAAGTTGGAGAAGGAGAAGAAGGAGAGGGCTATGGCTTATGAGGAGCCTGAGTGGGCTAAGGTTGATGAAGAAGAAGTTGATGATTTGTTTGAGGAGGACGAGTTTGAGGAGAAGAAAGATGAGAAGGAGTTTTATTGTGTGTTGTGTGGGAAGAAGTTTAAGAGTGAGAAGCAATGGAAGAACCATGAGCAATCCAAGAAACATAAGGAGAAAGTTTCTCAATTTAGGGATTCACTTGAGGATGAAGAAGAGGAGTTAGAAGTTGAGGTGGAGGAGGAAGGAGGAAGTGAAAGAGAAGGAGTTGGAGAGGAGAGATTGGAAAGTGAGGAGGATGGAACTGAGGTCAATGAGGATCAGGTTGGAGAGACTGATTGTGGGGTTGGTGATTTGGAGGAGAGGATTCGAGACGGTCTTAATGTTGCGGATGAGGAGAATGCAAATGGGGTTGAACCAAATGCTGATAATGGCGACGATGATGAAATTTTTTACGCTCCACATGCAAATGAGGGGGAGGAGGCTGGTGTATCAGTTGATTCTGATGATGACAACGATGATGATGAAAATGGTGTTCTTGAAACAATGATTGCTGGGCACAAGGACAGAGTTGATTTTGATGAGAATGATGGTGATGATAATGATGGAATTGAGGCTCTTGAAGCAATGCTGGCTGGGCGCAAGAGCAGAAAACCCGGTGCATCAAACCTCAAGTCCATGGCTTCTGTAACTCCAACTCAAATTGAGAATGAGAATGAGAGTGATGAGGTTGGTGCAATGGAATATAACAACAGAAAGGTCACAAGAAAGAAACGTAGAGCCAAGAAAGAGAAGGGTGGGAAAAATCAGGACGAATCTCATGTGCCTGCCAATGGCAAATATGAGAATATAAATAGTAATGGAAATGATGATTCTTATGCACAAGAGTCTAGCTCCCAAAATTTCGAAGAAACTGAGGATAATGGTGGTAAAGAGAACGAGCAAATGGGTAGAGATAATAAGAAGATTTCAAATAAACCAGTTGATAAAAAAGCAATTTCAAAGGACACAAAAACCAAAGCAAAAATTTCATCCAAAGGAAGAAAGGCAAAGGTAACAGCTTTTGAAAACCCGCGTTTTACTTCCAATTTTTGTGCTTTTCTAAATGTAGCTAATTTAGATGAAAATAAAAGGGCCACAATTTTGACATTTTCATTTTTATGTTATGTTCCATGTCTTACAATTAAACTGAAGTCTTTCTGCTCTAATCTGTTTTTTTTTTTTTTTTTTTTTTTTTTTTTACAAATTAGAATTCTTCGAAGAATCTTGGCCATTTCTGTGAGACATGTGAGGAGGAGTTTGAGTCAAGGTAGATTGCATACCTCCTGTTCGTAATTTCATAAAATTGAAGTTGGTCTCGGTCATTGTAAATTTGTAGCTCTTATTTTTTCAAGATAAATTGTTATATAACTTTGTTTGATTTGATTCTCAGGAATAAATTACATAAGCATCTGAGTGACTCCGGGCATGCGGCAATAAAAAGTCGATAAGGAAACTACAGTAATGTTAATTCGTTTCAAGTGTATCATGGTTCATGGAGTGGTTTTCCAGGTCCAGATATTGGAAAACTTCAAATTTTGGTCCATTCTTTATTTTTTTACTCTAGTGTTTAGATAAATTGTAACCCAGCCTTCTGCAGAAAGCATGTTGTTTTTGATGGGTATGGTTACAGGCCACTGTACCATTGTAATTTGTATGTCGACAACTTTTTGATCAATCATATCTCCCAAACAAAACGTGTTTAAAAATCCAATGAAGTGGTTTTTTTAGTAATCTAGTTTTTCTGGAGGGACCGTCATTGGATCTGCCCTTTTGTGTCTTTGTTGGGGTTCATTCTGTTTCCTGTTACATTAGTGAAATGGAATCCTAGATTGAACATGCCCGTTTTCCGGATTATAAATAAAATTAATTCAAGTTTTTCCAACTCAAAATGTGCTTAATTTCTGAATGTGCATAATTTCTACACAATACTTATTTATTGCATTTGATTATATTTTTATATTAGTGAATAACTTTTGAATTAACAAATTTTAAATTATAATTATAATGTATTTTTCCTTTTCGTTTTACTGCATGCCTGAATCCTCCTCAAATTCATGCTGGATTGATTTTTATTTGTGTATTTATTACAATTTATTTTATTTTTTTGTTTTTGTTACCATTTTTACTCCATCTGTCCTAAAGTAAATCATTCTCGTAAAAACAATGTGTAATTGTTTTTTTTAGTTATATCTCCACTATTTATTTATTTCTTATGTAGTTCTAATAAAATAATTTTGAAGAAATGCAGAAGAATAATTTTTTTTAGTATGAGATGATATTTACAAGAAATAACTAAGAAAATAAATTGATACATGATATGAAAATTTTGGTCGATGACACTCGTGTATTCAATATAGGGTGAATAAGTTACGGTGTAACTGTATTACATTCATAAATCTTCTACTAAATGTTAAAAAAATAAACCATCTATTAAATATAATTAATTAAATATTTAAATTGATTTAATTATCTAAACTAATTGTATTAAAATAATAAAATAACACGACTCTATTGAAATATAAACTTATCGGTGGCTTCTAAGGTGATTGGCTCAATTAAATCTTTCACTAGTGTACTACTTAAAATGACCATTAGATTAGAAAAAAACATGCGTAATCTCATTTATTATTACTACACTGGATCTATTTACATCAGCCGGATGTTTCATAGTTGTTGTGCAGATGCAGAGAGATCTCTTATGGAAGAAGCGGGAGAGAGAAAGAAAAGAAGTGGATCCAATGTAGTAATAATAAATGAGATGATTTAGACTTATTTTAATCTAATAGTCAATAGTCAATTTAAGTGGTACATGGTAAGGGAATTAATTGAATTATCACCCTATAACCCACCAAACTTCACATAGTGGTTTGTGGAGAATATTGAATTTTGTTGCCCTCATCTTACGGTATCATTTGTGAAATATATATGTATACAAATAAATTTGATCGCCATAATTATTTTTAAAGGAAGTTATCACTCCATGTAAATTGAAATATTACTAACTAAAAATGTGATCATAAATAAAAGTCACCTTCATTGAATTATTAAAGATGTCTATAGACGAGATGCAATGCAGGATTAATTACCAAGACAATTGAAGCTAACTTCAATTTTTCTATAATCAATAGTATAAAAACAATGCTAGACGTAAACGAAAAAATTGATGCCATTGGTGATAAATGCAGCAATTCAATCATTTAGACAATTTTGCTGTCTTCAATGTTCTAGTTGGCAACCAAATGTCAACATTTACAAAACAAGTATACATGCAATCCATTTAAATGTAAATGTACATGCAGTGCAGGGATCAGCACTGTAGCAAAGAAAAGCCCCCGCACACGAGACATATACGAAACTATGCAAAATATGTAGAGCCATGAAACAATACAATAGGGTCTTGTTATCTATGCAAAATAGTTGAACCAGTGGACTGTTTAAGAATAAAGCCAATGCAAATCATAGCGATTTAGCAGCAGCTTCTATGTGAGCAATGGCTTCTGCCTCTGAGAGCTGTTCTCCCTCTACCAACCCTTTTATTAAGGTATTTGCATATGATTTATTAGGCGAACGCACTGGTAGCTTTCCACGTTTGAAGTGCTCAATATCAAGAAGCGAACACCTATAAACATAAATATCATATACATATGGACCAACAATAAGTCACCCAAATATGGCAATTAGAAACTATAATTTGTTACTCACGTCATGGTAATTATAGGAATGTCCTGCTCCTTTCCTAAGTAGACAACATTACCATACCAACCATCCTGCAAAACATTATCAGAAAAAGTCATGACAAATACAGCACACCACATTTAATTCAGTTGATAGCACTAATGACATTGATATGTAGGGGATCAGATTCAAATTCAGGATTCCCCACTTCTGTACACCCAAGTGTGTGAGTTTAGCCACTAACTTACTTAACCATATATATATATATATATATGAGTAAAGATCTATTGACTCCAGAAGTAAGTCTGAGATAAGTTACTCCGCTTAATAACTCAATATAAAAGATGAATTTTACTAATCCAACTGTTGATTATGACATAATATATTAATGACGAAACATGCATGATCAAACATGCAAAGTTTTATATAAATCCGATCATTCAGAAAATGAGTAGGGACAAGGAATACATACCTTGACAACCTCTTGAGAACTGAACTCCTTGTTAGAGATGGCATTCAGAGTAGTCATATCAAACAAAGAAGAGCCTGCAGTAAGGCTTAAACCATTTTCCTGAAATAAAATATCGTTGAACTGCTCTACCCTGTAACAAATGAGGATCCTAACAATGTCATGCTCTTTGAAAGAGTAAGGTTCTATGTGAATAAAAGCAGATTTCAACAGCCAGACGGTTTTGCTTACGATATTTTGTACAGGCACATGTAGGTCTTGTGCTGAGAGTTTTGTACAGGATTAAGAAACGCAACACCTCCAGGACCCCATGAACCTGAGGAATCACGGCCGAAAAATATATGACAAGGGAAAGTCTTCCAAAGTATCTCCTTTGGAAGAGTTTTGTTCACTGAACCAGAGCACAGCTTCTGCAAACCTTCCACCTGCATATCATTTTTTGGAACTTCATAAAAATATAACAGAAGAAAAAAAGCTGTAGAAAAAGATTTAATCCTGTCAGATACGAGGGGCTCACTCTTTATATTATCAATCACCTACAACAAATTACAATATGATCTTTGCTAATCAAAGAGAACAAAAGATATATTTTGGGGCAAGCCTACCCTTTCCTTTACAGGCAACAATTTGACAGCATTTATGAAAAAGTGGCAAAGGCTAACAAATATAAATAGCTTTCTGAAATTTGATTGCGGTATAATAATAAATCATTTAAATGTTGATGGAATCATTATAATGAATGAAATATAACCATTTGAATAATGCATTACCTGTCCACCTGCTATGTAGCAATCAAATCTTGGTCTCCACATATTTGAGCCATATGAAGCATACCATAAGTAAACATTTGACAATTTGGATCGCCAAGAACAAGAAGCATCAGTCTCTCCATCTGCATTAAGCATAGAGCTTCTCTAGTTATATATAAGTTTCTTTTTAATATCTTTTTCTCCATCTAACACAGAGCCTAATTCATAGATAATACAAATGCAACATTCACAAGCAAAGGTTGTACAAAGGCTATATTCATTAACATAATAAAAGGGGGCCGAAGTCATCATCAGAAGGCCTTACAAAACCAGAATCAATAACACTGTCATCAAACAATCATGAAAAAATAATTACAATGACCAAAGCAAACAAAATGGTAAAGGAAATACAAGGTCCCATACAATGGGCGTCTTCCTCTATGGTCGATTACACCAATTGGCCGTCCTTCAAAACGTTATCAAGGTTTAGCTTATCCAACGCCAAATTAAGGTCAGGATTGAAGTGAACGGCCTGATCAACAACATTTTGAAAGGACTCCACCACAATATCACCCGTGTACATCAAGAACATGATACTATCCTTCTGTCTTCTCAACAACATCATCAACTTTCTTGTTCAACCCGGCTATCTCCTTCTCCACCTCCTTCAGCTTAATGGCGGAGTCCCCCAGTTGGGACTTGCCTGCTCCTCCTCCACTTTTTCACGGAGTTCCTTCAACTCTATTTCTGTGGCCCCCTTTGCCTTTTCTGCCTTGTCCAAGTCGGTGCTCAAGCCTTCGGCAACCACCAGCTCCTCCATCAGGCCAAATTTGTCGATCTTCCATTGTCGCTTCTCCGCCTCAAGCTTGACAATTCGTTGGCAGATTTCTCTGATTTTGCGGCCTGAGTGCGGCTGAAATCGTGATCTGCCTTTTGCCCTTTTGAATAGCCTGAGGAGTAAGTTGGGTAGAAGTTGATCTAGTTTTGGTTTTCTTACTCCGGTCACCCTCCAAGTTTATCATAGAGCCGAACACTTCGAATGCCCAACAAGGTTCATATTCATGGTCATGGCAGCACCGACTCCCGGCTCTGAGGGTGCTGAAGATAAGGTCGGAACCTCAATTGACAGCGACAGACACCTTCGAGACCGAGCCGCTTTGTTCCATGTCCAACGGGGTTCATATTTCCTTCTCAAAGGCCTTCACATACGCTCGCATGTGATTCATGTCATACCTTCCCCCTCAGTCAGTTCAATAACACAAAAGATCGCCTCACTCCTTTTCTTGGCAAAGTAACGGTCCATCCAATATAAAGGAAAATTTTCTTGGAAATCCATCACCTCAACCCCGTCAACATCATTAAGAGGCTCTCAGTCATCATTAAGTCGAGGTGTGATCTCGCAGAAGTGCTAGTGAGCCTTCATGGTGCGAGGGCGGACTACAAAAAATTTGTCCTTGAAACCCTTGAGGGAGTTAGTGTAAGGTTTAAGATATGATCAAGTTGCTTGAAAGAGATCAACCCTTGTCGGTCCAGATACCTATTTGAACTCCTTAGCGGGGTAAAAATGTTGAAAAACGGAGGGATTGTCGTCTTTCCCTTCAAATGCCAGATCAAGAGCTCGAATGCGTGCATATACACCCAGTTTTTCAGATGAAGTTGCGATCAGGATACATCCAAATGATTCAAGACTTCAACTTTGAATTTGGTAAACGGGAACTGAATTCCCATGTCTCTGAAGAATGTTTCGTACATGGAAACCACACAAGATTCATATGTTGCATATTCATTGGTCTTTTTCACGGGGTAGACTTGCCAGTCTTTTAACGGTCCCACAATCTTATGGGCTATCTGGAACATAGTTGCCCTCTCCCGTCCAGAATAGGTGGATTTTACCCCCGAGGGCCTCCTCAAAAACCCAAGGATAGTCTTCCACATATGTGGGCATCTCTAGATCGTTGTGAGGAGATTTCACCTTCTTCACCATTTTGTCATCCCTACCCATATTAGAGGAAGATAAGTGAGTCTGGCATCGATCAACATCGACGATCCACCACATTATTTCATCGCGACTAAAGAGTAGAGAAAGGTCAAGGATGACAACCCAAGGTATTTATAAAGCCCAGGGGATCTGAGGAAAGCAAGGATCCAGATCACACATAACGATGTAACGGCTTGGAAACTGACTCGATTTAAACCACATAAGGCACTCAAGTGTAACATAGGGCCTTTAAAGCCTAAGAAACTAGGACCCATATGGCAGATGGCATCGCTTCAAATCACATCAAATGAGACACGTGTCACTAGATGAAAGAACCCCTGATCAACTCAACTTTCAAAATTCTCGTCTAAGGGATTTCGGTTCCCCGAATTTATGCCCATTCGGATGGCATCAATGCAAACAAAACTGATGTTGGACACCGAAGACGAATATTGTATTATATTAAAAATATTTAAACCTACAAAGTGAGTCTCAAATTTTAAATGTTACATTGGGTGTTGTTAACCTGCATCAACTTTGAGCTTGGAAAGTGGTTTGATTACATCTTCAAGAAGCTCTGCAATATTTTTAAATTTGAGTGGAGCTCCGTCATCCTCAGTCTCAGAGTCAGAGCTTGAGAAAAGAGTATGCTGCAAAGGCAAAAAATCAAAGTCAGAAATATTGCCCAATAAATTATGAAAACAAATACACAAAGGAAAAGTGAAGCACGCAAGAAATAAAGCTAAATAGGTATGGAATTTATGTTCCTCTAGAACCCTTCACAAATCACACATGCATGATTCATTATTATCCTATTGCCATACTTTAACTAACTAATGAACTATAGAAAACCCAAATTTGTCTATAGTTATGAAAAATGCCAATAACATTATATCATCTGACCAAAAAGAAAACAAAAAGGATGAGTTAAGCCTAGTATATTAACTAAACTCCCATGGTCAATTTCAAATTGTGTAAGCCAATGAAGGCCAATGACAACATATCAATAAAAATTTGTTCAATACAAATAACATAAATATAAACAATAATCAACCTTTCCAATTTATAATTATTAATAAATCTAATTAAGTTACAAAATTGCAAAAAAAAAGTTAATAAAATACTTAAATACAATTTGATTACTATTATTTATAATTTGTAATTGACAATTTATAATCTTGCACAATTTTATAGTGATATACACAACAGTAATATGATATCACATTAAAAGAATTAATTGTGAAAAAAAAAATTCATGAAAGTTAACTACCGGAGGCGGTGCCACTTGACCAATTATTGTTTGTGGTAATTCACACGCAAGCGTAGGCCAAAAGGGACTTAATTCCTGGCGAACCTGCAAAATAAGTTGTACATGAAAAATAAAATTAGGAATCTTCTTTGTATCTAAAGCTATGTTTAGGAATTTTTTAGGGAAAGAGAGGAGAGAGTTTTGAAGATAAAGGAAGAAGTAGAGGTTAGGGTAAGGGTGAGTAGTCTCCCTACGTTGCATGAGATTTCATTTTTCTCCATTGAACTAAACTCCTCCGATATGGGGGAACTAGAAAAATGCATTGGATGAGGGCTTTGGAAGATTTTGAATAGATTTCCAAATCCACTACTTTTCTTTATAATACTCTCAAAACCAAAAACATTTTACTCATAAGTATATTTATCTCGTATCCTTCACAATCACTCTCCCAAAAAAAGTGAAAGATTTATCTATCTTTCTATTCTTCCCCTTCCCACCAAAGCTCTCCCCTCTCTTTCCCTCCTAATTCCCAAACAAAGCCGGAAGGTACACAAGACTCACATGAAACTAGCCGTGGAAGAAATGATAGCACCCCGCCCAAACTCTCTAGAGAAAAAGGAAATAATTCCTCTTAAGAGAGGAAAACAACATATATTAGTGATATGTGTTATTACCGCTTGGATCACACGCCATGTAGACTCAAATGGATAGGCTTCTGAAGAAGATTCAATAAAAGGTTTGTCTTCAAGCAAAACCTCTAAACAAGCATGCATTGATTTTGCAATCGAGTCAAGATTATACCCTCCTTCTAAAACCAGTACAATCCTACCTTCGGCAAAATTCATCAACTGAAATATAAAAGGGAAAATCATATGTATTAAAGACTGATATTTTTAGCATATTAAGCATTTCACATATTTTTCGAAATTTAAAACTATTGAAGAAAAAACATAGTTGAAAACAAATAATATGCCAATTGCCAATCAACATGGAACATACATAAAAATACAACACGCCTAATATTTAACTTATTTTTTATATTAAATACACTTCAGAATTTTAGTTTTATCAAGAAAATAGCATACTAGCATTACAATTTAGCATAAACATATGTAGGAAGTAAACAAGAAAATACGGTTTTAAACATCAACCTTCTTCAACAGAACAGAATAACCAAATGGTGTGACACGACATCCACCCAAAGGGTCTCCAACAGCTGTTACAACAAAAAAGTACATAGTTACTCTTAAAAAATCAATAAAAATATCATATCCACAAACCTGAACTCAAGGAAACCTTAAAAAAACAACTCTAAAGTTATGCAACCATGGACCTGCATCGAATCCAGCAGAAACTATTATTATGTCTGGTTTAAATTCTTTGGCAACAGGAAGCAAGACGTGGTCCCACACCGCAAAATAGTCTGCATCACCGCATCTACCATTCTCCCATGGAACATTTATATTGTATCCAGCACCTGCTCCTTCTCCAATCATGTTATAGAAGCCATCATCACTAGACGGATAAAAACTCCCAAATTCATGCCTGTATGAATAGGAAAGTCGATATGACTGAGGTTCAACTATGATTCTACGAGAGTGATAGAACCACAAAAGAATTTCATCTTAAATCCATAAAATGAAAGTCATCCCTAAGTTACCAGTTTAAAAGGAAGAAACAATCTCACAATCAGCTCCTATTGCATTAACTAGCATAGTTGCAAAAACTTTACAATATTACCAACTAATGTATACACATTTATGAGCACTAAGAAACAAATACGAGATTACAAACCAATAAAGATAACCAGAAAATACACAAGAATAATTGACACACCTGTGAACGGAGAAGAATAACACTCGAGAATCATTCCAAAACATCTTTTGAGTACCATTTCCATGATGGACGTCCCAGTCAACAATTAAAATTTTCTTTACACCGAACTGTGGCTGTCATGCACATGGCAAAACCAGATAATATAAAGGGGACCATAATGTAACTGACTGATCGAAGGTTCAAAACTCTTAGTAAATATAGAAATGATAGTAGATGTTACATTACTTACACTTTCATCTAAGAGATAAGATGCAGCAATTGCCACATTGTTGAACAGACAAAATCCCATGGCTTCATTTTTCTCTGCATGGTGACCTGGAGGCCTAATAATAGCAGCAGCAGAACGGAATTC
This sequence comes from Cicer cuneatum, assembly GCA_037974295.1. Classification (NCBI taxonomy): domain Eukaryota; kingdom Viridiplantae; phylum Streptophyta; class Magnoliopsida; order Fabales; family Fabaceae; genus Cicer; species Cicer cuneatum. The sequence continues at coordinate 8,651,065 of JBBPBO010001985.1, forward strand.
CTTGCTTGCTACTCTTTTGGCAACCTGTTCAAAAAAACATCTTCAATTAGGCTCATCAAGTTTTTCCTAAGAATAAAATACAGACTCAATTTAATAAAATTAAGTGTGAGATTTGGGTAGGGTTGAGTGTATGCATTATGCAGTGTTGCCATCATAAAAGAAGAAGATGCATTTGCAACCATAACCTATAACCACCACATCACAAAGCAACAATTTTATTGTTAAACTAAAACTAACCTTACCAAGTATTCAGGGAGGGGAGATAGATAATTCACAAAACCAAAGATTTTGCTTCCTTTGTTGTAAAAAATCATGGGATGACTTGAAAATAGTTATTTACTACAGAGAAAAACATTACAAAGTTCAGAATCACATACCAGTTTCTATAAGTAAATTCTTGTTGGTGATTATTTTCTGATTTTTCTGATTATTTTCTGATTTTTCTATAAGTAATCTTCTAATTAATTTTCCATGTACAACTAGGAATCGATATCACTTCTATCCATTTAGGAATTTTCTTAATCCCATATCTGTTATTTTCTGTTACCATTAATGAGGAGATTATTTCTCGAATTTTCTAATCCTAGGTTAGTGTAAAGTTGTAAGGAACATGATACAGAAACACAACCCATGTAAGTATGCCGTTCATCATCGTGTACATTTATTGCAACACTTTCTTTTGGAGGAACCTGGTACACGAATAGAAGGATGGAAAATTTAATACATGGTACGCAGAGATGTAAAGAGAACATTTTAACTATCTACAAATGTTGCCCCAACTCCTTACATAAACTAAAGCTCATAATAAACCAAGTTAAGAAAAAATATTTGTTGGAACAGAATTGAAATTCTTGCCAAAATAATTTAATGTTAGAGAACTGTGAAAGCTCAATAATTTACTACAAATGGAAGTTTCTCACTCCAATAATGGATCAAGCCTAAAAAAGAAGTATACACTGATTTTAATGAACGACACAGGTATGTACAATGCAAACCAGCTGACACCCCAATGAAACCTGCAATAAAAGGTGGGATAGGGGAAAAAAGTTCGCCAACAAGCCAGAGACAAAGACTATTAGGGAAGTTAATCTACCAAACTCCTACAAGATCATCCAAATTACAAACATGTAATAATCAATTAAGTAAGAGAAGTGCAATATTTCCTCCAATTCCTTCTTATGCAAGCAAAACTACATATGGAAGACATCAGCCAGCAGTAAAATTTTCAGTAAGTTAGGACATTAAATACTGTCATGGCAATCAACATGACCAATGGGAATAACATAAAGTAAGAAACTGAAAACAGACAATAAATAACATAATCTCATTATTATTATTGTATAGAGAAAACTCTTAAATAATATACCTCTATAGTGGAGCCGGCAGCAAGATAAGCAGCTTCTGTTGAACCTTCATTGAAGTATATAGAATTAAGTTTAGACGCACTACGCTTCCGCGAATTCAATTTTGTTGAGCTGATGTTCTTAATCAGTTTCACATGATTTTTGGAATGAACTGATTCTAAATATTTGTCTTCGGCTTCTTTAGCATCCAAAATCACACATCTGAAATATGATAAAACAACAGAATCGATTCAGAACAGAAAAAAAAATCAAAAAAATGAATATAAAAAATGATGATTACCGATCGGTAATGCCAGAGGTTTGAAGCTTGTTCCAAATAGCCCTAATGCGATTTGGAGTTTCAGGATGGTTAGCGTCTTCTGGATTGAAGTGTTTACACATCCTCTCGTCGTAGAGTAAACCTACGTGTCGTTGAACGTTGTTTTTGCTACTACTCTCAGACTCCATCGTTTCGTTTACGAACTTTCTCGAAGCACAGTGTCGTTTACTTTATTTCGGATATCTATCACAGAGTCATCGAAAAGCAGATGAAAAGTAGGAGCGAATCGATAAATGGTTTTGAAAATCAAATAGGCAGGGTTATATGCAATGGTGAATCTTTTTGGAATCAATTTCCCTCCCCTCAATTCTGAATTCTTTTTCCCGGAATTTATATGTTTTATTACACTGTAATGTAACTTTGAGGGGACTGTTTGTTTGACTCTCTAGTTATTGTACTATCATTTATTTACGTAATTTCAATTGGGTTTGGGGGTTGGGTTTTAGAGCTGGAATTGGACAATCGCACTAGACAACGGCTACGTGCACAGGCACCTTATTTTTATTAATTTACAAAATTAATTTTATTATTTTAAATGTTTGATAGTTTTTTTTTTTCACTTAGATTTTTGAATTTATAAAATGATGAGTTGATATATTTTGAATGACGTGACATATAATTCTTTATGATATAAAATTATTTATATACATTAAGTAATCATATATAATTGATTAAATAAAAAATATAAAAAAATTTGGAAATTAAAAATTAAGTTTTTATGGTGTTTTATTATGATTTCATAGGTATTAATCATTCTACTTCACTGTATTATGTCATGTTATTTAAAACATATCAGATTATTTTTTTTAGTTAAAAAAATTAAATAAATTGATTAAAATTATCGACTTTTAAAATAAAAATCAATTTTATGAATCAATAAAAATAAAAAATAAAAAAATTGCAATTAAATTTTATTTTTATGAGGTTTGTAGCAGGAGTGGACATGCGTGCGGGTTTGGCCCAAAAAAATCAAATTCAATCCAACTCGCGGGTGGGTGCATCAAAGCCCAATCTCGATTGAAATAAATTCTGGTTTGTGGTGTCATGGGTTTAACAGGTGTTGGTTGGAACATATGGTTTAAAACGGATTAATGAAAATGAAGACAAAGACGAAGAGAAAATCACTCTTATAGAAAGATGACTGCTCACCTTTCCTACATACCTCGAAAAAACAAGGAAAAATTGTATTTCATTTATTTTGTCGTGAAGAAGACGACCGCAAACATCACACTATGCTTGATAGGCTGATAGAAATAATCAAATTAATTTTATAATAGATTCCAAATCCAAAGTGAGCCTGATATTTGTATGAATTTACTCTTTTAGTTGAAATAGCAGTGTTATATCTCGTCAAAGTTTCACCATGTGAAAATTAAATATAATTAGAATTTGTATTACATGAGTTAGTATAGGTCGGTCAGTTTCGGGTTTTTGTAAGTCTTATTTTTATCACCGATGCTGATCATATCTGCCCAAAGAAAATCGACTCGAATATCTGATTACACCCGCCCATCGGCCTAATTTTGTACACGGATTTATCAGTTTAAGGTGGATCTCGGTTACTTGTCCACCCCTAGTTTGTACACTATGTATGTTTATTAAAAATGTGGATAAAATACTTATTAAATTAGACCTTTTAGTAAATTCATTGATTGATTTTTTTTTTTAATAGTTGAGTTAAATTTTTACTATCAGATATAATGATCTAGTAAGAAGTCGATAATTATCAGGGTTCGAAAAAACATCAACCTTTTTTATTTTTTGAGTGAAGAGTGATTGTGGCCTAAAAGAGTCAGAAACTCAATTTTCTCCTCGCAAAAAATAACTTTAACCATAATCTTCTTTAAAAAATTAACCGAGATAACTTAGAAATGTTTATTTTGAAAAAGCATTTTCTCTTTTAATTTTCTAAAATCTACGTTAATTTTAATTTGTTTATAAAATTATATGAGATTCGGGAAATGAACTATAGTAGCAGAGAGAATTAAAATTCTAACTAAAAGTTATGCATTTCAATGAAAATAATTATATGATATTTTCATTATTTTAAAAAATACAGGTAAATGTTCTTTTCGTATTCCAACATCGACTTTATTACCGAGGAAAATTAACATAAGTATTAGGCATAAAAAAAATTGAGAGACGATTAGTTGTGAATTTCTTATTTTTTTGTTTTGAAACCAAAATTTGTTCAGGTAAAATAGGATTTAGTTGATTTTTTATTTAATTTCAAAGCAGTTTTTCTATAAAACTATAAACAAAAAATATAGATTTTATAATTTTGCTTTTATTTTAAATTTAACATGTAATGTTAGTAAACATAGACATCACCCCAATAATCATATACCACCATCATATTTGATCACTCACCTTTCACAACTGCCTCCGCCGTCTACCACCCACCTTCAACCAATGTGGTGGGAGCACCACCATCCATCATTCAAGTTATTGTCGATCACGTTCTGACCACCGCCTTCCACTATTAAGTGTCACTTTTGACCGTCTTTGACAACTTATATCTAGTACGATAGTCGTCTTCTACAACTATTACTATTTATGATTAAATAAACTATAATTTTATAATATTTGAATTATTTTGAAATAATTATTTTTTTCTTTTATTTTTACGTATAAATATTATTCTATATTTCGTGAATTGACTATGATACGGAGTAAAAACAATAATTCAAATAACATAAAATATAAAATTGAAACTCAATTAAGAATCAAAATTTAAAATTAAAATTAAAAATTGAAAAGTGAAATTGATTTTAAATTTTGAAAATTTATAACTTAAAACCAAAAATCACTCGAAACGTAACCTACCAAAATTGAGGCATTTTCTTTAGGACTAGACTTACCTACAATGCTTTAAATACTGTTTTTTTGGATTTAAAAATATTGGCATATTTTTAGTTAAGAACAAGATACACAGGACCTAACGAACAAGACATAAGTTTTGTAATTTTCTTTATTGTTGTGGAATTAATTTACCAGACTCTATGAGTCTAACTTAAAATTCATATTCAAAATTTAAAGGTCGAACATCCAATGCAGTACACTGAAGAGATTGTGCACTTCACCCTCATGAACGGAAGAAACGGAGGAGAAATCACTTGATTTTAAACAAAACAAAATTACCACTGTCGTCTTGAACAAAAATTCCAATACCAACGCAATTTTGGTGCAATGAGAAAGAGATATCTATGTTGCTTCTGTGACGGCCCGATGTCGGGCTTTTCCAAAATTCGCACTGTACAGTTGCAAGTTTGGTGGTAATAGTATGGGACTCGTTAGCTTGTAGCTGGCTATCTAAATTACACGTACTACAAGAGAATCTATTCCAAGGTCTCAATGATTTGCTCCCAAATATTTACTATAAAGTAATTGTCACTTTTTTTTTTAATACAACATTAAATTCTTTTATTCTAATACCATCTCAAATTAACAGTGCATGCATAACTTTCAAATCGTTACACCTCACAGGTTTTAGAATTTTTTCTTCCAAAATTTATTTTGAGTTCTTTTTTAAGATGTTATGATAAATTTATATTTAATTTAGACAAAAATACACCTTTAATCCTTTAAGTTTAGTTAAATTTTTATTTAGGTCCTTTGAGTTTTATTTTTTTAATCTAGTATTTTAAGTTACATTCAATTTGTATTATTAGTCTTTAAAATATATTGAATTACGCATACAGTTTATAAGTTTTGAATTTTGTCAAATTGTTATAATTAAATATTAAGATCTAATTGAAACGTCGCAACGAATCAGTATCAAAGCTACTCTGCACGTGAGGAAGTTAACGACATTGATTGTTTTAATAGACCTTTATTATCTTGTTTTTAAGGTTATATGCGTGTTTATATTGTTGTAGAAAAAAATCAAGAAATATAAACAATTTATAAAATTTGATAAATATTTTTTGAAAGATTAGTTACGATAGACATATTATTGCAGCTTTTGATAAAATTTATAATGATAAAAAAATTTATGTAAAACTAATTGTTGTCAAAATTAAAATAGATGATTAATATTTCAATAAAAAAATAAAACTTAAAAAAACTAAATCAAAATAAATAAACTTAAATAAGATAAGTAGTAAAAATTGAATTAAATTTAAAATACTATAATATATTTTTTTTACTTTAATTTAATGATGTGACATGATTATTTGAGACTCTTCTTATCTTTATGTCAAAAAGAAATCGGAAAAGTTTGGACTTGTAAGATGGTTAATGATTAAATCAAGAAGAATAAGGAAGATAAAAAAAAAAAGTGACCATATGATTCGATCGAAGACAAAGAGCTCGAGAAAAAACAACAAAGTGATTCAATTTTGAAATAGGAAAACTAAGGTACAACTGAATTAGCAACCCCATGTGCCAATAAACAGAACATGTGAGGAATACAGAGGGAAGAAGCCAACAAACAAAATGAAAGGCTGTGATGCCATCACATACAGCAGAAGAACAAGCTTGCACAAAATGGAGGCAAGTAGGCGTTGGGAATAATAAACATCAAAATCAAATTATATTTATTTAAGCAACTCCACACTGTGAAGCTGATAAAAGAATCAGACAATCAATCCATCTAGGGAATTAAAAAAAAGATATAATGTGATCTCCATTTATTTTGTATGATTAATTATCTTGTATATTCCATAAAACAGCAACTGGATTTTATATGCACACGTGTTTCGTTTTTTTCTTATTCACTTTTCTTAATAAATCATTACATATCAATATTCCAATTTTGAAGACAATGAATTTTAAATTATAAAAGAAAATCTTGGTACTCTGATTAAAAATCTGCTTCTTTGCAGATTTCTTTCGTACTCAATTGCAAAATTTAGATGCTGAATTCCCTAACACCACAATGCCTTGTCAAATAAGAGTCCAATCCCCATATTAAGGAAGTTCCAAATATTTCTTAGACGAACTCCAGAACTCCAGATATTTTAATTTTACCAAGGTCCTTCCCATTAAAATATTAAATTTTACATACTGAGTAGGAACCTAAGAACATGCGAACCCAAATTATAGTTGATTATAAAGTTAATTAAATAATTAATTAATAGCCAATCTTTTTAAAGCCACACAAGAACTGGCAGAATAATTAGGTGGAGAAAATAAAGTAACAAAAAAACTAACATCTCAGAGTTCAACACCTAGAAAATAAGACTCATTCATACATAATATAATACTTGGCCCTCTTTATGTTTTGTTCAGCCCCACCAAAACATAAAGAAGACAGAAAAGAGTGGGATTGAGAAGAAATTAGTGTCCAAAAGTCTAAGACCACCATGACTATCATCATTCATTCCTCCAGATCCAGAAGGCCCCATACCACTACCCATTCCTCCTAACACTCCAGGAGCTGTTGTACTATATGGAGTAGTACCAGTGGTTCCGGTGCCAGTGCCGGTGCCGGTGCTGGTGCCCATGCCAGTGCCGGTGCCAGTGCCAGTGCCCGTGGATGTTGATGGTGTTGTCCCCATGGAGGGTGTAGTAGTAGTGCCCGTTGCTGGGGTTGTTGTACTAGTGCCTGCACCGCTGATTGGAAAAAAAATGAATTAATTGTTAGCCATAATCAAGATAAAAATTGTTCATGATGCAATCGTAATTTCACAAAACAAATCCCTAATCTAAACATGTCCTGTCATTTTTATCGATGTCTTCAACAATTACTACTTCAAAAAAAATTAACAAATTTAATGCTTATAAAGTTTTAAAAACGACAGCTGATCTACTTTTATATTCAACCTTAACTACTTTTTATTAGGTTGATAAATGAATCCCGCAAAACACATGTCGCCTAATTTTTGAGTTTTGGGCTATGAGTAGCAACATCCAAAATCAAAGTGCATCTGAAATAAGATTTGTTCATTAGCTTCAGATGAAGGACAGCGATGAAAGTTTGTGCTAGTCTGGTAACACTGACGATTATTGGATTATTATATAAAGAAATATTAAACTCTCCAATTGAAACTTTTATGATCTTATCATTATTTTTTTCAAATTTGTCGAAAGAGAAGAGATAACTAATTTATTTATTTTATTTTAATCCCTTCATCTCTAAATAATTGACCCATTCATAAAAACTCTTGTCACAAAATAATTGATATTTCAATTTAAATTCCCTTTTTTCTAATTATACTATTTAATTAATATTATTTGTATCATTTTCAATATAATATATTTTATTATATATTTATAACATTAACAATTCATCATTACTTTAGATGATATAATAAAAGTAATATTTTTATTTTATTTATGTATATTTCTTAGTATGTGTGAAATATAATTATTTAATTATATTATAGATAGTGATGAGCGGTAGCACAAACATCAAGCAAATCTTGACTTTACAAAAGTTAATGACCAGATATCTAGCCAAGTGTCTGTCGATCAGGCTTTTTTCACCATATCACCATAAAAAATTAAACTAAAATTTAAATTTGAAATTACTGACCTAAAAAATGTTACATATGCACAATCTCAAATTCAAATGTTTGAGTACATAATAAAAATGAAAAAAATAAATTAGAAATAATTTAGTTATATTATTTAATTATTTTTCTATTAATTTTAAATATTATCTGTTAGTATCGTTTTTTTGTATTTATGTGTCCGTACAAAAATTGGTGTTGTTACCCAATAAATATATCTCCCAATGAATAATCCCATAATGGGTACATTACTAATACTACCTTGGCGCACAATTTACTTGTTGGTAAATGCTAAAAGATGAATTTTTATTACTTAATTAAAAAAATCAATTTTTTTAAATTTAAAGGTGTAAGTCCAACTTCTAAAATTTTATTTTTAACTTTTCAGAGACACTCGTTAGCATTACTCATTTATAATAATATAAAAAACATTATTTATTCTCAATTTTAAGATTAAGATAAATATTACGGTTGAGTACAAAAAAGTTAGATACTATTGTAGGAATCAATTTTTTATGATACAATAATTATAATTAATTAAATAAATCTTCGTTCATCAATGCATATGAAATAAATTATTGTTTTCAAGCATCATTTTAAATTAGTCATCATAATTTTATTTTAAATTTCAAAAGTTAATTTGTTTAATAAATCAATCTTTTATATCGTAAACATTTAAAATAACATATTCAAAGAAAAGAATACTATAAAATTATAAAATAAAAATTTTGAAAACTCATTCTTGGCTGTTTTTTTTTCCTTGGATATTATTTCTCAGAAAAAGACAAAGAAAAGACTACATGTATAATTAGCAAGTTCACTTGGGACAAACTTGTCTTTTGTTATGAAGTTAGCCTTATTTTTTTTTTTTTTAATTTCAAAAAGGCATCTTAATTTCAAAAAGGCATCTTTGATAAGTTAAAAAGTGCACATCTCACTGCAACGGCTATAATCATCAATGAATACCAATAAGTGGGAAACGTCATCACAATAGTTTGAAAATTAGATGAAAAAAAGGATTTATAGATGTTGGACTCACTGGACCACATTATCAGACCAGAATAAATAAGATGGAAGAATACAGGGAAAAGAAAACTGATTCAAAATCGCTAGATTGTCTTAAAAATAGTTCAGGTCGGACATGCATTCCTATAAATCAAAAATAAAAAAACATAAAAGTTATTCTCCTAAACTTAGAAAAGAGTATTTTTCTGAAACAATGGAAGAGAGTATATTTTGGGAAACAATTAGTAGGTCAATATTAATTTTAAAACCATTAGAAGAAAAAGACTATCATGTTGAACTCTTTCAATTCAATAATGTACGTACGGCAAGTCAAAAAAGTAGTATAAAATGAACACCGCAATCAATTATAAAATTCCATTTACTGTAGGTATTAATAATGCTGTGACAAAAATAGATAACATTTAAATACAATAGTTAAAATAAATGACCACCATTATGTGATTACAATTCAAATCTTAACCTTTTACTTTAATAAAAAATATTTAAAGGTGATAGTTCAGACAAAGAACAATTTAATAAATTTAAAGTATATTTTACATCAAATTTAAAAATTAATTACTTTGAATAAATTTTTTTAGTAAGGTCGGTTTAACAAATGTCATAAAGACCACTTAATGAAGAACCGAATTGAAAATAAAAGAAATATTTAATTTAAAAAAGATCACTCTTAAACATATCAATACATTGAATGAATGTCCAACTTTTCAAAATAAATTTCTTTTCTTCTTTAACAAGTGTCTTGGAAAAACTTGTTAGCATTTTCACTTAATAATAATAATTATTATTATTATTTTTTATCATAATAGTAACCGGGAGTACTATATTTTAAGGTGCTGGTTCAAACACCGGATACTACTTTTCAGGCTAAGAGTTTTGTCATTAAGCTTTTTACAAAAAAAAAACATTAAAAAAATACCACCATAAAAAGTTTTGGATGTGATCTTTATTTATTCTATTTTAAAAATTAACCTATTCAATTAGTTAATTTCCAATATCTTAAAAACATTGAACTTACAAAACTCTAGGCAAAACAGCAGAGTCATGAGAAAGCTTCAAAATGGCACTACATTACACTAATGCACACTTCAAAATTATGAAGCTGCGAATATGCCCTATTGAAAAGCATGTCCCCACCTACCTTCAAGAAGAATCCTCTTTTCACTATAACTAATCTATGCAAACCAAGTGCTCCCCAGTCCCCATTAGCAAAAGTAATAAAAAATACCATTGTCCATATTATGCTTTAAAAAACAGACAACAATACTAAAACTTCAAATAAATAAAAATCATAAAACCAAGGAAAAACATGTAAATTTAACAGGCTTGAAATGAAGATGAAGAACTTGTTGAATAAAATGCATACCTGACACTTGAAGGGTAGGCACAGCCACTAACACCTGCTCATCAACAACAAAAAGAAAAATAAAATAAAATGAGTTTTTTACTATTATTATTCAGAAAGGGAGAAAAAAAGAGAAGAAAATAGAGAGAACGAAGGTTTACTTGGGTCAGATGCAGTAACAGTAGCTGTTCCTGAAAAATCACATGTCCCTGGTGCTTGATTCTTCTTTTGAAAATAGCTATTCACAGCATAGCTACAGTGTGCTTTCACTGTGTTGGGTTGGAAACAAGGTGCGTTTTGATGGAGAGGGTTACAGTCAGCTCCAGCTCCACAAGCATAGTCCAAAGTTTTCTGCAAGATTGGCTCAGCTCCATCCTTGCAAACGCACCAAGTAGCACCTATATGTCAAAAGTTTGAGACATACCAAGTTAATTAAAACAAATGTGAAAAAACAATAGTACTAGAAGAAAAATATTCTTTTTTTTTTTGTGTGACATTCATACATCACATTACATAAAACTACACAAACAAGCTAGGATAGATATAGATCTGTAAACTAGGAAGATCCGAACCCATGTTATAAAAAAAAAGGAACTAGTTTGAAGGTAGAGTTGTTAAAGAAAAAAGAGTTAATTACTTGAAGTAGTTGCTGTGATAGCCAAAAGAAGCAGTGTAAGAGCAAAAGTAGCAGCCATGGTAGAATGAAGAGGGAGTAATGGTGTTTCAGATATAAAAAAAACGTGGAACAGCTAAGCTGAGCTGAAAGAGAGATGGTGGGTGCGTGACAGAGAGTGTGAGATGAGATGAGAAAAAGAGGACAAAATATAGCATAGATTAGAGGGAGAGAGCAGAGGAGGGGAGATTGGTGTGTGTGTGTATACTGACTGACTAGTAAAGTTTTTGTAAACGGTGGGATGATAGTTGGGCCCGTTTGGTGTCGGCTTGGCTTGTCACTTGTGACTACTTTTTGTACTTTTTTGTCATTTCTTATAATTTATTTTTATTATTATTACTAGTTAGTAAAAATGTAAAAAATGTGGCAGTAGCCTACTAGTGCTAATCACGCTCTTTTATTTCTTTACCCTATATCAAGGAAGGAAATAGTTTCATAGGGACTCGTAAAAGTTTGTCAGGGTTATGGGAGAGAGGCCTGACCTAATGGTTTTTATCACCAAGTGTGTCACTATGTTATCTTTTTGCAGGAGAAAAAAATAAGTGAGTTTTTCAATATTTTCGCAACACTTTGGTTTTTGCAAAGATCCAAGCAGGCTAGAGATAAGTAAAGAAATCAATTGGAGGAATTCCACAGGTGGGTCGTTGTTGAAGGATGATTAAAATGTTTCATAAGAAATTTACTCATTTCAGGACTACTGCCATATTTTATATTTAAGTTTTAGTTACAAAATTCTTTTGGACTGCATTATATTATATTATTAAAATGTCACATGCATAAGTTTAACTAACCATGGTCCCATCTAATTCAATGTTGTTTTTAGTTGTACTTGTGAATAGCCCAGAAATTATATTGACAGGCAATTTGGATTCGAGACTATAGCCTGCTACCCTCCTCTTATGTATGTTGGGTCTGGGAGCTAATTGAATATCTCAGCAACACCAACGGTGCAATGGAAGGGTTATAAACATATAATAATAAAAAATAATACAAGTAGTGTGCATGTGTGTGACCGTTGCAAATATGCTGCACGAGTACCAATACTCCATTCTGAGAGAAAGAGAGCACAGGCAACCATTTGTAACGGAAACAAGGACACAACAGAAGTATGACTATACTAACCACACGACCAATTGCCAATTCAATATCAAAGGAAGAGAAAAAAGAGACATAACAAGAGAACTAGTGAGTTGGAGAAAGTAGCTACACAATGCACAAACTGTGATTTAGTGGTTCATTAACATTACAAATCTGGGTATGGGACGGAGCCAAATCAATCAGAGGTTTCGTGAGTGACGGATGAATATGATTTAGTAAAATTCATGTCTATACCTGTATACCACCATTTCGAAATTAGGTCCCACTATTGGGTCCAATGATTTAGTAGAATCTATTTGAATTTCACTCAATCTTAAAGATTGTTAGCATTGCAATGCTAACAGTCTTCTTGCAAGTGATCTGTTAGTACTGTAAATTGATGCCAACTTGAGGCACCATAGATACTTTTACATTTGCAACCCCAACATTTAAAACAAAAAAAAAAACTACGTGAAGAAATCTCAATGTGGTGGATTTCAAAACCATAGTATCTTTAGGCAGCATTTTACAGTAGGGTCATAGTGTCGTCATACAGATGCAACATTTAATCAAGATGTTGATGGAGCCTAGTTTCATTTGATATAGTTAGGAAATACGAAGTATAAATATTTACAGTGTCCTTCCTTCCATATACAAATAGTTCAGGAATTATTCCCAGTCAGCATCAAAGAATCCAGCATCTTTCATCTCAGAATAATATGCGTTGTCCAAAAGGAAGTCTTCCTCCTGCAGCCGGTGCAAATTCATAACATGTTGTTGATGCACATGTTATAGAAAACCAAAAACAAACAGTAAATAGCGAAGAATACTTACTTGGAAAAAATCAGCCAGAAAAGTTACATAAAGAAATGGAAGATATAAAGAGTGATAACATATCACAGTAAAATCATACAACCTGCAGATGACAAGAATGTCTGTTATTTATTGCAGAAGATATAGAAACAATAACTGAGTACCTCTTCTACTGCAAAGATATAGTATTACCAATTGCCAAGGCTTGCACCAAATCCTGCCAGCCCACAAGCAAATAGGGTAGTTGCACTGAATATAAACATTATGACAACATAGTTGTAGAAAGTTGGCCTGGCTGCAAAGGTGACAGAAATTTTCAAGTTAGAATGTGAATCCCCACTTAGAATATAACAATAATATTGAATGACACAGTGGTGTGATGAATACAAAGCGAACTATTCTTTAGTTTTTTACTTAAAAACCAATATATTGAAATATACTCACGAGGCAACTTTTCTCTCCATTTAGAGAAATGTACAAATAAAATGAAGCCATATGCTGCAGCAAGCAATAATGTATGTACTATCCACAAACCCCACTTGATTGTATGAGTGCTTCCAACATTGCGATGGAACAATGGAACCCCAAATCCAAAAACATATATTGCCTGATGCAGAAGTATTTAATTAGCAGAAGATGGGTATAAAAACCACAGAAAAGCGGTTTAAGAAGTAATTAAGATGTAAAGAACACCCAGCATCTGAAAGGAAATAAATGATTTACATCGTATCCAAGCAGAAATAACAATGATTGAAAATAGTTGGAAGATGTAACCACCATTATTTTTATTCTTTTTTCATGGAATGATATATTTGGGTTAAAAAATCATATGGCAGAATCCAAAAAGATTAGAAACATTTTCGAATGAGTTTATAAAATGGACGTTGCGAAAATTCAAGATGGCCTTTATAAATTTAAAAATCATGGACATTTACTGAGAAAAGACCACAGTTCCTATGAACTTATTATGGTTAAGTATCAGAACCATAGAATCACCAACAAAACAAGTTGACTCATCATCTTAACATTATTTTTTATGCTGCAAAACTTTCTTAAGAATTGTGTTCATAACACTCTTTGTTATTGCTCCAAATAAGGTTTGTAATCATAGTAATCAACATGTTGAAATTTACTTATGATGATTAGTTAATTGACAGATTTCCTTCTCTGCAAAATAACACAACAACGGTCATGATTTTCTCGATTGTTATATTCACAATGTAGTGGCCTAGCTACCGATTGTTCACCACATATGGTGAGATAAGACTTAGTGGTGGTGGTGATTGATATAGCTCAAGACTGAGAGTTCGTTAGAAACCGACGAATGAATAAACAAATCTAGACACTAAACACTTAAACCAAGATTGATCATAAAAATCAACTTATAATTTACAAAACAACTAAATGTGCACAAAATATGCACGTATGAATGAAAACTAGCCTCACCTTAAGAAGGGTATCCACAAAGACAATAATTCCCGACACAATTGAAGTGTCTGCTAGAGTTTCCATGGCATTCATGTAGTTATCGTTTAGTAAGAAAGCCATCAAGCTTATCTCTAGATACAGCATACCTGAAGCTGTAAACAATGACAAAATATTCCATGGAACCTCCTTTCCAGGAGAACACTGCCATGCCTGGTCAAGCAAAAAAGAAGCCGAAGTTAAAAGGTTTAGAATCTAAAAAGAAGCAAATGTCCAAATCATAATGTCAACTTCATAAAAAAAATGAATGAACGATTTTCAAAATCTGTGACAAAGCGCGCACTGAAATCACTGAAATCGGCCAACATATTGGCAAAGTCCACATAAACTGCCACAAACATATGCTACCAAGTCCAAAACCTTATTTCAAGAATGGTCTATACCCTGCATCAATCTTCCAGGACAGGGAAATGGACATCCAACCATCAAAATATTGAAACAGTTACGACAGTCAGTTGATAGGTATTGTTAGATGAAGATCAGATGACTCACATTTCTAGTTTCATCATATATGTTTGATTTATCAAACGAACATGACAATGACACTGATAAATAAACTTCGCTGTCGTGTAGATGTCATACACCAATGCAATCAAGGGATATAGAAATCTCATAACATGACGACCGTAATCTTCAATCCTAAAGATCAAAACTTCAATATTCCCTCATGGTCTAACAGTTTAACATAACATATTTAAACTAAAACCATACTCGTAAGTATGTCTGCATCATCTTTTTTTTTATTTATTTATTGTGTCGCATCTACCTTATCACCCAAGCAATTAAAACCTCCCCATAAAATTTCCTCCATTTTTTTTCAAATAAATTATTTTTCGAAAATAATATATAGAAAGAGAAAGGTAAAGATTGTGATGTACCTGAAGAAAAGACCAGGCGAGGTTTAAAAGAGTAACAATCCAGAGAAGGGCATAATAGGAAATGATAATATAGGAACCTCCATTACATAGCTTGTTGATGTTCTTTTTGGCTTTCACCGACAGATACAAAACAAATAAAACCGACGAAACGACAGCGAATGTGTCGTTTTCGTTGCAGTTCAAATTCAGATCCGTAACATTGTTCAAATTGATTTGACCCTCAGGACCTTCCACACTCCTCGACATAGATCCCTTGCCTCGGTTCGATTCAGAAGAAAAGGGGTAACATTAACGATAACATTGTTTGATTATTGGGAAAGTGGAGTTATCTTTAACAAGATAGTGGAAATGGATACATCATGATGGAAATTACGTCGTGAATACGGAATGTAGTGCATAAATGGGATCACGGTCAAACACCCTACTTTGGCCTCTTGATCAAAGTTTCCATTAATAATCTGTTATCTTTATTTTTTTAGAATAATAATCGGTTATCTTAACAATGTCTATAAAACATTTTCTTCCTATTTCTAAATTTTATCAAGCTTTTGTATATTACTAAATAGGTCCCTTAACTTAATTTCAGTTAACGTTTTAGTTTTTTGTCTATTTTTTTTTCTTTTAATTTGATCCTTTATTTTAATTTTAAGTGACAATTTGATTTTTTATGTTTTAAAATGTCAACAATATTATCTTTTTTTTTTACAATAAATTAAAAAATTCATCAAAATTTTCAACCAAAACCCATAAAATTAATTATATTCTTTAATATAATACAAATTTTATCAATTCGTAACTCAAATCTTCAAATAAACTTATATTTTTATATTTTATTTTATTTGATGTTGTTAAAGATGGATTTTTAAAAACCAAGTTTATCCAATGAAAATTATATAAAATTATTATTATGATATTTTTTTTATAAATATAATCTTATTAATATATTAACAAGTTTGTCCGGAGGATGAGCGGCAGTTTGTATAGAGGGGTATAATATACCCTGAATATGTCTTTAGCTAAAAAATAAAATAAAATAGTCATCGGCAAAAGTCACTTCATATAAAAAATATGGTTAAAGAATATTGGCAATAAATTTGTGCTTTAGAAACAAATTAGTACATAATAGTTATCACATTTAGTTGGTTAGAGTTACCATAAGTCATTATGATTTTTAAAAAATAATAAATTACAGTTTTAGTAAAATTACGATTATCGAACATGATTTTCATAAATTTATTGTGATACTAAACACAACTTTAAATTTAAATACACTTTATGTTTGTTAACTCCCTTGTCTTATAAAAATAAAAAATAAAACTCTAATAAAATAAAACTAAAAATTGAATAGTTTACCATCGTTCGAGTGAAAAGTGTTCAAATCCTTTAGTCAAAAAATATAAAGTTACTCACTAATATATGTGAATATATAAAATTGAGAGAATTTTTCATCAATTAGTTTATACAATCAACTAATTTATACAATTGCAAAAAATTTTAAAAAATTAATAGCATGTTTTAGAATTTAAAAAAAAAACTATTTTATTGTATATCTTTTGAAAAAAAATATCTCAAAGTTTTAGGTTATCCTCGTGAATTACATGATACACAATTAAATATGTTATATCATGGGATTAGATAACTCAAATAATTTAAGTTAAGTGAAGGAGAAACATCGTTTTCACTAAATTTTGTGGCAACTTGCAAATCCACCGGTAATATTTATTTTCTGCCTTTTTCTTTTGGGCCCGAACGTTGCAGTTGCAAGGGTTAGTTTTACACTCCCAAAAAGTAGGCTATGTTTTGCTCTTCTTAACCCATTCTTCTTCTTTTTATCAACATAGAATACAAACAACTAAGCCCAAGGAATTGCAAATAAATGCGAAGTTTATAACAAAGAAATTATGGATTCATAAATAATTTGTCCTCTATGGCCCATTTACATTTTACATGCAAACTTGAAGGTATTGTAAATAACTAACTAACTAAACCCATTTTAAAATCAACTAGAGGAGAAACAACATTTTCTTTTTTTTTTTATTAAGAATAAAGAGGATCCCCATTAATTAAAGGAGAATTAGATAAAGACAAAGGGCAGAAACCAAACTTTAAACACAGTCGCAATACATATTTTTAGAACACAAAAAATAAGTGAAAATAGACATATATTTAGTTCAAGAACAAGAATAAGGAGAGTACTAGTTTATACAATGATTACAAGTACAAATGTGGCGAAAGCCTTGGACGAGTGTGGACCAAAAGAGGCACTTCTCTTTGTAAGGTAAGACCATATGCTTCATCCATATTGAGCTTTTCTGAATTAAGTCCATTTTCCAACTCCCAATCAAATGCATGGACTAAGGTTGCGGTGAGAAGTTGAACCATCTTAATGCCAAGACTCATACCAGCACATATTCTACGTCCAGCACCAAATGGTATTACCTCAAAATCATTGCCCTTAATGTCAACGTCAAACTTTTCACCACCGGGGAGAAACCTTTCGGGCTTAAACTCCAACGGGTTGTGCCATTCTTTGGGGTCACGTGATATGGCCCAAACATTGACAAATAGAGTTGCACCTTTAGGAATATGGTAGTTAAAGATCTCACAACTCTCTGTTGCAACCCGCGGGAGGGAAAGAGGGGTTGATGGATGAAGACGAAAAGTTTCCTTCACCACAGCCTCTAAGTAAGGAAGGTGAGACATATCGAGTTCAGTTACCATTCTGTCTCGACCTACAACAGTGTCCAACTCTTTTTGGATTTTGATCATAAGTTTTGGGTTTTTTATTAGTTCAGCAATTGCCCATTCTGTCGTACTTGATGATGTGTCTGTTCCAGCTGTGAACATGTTCTACAAGTACACAAAATCAGTTGAACTCGTTAGTGAGATTTATGTTTTGAAGTCTTTTGTTAATATGATGGTTATTTTGTGAGTTTTTTAAGTTTGAACAAATCCAAGAACTCATTTATGTTAAAACAAAGACAATGTTGAGTACATACCAAGAGTAATGCTTTGATCTCAGTATCACTGACTTTATCTCCATCCTCATCAGCTCTTTCTCTAAGTGACAACAACGTACTCAACAAGTCATTGTGCTTCTCACTCTTTGAAGTCATGTGATCCTCAATAATGCTAGTTAAAAATGCATCAAACCTGTTGTGTAATTTCTTCATCTTAGCCTGCACACCTTGAAGGTCTAACCACTCTAAAGCAGGAATAAAGTCACCAATATTGAAAACTCCAGCCAATACCATAAGCTCAACCACCATAGACTTAAATTCATCAGCCCTAGGATCACATTCACACCCATCACCACCATTGCTTTCATTAAATACTCGCCGTCCTATCATTACCCTAGCCAATGCATTTGTTGTGCATACATTTAGCATTTGGCTCAAGTTTACTGCTTTCGACCCTGAACTTGCCAATTTGCGGATCAATCTCGCTACCTCTTCCTGAACGCTCAACATATCAAACATATTATCTAAATGGAAAATTAATTTCTACGATACATTTCAACGACAAAAAAAATATATTATACATCTTTGAAAGCTAACTGCAAGAAAGTGAGGGGCACAAACATAATAACTTTTTTTTACTCAAAAATAATAATAACTTAAGCACGAGCTAATTAATCTGAAAGGAAATCCAAGCCCATCTAATTAAAGGAAAAAAGAAACAAAAATAACACCTATAAGATGAAAAGGTCAACAAAAAATTTCTTCGTAACAAAATGGTGCAACACTTCTCAAGCAACCAAAATATGTTTTGAGGAGTCGAGTATAGAGTAACACTTATTTTAATAACAAAAGATACTATGGATGAGTTTTAGTTATTCCGCTTAATAACTCAATATCAATGATAAATTTCATCAATTCAACCGTTAAATCAAAAGTTTTTATCGAGTACATCAACTCGATCAACAATATTTTTATAAAATTTTAAATTATTTGTTACTCTTTAAATAATTTCAAATGAACGTAAAATAAGATTTTAAAAAATATAAGTAAATATTGAAAGCTATGTTACATAACTACAAATTTTAGTTTTAGATAAAATTTTGTGTGGTTGATCATTAATATATTATATCAACAATAATCGGCTCTATTAGTCAAATTCATCATTTATATTGAGTTATTAAACGGAGTGAATAATCATAGAGTTACTTCTAGAATCAACGGATTATCATCCATAAAATATATTTGTTCTTTTTTTTTTTGTTGCTAAAAAACATATTTGTTTTTAAGCTTTAGTTTAACTGACAAATGTTGATATTGTTATATTTAGTATCGTGTCATAAATTTGAACTCAATATCTCGCAATTTTATGTGTTAGTTTCTAGTGATATTTATCATTTTATCTATGAAAAAAAGATTTACTTGGAGGGTAGATAATTAACTTCTAAAATATGGGTTCTTATGTATGTTAATTATAAGTAAAATTAACTAATTTAATATTAGTCGTAAAATGCAGTTATGTACAATTAATATTTTGGTAAGGGCAGTTTTCTAAAGTGTTTTTTTTTAGAACTTGTACCAATTAAGAGAATAAAATAGTCAATGTAAATAAAACTTACATTATTGATGAGACTTTAAGAATGATATCTTTAAGTATACTTATGCTGGCTAAATTTACTCATACCTGAAACTAACATAAATAAATATTTTTTATTTATATTGAGATGAGATTAAGTATTTTAATTATATATCTTTCAAAATAATGAATATAATTTATACATAATTATCAAAATGACGGTTTTGATTTGACTTTTCGAAAACAAAATTTAAAACATTTTTAGATTCACTAAAAAAATCTAATGAAATATATTCTAAAAAATATTATATTAAAATTTAATAGATTTTAAATACTTTCAAACTTTTTGTATGTTTGTAAAAATAATTTGATACATTATCTTGTAAAAAAAATTGTATTGAACGTGAGTATATTTTTACTATATGCAAAATTACACATGTCACTCTTTTTAGCTCTTTTTAAGTTTTTTTTTCTTTAAATCTTTTAAGTATCATTTTCATTAATAGACTCGTCATTATTCTTTATGCGATAATTCATGTGTAGGTTGTTATTTTCACTGTTTATTTGAGTAAAACTCATGTGTTCGTTAGTGTTCTTTAATCTTCATCATGTTCTTCATCTTCTTTCTCTTCAAACCTAGAAAGTTATGCTTCTTCATCCTATTTTTTATAATTTTCTTCTTCATCTTATAATCTTCATCCAACACCGTATTTTCCTCTCCACAATTATTGTCGATTCACAAAATCATAAAAAAAACTAGAATAAATTAAAAACTCATATTTAAAAAAAGAACAGATTAAACAAGACCACCTCACCAAATCTCACCCTTCTGAAAACACTTTTTAAAATAAATCAAAAATAAAAACCGATAAAAATGTAACACGCAAAATTTGAACAATCATAATATTACCTCTACAGTATTGATTGAGTATCACAACTTTTTTATCACAAAAGAATAAACTTTTAATATGCTTTCAATGCATACAATCATCTACAGAGTGTGGATAAGAAAAGTAAATTTCTCACTATTTTGAACCATATATTGGCAGAGTAATTAAGTGCAGTGGGCCGGGGGAAAGAAAATATGGAAGTGTAATTAGCGAAGAAGACAAAAAATAATACTTTTAGCTAGGGATAGCAACATAAGAAATTTTTTAACCTCTATCTCTATATTTATAATCTTACCCCAGATTTTATATAAATTATCCTTTTTTTTTATTTTAAAATAAGTTATTCCACTAAATTTAATTGGAGTTCTAAAAAATCATTTTTTTTAAGTTTTTCCGAACACATATTTTTTTAAAAATTTGAATTTTGTACTAGAAAATTTGAAAAAAAATTTCCGCTACACTAAAAACATATTTATTTTCTGGTACATAAAGTTTTGTATACTGAAAAACATTGAAAAAATTTCCGATACACAAAGTTCAAATTTTATTTTTTTTAAAAACATGTTCCGAAATTTTATTTTTTTTTAAGTTTTCCGAAACTTCAATTAAAGTGAGGTAAATTTAAAAAAAAAAGGGATAAAATGGATAGTTTATATAAAATATGGGGTCGGATGTATAATCATAGGTGTAGAGGGTAAAATATTTGCAACATTATTTGTACATGCAGATTTCCATCAAAAACTTTGATTTAGTCAGAAAAACACCCGTTTTATTAGGTGCGTGTTTTTCTCGGAATTAAAATTTGGGGCAGAAACGGATGCGGTGTGTTTATATTATTTTAATTTTTTAATTTTATTATTGTCTAATAATAATGATTTTATTATATTAATTATAATATATATAATTTTTAAATTTATAATTTTATATGTATGTAGCCATGGCAACGAGGCGGATTTTGCCTTCCTCACTCCGACTAATTCGAGAAAACCCGCACTAACTTCCGTTTTTAGCGGGTGTGAAATTTAGATCTCATCCCTGACTGCCTCAGGCTTCCCCGCCCACACTCATTCATATATATAAAATTATAAATTTAAAAATTATATCTGTTATAATTAGTATAATAAAATAATTATTATTAGACAATAATAAAATAAAAATATTTTTTTATTGAGATGAGATGTTAATTTTTAATATTTAAAAAAATATTAAGTATATTCAATATGTGCATATATATAAAATTTAAAATTTATGATAATATTACTGGTGGACAAGTTCGAGTGCAGGTGTGGGGTCAATATCAATTATCTTGTCATCTATATATATATATATATGAATGAGTGCCGGTGCAAGCGAAAAAACTCGAAATGACCGCGGTCGAAATTTCACATCCGTTAAAACCAAAATGGATGCGGATTTTTCTTGATTAATCGAGTATAACACTTCAGAAGGCAAAATCCACAACTACTCCACCCTTTGTCATGTCTACTTTTAGCTATAGGTAGGAAAGGAAACGAATCCGGGAAAAAGAAATAAAAGGAAAATAAAAATGACCTTTAATTAATAATACCTGTCGTAGGTGTCTAACATCATCTAAAGCTTTGGTAGAAAACATGTGAACGTACGCTATTTTCCTTAACAAACGCCACCGTGGTCCATATGGAGCAAACACAAGATCTTGATAATTATATGCTACGTATTTTGCGCCGGAGTTAGGTGGCCGGCTTGAGAAATTGGCGTCGTGAACCTTTAAGAATTGTTCGGCCACGGCGGCGGAAGCCACTACTATTACGTCGACAAAGCCCAAGCGAAGGTGCATGAGTGGGCCGTATTTATGAGCCAAAGCTGCGAGGGCGCGGTGTGGTACTGGGCCCATATGGGGTAAGTTTCCAACAATGGGCCATGGTCGTGGCCCAGGTGGAAGAGGTAAGGAAGACCTTGTTATGAGCTTAAAAATTCGGTAGATGAGAATCGCTGCCGCGATAGTGGCAAAGGCACTAATCCAATGAGACATGATCGATGTGTTTTTGTTTGTGTGTGTGTGAAGTGCAAGTGCAATTTCCTTTGAAAAATTGTGAGCATGTAGATTCAAAACTGCAAGAGGATGTTATGCTATACTATAATTCAATATAGTGTGAATAGATAGTGCCCATACAATCAATTTCATGGCTATATATATATATACAGATAGATAGGACGAGGATGTGTTTAGTGTCTGTTTTAAAGTAAAAATATCTATTTTTTGAAAAAAAAATATAATATTACTAGTAAAGTAATGTTACATTGTTACTATTCTTGAGAGTTGGGGGAAGTCGTTGAGGAAATAAAAGTACAAAAAATTATAATATGAAAATTATATTGATAATGAGAATGTAAATGATGAACAAATTAACAAGTGTAACCTTAGTAAAAAAAAAATGTAACCAAATAGTTAAACCAGTATAAAGTAGTATTGTTACAAGTATTTAATAAAAATATATATTCAGTGTACATTAATTTTTCACCGTCATCTATGATATACCACAATTTAATTTTTAAGATATGCCATTAATTTTAAAAATATCTTTCTAAAAATAAATTGTTATATAGTATAGTTTTTTATTGCATGTTAATGTAAAATCAATGTTAATGTAAAATCGATTTATATTGACCGTGTGTATTTTTTAAAAAAAAAGAAAAAATCACAATCACAATTAAAATTAAAATTAAAATTAAAATTGAATGTATAAAGAGTGAGAAAATAAAATTTAAAAAAACAAAATGTCTTTCTTTCTCTGGCCTATTTTTTTTTCTCTATGTTTAATTTTTGTTTTAGTACATTACCACTTCGGTGACATTTCTCCCAATTATTGTACTCAGTAGCACTGCCACAATTTGCAACCACAATATTCACATAAAGCCTGAATCAGGCGAGTCTCAACTTAAAATTCTGAAATATTTTTAATTTTGTAAATATATAATTATAATATTTTATATTTGCACTTTATACCGATAATAATTACTCAGTCTAAATATAGATTATCTTTTTTCTAAAGAGAGACTGAATCTAATTAGAACTTAATTTTAAAAATTTATTATCTATTAGAGTTTAATTTGATGTTAAAATTTTATATTTTAAGAACTACAATTTTGTGAATTACAAAATTACTCGTGATCGTCTGTTGAAAATCTATTAGATCACATTTTTATTAGAGTTTAATTTTTAAAATTCTACCTCCAAAAACATTTAGACCACACTGCCTTGTAGTCACTTTCTAGTTTACTTTATTAAGAAGTATGAATAATCAATCTAAACAATATCATTTTATTTTTAATATGCAGATACTTGAGAGGGTTTAACCTATTGTGTTGTTTGTATATTAAATATAAAGGCTTCTCATAAGAGCAGTGAAAATAACAAACCAGGAAATTAGTGTGCAAAAATTGTAATAATTTAAATCTTGATTGGTTGTTGAAACTTGAAACGTGGCCACCAAATTTCTAATCAAAACAGTGAGTGAATGTGCGCTGAGTGAAGTTGAACATCGGGTACGAAGTGGAAAACATGTGATCAATGTAGGTGTCAGCTAAATTGTTGCAAAAATTGAACGGATGAGACGAACTTACGTGGTTAATTGATAGAGAAGTCATTCATAAATGCAATGGACGGAGTCTTACTCTCCGTATTTGTAAGAATTTACAAAATTAATAATATTTTTTTTATCAAATTTTTAAATTAAACAAAAATAACATGACATATTTTAAATGAAATAATGTATGTATATGATTTCATAATATAAAATTATTTAAATATATTAATTATTTATATGTCATTAATTAAATTATAAAAATTAATAATTTTTTAAGTAAAAACTAAAGTTTTAAGATTTTATTACAAGTGTTGGTATTTCATATTATCGTATCATATGTCACATCATTAAAAATATGTTAAATCACTATTTTTTAATTGAAAAATAAGAAAAATAATCAAAATAGTCAAATTTTGTTAAATAGAGATATCAATTTCGTGAATTGGTGAAAATATATGAAATTTTTGTAATATACTTACAAATTAAATTGTTTTAATACATTTGTTCTATAAATTAATAACTTAACGATCATTTTCATGAATCAAATAATTATTTGTTGTCTTTTATATTTTGGAAAATATTATTTCATAAGAAAAAACATCATTTTGTTATTTACAAATTTTTTTTTTTACATTTTATAAAAAAAAATATTTAATATTCACTAATATGAGTAATACAAATTCAGAAAAAATAAATAAATTTTATTTCACTAACACTCTTAGTAAATAATATTTAGTTATTATAATTATATAAATGATAGAAAATAATTTAAATTAAAAAAATCAGTTAACTCTTAATTTCAAGATCAGATGTATCGATACATGTCGAATTGATTCATGTACCGTAAAAATTGTCTATTTTGTAACAGTATTTTAAATAAATAAAACTAATTTTTTATTGAACATCGATATAAAACTAATTTATAGTGATGATGCATTTCTTTTTTTCTCTAATGAAAATTGTTGGTTGTATTGAATATTTTGGTAATTAATCTTACAAGTTAAACCTTTAAGATATATGTAATTAGTAAATGTTCATATTATATTCTCTCCATCTCACAATAAAATCATAATTAATTTGAGTATTTCACGCATATTAAAAAATATATAAATAAAAGATAAATAAAAATTCATTATAGAAACTCTAGTGACGAGTTTATTATGAGAGAAATGAGTGTGGTTGTTCGTGTTTTAGCACAAGCTGCCACATCCATGACTAGTTTACAATTGTTGATGGACATACCACGTTGTGTTGAACACGTTATTATTAATAAAATGTTATAAGTATTTTCCTCTAAAAAAAAGAGAAATAATAATTAATACATTAACTAAATTATATTTATCAACTACTATTGATGTAAAGTAAATACAAATTAGAAGATTGTGAATTGTGAGTGATGAATGCACTATTAATTTAGATGGTAATTAGGAAGAAAAAAAATAATATTATAGTAAAAAAATATTTTTTTTTTGCAAATGAGACACTGACTGTGGAAAAGTATATATTGTTAGTTAAAAAAAAATTAAATTAACTAGCAATATGTTGGTAAAAGAAATAATTAAAAGTAGTTAAAAATTCAAAAAAAAGTCTTATAAAAAAACAATAAAGAAGAGTCTTATATTTAGAAACAGAGATAATAATAACATTTGTAATGTGGTGCAGGAACAAAAGATTTTGATATTATATCTCAATTCAAAATTTTAAAATTAGTTATATATATCAATCATCTCATATATTCTTAATCCATCGTGTGAGTAACTACTTAGTCGAATTCCAACAAAATATTGTAGCAGCTTGGCTCTAAATACAGATGGGTTGATATGAGCTAACTAACCGATAACGCCGTCAAAACATTCGTCTCAAATCCTTGAAAATATTAAAAAAAAAAAAAAGTAGTAAAAAGATTTCATTGTTTTCAATACTAAAATAACTAAAATCTTATTTAAATTTAGTATTGTCTAAACAAAAATTAAATAGATTGAGTTTACTATTAAATGAAAATCAAATATTAAACAAAATAAGTTACATGAATTTAATAGTTAGTGATTTTGGACTTTAAAACATTTGAAAAACAATTTAAATCAAAATTTAGCAACTATACGTAATTATTATTATAGATTCAAAAACTCAAAACTTAAATCTTAACATTAAAAATAAATAAAATTTGTAAAATAAAATAATAAAAATGGCATCTCTCTCACTTTATAAATTGATTTTCTAAAGTTGAGTTAAACTTAGTCTAAATTAAGTTAGACATAATTCAAATTCAAAAAAAAAATTTGGATGATTTTTATAAAAACAAGATGAAATTAATTATAAACTAATATTTATGTAAGCATCGACCCCTACTTTAGTTTTGATTTGTAAAAGAAATTTATAAAGCTAAAGCATAAAAATAAACAATTGACTTATCGACAAATAGAAGAAACAGAACAAAGTAAACAATAGCGACCCAAATTACTCTCACGGATGCATATAGTCTATATATTTAAGGCAAAATTGCATCAAGATTCAAGAGTTTCTTAACTTAACATGAAGTTTCAAATAATAAGTTGGTTTAGATAAAAATTCATCTTTTTAAACGATAGAAACATTGTACCTTAATGCTTTTTTATCCAAAATTGATTTTAAAAAATGACTTGATTTTAAAATGTAAGAGCTACAAAATTGATTTTAAAAATGACTTGATTCAGTAAGTTGAAAACAACATGGAAGAGCTACAAAATTGATGTTGATGTTGAGAAATCATTTTTTAGGTGGAACGTTGAAATGAATTTGTAACATAGAAAACCAGACATTATTATTCCAAGTTGAAAACTCAAGTTTGAATTATCGTGAAACCAAACACTGGTAAAAGTGTTTCTCAAATATTCTATACGCGAGGGACGTTGAGAATGGACTTAGTTGTGTCGAGTGCAAGCACATAATTGAAGATATGAACGATAACTAGCAAAATGATGGGATAATATTACATATTTTATGAAATTTTATTTTTTATATTAGAATGGCCATTTTCTAACTGCAAAAGAAAAAAAACGAAAAAAATATAATAAAATATTTTCAACTAAGATTTAAACTTCATAAACTAATTTTGCATTTGCAACACCTACATTATGAAATCTTGGAAAACAACACCTATTACAGATTTTGAAAAAACAAAATAGATAGACAAATAAATAATAAAATAACGATTTATTAATTACATTGTTCATATAATATTTTAGATCAACTCATATGATGTTATTGTTGAGGAGTACGAGGAGCACTTAAAGCGGCAACGGCCAAATATTCCTTATACCACAAAAGACTTGGACACCACATCTCAATCCAAAACCTTAAGGCAATGTGGGACTTATTTTATGGGTCACATCTCTTATATGGGTCACATATCTTATATATCCAACATTTACTTCATTCCTAGTCAATGTAGGACTTATTTTAATCACTCACACTTGAATTTTCAACAATTATAAATTAAATTAAATATGTAAATTAACTAATAATTAGTTATAACATGTTAACTATAAAAAAAAGCTAGAGAAGGATAATCTGGATACTACAAATATATTGACCTAATTCCTTAACAGGGCATCTCTACAAAATTTTGACAAAACCGTAGGCCAATAGCTAGATTGAGCTGTTGAGGGGGAGTAATCAATAAAATTATTTAAGTCAACCAAACTACTTTTATCAAGGATACACAATTGTTGGATGGGGAACTCGCTACTAATGAGATTTTTGACGTGACTAAGAGAGAGAAGAAACAATCATCTTTAAAGTGGACTTTGAAAAGGCATATGATTTAGTTAAATGAAGTTATCTTCAATAGATGGTGAAAATGATGGTGTTATGTGAGAAGTTGATGGGATAGATAGCAAAATGCCTAAAATATGCATTAGTTCATGTTGGTTAATGGAAGCCCAACAAAAGAATTTTGGGTCGGTAAGGTATTGAGACAAGAGGACTCATTGTTCACAATTGATGTTCTTTATAGTTGTGAAAGGTTTGGGACTAACAATGAGAAAAACAGTGGAAGTCGGGAAATTGGTGGTTGTAGAGTGGATGTTCAAAGATTCCAAGTGTCTCACCTTCAGTTTGCGGATGACGCAATGTTGATGGGGCTACAAAGTTGGGGCGATGTGAGAGCCATATCTTTCCCCCACTTGTTTGAATTAGTATCAAGTTTAAATGATAATTTCTATAAGAATAGATTGGTGGTGATAAATGTTCCTCATATTTGGCTTCAAGAAGCAACAATGGTGTTAAATTGTAAAATATGGAAAATTACTTTCATTTATTTAGGCCTACCAATATATGTCAAACCTATATTTAAGAAAATGTGGATGTTGGAACCAAGTTGGTTCTTTCACTTAAAGTTTTAATGTTAACAAAAGTATTTTATGAAAATAACATATTTGACTTAGAAGAAGAATGAACAATGTGACCAGAAGATGACGTTACCAGAAGCAGAAATCAGAAGATGACGTCACCAGAGGATGTCACCAGAAGATGACGTCACAAGAAGCAGAAATCAGATGATGATGTCACCAGATGATGTTATCAGAGGATGATCACCAGACGATGGTCACCAGAGGATATCATCAGAGTATATCACTAGAGGATATCACCAGAGGAATCTGTTAGAGAAAAATGCTCAAAACAGAATTGGAGCAAAAGACTTGAGAAACATAATCTAGCATAAAGTATGCTCAAAGCAGAAGAGGAGCAAAATGCTCAAAACAGAATCAGAACAAAATGCTCAAAACAGAATCGAAGCAAAAGACTCAACAGAATCTTAGCAAACTACTCCAGAATATTCTCAAAACAGATTAATTGAAATATACTCCAGAAGTAAAGCATCTGTGAGCAAAAGACTCAAAATAGAATCTGAGCAAACTACTTCAGAATATTCTCAAAACAGATTAATCGAAATACACTTCAGAAGTAAAGCATCAATGAAGTTCTAATTTCAACTATAAATAGAGGCTTAATGCTGAAGAATAAAGCATCGAAAACCACAAGAACTTAAGCTGAAAATTGAACGTTATCTGAGAGTTCAAAAGAGAGAAACACAAATGTGCAAGAGCAATATTTTCTAAGTGTTTTCGAGAGAGAAATACAATGCAACAATCAGCTTTCCAGAAGCAACAAAAGAGTGCAAGAATCAGTGCAGCAAACAGCTTTCCAGAAGCAACGTTGCAAAGTTCCAAACCTTTATTATATAATCCGATAGTGGTGTAGATTTCTTCTTTAATTCGGGGTTGTCAGATTGGTAGGAGAATGTTGGAACCAAGTTGATTCTAAGTACTTAGGATTTTGATGTTTTCAAAAGCACTCCATGTAATCTTATTTTGTACTTAGAATTATTATATTAAATGCCACCAGAAGATGAAGTTACCAGAGGCAAAAGATGAAGTCACCAAAGGCAAAAGATGAATTACCAGAGGCAGAAGATGAATTACCAGAGGATAAAATCATACTAGAGAATACACCTCCAGAAGATACCAGATAATGCATCTAGAAGGTACCAAAGGATGCATCCTGAAGGCACCAGAGGATACACCAGGATGTCAAAACACCATCAGATGATATCTTTCCTGGCCTAGATCAGAAGGAAGCAGAGTCCATAAGGAGACCTGGACCAGACCAGAAGGAAGTCTGCTAGAGGGAGACTTGTTCCAGACCAGAAGGTATCATAAGTCAGACTTGGTCCAGAATTAATTCTGGCCAGAAGATAGCCTGGTCGTGAAATAAGAAACAGTCCAGACTTGATCCAGACTTGATCAGAGCAGAAATTAATTGGTCCAGAACAAGAGATTTAATCCAGATTTGGCCCAGACCAAAAGATAGTGTGATCTAGAGTATAAAACTAAGTCCAAATCAGAAGAAATAATTGTCCAGAATTAATCCAGACTTGATCCAAATCAGAAGGTAATTGTCGAGATTAAAATATTCAGATCAATGGTCCAGATTTAAGCATCATGGCCCAATGTTGGTCGAAATCAGAGGATCACAGCATATCAGATTATATGTTCCAGTGATTGGCCAAGATCAGAAGATCAGAATGTGTGGTCCAGTGTTGGCCGAGATCAGAGGATCACAGCATATCAGTTTGTATGGTCCAAATGTGGACGAGAGCAGAAGATCAAATGGTCTAGATTTAATCATGATGATAATCAATGGAGACTTGATTAAATTTGATCAAAGTATTAAAAGGATTTGATAAAAAAATAAATTGAAGTCTTGTGGGAATTCATAAGCTATTGGCGAGAAGAAATATTTGGTCTAGAATTAACTAAGAACAGGATTGGCCAAAATTATTTTTGAAAGAAAATCTGGAGCTAAAAAGATATGTTTTTTATTTAAGTGAAACCCGATTGGCTAAGGTATTTTTGCAAGTGTATCTGGCAAGATACAGCTCGAACTTAAGGATGGAAGAAACCCTAATTATTCATCTATAAAAGGAGGTTCAATGCAGAAGACTTAGCATCGAAAATACTTGAGAGTCATACACTTCTCAAAAGCAAAATTCTTGAGTTTTCAGTGAGGTCAATTGTGAGTATCCACTTTCCAAAAGCAAGTACTCTAAGTTTTCTTTCCCTTGTGTTAGATCTAAGTTGTTGAAGTAGAGTCTACAATCTAAAGGAGTCAAAAGGAGTAGAATATTACTTAGCAATTAGATTCTAGGTTCTTTTTCTCAAAAGTCTAGGATTGTTAGACTGTTTGAAAAGACTAACTTGGAGGGTCAGTGGTAATGTTGTAATCCTTCAAAGTGAAGGGACTGAACGTAGCCTAGTTAACGGTAAACCAGTATAAAATTATGTGTTTTATATTTACTTTATATCTGCTGCTAACTCTGTTTTATTCATACATTAGGTTTTGTTATAAAACTGCAAAAACTGAAAAAGTAATCAAGTTAGTCAAACACAATTCAATCCTCTTTCTCGTGTTTGCACCTTCAAAGAAGACTTGACTTGTAGAGTCAAGGTGTTGTTATCGTTCCTCAAAAGTCTGGGATTGTCAGGCTGTTTGAGAAGACTTGGCTGGTTTAGTCAAGATGTTGTTGTTCCTCAAAAGTCTGGGGTTGTCAGGTTGTTTGGGAAGACTGACTTGAAGAGTCAGTGGTGTTGTAATTCAAAGGAGTTTGAATTAGTGAAAAGGCCTTCTGGAGGAAGGGACTAGACGTAGCCTAGTTAACGGTGAACCAATATAAATTGATGTATTATTATATTATTATTATCCGCTATTGTATCTGATTAGTTGTCTATCAAATAATTCACATCAACATTTAACAAAACAACAAAAGTAATCATGTTTGACAAACACAATTCAACCCCCCATTCTCGTGTTTGCACCTTTAGTGGGAACCCCATAATTAATAAGGTGAAGAATCGGTTGTAAGAGTGGAAGAGTAGAAACCTATCTATGGGCGGTCAAGTGATCCACTACAGTCGGTTCTTTCTACGCTACTAGTATTCTACATATCATTCTTCAAAGCATTGTTAGGTATTATCACTAAACTTGAATCTTTAATTAAATTATTTGAGGAGCGAACTAGGAGAATGAATTGAGTTGAATGGGAAAAAGTTTGTTGTGAGAAACAATGTAGAGGTTGGGAATTAAATATTTGAGAGCTTTTAATTTAGCATTAATAGGCAAATGGAGTTGGAGATTGAAAGTGGAGGAAAATAGACTTTGATACAAGTTCTTATTGGCAAAATATGGAGAAGGCGAAAGTATGATCAATGAGGGTGAGAAAGTTAGTTTGATATGTTGGCGATGTTTGGAGGGTAAGACGATCACATACCAACTGGTTTGGGGGTGCGATGGAGAAGGTGGTAGGGGAGGGGGATACAATATTTTGGAAAAAACCTTGGTTGAGTGGAAAGTGCATGAATAATCAGTATAGTAGGTTGTTCTCGTTATCGATGGACAAAAGGGCAAAGGTGGTAGAACTTAGGAGGAGATCGATGAGATGTGGGGACGGGTGCAAAGGTGGAGAAGAGATATATTCCAATGGGAAAAGGAACTAGTTAACGATGCATTACTTGCATCCCCGTTCTCCAGCCAATGTTGATAGCTAGGGATGACAATTAGACCCGACCTAGCAGGTACCCACAATGGGTAGAGTAAAATCCCGCATAATGGGTATAGGTATGGGACGGGTAATTACCCGCAAAATTGAACGGGTATGGGTACTATAGTACCCACCCCACACCGCCCCGCACTTATATATTGTTGTTGTTATTATTATTATTATTATTATTATTATTATTATTATTATTATTATTATTATTATTATTATTATTATTGGATGTGTTTATTTAAGCTTAAATAAAAATGATTTTTATTTTAAATAATTTAGAGATTATTTTTTAGAGATTTTTGTAAAATGATTTTTAACCTGTTTGTATATAATTATATAAAAATGATTTTCAAGAAAACATGTTTGTATGAAAAAATATTTTATAAAATACATGATTTTTCTAAATACATATATGTCCCTCTACTCTGTTATGAATCTTTATCTCCCCTCCAATCTCTATCTACTATCTCTCTCACTCTCTATTATCTCATGTCTCTCTACCTCTCTTTTTTATTCCAAGCAAATCAATGAATTTATGTCTTCTATTTCATAATTTTCGGATCCTTCTAAAAAATAAACATATAAATAAATCATCACGAAAATATGCTAGTAATAGATTTTTGAGATTCTTAAAAATTAGGCCCTTATTAAAAAAAATGAAATTTTAATAATTAAAAAAATTGAAAAATAAATAAATTTTAGTCCCTATACACATATCAAGCTACATGATGTTCTATCCATACAAATTTACATATGTTCAACCCATACCAATTTTTTAAATTTAATCACAACAATAGCGATTATTATCGATATATATTTGTTAAAGTGCGGGTGGGTATAGATACGGGCACTTAAGTACCCAAATGGTAAGTGTACATGTATTAAAGTTGATACCCACGAGAATACGAACACACATGTATCTTTTAAAATACGAGTACGGGACGGGTACTATACTACCCTACTCAAACTCTACCTAGTGTCATTCCTACTGATAGCTAACTCTTCAATATTTTAAACTATAGTGTGTTGGGGCTACTTTTATCATTAGGTTGAAGAATGCACGAGTACTTTAATAGTTGTTTGGTAGATTCTTGAACAATTTTAGAATTTTTAAAAAGATCCTTAAACTAAAATTGTATTGCTACTAAAATAAAATAGGTCAAAAGGGTTTAGGGGCACGCCCTAAACAATCAAAATATATAAATTTTGTGTTGAAATTAATTTTAAAATTTTTGAGAAATTGAAAACACACATTCTACTACACTGTTTTTATTTTTGACTTTTTAACATGTCTTAGGACATTTATTAGCATTTATTAGTTCAAATATGACGTGTTAAAAATGTTCAAATATAAACAATTTTAAATTTTATTATAAATTTAATAAAATTGTTACTTATATATGAAATTATGAGAACAAATTAGTCTCCAATACAATAAGTTTTTTAATTTCATTACGTGTAGATCTATATTTTTTATACACGAACTACGTTTCTAAATTCATTCTGTGTAGATCTATATTTTTTGAAAATAAATTATGCTGTATGATTTTCTTATATTTAATTTTTATAATTTGATCAACCTAGTAAACTCAAACCGAGCTGAATGTAACAATTGTGGTTTGTAACCTAAAAATATTCATGCTAGCCTATGTTTTTGTATCACAAACAATTTATTATAATTATGGTGAATCAATCCTAATTTTATAAAAATTACAACTAATAATTTTTGCAAATTCATATTGACTATATATGATACCTAGGGGTGTACATGGGCGCGGGTCGACCCGTCAACCCGCTCACCCAACCTAACTCGTTCTTGATCGGGTCAGGTTAAATGAAAAAAATACGGTTTAGAACTTACCCAACCCAAAATCGATCGGGTCGAATATCAAATTTTGTCAAAACCCACTTAACCCAACCCGCGTACACCCCTAAAAATACGAAAATTCAACAATTCTAAGCAATATCAACTTCAAGTCCAAGGATTTGTTTATTCTTTTAATCGATTGGTGTGCTAATAAGATTGTGTATTGTAATTAAAATTTTAGAGTTGTTTGAATTAGTTTCAATTAATGTTGGGGTGACTGCTGCTGAACTTAACACAATCACTACTACATTTTAAGGTACTTGTTCTTGTTTTGTTTCATGCATATTTTATTTATTTATGATTTCTCTTTCTTTATCTCTTCACTTTTATTATTGATATTTGTTTTTGTAGATTTCCAATTCTTCCCTTCCATAATTTGAGAAACTTGTTAAGTGCTTGGACTCGAAGTTGACATTGCTTAGAATTGATGAATTTTCATATTTTATTGATTTATTGTTGTTAAATTTATTTATGTATTTTAAGACTTGTAGATTTATTTTTTTGTGTGAAAGATTGTTGGCTTTTTTAAAGAATTGAATGACATGATTGAAATTTTATAGTTTTTGAGACATTCAAGTATTAAATATATTTTCATTCAAACATTTTTTTCTGTAAAAGAAAAAACAGGTTATTATTTATGTATAACCCGTCAACCCAACTCAATCCAACTCGTTCTTGATTGGGTCGGTTCGGGTTAAATGAAAAAGATACAGATTTAAAACTTAGCTCAACCCAAAGATAATTGATCGGATCAGTTATCGAATTTTGTTAAAACCCGTCCAACCTAACCCACAAACACCATTGTATTCCTAATTGTGAGAACCTTTCATCACATTTATTTGTTCCTGAATATAAAACCATTTACAACTTTATTTATATATATATATATATATATATATTTATTACTGGTTTTTCAAATATATATATATCTATATATATATATATATAGATATTATTAATATTACTTCATTAATTCCTTTTTATTTGTTGCATTTGTAAAATTATTTTGTTCCTAATTATTTATAACTTTTAAAATTTAATGCAATGTTAATTATTGTTTTTATAATAATATATTTGTTACTTTTTTTATAAAAAAAAAAAATAATATTCTAGTATTTATTATAGAGAGAGAAATAGAAAAAAATGAGATAATAAATAATTTAAGATATTATATAAAAAAGATAAATAATTAAATCAAATGTAACAAAATTTATTGATTATCTTGGTACATGTAAAAATCTCTAAAACAAAAGTTAACATGAAAATGAGTGAATTTTTTATGTTAACATCCCTTTTTTTTTAATACCAAAATGCTCCACTCCCAAATTTATATATCGGATTGCCCTATCTTTTAGGGCTAGTGGGAGGTCGCTTCTCCAGAGAGCGACCAGACCAGCTGAAGACCAATTTTTTTTACTTAGTAGGAGGTCGTTGACCTAGCGGGCGACCTGCTGAAGGATTTGCTATTTTTTGTGTGTGCACATTTTAACAATTTATATAATTATATTTAATAAATTAAAACTAGTTAAAATTTTTGAAAAATAAAAATATTGATAATAATAATAATAATAAAGTAAAATAAAATAGATTAATAAATAATAATAATAATAATAACAATAATTATAATTAAAAATAGTAAATTATATTATAAATTTATAAAAATTACATTAAAATGGAAGAAAAAATAATAAATAATAATAATAATTAAAAATAATTATATTAATAACATGAAACAAAATACATTAAATTAAAGAGAGAGAAAATACATCACATTTGAAAGAAAAAAAATACATCAAATTTGACTAGATGTGACAGCATTTGGACAATTTTTTCTAGTATGACCAGACACTCGACATAATCCGCATTTTCTTGGTAATTTTTCTCTAACGTCCATTTCTGTTTGAATACGTTTAGTCTTTGGGCGACCTTTCTTGGCTCTTCGTATTTCAGGATTGTGACACACCTTAACACCCTCGTATACTGGCCAATATACTATGTTTGATATAAGTTGGAAATGTTATTCATAGACTTTTAATATTGTTTCCACTTTGTACACATCATGTATAAGACTCCAATAATCATATTTTATGCTAGAACATGCTGCTATAACATGTGAACAGGACATATGTAAAACTTGATATTTTCCACAGTCGCACCACTTTGTAGGAAGGTTGACACTGAAATGACCAATTGGTCGCCCTTCTTTTGGATTTACTGTCTTATGGACCATGAAAGTATGGTTTCTCCTATCAAAACTGTCAACTTTATGGCTATTGGATTTATGTATTTCAGATTTAATAAAATTTAAGCATTTTTTCGTGTATACCTTACCAGAAGCTAGAGTTGCTACGTGTAGTTTTCTTTTTGTTGGAAATAATGTCCTCGTCTTATAATACATTAATTGAACCAAAGCAGTGATGAGAAGGTTGCGCGTGCCTTTTAATACGTCGTTTATCGACTTCACAAGGTAGTTGTCATGTGACCCCAACGACTACCTCTATCGAATGCTTTAATCCAACTTTCTCGCGGTATGTTGTCCAACCATCTTATTCCCTCCATGTTTACTATACCGATTTCATATCGGTAATGTCTATACGTAGACTCATTTATTGAGTAACTTATATTGACACAACAAGCAATCCGTCAAAAAATTATTAAAAATTAGAGTAATTAAAAAGGAAGAAATTTATTATTACCTATGGAAATAACTTTTTTCTTTGGTGCATTATCCTTGAAGGCATTCCATTCTTCCATTTCAACACAGCTCCTTTCTTTTATCCATCCTCATCATTAATAGCAATATTTCTTTCATCCTTCTTAATCACGTATAACAATATTTTTTTTGTCATTGAACTATCTAAGAATCACAGAGTTGATATTCAATGCATTCAAGCGTTTGTAAGTATCTTATATGTTTACTTTATTTTATTTTATATATTTATGTTATTTTATTTATAGTATATTTTACATATTTATTTTATTTTATTTATAGTATATTTTTATATATTTACATTATTTTGTTGATTTTTATTTTATTTTATATATTCTATATTTTATATATTTACTTTATTATATATATATATATATATATATTATTTTATTTACGATTTGTTTTATATATTTCAAAATCCGCTAAATGACAAAATAAAATGTCAAGCTCATGTAAACAAAAAAACCAAATGAAGCCATCTTACCGTATTTGCAAGAGGCCGAATTTGGTCAAGTGATCAAACTCGAAAACTACAAATTAGATATCGGTCTGATTACTGCTATGGTTGAGAGATGGAGACCAGAAACTCATACGTTTCATCTCCCAGTAGGTGAATGCACAATAACTTTAGAAGACATATATTATATTTTAGGATTAAATGTTTCTGATTTTCCTGTTAGCTATTCCAATTTTGTAAATGTTAGACAACTTTGTGTAGCTTACTTAGGAGTTAGTCCACCTAATGGAGCAACAAAGGGTAATTTTAGTAAATTAAAATGACTTAAGGATACGTTTGACGATGTTGGCGAAGATGCATCTGTAGAAGAAAAACAAGCATCATGTCGGACATACATCCTACGTATGATCGAAGGGTTGTTGATGCTCGAAAAATCCAATAATCGTATACATTTAAAATATCTTTCACTATTAAGTGATATAAATAAAGCATCTCAATATAGTTGTAGTTCAGTGATTTTAGCAATACTTTATAGAGAATTGTGTCTTGCTACGAAACTCGGCGTAATGTCTATGGGAGGATGTGCGTTGTTGTTGCAAAATTGGGAATGGTATCGTTTGTCTTGTGTCGCTCCAAAATCACCCAATTCATGGATATTTCCATTTGCACAAAGGTAACTATTGCAAATAAATATATATATATATATATATATATATATATATATTTTAAATTAAGTACTTACCATTTTACTAATTTTATTATATTTTTTATTTTTTCATATATTTGACAGGTTTAATTCTGGTGGTCTAAATTTCAGTAAAGTTCCTCATAATGACATCGAAGGATACCGAAAAACAATTGATCACATGATGGTTGAGGAAGTAATATATTAATTCACATTTATTTGAAATTTTTATTTATATTATTTTTTATACTTCTTATATTTACTTTAGCTAAACTTTTATCTATCAGTTTTATTGGAGACCTTACATCGGGTTTCAACACCAATTCCCGAATAAGACATGAAGACATAGACTACATGTACCTATCTGCATTGCTTTCGTATTGTTGAAAAAATCATACAGATAGAGTCGCACTTCAGTTCGGTTTCTATCAACAAATACCACAACCACCCGAGGACATGAGAATCTATCATGACATCAACATGAGGCGTGGCGTTGATGATAATTGGAACTGAGTTTGGAGAGAATAGATTAAACATTGGAACGAGCGTGAGAATTACGTGTTGCAAGGTAATATTATAGAAGGCTTTTTATGCCACAGTACATAATATATGAATTGGTTTAGACATCACACCAAATTATATATATTTGTCGAACAATATATGTGCGATCCCCGTTTGCAACCGTCATCATACTCTCACATGCAGTCGATCTCCATATCAACTCCTACAGAAATTCCTTGTTATGGTCCATCACCACCACCACATGTACATGTATCTGCAAAAATGTCGATTCAGTATTACGTTTTGTCGATGTCAGACATACCAACCCCCGCTCATCCGACAGAAAGTGGGATTTTCTATAATTTGTTTGGAACTCAATGCACAACTCCTGAGTCGGCTTATGCAGTATTTGATTCGATGTACAACATATAGAGTCAAAATTATATGGAGTCAGGTGGTCGTGGTTCTATTCCACCTATAAATTACAACGAAGACAACGATCAAGTTGAGGATGAACCAGAACAACCTCAACTCGTTCAAAGACCTAGACGAGTTCGACAACATCCTAGATGTGGAACTAGAAGTCATTTAGGTGGACATCATTAAAGTCAAATTTGATGTATTTTTTTCTTCAAATTTAATGTATTTTTTTTCTTTAATTTAATGTTTTTTGTTTTTTTTTTTTGAAATTATTATTATTATTTAGTATTTTTTTTCTTCCATTTTAATGTATTTTCTTTGAAATTTCTAATATAATTTACTATTTTTAATTATTTTTATTTTTAGTCATTTTTAATTATAATAATTATTATTTAATAATGTATTTTATTTTACTTTATGATTATTATTAGTATTTTTACTTTTAAATTTTTTTAACTATTTTTAATTTATTAAATATAATTATATAAATTATTAAGATGTGCAACAACAAAAAATGAACTCTTTGAGCAGGTCACCCCCTAGGCTAGTGACCTTACTAAATTGGTCTTCGGCTGGTTGCTCCTGGTGAAGCGACCTCCCACTAGTCTTAAAAAGTAGGACAATCTCGTATATAAATTTGAGAGTAGAATATTTTGGTGTTAAAAGAAAAAAAAAATATTAAGATAAAAAATTTAAAATGAGTGAATTTCAAATTATTTATAAATATGAAAAGTTAACATTAAATGATATAGAATATCATTTAATAATAATCATACATAAATTACACACATTAATTAATTATATCGTTGACTTATGGAAATATACCTAAAGATTATAGTAAAGTCTTATAAATATTTATGATCAAATAAGATTGTTGTTGATCATTCATTTGTAAGAAAGCGAAAGGTTACATCACATGGAGCATTGGGGACATTGGGGTGGTCTGACAATATTTTTTAATAAGAATAATCTATAAAATAATTATAAAAAATATTAATAAAAAAATGTACTACATCATTTAATTAAATTTTATTATAAGTATTTAAATTTTGTTTACATATATAAAAATCAAACAAATGATCTAATAAGCTAAAAATAAATAAAATCAATTAAATTAATTTTTTTTTATGTATTTTAGTTCAATGTGAATCGAATCAAATAAACTCATTATCTGTTAATTTGGATATAATTTCAATTCATTTAAAATTGACAACGATATTTAAATAAAATTATTAGACTATATCAGTAGTATTATCTTAAATATATGTTGTATTTAATTTTTTTTAATTATTTAGATATTATTTTTCTCGTTGTAGTTTAAAAAGTATTTATATAATTATTTTAATAATATAAAAAATATAGTATTTAAAAAAGAAAATTTATATTTTAAAAATAAATATATTAATTTTTATTAATATCAATATAATTGAAGATAACCAAATCAATATGTTATTCATAACTTAAAATTTTAATATATAATATTATAATTAATTTATTAATTAAAATTTTAAAAATTCACAGCCCTCAAAATATTTGTTCAAAAAGTACCATTGCAACGGTTGAAATATGCATATCAAGAAAACAGGGAGAAACATCATGTAATTCTCATTTTGTTTCATGATTCAATTTTATGATTTGAACACGATACCGTATTTCGACACTCTTTTATGATTCTTGTCTTATATCCAATACGTACGTTGTCTTTTATGTACTGTACACTGCAAGCACGCAATCTTCACCCGATATTCGAGAATCCTATGAAGCCACGTCGATGTGCGAGTATTGCAAGCCCCACTGGTTTTCATAGGCTGTCATAGACCACAATTTATACCTACCATTCCATCACATCAATCATGTCTAATTCAATTTTGTTGAAAACATAAATAAAAAGAATTTTTTAAATAATAATAAAAAATATTTTAAAATAAAATAAAAAAATTACAATAATTATCTAGTGATAACTAGATAATAATACTATATTAAAATTGTTATAATATATAAATTTTTCCGTGTTTACAATACTACTAGGCTCTCTAAAATATTTATTTAAATTAGATCTTATAATACTATAACACAAAAGTAGAAGACAGAATAAAATAATAAGATATAAATTTAAAGTGTTTTTGATTAGTCTGAATTGTTAGAGTGTATACGAGTTGAGTTGGACAATTTTTTGTCAAACCCAATACCCAAACGACCAAATTTTATTGGGTTGAATTTTTTACACCAAACCTGAATTAAACCAACCCGATTATGAGCAAATTGAGTTGAATTGGTTCGCATGTCATGAAGAATATATATATTTAAAAATATGTAATTAAATGCTATCATAAAATTTATAATGATGTGATTTGAATACTTATAATACATCCACATCTACAAACAAAATACTTATATCAATTAAATTAACAACAAATCATTAAATAAAATTCAACAACTAAAATATAAATATACATCAATAATAAAAATATATATGTCACGTTAATTGGTTGAGTTCATGAGTTCAAAATGTTATAATCACTACTCGAACCAAACATCATTGAATTTAAATGAGTTGGTTCAATTTAAATCCGAACCTAAATTGTTATGATCAAAATATGAATTGAATTGGTTTGGGTGACTAGATTCGCGGATTTACTTGTATCCATGAATTTCCTTGTGAATAGTCATAAACTCTCATTTCCTTCACAATTCCAAGCAATGTGAGACTTGTTCAATATTCTCTAATTTCAATAAAACTAACGAGCTTTCAAAATTGTAAGACACATAGTTGATTCTTGAACATATTTTGAGTGTCAGCGAGTAGATTTTATTTTATCTCAAAAACTAATTTTAACTTGAAGCTAAGTTTTGTAATTTTCAAGTTCAAACATGATTTTTATATTAAAACATGTTATTCAATTCATATTTTCCTTAATAAACATAAACTTTATATTTAACTCATTTTTAACAAGAATCTATTTTTCAAAATAAATTTTTATCACCAAAAACCAAACACGCAAGTGGAACACACCTTTTCTTTTATAAGTTGATTTTGTGAGAAATTTAATGTAATATTAAATATAAAAAAAAGATATAATATACACAAGAGTCTCTCAGTCAATTATTTCGTGGCACTACCAATATTATACACACACTAAAGTTATTAGTGTATTGAGATATAATTCAACTTTCATATGCAATTGAGATATAATTTTGGGTCTGAAGTAGTGTTGAGTCTTGTAATAAAATATGGTCTAAAATTGTGTTTATAAGATTAAATTATACCAAATATATTCAAAACAAATCTAACATAATATTAAATTTTATCGATTTTAGTCATCTATCATATTATTTACGTATCGAATTATACAATAGTGTTAAAAGTGAAGATAAAAAAACATTCTAAAAATGTGATTATATAAGTTAGACCACTCACCTTAAAGTTTACAAGAATAAATTAGATAACAAATATAGAAACTACTAATACTTTTTAGAGCCTATCAATTTCAAATTACTATCAGTATTATCCACACTGAACTAATGGTGCTAGGTATAATTGTATAAGGGGTGTTGGAATAAAAAAACTCAAAATTTAAGTCTTATATTAAAAATAAATTAAATTTATAAAATAAAATAATAAAAATGGTATTTCTTTCCCTGTATAAATTAATTTTGTAAAGTTGAGTTAAATTTAATTTAAATTAAGTTAGACATAATTTAAATTTAAAAAAATTAGGATAAATTTTATAAAAACAAGATGAAATTAGTTATAAACTAATATTTATGTAAGTGGGGACCCGTACTTTAGTTTTGATTTTTAAAAGAAAATTATAAAACTAAAGCATAAAAGTAAACAATTGACTTATGGACAAATAGGAGAAACAGAACAAAGTAAACAATAACGACACAAATTACTCTCACAGATGGATATAGTCTATATATTTAAGGCAAAATTGCATCAAGATTCAAAAGTTCCTTAACATGAAGTTCCAAATAATAGTTGGTT
This sequence comes from Cicer cuneatum, assembly GCA_037974295.1. Classification (NCBI taxonomy): domain Eukaryota; kingdom Viridiplantae; phylum Streptophyta; class Magnoliopsida; order Fabales; family Fabaceae; genus Cicer; species Cicer cuneatum. The sequence continues at coordinate 8,694,200 of JBBPBO010001985.1, forward strand.
TAGATAAAAATTATTCTTTTTAAACGATAGAAACACTGTACCTTAATGCTTTTTTATCCAAAATTGATTTAAATAAATGATGATGTTGAGCTTAAAAAATGCTGATTGAAAACAACATGGAAGAGCTACAACACTCGACAAAGTTGAGAAATTACTTTTTAGGTGAAACTAGGAACAACAATGGGTAAGGTTTGGATAGGTAGTATAGTACTCGTACTAGTTCTCGCAGTTTAAAAAAAATATTCGTGTTCGTACCCTCGTGGGTATCAATTTTAATACTCGTGCATTTGTCAATTGGGTACTTAAGTGCTCAATACTCATATCATTACCCGCACTTTAACAAAAATATATAGATAAATAATGACTATTGTTGTGATTAAATTTAAAAAATTAGTATGGATAGAGCATTATGTAAATTGGTCATGAATAGAGCAACGTGTAACTTGACATGAGTATAGAGACTAAAATTTATTTTTTCAATTTTTTTAATTATTAAAATTGCATTTTTTTTTATTAAGGATCTAATTTTTAAGATTAGAATAAGACCTACAAAATCTATCACTAGCATATTTTCGTGATGATTTATTTATATGTTTCTTTTTTAAAAGGATCCAAAAATTATGAAATGGAAAATTTAAATTCATTGATCTGCTTAGAAGAAAAATGAGAGATAGAGAGACATGAGATAATAGAGAGTGAGAGAGATAGTATATAGAGATTAGAGAGAGATATAGATATGCATAACAGAGTAGAGGGACATATATATATTTAAAAAAATCATGTATTTAAAAAATATGTTTTCAAACAAACATATTTTCTTGAAAATCATTTTTATGTCATTTTATGATAATTTTGTAGTTTAAAAAAAAATACTTTTTATAAAATTGTATACAAACAAGTTAAAAATTATTTTACAAAAATTTCTAAAAAATATTCTCTAAATTATTTAAAACAAATATCATTTTTATTTAAACTCAAATAAATACATCTAATAATAATAATAATAATAATAATAATAATAATATATAAGTGCGGGGCGGAATACTATAGTACCCGTACTCGCACCTGTTCAATTTTGTGGATAATTATCCGTCTTCATATCTATTATGCGAGTTTTTAATACAGATTTCTTTTTCGGGTATCAACTGGATCTGAACCTAATTGTCATCCTAAATAAGACATTGAAATGAATTTGTGACATAGATAATCAAACATTGTTTTTCCGGGACGTTGAGAATGGATTAGTTGTGTTGAGTACAAGCACACAATTGAATATATGAACAATAAGTAGCAAAATGATGGGAAATTCGAAGCTGACATACACTCTAAGATCAGAAGTGAAGAGTGCTAATGTTCCAACTTTCATACTCAACTTAAAATTAAATTGATAAATCAATCCAAGAAGTTTGAAAGTAATTCGAGTTAGTGGACTGGACCAGCTCTTATCCGATTCTAGAAAATTTGAATTTTATACCCCTCATTTTAACTTATACTCCTAAATTAATGAAAATCTCAAATTATCTATTTAAATTTATTTTATACACGGTTAAAAAAGTTTGGTATGTATTTTGTATTATCGGAAATTTGACATGCAATTTCCGATAGTTATAACTTCTGAAAATTTTAATTTTTCGATAATTATAACTTTTAGATTTTGATGTATATTTTTTTTTATAATTTTTTTCTAATTTTTTTTAATTAGAAATGGAGACAAAAATATGTAACATAAGGAAAAAAATTTATAAATAATGCAAACAAACAAAAAAAGAGAAAAAAAATTTTAAAAATAAAGTTTCTGTTCCGGAAGTTTCATTAAGAAATGAAATTTTCAGGAACCAACCGGAAATTTAAATTTCATAGAAGTGCCAATCGAAAATTTGAAATTTCTAATAGTTGATTTTCAATACCGGAAATTCAAAATTTCCAATTAACACTTCCAGAAATGTTTTTGAAATTTCAATATACAAAATGATTGAAATTTTCAATGAGAATGTGAGGTATAGGGAGTGAATCTGTTTTTACTGAATGATTAGGGATAATTTAGTAATTTCAAGCTCAAAATTTTTATTTGAGAAGTATAGGATTAATTGAAAGTATAAAATCTAATTCTGCCGATGCAAAGTTTTGAGTTGAACTTAAATGGGCCAAACTAACTTCTTGCTCATATTTAATTAGCCCATCCCAAAGAGCTTAACCTATTTTGAAACCTACAAAAAAAGGTGGTTGCAGGATCTGTTAAAAACCGAGAATTGAGGATTAGAGCAAATGCCATAAATAAAACACGTCTTGTTTTTCACTTGTTGATTTTTACTAGCACGTTTTTATGCTTATCAAAATCAAAAGCAGAAAAAACAGGTTAATATTTATCTAACTGCAGAGAGAAACCACAAATTAAACATCAAAATGATAATTAATGAACTCATTACTCAATAACAAAAACTAAATTTACTGATGACCAAAAAGCTACTATACAAGGGACTTTCAGTCATCAGTGACACTCATTTCATATCTCAACAAAACTAGTTAAAAAAGAACACAAACTTGAACATGAGTAACAATATCCACACAAAAACTTCATCATTGCAGTGATGACAATGAATTTTACTCTTCCATTTCATCTTCGTCAATTTCCTCAATCTTCATTCTCTTGACAGCTTGAGCAGCATCACTTTTAGGTCCATTTGATATCTGAATCAAAATATCTGACTTCACTCCAGTTTCAGCATTAACAATTCCTCCATTCTTTTCTACACGGTATGACAAGTCACTCCCCTTAGGGCCAGCATCAATGTAAACCGTTGTATTCTCATCAATTTCTTCCCTTATTAGCATCCTAGAGAGTTCAGTCACCACCTTCTTCTCAAGCCATCTCCTAATTGGTCTAGCACCATACACCTACAAATAACAAAAATTAGTTAGTATTACTTGCCACTAACATTTATTTCTAGTGTATCAAAACATGTTTGAATAAACGGGTAACTGAAAACAGCTAATCGGATTATTTCCTTAATCTTTTTAAATAGTCTGGCAAGTATTTATAATAGAAGCTTAAAACAAAATGATTAAGATAATAACACTTACCGGATCATAACTCTCAGCAAGTATATAATCCAGTGCTGCATCTGTCACTGCCAAAGCAATTCCTCTCTCAGCAAGACGACTGGCTACATCCTTCATTTGCAACCTTGCAACTTTCCTCAATTGCTCATGAGAAAGAGGATCGAATACAACAACTTCGTCTAGCCGATTTAACAATTCTGGCCTGAAATGCTTCCGTACATCCTGCATTACTCGATCACGAGCTACTTGCATGGAACATTTTCCTGAAAGTCCAGCTAGGAGATGCTCGGCACCGAGGTTTGAGGTCATGATAATGACAGTGTTTCTAAAATCAACAGTTCTGCCTTGTCCATCAGTTAATCTCCCATCATCTAAGACTTGAAGAAGAGTGTTGAATACAGAGGTATGTGCTTTCTCCACTTCATCAAAAAGTACCACACTGTAAGGCCTTCTCCTTACAGCTTCAGTTAATTGACCACCTTCCTCATGACCAACATACCTGAAAATTCAATTCAAGAAATCAGTTATGGGATTCATATTGAGAAAAGTCAAAGAAATCAATACTGACACGGACCAAATACTAGCGCTTTTACTCTAAAAAAAAAATTCAGCTGCTTGCCAAATAACTTACCCTGGTGGTGCACCAATCAATCTTGATACTGAGTGTTGTTCCATGTATTCCGACATGTCAATTCTAACCAACTGATTTTCATCATCAAAGAGTTGTTCTGCAAGAGCCTTTGCAAGTTCGGTTTTACCAACACCAGTCGGACCGAGGAAAAGGAACGAACCAGTTGGTTGTTGAGGTCTTCCTAAACCAGCTCTTGATCTCAATACAGCTTCAGCAACAGCATTAACTGCTTGGTCTTGTCCCACAACTCTATTGTGCAATCTGTCACCAAGTCCAATCAACCTTTCTTTCTCATTTTGGCCGAGTCGGGTCACCGGTATACCAGTCCATCGGCTAACAACCTCGGCTATTTGGTCTGGTCCAACTGTTTCTGTCAACATTAAGTTCTCATCATTGTTCCCATCACTGCTACCTTCAAGCTGTTTTAATGCGGCTTCGACCTCATCGATAGCACCATATCGTAAGTCTGCAGCTCTGGCTAGATCATACCGTCTCTCAGCTTCCTGTAGAGCAATATGAAGCTCTTCACGTTTCTGCTTCAGCGTTCGAATCTCATCGATCCTCTCTTTCTCTTTACTATACTTCATCTTCAGAGGTTGAAGCTTGTCCCTTAAGTCATCTAGTTCTTTCCTCACCTGCAATTAACATCAATCAACAGTTAGAAACATTGCAAATAAAACATACACAAACACACACAAAAAGTAATCAATGCCAATGAAAAAAACTCAGGATCCATACTTACATCTACAAGACGGGCCTTACTAGCTTTGTCTTTCTCTTTCTCTAGAGCATGAAGCTCAACTTCTAACTGCACTTTCTTCCTTTCAAGGTTGTCAATTTCCTCTGGCTGACTATCAAGTTGAACTCTAACATTTGCACATGCCTCATCAATTAAATCAATTGCCTTGTCAGGAAGATGACGCCCTTAACAAATACAAAACACAAACCCATAACAAGTTAGCAGAAGCATAAACAAAACCGCCCACATTCAATACATACAATAATATGATTTAATTCATATGTACCGTCAATTTAAAGATTTATAATAATTTCTCCAGATCATGTTAATCATAACTACTTTTAAAATGGTCATAAATTGTTCCGCTTAATTCATCTTACACTAAGAGTGTGTAAGAATTAAACTTAAATTACATTAATATCAGAAGAAATAAACATCAAGAGAGCATAAAGAGCATACATACCAGTTATGTACCGACTAGACAATTGAGCTGCAACAACAATAGCACGGTCTTGAATTCTAACACCATGATGACCCTCATATCGCTCTTTTAATCCCCGAAGAATACTAATGGTATCAGGCACACTAGGTTCAGCCACATAAACCTGTTGAAACCTCCTTTCAAATGCTGCATCCTTTTCAACATACTTCCTATATTCCTCAAGTGTTGTAGCACCAATGCATCTAAGTTGTCCACGAGCAAGCATAGGTTTCAAAAGGTTAGCAGCATCCATCGATCCTTCGGTTCGACCAGCACCAAGAACAAGATGAATTTCATCAATGAAAAGAATAACCTTCCCTTCTGCTTCTTCAACTTCTTTCAAAACAGCCTTCAACCTCTCTTCAAATTCTCCTCTATACTTAGCACCAGCAACTAATGCACCCATGTCCAAAGCAATTAACCTCACATCAACAAGATTGCTAGGAACGTCGCGTCTAACAATTCTCTGAGCCAACCCTTCAACAACAGCTGTTTTTCCAACACCTGGCTCTCCTATAAGAACAGGATTGTTCTTAGTCCTTCTTGACAAAATCCTCACAACCCTTCTTATCTCTTCATCACGACCAATAACAGGATCAAGCTTCTCAGCTTGTTCAACCAAATCTCTACCATAAGTTTTCAATGCTTGAAAAGTTGTGTCACCAGTAGCACTTTCAACTTTCTTCCCTCCTTTACCACGAAGTTTTTCAACCTCAGATTTAACACGAGAAACCGCAACACCAGATTCTTTAAACAAGTCACCAACTTGAGAATCCTCAAGAATTCCCAATATCAATTGATCAACAGCTAAATGACTGTCACCACGTGACTTCTGTGCTGCCTGTGCTCTCCTAATGACTTTGATAAGGGAAGTGCTTACAGGTATCTCTTCTGGTGGAGGAGATTGAGTTGGCAATTTCTTCAATGCTTGTTTTAAAACTCTTTCAACACCACGTGCAGATTCTTCACCACCGACATTGGAAATTGCTTGGAAAAATATACCATTTGTATCAGAAATTAGAGTTGATGCAAGGTGTAGTGGTGTGACTTGAGCGTGTCCTGAAGTTAATGCTAGTTCCTGAGCACCAGCAAGTGACTCCCTAGTCTTGTGGGTGAAATTTTCTGGATTCATTTTACCTACATTACAAAAATATGCAAAAGAAAAATAATATTATGAACTTTACCGCATAATCATAAAATCTCCAACCGCAATTTAAAACTATGATCGCTACTATCAGCAACGTTTTCTAACTTGTCTGAGATAAAATGACAGTGTGTATTAACTATCATAATTCGTAAGAAGAATTTGACAACATACCTTTGATTGATTACAAATGACGGTTTTTTTGCTGTTCGTGAGAAAATAGAATGCGAGTGTGTAAGAATGCAAAAATAATGTGTGTATGAAGAATTGAGATTGCGTAGTTTGAGTTTGTCGCAATGAGAATGATTTGATCGGCAGAAGATGCAATAGTATTTGTTAAGGAAGAAGATGCATCTGAATCATTCTGGATGTTTCTCGGGAAAGAAAGAGAAACTACTAGACTTCTCTATTTTTTTCTCGTCTTTTCATTTCCTATTACCATTACTACCCTGCACTCGCTCTCTAGTAGTTTCCGAATAATAACACCACGGTTTTTTCTTTTTTTCTCTCGTCTCTTTCCTTTCCTTTTTTTAATTTTAGTTTTATAATCTCAACAATAAATATAAAAAATTACAGAATAATTATTTAGATAAAAAAAGAAAAAGATATTTATTATTGATAAATATTGAAAAATACGGAACAAATCTTTATATCTTTATCCTTGATATCTTTATCCTTGATAGATAAACAAAGCATTGGATAAATATTTTTTTATACAAAATAAAATATGTTGTAATTGATAAATATATAAATTGCGGAATATATATTTACCAGAGATACATAAAAAAAGTATGTAAATAATATTTATCAATAAAAAATATTAAAAAATATGGGATAATTATTTGACATTAATAAATATAAAAAATATTAAATAAATATTTAATAAAATTAGATTTTTTGTTTAAAGCTTCCACGAGAAACGTATAAAATGTCAATAATGAATCACACGCGGAATAGAACGAATTTATTGCTAGTTTAATAAAAAAATCTCAATTGTAATTTTGATTAAATAAAATAAATTAGTTTAAATTAATAAAAAAATTTCAATTGTAATTTTGAATAAATAAAATAAATACGTTTAAAGGTAAGGCATCGTGATTATTCAATTTATTATATTTTTTAAATTAAATATAGTTATTTAAAGTTTTTATATATGACAAATTATAATTTATTGTCGGTATAAAATAATTTTATATTGATAGTATCTATTTTTTAAATGTAAAATTATTTTTGTTATATTTTTTTAACTATTTATTATATTTCTTTCTTCAGTAAAAAATTATAAATAATTGGCTAAATAGGACCCTTAGTCCCTTAACTTAATTTCAGTTAACGTTTTAGTCATTTATCTTTTTTTTTCCCGATTTAGTCCTTTATTTTAATTTTAAGTAACAATTTGATCTTTTATGTTTTAAAATGTCAACAATATTATCTTTTTTTTTTACAAAAATTCAAAAAACTCATCAAAATTTTCAACCAAAACCCATAAAATTATTTGTATTATTCAATATAATACAAATTTCATCGAATTCGTAACTCAAATCTTTAAATAAACTCATATTTTCATTTCTAACAATATCAAATAAACTCATATTTCCATTTCTAACAATATCAAATAAAGAATGAAATTATATGGGTTTATTTGAAGATTTGAGTTTCGAATTTGATGAAATTTGTATTATATTGAAGAATACAAATAATTTTATGGGTTTTGGTTGAAAATTTTGATGAATTTTTGTAAAAAAAAAAGGATAACATTGTTGACATTTTAAAATATAAAGGATCAAATTGTTACTTAAAATTAAAATAAATGATCAAATCGGAAAAAAAAAATAAAGGACTAAAACGTTAACTAAAATTAAGTTAAAGGACCACAGATGCTATTTAGCCTAAATAATTTTAATAAAATATAATTAATACTATTAGTGTGATAAAAAATAATTAACAATATTAATGATAACAAATAAATACGAACAAACAATTTTTATAAAAAAATAACACATAAAAATAAACAAAGAGTGGTAAATTTATTTTCTATTAAATGTGACTTTCAATTGTGTTACGGTTTGTTTGGTTTGTTTGATTCAATAAAGTGGAAAAGATATAATTTTAAAAAGTAGAGAGGAAAGAGAGAGGGTAGAGGAATTTTGATTTAAAAGATAAACTGAATTATATTTTTAATAATTTTATGGTTGTTTTATGGAGAGATAAATAATTTTAATGCTTTGGTTTCCTTCCCTTTTTATAGAAGAAATTTTGCTGGTCTCTTTCGTATACCTCAGATCAAATACATTCTCATCAAAATGTTGATTTTTTTTTAAACATTTTTTCTAAGAATGAATTTTGCATTATTATTGATTGTTAACCCCGTTTAAAAGAATCAGAAACGGATCTTCTTTAGAACTCAAGTTAAAATTGCCACTAGAGCAACAAATCATTTGTTAAAGTTTATAAAATAGTAATATAGATATTTGTTAAACAACTGAGCCCTCAATAATACTATTCAATATCCGATAATCAATTTAATTATATATTTTATTTTAGTATTTTATGTTAAAAATATATAAATTTAATAATTTCCGACATTCTCTTCGATCAGATACCCTAATTGAGGCAAAAATTTGGTACTAATATTATAACAAGTGAAATATGTTAGCATGGTCATTAAATAAAAAATTACAATCTACAAAAACATAAAATAAATCAAATTGGGACAAAATGGAAATCAAATCATAAGAGAGAGATAGTAAAATAAATAACATTGAGAGAGAGTTTTTTTTTTAAAAAAAAAAACTCTGTTTACAAAAAAATAACTACTTCATAAAAAAAAACAGATTCTGATAGCAAATGCAAGCAAATAAGAAACAAACACCAATGTAAATGAAACAATCTTTAAAGAGCTATGTTGAGATTATTTTTTGGTAAAAAAATTCGCATTCATTTAATTTTTTAATAGTATTTCGCAACTTCACACTTGAGAATTTTTTAATAGTATTTCGCAACTTCACACTTGAGTTCCTCTTCGCTTCAAATTTAATGTCATACAAAGCCGCAGCGAATTTTATAAAATTGTTGAACTATTTCATTAACTTATTTAATAGAAAGGAGATAATCCGAACGACATGTGAGATTAAAAGTTTTAAATCTTCAAATAATTTGAAGCTCGTGCGAAATGACTAAAATTACTTTTAAATGTTTTCATTTGTTTCATAAATTATTTTAAAAAATGAGGATATAAAAATAATTTTAAAATCGCTTTAAATGATAAACTATTTTTAGTAGTTTCTAAAAAATCAATTTTATAATTAATTTTTATTTTTAATATTTTTACGATTAATATTTTATTGTTAAGATTTTGATAGATTTATAATACAAATTTTTAAATTTTAAAGTATTTTATGGATTTATATGATTTCAAAGAAAGTTGTGGATATTAAGAAAGAAAGTTACGTATAGAATGACAAGATCCCAATCCACTGTGGAGCTAAAAATTGCACGATTATAAAATCCAAAGTCCACACTATGAATGCATCATTGTTATGATCATAAGAATATATCACTGCTAGAATCAAGTGAAGAGTCATACATCTCAAATATTTTATTTTCTTGCTCAAATACTAGATATTTCACCTCCAACCAGAATAATCAAATAATTAGATGAAATTAAAAATTAAAATTTTTAAATTTTTCTACTCTGCAAGTGTATATAATAATTAAGAATTTTTTTGTAAACTTTTGAAATGACTTAAAATATTTAAATATTTATAACTTTAAACAACCTTCGAATGAGACATAATTAGTGTAAACTCTAATATAAATTCAATATGAGATATGACTTTGACTCGTGACACTGAAAGATTGATGAACAATTCAAATACTCACAAGACTTTCAACTTTTACTTGTTACATAAAAAACATCACTCTCAACACAGTGAATATAAAATTTAGTAACATAGATTTAATAAAACAATTACATATGTTTCTCAACCATGTTAGTGTGCTAAAAATGAAAAATTCTATCGACAAACTATATCTCAATTTAATAAAATATTATATCTTCATAAGCCATACTCAAACACTTATTCTACATATAGTCTCAAATCTTTCAAACAATTTAAGCAACTGAACTTGAGTAATCTAACGACTCAAACTCTGCATAACGAGTAAGTCATAAAAACTATTGGTTTCACTCAATATCCTCTACTTAGATAAACTCTTTTGATAAAACTAAACATAATTAAGTCCGTAAGTGATGTCTCACTTACCATTCACTCTCATCGTATATAAACAAATAATCAATAATGAACTATATATATATATATATATAGAGAGAGAGAGGTATATATATATATACACACACACACCATGCATTAACATCAAACTTATAGGAAAATAGTGTTATATTTAAACTTTCAAACACAATTAATTTCACTTGAAATTTTTCTACATTACTCGAATTATGGTATTCTAAAGTCAACAACATTATATAATAATTTTATGATTCAGCATTTATGTTTACATTACTCATGAGTTATTTCTATATTTTGTAAAATCATAAATTTTAACATGATAAAACTATTATATGTCTTCTTTTAAATCTAACTGATTTCACTAAAAAACGATCACATATAAATTGATTTTTACAAACTTGCTACAATTAATAATTATTCATTTTCTTAAATTTGTATTTAACATAAATACTTATTCTTATAAAAATTTAACTATTTCCATAAATTCAATCATATTTATATCTACGATTTTACTTTTGAAACAATCATTCTATACTCATCTATATATTTTTTTTTCGGGCATCAATAATTCAATACTCAAAAACAAATAATAAATATTAATCGTGAATGTAAAAAATCAGTGTTTTTTGTTAACAATATAACATCCTATATTATATTTTATAGTGAAATAGTTTTTCAATATCACATGAATTTTAAACCATATATAAACAATAACCCAACACGCTCTTAGGAGAAAAACAACTGTTTTTCATAGCAAAAGGTTAAAGCGCCACAAATTGATTAACAAGAGGAAAATGATGGAAGAATAAATAATATTTGTATGATTAAAAATTGTTATTTTCCAACTAAAAGAAACCGATGATGAACAATTAAATATTTTTCTAACAAAGAGGAGAATAAACGTGTAAAAATGGAAGAAAATTTATTTATTTATTTATTTTTAAACAAAACTAATTCATCTACTTATTTAATCTATTGAATCAATCTCTCTTAAACAAATACTACTAAGTTTTATTTTTTCCCAAGTTAATAAATATTTAATCATCTAATAAATAATCATAAAATTAATAAACCTTTCAAGTAATACGAGACTTTACAATTTTTAAATATAATAAAAATACTTTTTTAATATTTTCACTATTTATAGAATTATATACGATCCTTTACTTTATAAAATCTATTATATGAGAATACTTTACTAAATTTAAATTGAGTTGTTTGAATTACTAACATGTTTCGTAAAACTCAAAATTAAAAGTGTCGTTCAAAGTGATATTTGGTTTTTTTATATGAATTTTTTAAAAATTAAATTAGTTTCAGTTTTGAGTTTTCAATTTTAAATTTTAAATTTTTTTAATCGAATCACTCCTTTTACTCTATCTCACTGCGAATTCACAAAATATAAAATATGTTGACACGTAAAAATATTAAATTTTAATTATTTTAAAACAATTTAAATTTTAGTAAAAGTGGTTGAAAATGGTGATTGTGAAAAATGACTATTTTAGTAATGATCGGTTCTTGAATGTAGATACCGCGACAAAAAAAAACAATTAATAGTTGGTGGTAGTAGTCAGAGTGTGATCTAAGTGACTCTAGTGGTGAACGCTGGTTGGTCGGTGGTGGTGGTGACAAGTGTCAGAGGTGATGGTGACAGTGGTCAGAGACAGTGATGACGGAGGCGGAAACGATGGCGATGATGGAGGTGATCAGAGAGAGTGGCTGGTGGTAACAATGATCATTGGTCAATGAAGGAAGAAGGTGATTGAAAATGGTGATTAAAATGATGCTTATGTTTAATGAGAGTGACATGTCAATTAAAAAAAAATTGAAAAATCTATTTTTAAAATTTTTTTTTTTAGAAAAAATCATTTCAAAATAAAAAAAAAAAACCGAGTTGCATTTTATTTGAACAAATTTTAGTTTTAAAATTCATTTTCAAAACAAAAAATCAGTATTCACAACCAGGCAAACATGCCCTAAGTTTTCTAAAACGAAAGTTAAATTCGGTGATGTAGGAAAATTTGTTATATTGTTTCTTAAGAAAAAGAAAGGGTAAAATAAATAGTTGATTTAATTAAAAATAACAATTTAAGTAAAATTCGGAGGTGGACAGAGATATAAGTTAGTGGGTACGAGAGATAATTTTGTTCAACTGGGCAATCCATTTAGCCTCAACAACTCTTGGGATTTCTATACCCAACACCTCCTCAGCCCAAAAAAGGCTTCGCAATTCGCGAGGGAACGGCCTAGCCTCGTATCCGAAGCAATTAGCTTCGGCCCCTCCGAACCTTACCTTGGGACCGAACCTCGTTGTTGTTCCTCTGTTCGTTGAAAATTTTGCACTATTTCGATCACTTTATCTGTGTGAGCTAAGAAACTCGCATTTTCCTCTTCCACCGCTTCGAACCCTAACGCGTTTGATCTTCAACACTCTCGCTGGATCAATTTTGAGCTTCAACGTTACCTTCTCAGCGTCACTGTGAGTTCACCAACTCCATTTCTATCTCTAAAAACCCTAGTCTTCTCTCTCTAGGAACGAAATGAAATGAAAAAAAAACCAAATCTGCCTGCGTCTATGGCTTTCCATGTTGGGCACGATTTCCGGAACTCGTGTTGTCGTTTTGTGTTCCTTAGTCAATTTGAATGCTGATTGTGAGCTCCAATTGTTCCTTATTTCCGATCTTTTCCGTTTTGGTGACGATTTTGAGATTTTTGAGTGATTTTCGGCTATGAGATGAGTTTAGCTTATGAGAAAGTAGGGTTATAAAGGAATAGTAATTTAGTTTGCTGTTTCTTGCCTCCTCTCATTTCTTTGAGAGCTGATTTTTTTTTTCAGCTTAGGTAAATTGTGCGCATTTCATGTTAGATTTTCATTTTTGGTTGTGTTTTACTATTCCCTAGCTCATAGTTTTTGATTCACTGTGTTTCTTCTTTGTTTTGGGTTTCTCCTGCATTGGGGAGGAGAGTGTGAATTCTTTGCATGCCAATATGATCTTAGTTTTAAGTAGGTCTACCTCGTACTCTATGAAAAATGAAAGAGAAGGGCTTGTTCTAATGGCAATTTGAGTTACGTGAATGATTTATGCAAGTAGATTTCTCTGTTAATAATATTAGGTTGGATAATGGAGACGAGTTAGTTCAAATTCTGTCCCTGTGGATGTAATATGTGTTTGGAGCTGGAAGGTATGAACAAAGATGATGGATTCTTGTAGTGAATCTCTTTTTAGTTTTTGCAGTTGTATATGAAGCGACGATGCTTTTAAGTTTTTGGATATGTTTTCTCTTTGGGATGTTTATTGGTTATGGTTTTGCAATAAATTTGAGTTTGCTTTCAATTTTGAGGAATTACTGCCGGTTGCCATAAATGTGATGCATTTTTGAAATGTCTTCAGTTAGTTAAAACAACAGGATGTAAGGACTGCATAACACAAACATGTTGAATGCCATTACTAGAACAACACACATTTGTAAATAGAAAATAGGAAGCTGCATATAGGAAATGTGAAATAAAATGTTTGCAGTGGGGTTCTTCTTGCCATTTCTGCATGACTCTGGTTTTGACAACACATAAATTTGTAGGAAATATGATGGTCAAGGTTCTGGATTTCTATTTTGTGTGTTTTTCCCTTCCTTCTTAAGATCATTGACGTGGTTGATTTGATAGTTCGTGAAACCTCTATTTATTCTCAATTTTGGTACCTTATGTGTGCCTGTACTTCGATTACCTATAATCTTTGAAAGGGGAGGCAAAACATATTTGATTTATTTGTTTGTTTATAAGTGAATGATGGTGAAACTTGCTTTTTGATGTAATAATTATTTTTATAAGGAGAAGAACCACTTTTATTTGAACCTTCTGTAATTTTTCAGTACTGAGCTAGGCTTAGGAGAATAGTACAAAGTCAAGTATGGTCTGAAAGAAAATCCTGGATATGTGAATGCATAAATAATGTGCAGGAAAATTTACAGCTTATGCGTAGAGTGTGTAACATTATCAGTGATTCAACCTTGTGACACTTTAGCTACTCTGGAGTATAAAACTGAGAACTTCATTCCTTTTTTTCCTTTACTATTCTCCCATCTTTTTCCATATTTAAGAAGGTACACCTAGAACCTTAATGTTGGATATATAACCCGATGAACATCCAGCTTCATATTACACTTAACAAAGACATTTGATGCATTTAACATGTGTTTTTTTTTAATCAATGAAGCAGTAATGTTCCCAAATTTCTTTTGACCCCGTTGTAAACATTTTCAAATTTGGCCTGTGAAAAAAAAAGAAGCTTTAGGGCTGCTTTTAATTAGGCAACTCTTTGCTTATTCCTTTTGCATCCTGAAAAATGTATTTTTTTGTATATGAGCTGTTTGCATTTCACTGTTGTGCACTTATTATACATGGTTCATTTGATCAACAGTGGCCTATTGTATCTTGCGTTGCATGCGATGTTAATTATTGTTATCTTATCCCATCTTGTGACATCTATTTAGTTAACATACACCAACTGGATTTTTACTAGCAGGCTAATTTTTTTCTTAAACAATTTCCAGGAGTAAATGATAGTTGCTCAGAAGGGTGATTTTGGACATACTATTTGGAGAATCTTTTTCTTGATCTTCTTTGATTCATTACGGCTTCTTATAAATAGTTATAAGCTGAAAAATTGTGAGCTGGGTCATCTATGCCTGGAAACGAGGTAGGAGACAGGGTCCATAATTTTTTTGGTCAAGAAAACTTGTCCCAGGGTCAGTATCACTCACAGGCAGTTGACGGGAACTGGCCAGGGCTAAGCAACAATTTGTGGGCTGGTAGCCAGAGACCAACTGGTGGACCTTTTATTTCCAATTTGAAGAATTTCAATGTACAACAATCAGGTAGAAGTTTTATATATGTATATATTTATTTATCATTTATATTATATGTTTGATTGATATATTTATTGGTTTTACGTAAGTTAAATAAATAACTGTGATTTTGAAGCTTAACTTTCTTTTATGGTTTATTTTTCATTATTAATCATACTTCCTTTTACATGTCTAAAGATTCTGAACAAGGACACACGAGTGCTTTACATTTGCGCCATGGTCTGAATCTGACACAATCAAATCTGAGGCCTGACATTGGCAGAAATCAAACCCCAAACCAACAATCAGCTGTTAATGGCTATATGCAGGGACATCAGGTTTTCCAGTCTAGGCAAAATGAAGCAAACATTTTGGGAGTGGATACAGGAGCTGATTTACATGGCATATCAAGTCTATCAAGAGGAATAAACGTGCTAGAGTCACAACAAGGAGCTGGTCTTGACCACTATAAGAAAAACATGACCAGGACTGATGCTACAGAGTCTCCTGTCAATTATGATTTTTTTGGAGGTCAACAGCAAATAAGCAGTCGACATTCAGGCATGCTTCAGTCTTTTCCTAGACAGCAGTCAGGGATGAATGACATGCAGCTTTTACAACAACAAGCAATGCTCAACCAGATGCAAGAACTTCAAAGGCAGCAACAATTTCATCAACTAGAAGCGAGGCAACAGAGTTCCATGACTCCAGCTTCCTCCATTTCGAAACAGACTGTTGCAAACCAGTCTGCATCTCTCATTAATGGCATTCCCATCAATGAGGCATCTAACCTTATGTGGCAGCCTGAAGTTATGGCAACTAATGCAAATTGGCTCCAGCGTGGTGCATCTCCAGTTATGCAAGGATCCCCTAATGGTTTTGTGTTATCTCCTGAACAACTGCGCCTGATGGGTTTGTTTCCTAATCAGGCAGATCAGTCTCTCTACGGGCTTCCAATTTCTGGTTCAAGAGGTGCACCAGGCCTGTACTCTCATGTTCAAGCAGACAAATCAGCAATGCCTCAGGTTTCTATCCAAAATCAGTATTCTCGCGTTCAAGGGGACAAACAATCATTACCACCCATATCAACCAGTGTTAACGCATTTCCAACTCATCAATATGCTGCAATGTCAGATCAAACTAACTCAAATGATGGAAATTCAGTTTCGAGACATGATATTCAAGGAAAAAGTATGTTTGGTTCAATTGCTCAAGGTATTAATAGTGGACTAAATATGGAGAACTTGCAGCAAATGAATTCTGAGCAAAGAGATGTACCAATGGAAGATTTTCACGTGAGGCAAGAACTTGCTGGATCTTCTGAGACTTCACAGGACAAGATGATAGTGCAGGTTCCTCCACATAACGTGGCTACCCTAGATCCAACAGAAGAAAAGATTTTGTTTGGATCTGATGACAACCTTTGGGATGGATTTGGCAGGAATTCAGCTTTCAATATGCTGGATGGTTCAGATGGTTTTAGTGGACTTCCATCTCTTCAAAGTGGGAGTTGGAGTGCACTTATGCAGTCTGCTGTAGCTGAAACTTCTAGTAGTGAAATGGGTATACAGGAAGAATGGAGTGGTCTAAGTTCCCGGAATACTGAACGAACTTTGCCAAATGAACGACCTTCACCCGTTGATAGCAGCAAACAACCATCAGTTTGGGCTGACAATAACTTGCAGTCAGCCCCCAATATAAACTCAAGGCCTTTAATTCGACCAGATGATCTTAGCAGGCCCAATTCCACCGTAAACTATTCTGGTCTTCCTGGATTTCATCAACCAAGTGCTGATACTGCACAGGAACAGCACAACAGATTACATGCAGATTCTATTCAGAGATCAAATTCCCAAATTTTAGAAAGAGGTAAATGGTTAGATTGCAGCCCTCAGCAAAAACCAGTGGCAGAAGGAAGTCATGTTTATAGAAATGCTGCTAATTCCTCAGGTTTAGAAATAAATGAAAAGGTTATTTCAGGTTCTTGGAACCATCAACAGATGTTGTCGTCCCCTAATAGAAGCAGTGAGCCATTCAGTAGATCTAATGGATGGAATGCTATCAAATCAGCCCCACCTGATAACAGCCCTACTCCTAAAACTCGTGAAAATGAAAATGTGTTTCTGCCCCATCGTGATATGAGCCAAGTTCCTGCTGTGTGGGACCCTGATTCTAATAACAATTCATCTACTGCGCTGGAACATGTAAAGTCTGCAGGTAATATGCAGGTATGTGGGGAAGATTCTGGTATGAATGGTATTGTCGCCATACCAAGTTCTGGTGCTACATGGGTCAGCCGGGCGGGCAACCATCAACATTCTAATGTTGACGCATGGAGGCATGCAGATTCTGTGGGGAACTATGGAAGAAATGAAGGTGCAGGGAAGTATAGGCATCATATGGAGAAGAATCCTTTTGTTTTGGAGTCATCAAAGGACGAGAAGTCAGAAGGAGAGGCACGTGATATGGAAAACTCAAATAAAAAGGATAAATCAGCTGATGGTATTGAGTCTAATCCTTCCTTTCACAGAGCTAGTGGTGTGAGAGAAAATCCCAGTTTTGAGGGAAGTGATTTGCAGAGCCCAAAGTTATCTGGTCAGGGAAATCGTAGACCTTCTGTAACTCGTAAATTTCAGTATCACCCAATGGGGGATGTTGGTGTTGAGATAGAATCTTATGGAAACAAACATATCGTTAATTCACAGCCTATGCCCCATCAACCCTTTGGAGGACTTAAAGGCCGGGACCAGAGCTATCCTGGACAGTCAAAATACGGTCATTTTGATGAAAACTATACTGAAACAGAAAAGGTAAACCCTTATTATGCACATGTCACTATAGTAATTGCTTAAAGTTTTCTTGACTTGTCTAGTTGCGGAGAATCAGAAGTTTATAAATTCCTTAATATTTGACAGAGGCAGGAACTTGCTTTTCAGGGTGACAAAAATAGCTTTGATGATAATGCTTCAAAAAGTGAACTGTCCAGTCACGTACCAAAAGCATCGATGGCATTTGATAGAAATGTTGGTAATTACGCCTCAAACCAGACTGCTTCACCCAGGTAGTTGAATTGAAATTTTTGTTTTGAGCTTTTAAATCTACTGTTTCATCATGTGATAGTCCCTTCTAAATTTTTGTTTCTTCAATTATTCTTTCAAATGGAAATTAACTGTAACTGGTGCTTGTTTTACATTTTCATTTGCTAACTTATGTTCTAAATGGTGCTGCTACTTGGTTTACTTTTTTGCTTTCCTTTTCCCAGTACTTTTCTCTTCATAGTGTGCAATGTGACTTTAGCTCAACTGTTTGCTTTGGTTTGTTAAAATTATTGTAGTCAAAATATTCTTGAGCTTCTTCATAAAGTGGATCAGTCAAGGGAGCATGGCATTGCAACAAATACGAGCACTTCTAACAGCCATTTATCTTCCAGGGTGATGGATACCGAATCTTCTGATGGGTCTATTGTACATCCTCAACGAAATCAAAGTTCTTCGTCTCAGGGCTTTGGTTTGCAATTGGCTCCTCCTACACAGAGGCTTTCAATGGCGTCTTCTCATGCTACATCACTTGTTGCATCTGAGATGGTAGATAAGGGTCATACTTGGTTGGGTGGTACTCAGGCGTTTCCTTCTCGAGAGTCATCTCATGAAATTAGAAATAGCATTGGTGGTTCCTCAGGGCAAACTATTGATAAAGCCTCGCAGTACAATGCACTGGGAAATATTCAACAGGGTTTCACATCTGGCTTTCCTTTCTCCAGGATCCATGCACAAAATCAGAATATGGCTAACCTTGGTGGACTAGTAGCAAATACCCAATGTGATAGTGCAAGTTTTATTGATCGAGTGGCGTCCACGAATCAAGTAGATGAATATTGTGAAAGAGCCCAAACTAGTCAATCGGCAGTATCATCTGCTCAGGACATTCCCAAGCTGAGTGGTATAAATCAAATCCGTCCTGGAGATCCTACAATGCAAATTTCAGCATTGGAGGCTGGCACAGCTCCTCATCCTTCTGTAACATTTAGTGCATCTCTACATGGTACCTCATCAAAAGTTTTACGCAATGTATGGACTAGTGTTTCTGGCATGCAACAGCCTAATGCTTTGAAGGCTCCATCCCATCCCCAACCAATTAATAACTGTGGAACTACAACAGGACCACAGAAGCCACACATCGCAGATTCAGAGAATGATGCTTATGACTTCTCTGGGAAACAGATGTTGCCTGAAGTTGTTGATGCCGCTGAGGAGACTGCAAATGCTTCATGTGAGAAGGAACACATTGTGAAAAGTACACCTGATGCATCTCAATCTAGCCCAGCTGCAACCTCTAGAGATATTGAGGATTTTGGTCGGTCTTTAAGACCAAACACTTTTTTGCATCAAAATTTCTCTATGCTAAATCAAGTTCAGTCCATGAATAATATGGAGATGAATCATATTGATCAAGATGTCAAGAAATTCAATGTTTCAGATGATGTAGTGGATAAACAGTTTGATTCCAAGCATGGACAACAATCATATGGACACAATAACCTGGTCGAAGATGTTTCGGGCTGTAATTCTTTAATGCCAGGGGATGGACGAGAAACTAATGCATCTTCCGAGGAGGTAGTCGGATATGGTCAGAAAAATGCTTTTAATGTCGCTAATAGTAACAAAGTAACTTCTGTTAGAAGTGATCATTCTTTAATAAATCCTCAGATGGCTCCGTCGTGGTTTGAGCAATATGGAACTTTTAAAAATGGCAAGATGTTGCCAATTTATGGACACACAATGACTCCAAAAGTTATGGACCAGCCTTTCATTGTGAAGAACCAATCTGCTAGTTTGCATCTTGGTAATCAAATGGAGCAAGTCAATAGTCTCAATGATGCTGGTGAGCTTGGTCATGCCAGGCTAAGTCCAATGCCTACTTCAGTTGCGAATGTACCTTCTCAGCTATTGTCTCCTCATGCTGTTGAGCCTGATTTGCATGTTATGAGACCAAAGAAGCGTAAAAGTGCTACTTCAGAGCTCACGGCGTGGCATAAAGAATTGAAACAGGGTTCTGAAGGGCTTCAAGATATCAGGTTCTTGACAAAATTATGTGATTTAGGCTATAATTTGAGAAGTTTTATATAAAAACATCTTTTCAGTCGGTAGTTATATTGTGTTATTATTATTGGTTCTTAACACAAAAGAGGCTACTCTAAACACTTTTAATGAACTTGCAATTCCCTCTTGCTATTGTTGATCACTTGAAGTGGAAAAAAGATCCCATCTCTTTCACCAGTTGATATGATGTCTTTTCAATTGCCTTGAAAGTATTTCATGTTGTAGTGTTTTTGCTATTTGAATATATTGTGCTCTTATTTTATTTTCATCGCTTTGTTATCTTTTTTCATCTAAGAAGATTGAGCTTCCTTATTATTTGGCAGGGCGGCTGAATTAGACTGGGCCCAAGCTGCAAATAGATTGATTGAGAAGGTTTGTTCATAATCATCAGCCCATGCAAAGAAGTTCTAAATACATTTGTTACAGGCATTCACATTGCTTAACGTATAATTTTAGGTTGAGGACGAAGCAGTGCTAGTCGAAGATGTGCCAACAATGAAGTCAAAAAGAAGACTTGTCTTGACAACACAGCTTATGCAGCAACTACTTAATCCTCCTCCAGCATCAGTTCTCTCTGCAGATGTCAAGTTGCATCATGAAAATGTGGTTTACTCTGTTGCTAGATTAGTGTTAGGAGATGCTTGCAGTTCAGTCTCATTGTGTGAAAGTGACACGCTAATGCCACTGGCTAGCAAAAACCTGTAAGATTTGCTTTTCTCTTTCAAAGTGAGCATGTAAGGGTTTTGAATGGATCATAGGGCCATATCAAATGAACCTTAGATGGTTGTGACTGTGGGGTGTGAGAAGAGCTTATCTTGATCATGAAATTTCACATTGATGATCTAGCAAGTTATTCAAAAGTCACATGGCTACATTAAAATTTGCATGACCTTGTATTTTATAATCTTTACTATACATACATGTTCAAATGGTTAGCATTGTTCATCTCACTCAGAATAAACCACTTTTCTTATTTGATAGGACCAATATATTCATTCATTACCTTATAATATATTATATTTTAATTAACATGATAATTGAAGTTTTTGTATTGATTATAATGCAGTCTGCCCAATAAGCTTAAATCATCTGACAAAATTGACCAGTACATTTTGAAAGTGGAAGACTTTTCAGATAGGGCAAGGAAGCTGGAAAACGATATGTTGAGGTACTGTTGCAATGTTCAGTTGAATTCTTTCAATCTGTTAATTGATTTTTCTAATGGCCCTAGTAGCAAATACTACGCCTGCACTATGAGTTCCAAATTCCATATGCAAGCTCATCTGTGTGTATGAGAGTGCAAACAAACTGATGCTTTGATATTATGGCTAAAATTGATTGAACTTAAAAGCTTTTATAATATTTGTTTCCTTTTCCTGTTCCGTTTTTGGAGTAATAAAATCTTGAAGAAGAATTGATTCAGCAAGTTGAAGTTGAAATATGGAGCTGTTTTCTTTGCTTGGTTCACTTTCTTTTGTTCTGAAAATAGGCTCAATTGCTCATGAGATAGATACAGACTTTCCTCCACTGAAACTTGGCTGAATGTCTCATGATATAATGGTGGATTCCTGATGGGCTACGGCTTATGGGCCAGGCTCTGTCCAGCGGGCTACAACCAATGTATGCAGCAACTTGTTGAACCGATCGACCACCTTGCCTGTTATATTGGATGCTTATGTCCTAGTACTGGGTGGTCTGCATGTGGTATTAAAATCTTGAGCACAGAGACCTTGCATGGCAACCAATGTTGTCAAAATCGAGATTTTAGCTAGGATTGGGAGGGGGTGAAAGATCATTATT
Source organism: Cicer cuneatum (assembly GCA_037974295.1). Lineage (NCBI taxonomy): Eukaryota > Viridiplantae > Streptophyta > Magnoliopsida > Fabales > Fabaceae > Cicer > Cicer cuneatum. Next base: position 8,716,252 of record JBBPBO010001985.1, read on the forward strand.
CAGAGAATTGTGACGTCCTGCCTAAAATGCCATTTTATATTTATATATATGCATAAAAAATAACAGACAAGGAAAATAACCTCCAAATCACAATATTAAACTAAAACCATAGGTGCATAAGTCTTAACGCGATTATGCCACAACTTCGTAAGTTCATGAATATTCGTCAAGCCTACTCTAGCAATTCTAAATAACTACTCAGTCTTGGGGATCTTTCAATCCCTAATGTGGTCAGTCTCTCTGAGAGAGGGTCACAGATAGCTTTTCACAGAGAGGGATAGTTTTGCATGGCAGAGAGCCAGAGAGGGCTAGTCACAAAAGCTTAGCTGAGGGAGGGGAGCGTGAATCTCCGGAGGAGCATTTCCTTTGGAAGAGGGAGTGGTCCTTCTATTCTCATGTTTTTTTTAAGATTCAATAAAGCCTTTTCTTTGCTATCAACTTCTGATTCCTTAACATTTATTCTGATGGACAACAAGTTTACTTAAATTCAACATAGATGAATGCCCGTGTTATTTTTTGTTTTGCCTTTAAAATTGAATTTTAGATGGCAATGATGTTATTTGCAATATTCAGTAGCATATATATATATATATATATATATATTGTATATGGATGTGGGAACATTGACCCTTCTTTATGTTTTCCTCTCTATTTTGGTTGCGCACTGGTACTACCATTTTGTAGGTTACTATTTCACCCCGCCACTCTTGTTTATCATTATATGCTAGTTATTGATTTTGATACCTCCCACATTTTACCATGTTTTATCTTGATGACGCAGATTGGAAAACAGAGCCTCAATTTTGGACCTAAGAATTGAGTGTCAAGATTTAGAGAGATTTTCTGTCATCAATCGATTTGCCAAGTTCCATGGACGGGGGCAAAATGATGGGGCAGAGACTTCGTCATCCTCTGAAGCAACTGCAAATGCTCAAAAATCATATCTCCAGAAATATGTCACTGCAGTTCCAATGCCTAGAAATCTCCCAGACAGGGTACAATGTCTTTCCCTTTGATGATTAATTCATTCATTTTTCCATCTTTCTTGGTCAGTTGTCTCTACAATCTCCTGTTTTTGGCCCTTTTCTTTCAACTTATAATATTGGACTTCATCGCCATAGAACCATACAACTGGCAATGTAGGAGAAGAATGGTACTAGATTGCCTCCTCAACCAATGGAGGCTGTTAGATCTTTCCAAACTATATTTGTACCTATGTATGTATGTTTAGATCTTTGCAATCTAGTTATCCTTTACTTTTGGTTTCAGATTCCAAGCCTTTTGTATATAGTAAGATAATATATGCAGTCTACTTAGTTTAACCATACCATTTTGCTCGATTGTCTGATTAATTACCATAAGCTGGTTGATGTTTTTCTTTTTCCTTTGGATAGAACATATGTTTAGTGTTTACTCAAGCATTTCTATTTTCTCAATTCCCAGTCATTTTCCTGTATCTGTAAGATGATATATGTAGTCTACTTAGTTTCAACCATACCATTTGGCTAGGTTGTCTGATTAATTTGCATATACTGCTTAGTGTTACTTTATCTTTTCTATTTCCTCAAATTTTATAGCGTGTTCCTGTATTTGTATGTAGTAAGGTAATATATGCAGTGTACTTAGTTTGAACTATATTATCTGGCTCAGTTTGCCTGATTGTTCCTGTTTTTTCTACTCCTGGTCTTTCCTAAGCCCTAGGCCGCTATTTATTGAGACTGTATTTGTATAAACAACCATCAGTAAGTGTACGGTCTCTAGGGAACATTCTTGGTTTACTTTTCTCATTCTAACAATGCTGACAGTCTACATCAAGCTTGGCGTTTAAAATTGCCATTCGAAATCATTCTTGGTGTTTTCAGTTGCTAGGATGAATTGATTTGGTTAAAGCATGTTGCCCATCAGATGTTTTCAGTGACAAAAACTGTCTAATGGATGTTAATCTATTCACGAAATATCAAGTAAAACGTTAAGTCATAAGAGGCGAGCTATATGAATACTTACTTTAGGGGGGAGATATGCTTGTGACTAGGGAAGTATTCTTTTGTACTACATTTCTAGGCCATTCATGAGTAGTCTCATGTTGTTTAGAGAGGGTTGGTGGTTTGGGGGTTGTTAACACTCATAGTGTTTTGGAAAGTAGCTATTGTGGCTTTTAAGAATAGTGAAGTCATGAAATTTAAATACAAGCTGGGGCAGATTGACAATTGCCTCATTTCCAATATTGGGCATCGGCTACCATTTTAGTTTGTGCTTTACTCCATATTTTCTTTAAATCAACGACTTAATTGCCTCATGGATGTTTAATTTTGTACTGGTATGTACTTGTGTCGACAAGGTGTCTGGATAATAAAACAAATTGAGTCTCTTTTTACTTACTGGGGTCAACAAGATAACTCATCGAAGTTGAGTGGCTAAATTACGTCATCGTGCTAACTGTCAGTCGACCACTGCCAGAAATATGGCGTTTTCATATTTTTTTTATCATATTCGTCTTTTGCAGTGTAAATAATATTTTAATAAAGTATTTAACTTGCTGCACTTTCACACATCTGAAGATGCCAAAAGGGGAAACCACTAACGCCAACCATGAGAATCATGTTAGTCAAGCGCTGAGAAAGAAATTTAATATGGTATCAACATATTTTTTTATACATTTTTGAAGTACGATACTTTTCATGATGGAAATGGCCATTATCCACAAATAGCAAGGACGGTGTATTTAAGAAAGCAACAATTATAAAACAGTATTTGCCAAACGTAGAAAAGTTATAATAATAAAATAATCATTACATCTTGTAAACCATTAAAAACAAATTGTCATGCACTAAGCAGGATATACCATAGGCTTTTGATGTTTTAGTTTTTCGGTGACAATTGAATTTGAAAAATTGATTTTATTTAAAAGTGAGTTAAATATAAAATGATTTATATTTAAATACATTTATTTAAAAGTGAGTAGAACGATAAATTTTAATGTAAAAATTATGTTTAGACTCAAATTATAAATCCTAGTTAAGTTAAAATCAATTCTATTCAACAACAATCAAACATATCAAAATTAACTTTACACGTTCAGAATCAATTCTAATTGTTTCAAACTTGGAACCAAAAAGACTAAATCAAATAACATCTCATACAAGGTATACTAATATTTTTCTTCTCTAATAATAGTTTTTGAACCATTGGGCATTCATGTAATCCAGCACAAATTGCAAACCCAACCGATGTTTAGTGAAATCAGTCTCCCCTGCAGTTGGAGTTCCTGCATTCACGCATTTGAGACGTCGAAAGTTGTTTGATCAAGATCAATTTAGATTTAAACTTAACATTTAAAATTATAAAATTAAAATCGATATTATTTGGACCGTTTGATCAAGATCGAACGGTTACCAATGTGCCCGAATGCATGGACTTCCCCCAACTGCAGGGAATCCAAATTCTGTTTAGTGGCTTAAAATTGGCCAATTCTGACTTGACAGTAGAAATAATCAATCTCATGGGAGTATTTTTCTTGAAAAATAAAAAGTATATAATCTTTCCTCAAGGTCAATACAGCATAACAAAGCAGTTTAACCTCTCACATATATGCAATATAGTTGAGCATATAATGTATCCATGCGGACACCGATCTTGCTAAGTCTACCTTGGAACAAAATTTATCCACATAGGAAGAACGTGTCCTCTATCTACAATATGTTACTGTTATCACCCTAAAACTACCAATCTCCGTGACTTGGTAATCATTTATTGCAAGTCTGTAATAGCAAGTGATGAACTTCTCTTGCCATTCTTTTTCATATGACAAGCTTGACAATGCATCGAAAGAGCCTTCAAAGGCTTAACCACTCAATCTGACTCCAACAACACGCTCATCAGACTTCACTCGCGATGACACAAAATTTAACCTATACAAACATGCATTTCCTCCCCAACAATTGCAAATATCTCATTCACCCTGTGAATAAGAGGGAAGGAAAGGGTGGAACGTTTGAGAAAAAGATACATTTTAGACAATAAGTATATATTTAAAGAATTAACACCATTGTAATTTTACCTGAAAGTGTTTATGTTCACCTCTGCAAGCCATGATGTTAAATAAACCTGCAGTGTAAAATGTATTAGATAATCTCATAACAGAAAGGAAATATAAATTACCCATCTACTAAAAAAAATGCAATGTCCCAATTGGCCTAAGTAGTTTGCTGAAGGGTTTGAAAGTAGTGAGTTAATAAAAATTCCTAAAGTACTGCTAAGTGATCCATTTTTAAACTTTCTCATCAAAAAATTGTTTTTACCAGAGAAAATAACATAAGATAACTTCCCATTTTAATACTAAAAAAGAGTTCTGTCCAGCAATTTGCAAATTCCCAGGAAGATTCTTCCACACTTAAAATGGTGAAGCAATTAAGCTATGCTACAAAGATGAAAAGTAAATTTGGTTTTCCACTTAAGTGTAGCTTTGGAACATCAAATCGATAGCTACGTATCAATCTTATAAATTTAAACATCAATATAGACACTAAACTATGAATGCCGAGCATATAAATGGTATGAAATACAGAACCTGTAAAACCTCAGGGTTGGGTTGGTTGTCAAATCTTAAACCACCCATGTCCGATTTCCCATCCCGCAATCTTGGTGGAACGGGTCCACCTGTCAACTCACAGTACATATTGCAGTCGCTCAAATCTTTGAATTCATCAGCATAAAGCTGATCTGACCAATGCAACGGGTTTACTTCTGAAGCATCATAACCAATGGAAATAAATTCAAGAACAAGTAGGCGCTGCCCATTTGAAATACATTCACCAATAATAATAAAAAAAAGTCAGGAATCCGTGTAAAATCTAAAATGGAAAGAGAAATAACAAATCCAACCATTGCAAATCACCTTTAAACACAGTTCCATTCTGAACATCTGAACCAGCTCCTCCGCCAATTTCTCTGAAATTTAAAAACTTGTAATTTTACAGTAATTTACATGAAAATAATATGGCAGAGAACTCTTGTTTCAATATTATTTTTATATGGAAACAAATTTAAGGAAGACAAAGAAACTTTACTATCCTTCAATATTATTTTCAGAGATCTAGCATAACTCATGTGGCGGAACTTCTAATCATGACTCGAGTGTTGTCTAGCTTCATTTATGTATTTGTTATAATACTACATCTGAGCTAGCCAAAACCTCACTCTGACTGTTTAACCATGCAATAAGCATTTAGTAATTGACAATTCTATCAGAAAGACAAAACAAGCATGCATTTCTAACTAGAGTATATTACAATTTTCTACCCTACTTAGGGGGAGGGAGAGGGAGTGAAACACAATCTCGATGTTGATTGCACATGATACAGTCTTAATTGTAAAGTAAAACACAGTCTTCAAATGCATTAAAAGTTTATACGATGCGAAGATGTTTTTGTGAATGTTATCATACCATGCGAAGAGATTGAGAAGAATGCAAATACTGGAATTCCACCACCATCTCCACTATCTCCAGAGTTACTCTGGTCTTTAGAGTTGTAGGAAAATTGTAACAGCGGACCATTGGTTGATCCTCTGAAAAAACACTTCATTGATCTGCTTACATTGATCATTTTACTTACAACGGCCACCTAAAGTCAAAGTGGAAATACATGAATGTATCCACTCATGTACCATTCAGGAAACAATTGCCTCTGAAAATTACAGGTATGTGACAACTAAATTTTCCAGAAATGTTAAATTGCAAAGTTCCTTTTTTCATGAAAATAATGAAATAGTGTTAAGTGCTAACAGGTACTCAGCTTCTGTATATCATTATATGTCTGTCTTTCCCTCTTCCTTGAACAAAAATGTGGAAATAATTGGAAATAGTATTATATGGCATCTGTAACACTTATGAGTTTTCTGATATATGAATATTGTATGTTCATTACATGACATATTGTATGATCAGTGTTATGATTATTACATTACTTTGTGAGTACAAATATATCAACATCAATATTTAAAGTTGAAATCAAGCAAGGATGCGTAGGAAATAGCATACCATGTCCTTATAAGACAGCAATAATTGGCTCCTTTGAAGTTCCTGGAATATGTGAAATAAGCACATCACTAGATATTAAAAATGATGCCCACATATTTTAATTTTTTTAAGGTTATTCTATTTCTAGAAGAGAAGAAATTTTATTAGAGAGAATAATTAATACTTCTAGATGGAAGATAAGAGGTTTGTCCAGATTAAGAAAATGTCACTGATTTGGTTTCCTATTTTCACTTTTAATTACAAAAATACTACTTTTTTTTTCACTTTCTTAAGTTTCTTTCCTTATTCGCAAAGTTGAATAAAAAACAGTGAGGACAACATAATTTGTTGGTTTTCACTATTTTTAGCACAAATCTTTGAAAAACGGGGGAAAAGTGAAAATAATGTGGCGAGTGAAAGCGGAAAACATAATATTGACAGGGAAGTAAAGAAGTAGCATTCCATTATAAAATGTTTCTTTTCAGTTTTTCATTAATACACTATGAATTAAACCTTTGACCTCTCTAGCCATACCCTAACCTACACAGCCACTCAAGCCAAGCTCAGTTTCATAATTTCTCTCTACCTTACAAAGTGTATCGTGAAATGTTGTTCGTTATCACTGACAGGGTGGAAGAGAAGTAGCACTGATGCAGAATGTTTCATTCATTTTTTTTTTCCAGTGCACCAATGAATTAAACCTATGACCTCTCTAGCTGGACCCTAACCCACACAGCCAGTCTCAATTGCATACAGTTTCGTTTTCCCCTAATGAAGTATTCCACCCAATCTTAAATATAAGCAAAAAATAAAATACATTTGATCCAAATTGGACCAAATAGCAAATATATTTTGACTTTGTGCTTATATTTGAGACCGGAATGAGTATATTAGTAAATACACTTTGAGGTAAATGAGAGATATTCAGAATAGCTTAAAAACTAAATGCAAAAATTTCACTAAAATCATCCCAAAATTCAAATAAATAAGAGTGTTGAGCATGATTTGCAAAACTGAAAGTACAAAGACAGAATACATAAATCTGAATCAAGCATACCTGCTGCTTGAATAGTTTGAAACAAGCTCTCTTTCTTATATCAGGCATATCGCTCAAAACACCCAACTTCATATTAGGCATATACCTACATCAATTACAAAAGCTTAAACACAAACACCTTATACACTAAAGACAATAAATAATGACAAGTAACACACTCGAGCAAGACTTAAGTTTAAACAGAATTCACAATAAACTTCGTTAATAAACATCTAAATCGATAATATAAAATAAGAACGTGGACTTCGTTGGATTCTTCTTAGCTTGAAATATGAAATCGGCGATAGAAAAAAATTAAGAACGGAACTTAGCGGATTAATATAATATACATTTGAGAAAGATGAGAGTTGACGAGGGCAGTAGCGTAAGATCTTGCGGTGGAAGAAATAGAGGACCATTGATCCCTGAACGATGCCAATTGTGACCACTGGTTTCTGAGATTCCGTTGTGCGGGTTGTCTCCATAACCTGAGGACTGAGGAGGGAAGTGGAGAAGAGATTTGAGGGTTGGAATCGATGGTTGTTGAAGGAGAAAATGGTTCTGAGTCTAGGGTTGAGTTCAGCATCGCGGAGGGTGAGCGCCCGCGAGATGCGGCGAGAGTCGGAGAAACGGCGGCGAGAGACTAGAGAAAGCTATTTTTTTAAATTCCTTTTTCTTTTTCGGATTTTTTATTTTTTTGTAAAAAATATTTTTTTGATGAGTCATAAAACAGCCACATGGTTGGGATGAGGTGTCAATTAGGTGTTTCGGGTGTTCATATATCATCGGGACTCAATTACAACGATTTTATGGACACCTCTTAATTTTAGACACTCATTTGATACTCCATCCACGTAGTTTTTTTAGTAGTTAATTTGGTTAAATGGTAGGTGTATGAGTATTTATCTTTTGAAATTCATAAATAAATAAATAAAAATTTTAAATTGGACCACGTTAAGTAAAAGAGGAAAAAGAGAAATGAAGAGAGAATAAAAAAAAACATAAAAAAAATTCTTGAAACTTCTCTTATGAATTTTGAATGCATGTTGGGTGTTTGTTTTGACTACTATGAAATATTGTTTTATTATGATTGTTGAGTGTTGTTGTTGGATATGGATAATAATTGTTTAGTACCGGTCATTAATTGATTTTTGTGCTGAATTTTGAATGTTATTTACTTAGTTGAGTAAATGAACTTTGTGATAAAAAGTTTGAAATGAAAATTATATAACGTTGTTCGTGAACTCGTATGGACGTATATTTGATATTTTGTTCATAATTTTCTCCATAAATATTGTTTTGAGATGATTTTTGTCTCATTAGAAGCTATACTTAATTACATTCGAAATTGACATTGGTTTCACTAAATTTCTTTGAGAATTGATAGAGAAAATTGAGTTACAGATTGAAAATATCTCATACTCCATTTTTATATTTATATACCTTATTTTATTAAATTGTATTAATTGAATACCCATGAAGCAAAATAAAAAAAAAAATATTATGACGTAACTGAGTTAAAATGGGTATAACAGAAGCAATAGAGATCGGTTTTTAGTGAAACTAATTGGACTTGAAAGCTTATTTCAATTAATTTGTTATTGTAAAGTTTTATAAGTTTATATTAATTTTACAATTTTTTCGTGATTTTTATAAAGTGGATTGTTCTGTTTTATAAGTTGATCTGCATTATCCATCTTAAATATATATATATATATATATATTGAGCCAGTAAACTCATTTTTTTAGCTAGATGCATTATCTATCTATATACGACGAGAACGAAAGTAAGTAGAGCACTACTAATATATTTAATTTTGTCAAAAAATTTCAAAATAAGTTATTCAGGTAGAGAACATTAGGTAAAACTAATGTAGTATTTATGACTTACTTGTTAGGTATTTTATATGCTTAACACACTGATTGAGAAATATCTATAATTGGCTTTATTAAATGTGTGTTATTGAGTTTTATGCTAACTATATTAAGGGTGATATTTTTTCAAGTAACACGTAAATGTTGAAAATGTGAAGAGTATCTAAATTACTCATCAATCTTTAAATGTCACGAGTTGGAAACGGAACACGTCTTTAGTTTATATTAGAATTTATAATTTAATTAAGTTTCATTTAACAACCGATTAAAAGTTTATAAATATTTTAGTATTATAAGTTATTTCAAAAGTTTACAAAAGAATTTTTATTTATTTGTAAGCACTTATAAAGTTTAAAACGAAATTTCAATTTCATCCACGTTATTTACAAAAAGCTTATCGAAACTATAATTAAATTTTAAGCGCTACACGTCTATATACATTAATTATTTATATATTATTTATTAAATTATAAAAATACTTAAATATTTGATTTGTTCACGTAAGTTTGTGTCTTTTTCACTTTTATTATAAATTTTTTTTGTCGATTTAAACCATATAAGTCCATCCAAAATCATAAATAACTTTTGAGATAAATAATTTTCCTCTTTTCTGTATCATCGCATCGCCATTAACAAATCAAAACATCGTATTGTTTGGAAACACCACAAAAGATCAAAATTAGAATTTGAAATATCAATTTATATATTTTTTAATTCAAAGTATATTCACGTCTGTATGTTACAAGTTATAATCGAGTGTATGCGGTGTGAAGAAATGAATTCAATTTAGTTTTACTTTTATAAATAAAACATAAATATAAATAAATATTTTCTTTCCTCCATCGTTAAGAAAAAGCTAGTTCTGTACGGGTTTTTTCAATTATATCATTTTTTTAAAAGTAAGATGGTTTACTTTAAAGCTAATATAGCAAATTATTTTTTTGGACATTTAAGTAGGTAACACATTTTAATATATTAGTTTCTTTCAAAGTAGTGTATTTTAAATTTTTTTTTTAAAGAAGAGAATATAATTAAAAAAAAATCGCGTACTATACATCAAAAAAAAAAAAAAAAAGCTACGTTCTGTTGAGAGATTTTTCTCGAACACATTACACCTTCCTCTTCTTTTGCAGTTTCGCTTTATTCCCAGTTACAACTCTCTCGATCGATCCACTAGGGTTTGTTTCAACCTATTAGATTGATCTCGATCTCGCTGCCGCAACCGCAACTGCAACTGTAAGCTACTTTTTTTTACGCCACAATACCAAATCATCAAATCTGATTTTATTTATTTATTTATTAGAAACTGAGGGTGATGCTTTCATTGCTCTGTTCTGTTTTTTTTTCTTTCTTTTTTTCAATTGAAATTTTAATTTTTAAATATATGTTATTCACTTGAATTACAATAATTGAAATGGATGAATATTAAGCACGCGCTAAGTTGCTACAATTGGTTAGAAAATTGTTCCCTCTTATTTTAATTCTAATTTTGTTTTGGGTACAGGTATCTGGGCTTGGGTATTTGAAGTTAACAAATAGAGATTTATAGCAAAAGATGTTTTGGAGAAAATTTGGGGATGAGGAATGGATTTCTTGTTCAATAAGTTTTCTGAGAGAAGTAAGATTGAGTGGTTATATATTACACCGCATTTCATTTCCTATATATGAATTTTGGTGAAGAATGGATATCATATTGTTTTATTTGTCTACCTAGAGGTTTATATTCTTAGTTAGGATTGTATCAGAGTTACCTAGGTTTGCCACGATCGAGTGAGTTTTACTGCAAATAAATACAAGTGTAGCTTTTAGAATTACATAGTTGAGAAATGGATGATGACATCGATTTTGAGTTTTTTCTTCACACATGGAATACAAAGAATCCAACTGATCGCATTTTCTTTGTATCATGCTTCGTTGCTGCTCTGGTTGGAATTTTGACCATAGCTTATACAGCCTTTCAGTGGAGGAGAAACATCAATCTAAGTTGGATGAAAGCCATAGCTAGATCTAAAAAAAACCCAAAGGCAAAGCATAAAGTTCCTTTGGCCCCTCATACTTGGGGTTTAGAATCTGTATCTCGCGCGAAGAATTCAAATTGCTGTGTATGCTTTAAGTCCATGTCACCCTCTCAAACTCTAGGGCCTATGGTAGCTTCAGACAGTTTTATCCACCGGTGCTGTATTTGCGGTGCAGTATCTCATCTAAGTTGTTCTTCTAGTGCACCCAAGGACTGTAAGTGTGTTTCTATGATTGGTTATGAGCATGTTGTGCACCAGTGGGCCGTTCGTTGGACAGATATAGCTGACCAGCCTGATGAAACTACTTTTTGTAGTTATTGTGAAGAGCCATGTGGTGGGACCTTCCTTAGTGGTTCCCCCATATGGTATTGTTTGTGGTGCCAATGTTTAGTACATGTTGATTGCCATGGTTCAATGTCTAATGAAACGGGCGATATATGTGATTTGGGCCCTTTTAAAAGATTAATACTGTCTCCTCTGCATGTGAAGGAATTGAACAGGAACTTGCATGGTGGTTTTTTTAGCTCAATTACCCATGGTGCAAATGAGATAGCATCTACAGTTCGGGCAAGTATTAGGAGCAAGAGCAAAAAGTACAAGCACGGAAATGAAACACCGGTTGAATCTGGGAATAGTGAGAGCATTAGTGAAATGTCCACAGACAGCACTGTTGATTCTCATCAAATAGCTAATGGACATCATGTAACGGAGGAAACAAATAGTGTTGGCTCAAATAAAGAGGTTCAACATCAAGATAGTGACTTAGATAGTAAGATGGACAGAAAACCCAGTCTTAGCCGTAATTCATCTATAAATCAGAAGGAGGAGTCCCATGTGTTAGGAGTGAAACAGAATTATGAACTGACTGGTTTACCTCCAGACGCAAGACCATTGTTAGTTTTTATAAACAAGAAGAGTGGTGCTCAGCGAGGAGACTCACTTAGGCTGCGCCTGCATATTCTTTTAAATCCTGTTCAGGTTTGTTACTCTGCTACATATATTAGTATTTGGGTTTTTGTTTTTTGCTTTCAATGTTCTTCGCTGCAATGTTTGCAGCCTTTTATTTTTATATTTCTCCAGACTCTAGATTTATGCATTGGGGGTCACAAGCCACATCTATCCATCAAGTACACATCTATTTTTATGAAATTACTTAAACACAACAAAATTACTGAATAGTTGCTATCTTTTAGTGGTATACATGAAAGACTCCTAAAAATGATGAAAGTAGTCCTCTCGCTTATTGTGAATACTCTTGGACAATGTGATCATTGAACCTTCCTTTGTTCTGTCTAGGTGTTTGAATTGAGCTCATCACTGGGGCCAGAGATGGGACTTTATTTGTTCAGAAAGGTGCCTCACTTCAGAGTTCTTGTATGTGGTGGAGATGGTACAGTTGGCTGGGTTCTGAATGCAATAGAAAAACAAAATTTTGATTCCCCTCCCCCAGTTGCTATTCTTCCCGCTGGTACAGGAAATGATCTTGCTAGAGTTCTCTGTTGGGGAGGTGGCTTGGGCCCAGTGGAGAGGCAAGGGGGTCTTAGCACAATTCTGCATCATATGGAACACGCTGCGGTTACTATTCTTGACCGATGGAAAGTAACAGTCAGTAATCCACAAGGAAAGCAACAACTCCAAGTCCAACAGCCAAAGTTTATGAACAATTATCTTGGTATGTGAATGCATTTTTCTCATGGTATGAATTACATTTAAATGTATTGGTTTGAAACATTTGGTAAGTCAGCTTTATAAACTTTAACTGAGAGGTAGTTTCATTCTGGGTGGTGGATAGGGGGTTTGGTGGATTGTAGATGGGCAGAGAGATGCCTTTAGAGCTTTATGCCACGATCTGGTACTCTAGTTTGACTGAATTTGATTGATACAATTGATTTTTGCATTAACCTGGCCTAATTGCATAGTTATCCTGTCCAGTTTGATTCTAGTCGCGTTTTATCGCATAGTTAGTAAGATATTGTATGCATGTGATTTTGGATAGTTAGTTATCCTGTCCAGTTTGATTCTACTCACGTTGTGTTGGATAGTTAGTAAGTCACTCTTCTTTATCGGTCATCAGCCTTTTGTTTTGAGTGATTAGTATGATATTGGATGCACTCCACTTGATGTTAATTAGATTCAATCATCTGGTTTTCAAGCTATAGCTACTCTTGCATCATTTTGACTAGTTTTTGTATCTAACAAGTATTCGGTATTAGGAATTGGTTGTGATGCAAAGGTTGCTTTGGACATCCATAATCTGCGGGAGGAAAATCCAGAGAAGTTTTATAACCAGGTATTTAATGTCTAATTCAAATTGGATTTTGAGTCGCTTGGCATATTGAGGTAGCATCTAACATGATCCCAATAAAAAAAATGACCACTAGTGTTTCCCTCACGACCAGTAGATTATAATTAAAAATATGGATGGGATTGGGAAGGGTGAAACATGTTAAGTGTGTGATTTTAAATTAAAATGGATACTGGATTGTAAAATTTGTAAGATTCTACCTAAAATACAAAATTATGTTTAAAGTCAAATGGATCACTACACACACACAGAAAAACATAAGAAAAAGAACCCTCAAATGAATCACTACAAATTGATTAAATTCAAATTGCAAATGATCACTAAATCTTGAAAATCGTTCAAGCCAAAATAATCATCTTCCTAAATCATTTCAAGCCATGCTCACGATCATCATTTTCCATAAGGAGGGAAGGAGAAGAGAAGAAGCTGGACCAGCACCCATAACATAAGTAAATCAAACCCATCCCCTCCACCACAAAAAACCCATTTAGACCAGCTTGCGGTGCTGGACCACAAGTAAATTGAACCAGGCATATCAAAAGTGATCTGCATCCACCTAGAATAAAAATGGCTGATCGAACCACCACTTAACTGTATGAAGAAGCCATCAAATAGAACAAGAGGAACAGGAGCACACCCTAATCTGGGTAAATCTACTGAATTATTCCTCAAATAATACTGGTACCACAGTATAGGTGGTTTTCTAACAACACTCCTGACAAAACCTTTACCTTGTCTTCAAGGTGAAAGGTAGGCAATTCTTGCAATATTTTTGTTGATTCCCATGAATTTTCAATCTTGCAGCTCCTCACATTTAATTAGAACTTCAACATGTACTTCCTAAATCTTCTCGTCAAGCTTGAAGTACACGCTTCAATATTACACTTGATATTGGCTTCTCCGTTTCTAACAGTTACCTTAATATGCATAAAATGATCTTAACACTGAAATTACTCCAACATGTGCAGTTTATGAATAAAGTTCTATATGCAAGAGAAGGTGCTAAAAGCATAATGGATAGGACATTTGAGGATTTCCCTTGGCAGATTCGAGTTGAGGTGGATGGAGTTGAAATTGAGGTCCCTGAGGTGAGTCTTTTAAGCATAAATAACCTTTATTTATTTCACATATCTCTTTCTTATATAGCTGCTCAAAGTGTAATAAATAAATATTTTTTAATTTGAGAGACTAACTCTAATTGAATCATTTGAGATAAATACCTACACTTTTACCCCTCTATTTTTAGCATACGAGTGGGTAACCAAAAGTGTAAATTTGGCATTACGTTGATCTTTCTTATGTCAGCACGGGGTTGACGTTTTTAATAAATAGATAATTGAAGGGGCCATTTTAAAAAAATCAATTCAGCGGTGCATATGCTGTAGTTTATGAACAGAGGGTGATTGGGGATCTATGGGAGGTATAAGTAATTTGCTCAAACTTTTATAGTAGATATTTTTTAATTTCTTAAAACCTACCTCCACCAAAAGTAGAGCTAGACCCTGTCCTTAAGTGTTCAATTTGGTTTTTGATTCCATCCAGGATGCTGAAGGGGTGCTTGTTGCAAATATTGGAAGCTACATGGGAGGTGTAGATTTGTGGCAAAATGAAGATGAGAATTATGATAATTTCGATCCACAATCTATGCATGACAAGATACTCGAAGTTGTGAGCATATCTGGAACATGGCATCTTGGGAAGCTTCAGGTAAAAATGAATCCCAATCCCTGTTCTAATAATGTGCAACTTTAGGATTTACATTGTGTTGTAGTTAAAGGGTCTTACTTGGTATTTAATATTGATAGCAAATATATGCAGGTGACTAACCTTTTTAAAAAACATGAATATGTTTAAAAAAGCTCTGAATTTAAGAATTAAAGCTTGACTGTTTATTTTTTAAGCATGTTTTGCTTCATGGAGCCTGAACTCCATCCATCTCAGTTGTATTTAGTATGTGGCCTGTTACTTTGACCTTATTTCATATTTTCGGTATTTAAGCTCTCTTTAATTTTAAAATGGCATGCTTTTGAGTTTTAACTAAGTCTGAGTTATGGTTTTTTTGTCTAGATTAAGTTTAACGGAGTTCAAATTATTAAATCATGGATGATAAAATTCTGTCAATTGTTTTGTCAAAATAGGTTGGGCTTTCTCGAGCTCGAAGACTTGCGCAAGGACAGTCGATTAAGATACAATTGTTTGCTAAGTTTCCTGTTCAAATTGACGGAGAACCTTGGTTTCAGGAACCCTCTACGATTTCCGTAGCTCACCATGGCCAGGTTATCATTCTAAAACTCCCTCATTGTGCATTACTGGCCGTGCATCCACCTACTTTTGTAACCTATCTCCTGCTTTACATTTTGATGTCCTTATGTCTTTTTTCTCACTATATAACCTGTCCGTTTGCAATCATGTGTACAAATTGGCGAGGATATGTGATTTTAATGTTTTCCGTAATGAAAATTCCACCTGCCACCAAAATTTGACACTTCCTACATCTCAGGAAAATCTTGACGCTGCTAAGAAAATTTTAGTGATAGAATATGTTTCTCTCATGTTTTCTGATGCCCTTACATTAATGACTTATTTCTTACTGTCTGAACAAACTGTTACCATTTTTCATGTCTGTTCAGGCTTTCATGTTGAAAAGGGCGGCCGAGGAACCTCTTGGTCATGCAGCTGCAATAATCACTGATGTGCTTGAGAATGCTGAAACCAATAATGTAATTAATGCTTCTCAAAAGCGAGCTCTTCTTCATGAAATGGCACTCAGGCTGTCCTAAAAATTTTCTCCTTTACATCCTGTGATTAGAGATTTTGAATATGTTTTGCACCTCTTGTATTTTCCTTTTCAAAACTTGTGTCTAAACTGCTTGCTGCTTCTGAAGCAGGCTTGTATATTATGAATACCACACGTCAATAGAAAGATAGAATGAAATCATATTGCATATAAGTTAATTGGTGTTGAAATACATATAGCATATGCAATATTTTGTAACGGTAACACGACCTATGCAGCTATGTCTGGAATATCCACTATTTTATGGATTGCCTTGTGAGAAGAGGATTATGATTTTACAGCTACAACCTCTACTGAATGCTGTTAAATATTTTATTGAACAGAACAGTAAACTAAATGCCAATTAAAAAGAACGTTTGAAGTATGGATCAGTAAAATATTGCCTTATTTTAGTTGATCTTGAGAACTTTTCGGACCCAAGGTTTTGGTCTTATTACCTTTGCATTACAATTGGCTCTTGACTCTTACTATTTACAGAAAGACTTTGTTAATATGCTTTTGAGGGTAGATTTCTCCCCTATTCACTTTCACGTTTTTTCCACAGCAAACCTCTCTTAACCTTTAACCATAGACGAGTGACAAAACCTGTTTCACTTGTATGTCTTTCACATGTTCGTTTGTCTGCGACTTGTGGACATGAAATTCTTCTTGGTGTCTTATTACTTTCTTTGTAGATATGGTTCAGGCGACGTCGATAAAAGGTGTAAGCTGGCGATGAGGCACTAGACCCAAGGATGGCCTTGTGTTTGTGCTTCATCTCTTGGCTTGCCGGTGAAGATGTATTTGAATTATCGATGGCCTTGTTGAGTTGTATGGTCATCTGTTTGAATTCAAATGAGTCGTACAAGTCACTACCATTGTACTGAAAGTTGTGTCTCTTTGTAGGTTCCACTGCAACCTCTTTCTCTTGACTTTTCATTAGAGAGGAAGAATGAGTTAACTTGCACTTTTACTTGTCACTGTATTTTGACTAATTTCTGTTTTTTGAGATTAAAAACTTAGAATGTGCTCTGTTCAAGAAAGGTGGGGGAATGTTTTTAGTAAGGTGATTGCATTGTTTTCTACGTTTTTCTTATGCCTTTTGGTTTATATCGAAGCAACTTGGTTTATGTAAAAATTAGTGAATTTCCCAATGCAACAACAGTTCAAAAGCAGTGAGACAACAAGTATTTTTTCGTAGGTACTACACTTCAATGTGGCATGCATTATGCATATTCTTAAATAAAAAATTGAACATATTCCATTTGTTTAACGTGTTCTTCATTATAGTTTAAAAGAAAACAATAAAACAATAAGGTAAAACTGGATTTGGCTATATCTAACCTTTTGTTCCTTTGTATTGTTTAATTTTTAATTGATATTATTAATTATTGGAGAAATGTGAAAGTTCTAGATTTGGGGTTATTCAATTTTTAAGCGACTTCAGACACGTGCTTAGGAGTAAGAAGTTAAATTATTTTGATGACCAGCAAATATATGTCAAATAACATTGTATTAACACCAGCCCTGATAACCAAGTTGCTAACAAGTTAGCTGATCATGCTCATAGTTTATAGAGTCTTTAAGACTTAAATTATAAAATCTTCGAACGTTGCTTCTCTTTTGTTTCTATACTCACTGATTTAAGATTTGTTTGATTATTTTCCTAAAAATTCTATTTTAGTTTTTTTAAATTTAAAAACTAAAAAATTTGTTTGGATAACTTATTTTTAAAAACTGTTTTGTAAAACTATTTTTAATATTATACTTTTAAAACTAAAAAAACAAAACAGTTAAATATTGTTTTACTTCTCAATTTTCAGTTTTTTTTAATTCTCTAGTCAAAAACTATTTTAAAAATTTAGATTACCAAATAAGTTTTCTCTTCTCTAAAACTGCTTTTAAAAGTAAGTATCTCAAACAAGTTTTTTCTTTAATTCAATTCTTTAAAATAATTTTTAAAATTAAATTTATAAAATATTTTTTGAAAACTAGAATACAAAAATGTTTCAAATAGTCCCTTATTCTCGGTGGTTTCTAGTTTGGGCTTTTGGCCCATTTGATCAACAAAACCAGACAGCGCCTGCCCTCATAAGCCTCACAAAGCTTAAAGTAGTATATAAATAGAGAAATTGATCCGCTAAATTATAAACTAATTAAAGATTATAACATGATATACTAATTAAATACGTGATTTTTCTACATTAATTAATCGAAAAAATTTTGCCCATGAAATTAACTTTTTAAAATAAAATCTATTTTTATAATAATAAATACATATAAAATAACTTTTTCTTTTTTAAATAATCTTTTGAAATCAGAATAATTGAGATCTAATCTTATTTTTAGATATATCGAGCTAAAAACAATGTGAGTTGTATTTTTTTTTTTTTGCCGAATAAAAATCAAAGTGAGGGGGATAGTGCTTCGTATAAAGGAGAGAAAAAAAATACTTTAAAATTTATTAAACATTTACAAACAAATTTAAATTTGCCTTTCTATCTATCTTGTATTAGCTTTGCTATCTATGGTGATATCATATCACTACTGTAGTATATTCCTCACTCACCCTTCGGTGAAGCTTACTTGCACTTTTCCACATCTGACATAATTTATTCACTACATCATATTATCTATTGAATTAATTTTCTGTGTTGAATTATTGGCAATATTTGAAGTATCAGCAAGCCAATTTGATTTTGATATCTTCTTTATCTAATTGTCATCCAACCTTTTTTAAGCATTATTCATTCAATTAACTACGTTACATGCCATCTTAGAATAATCTAAATTTAAAAGAGAATCAAGATTGTCTGATCTTAATCGAAAAATTATAAATATCTGATTCTAAAACTATATAGAATTTTGACTGCATATAATCTAAATCTATAAAAATGATATATTACTTTTTGATCAAAAAGTAGAATTTAACTAGCGACAGATACACTTATACATTGTATGTATAATGAATGAATGGAATGCCAATGTTGAAAATTTGAAAAAGCAAAAGTGGAGTATTTTTCATTTTCATCACTATGAGACACATGATAAGGTCTTTTTCACTTTCCTATGATATTGATTATGCAAATGGTCCCTAAGTCAAATATAAAATTGCAAATTAACACCGACATTTACTACCAATTTGTCTGTGTCTTCTTATTTATATACACAATATAGTGATATACTTATTTCAAATATAATATAGTGATATCACTCTTCCTTCTCTTTGCATCCTCAGTGTCTAACACCATCCCTATGCTATATTGGTGCTTAGATTCTCCCACAATTTGCTTTGAACTTTGAACTTTGAGGTACGTATTTTTACAAATATAATATTAAGGTACTTCTTGTTTTATTCTTTCATCTCTTATGATCTTTAAGTTTACCTACGTATGCATATATGATCATATATTAATTCTTATTTATTGATTCTATTTTATTTTTCTAAATTAAATTATTAAGTTTTTGTGTTAGACATAATTTATCTTTATAAAACTGACTTCTGACTTATAAGATGAAGAGTATTTCTCTTTATAAACTATTGTAGAGCTTTGTCATGTGGGACTTGAGTTTTTTCCAATACACTCTCTCACGCCAAACACTATTGAACTTGATGTGTGTATATAAATGATAAGGGGCTGATTGTGTAGGTTTTGATACCATATTACAAGTGAAGAATTTGAGAGAAATTGTATTGAATAATTCCTTATATTATTAGATAAAATGGAAAAAATCAGAATCCAAGATACAAGAGTTTTGACTTATATAGTCTTTAATTATCAGAATAACAACCTTCTAATTATAAGGCTAACTACACAAACTGAATCTAAATCACTAATTATGTAGTTATGTAATTAATATAAATAAAATAACAAGGTTTATGTACTGAATCTAGTGACTGATATATTATGATATGACATGACTTATTCATTAGTTTAGTTAGATTTTCAAATAAGCATGTATATGACATAGTACTTGTGACTATGAGGATCTCATGGTTGGACTTGGACATGTAATATGTTTCTACTTGTTCTGAACATGAATGAATTTTGACCTATGGTTTTCCAGGAAAAAGGGCAGAGTGGCTTCTGTTTCTATTTCTATTGCTATCCTTCTTATTTATTTAATTATTTATTTTGTTTAAAACATATTAGGCCACATTTTCTGTTTTAAAGTTTTTTAGTCTAAACCTAAATGGATTTCTTATAAACCCTTTTAGTTTCACTATTTTATCTAATATGAGACTACATTTTCAACATTATGCATTCAAAAACATTTTTAATGCTCACAGGTAGTAAATTGTAACACTAAAGAAAATGGTAAAGATATGTGGAATTGGAGCTGGTTATGTAGGAGGACCTACAATGGCTGTTATTGCTCTCAAATGTCCTTCGATTGAAGTAACTGTTGTTGACATCTCTCAATCCAGAATAACAGCTTGGAACAGCAACAAACTCCCTATCTATGAACCTGGCCTAGAACAAGTAGTACAACAATGTAGAGGAAAAAATCTTTTCTTCAGCACCGATGTCGAAAAGCATGTTTATGAAGCTGACATAATATTTGTTTCTGTTAACACTCCAACAAAAACAAGAGGACTTGGAGCTGGCAAAGCTGCAGATTTAACTTATTGGGAAAGTGCAGCTAGAATGATAGCTGATGTTTCAAGATCAAACAAAATTGTTGTTGAGAAATCAACTGTTCCAGTTAGAACAGCTGAGTCAATTGAAAAGATTCTAGTATCAAACAGCAAGGGTATGATCAAGTATCAAGTTTTGTCAAATCCTGAGTTTCTTTCTGAAGGAACTGCTATTCAGGATCTTCTAAATCCTGATAGGGTTCTAATTGGTGGAAATGATGGTTTTGAAGGTCAAGAAGCTATTCAAAAATTGAAAGCTATATATGCTCATTGGGTTCCTGAAGATAGAATCATAACTACAAATCTTTGGTCAGCTGAACTTTCTAAGTTAGCTGACAATGCATTTTTGGCACAAAGGATTTCATCTATCAATGCTATGTCAGCTTTATGTGAGGCCACTGGTGCTGATGTTTTAGAGGTTTCTTGTGTTCTAAGTAAGAACACTAAACTTGGCTCGAAATACTTAAATGCTAGTGTTGGTTTTGGTGGTTCTTGTTTTCAAAAAGATATACTCAACTTGGTTTATATATGTGAGAGTAATGGTCTTGTTGAAGTGGCTAATTATTGGAAAGAGGTGGTTAAGGTGAATGATTACCAAAAGAGTAGGTTTGTGAACAAGGTTGTGACTTCTATGTTTAATACAGTTTATGGTAAGAAGATTGCAGTTTTGGGATTTTCATTCAAGAAAGATACTAGTGATACTAGGAAAACACCTGCAATTGATGTTTGCAAAGGTCTTTTGGCAGATAACGCATGCTTGAGGATTTACGATCCTAAGGTTAGTGAAGAACAGATTCGAAATGATTTGTCTAGTGATGATATTAAATTGGAACATACAATTCAGGTGCATGGAATGAGTTTGAATAATGTTAAAAATGTAAATGTGTTTGGAGATGTTTATGAGGCAACTAAAGATGCTCATGGGATATGTGTTCTTACAGAATGGGATGAGTTTAAGAAAATTGATTATCAAAGAGTATTTGATAATATGGAGAAACCGGCATTTGTTTTTGATGGTAGAAATGTTTTGAATGTTGATAAGTTGAGGGATATTGGATTTATTGTATACTCAATTGGGAAGCCAATTAATATATATTAAATATATTATTCAAAGAATGAAATGCTTAACATTTTCTATGGCACATGGCGTTATCATCCTATTTAGTAATGATGTGTATTTCTGTCTGTGTAACATTTTGATTTTAACCATGCTCTACAAACCGATCAATTAAGGAACAAGAGGGAAACAATGTATATGTTTTTTCAATCTAAACACGTATTTTAACAAACAAAAAATACATTTTAATTGGTCAATTGGTACAAATGGAATTTTGAGAATTAATGGGAGGGAAAAGAAGTTCACTTTTTAATGTTTTAAGTTCATTTCAGTAAAGTCTATGACTTTTTTTGAGGAGACTAATATAAAGTGAGTAGTTAATAGTTTGAAAATTTTAATGTAAGTTTTCAACCTAACGCAAAAGTTAGTAAGGTATTTTTATCACTTCTAATTAAACTAAGGCCTGAAGGAAAATTATGTTTGACAAAAACCAAATATTTGTTGCATTAAGTAAAATCAATTTTCTCCCACAATAAAATTAAAGTATTAAACACAACAAATCGAAGATCTTGATGGGGGGCATGCATATTCGAAGTGGTATCCCCGTCCATTGACAAAAAACTTGTGCCAACAGGTTATTTTACATAAAATGACTAAAATATCTCAAATTAAAAAAATTCATTTTAAAATTAAAGTATCTTATATCTTAGGCAACTTGTTAAGGAAATATATATATATATATATATATATATATATATATATATATATATTCACTTTTTTTTTAACATTTTAAGGTATTTAATGCATATCTTTCAAAAATATATATTTTTTATTATTTAACAAGTGCCTTTGAAATATTTATTAGTATCTACTATTAATATAAGGAAAAAAAACTATCAAAAATACAAATTTATTCTAATTTAATTTTTTGTCACATTATTATTTGAAGATAAACAGGCAAGTTTAAGAAAAATAAATAAATAACTACCACAAAAGAAATATAACTACATTTTATTTTGACAAAAAACATAACTATCTCAATAATAAAAAAATAACTAC
>JBBPBO010001985.1:8739492-8752210 GCA_037974295.1 Cicer cuneatum
CTAGTAAAAAATCAATATTAAATAATATATTGAATAAATATTTGTCATTGATTTATATTAAAAACACAATGAATATATATTTATAATAGATGCATAAAAAAAGGACAAATATTTGTCTATGAGAAGTATAAAAAAAACACAGGCCAAATATTTGACAATAATACATAAAAAAATATGGGATAAATATTTTTTAAAATACTAAAAAACTAGATAAATCTCTATTATTTATAAATATTAAAAAAAACACGGAATACAATTTTTTGACAGTAATAAATTTAAAAAATCACGGAACAAATATTTGTTACAGATGTATTGAAAAGAAAAAGACAAATATTTTTCATTAATAAATATTAAAAAAATATAAAATAAATTTTTATCATTAATAAATATAATAAAATACTAGACAAATATTTATTACTATAAATAAAATGAGATTTTTTATTTAATATATAAATAGTACATATATAAAATACCAACTACCCGCTTTTTTTTTTTTTCTTTCTTTTCAACTTCCCTTAAAATTAAGCTAATGCAATGCAACTTAGGCTTTTTTTGTACATGTGAAATATAAAATAAGTGGAACAGTTAATTCCCAATATCTTAACATTGACCAGTTTTGATTCTTATGCATAAATGACCTTGGCATAGATATTTTGCATTGTTATTAGCACTTAGTAGTTAAACCAATTGCACCAAAATACAAAGGTAAAACGCTATAACGGTGGACTTCTATACCAAACATCACACTTTTCACACAAATGACAGGCATATGTATATGTATATATATAAGAGTGGTCCCACATTATCACATAACTTATTTTATTTCTCAAACTAAATTCCCTTTTTCTTACATGAAAAATTTAGTAATTCTTTTTGAGTATTCCTAAAGCATTTCTGGTGAGAACTTCCTCCCCTAACACATGGACCATTATTACTTGTATGAAGCAACGCATGCACCTTTTAGATACACATTTAAATATATGTTCAAGAAAGAAAAAAAATTAAAGGTCGTTGTTTTACATGTATATGGGATCACATTTTCCACTGCAACCATCATCCATTTTTTATTATTATTATTTTTTTACATTGATTTCAGTTTTATTTATGTTTTTTATTTTATTTTTGATCACACTTAAATAAATTATATATAAATTGAATTCACATAACTTACCCGAATTTAATTTACTACGTAAATTAATTTAAAAATAGATTATGTGAATTAAATCACTTAACCTATTTAAGTATAACTGAAAAAACATAAGTGTAATTAACAAAAGTATTATTTATACTTGTGAGTGTAATCACTCATTATTTTAAGTGAACTTTTTAAAAAAAGGAAGGTTCCAAGTGCTAGAAATTAAACACTAGCTTGTGATTTGATTAAAGCTTATATTATCATGCAAATCATAACAAATTAGTATCTGCTTCTATCTAATCACCCACCAAAGAAAAGGAACGTTCTACTTTCTAACCATTTCAGAACTTCAACCACTGATATTATATTTCAGCTACATCTAAACTGACTAATAGGAACTTGAAACCTTAGCAGAGTGGCTAACATATCTATTACATCTTCAACCAACCTTTGGTTATATATATTTTTATATTAATTTGGTCCTTATAATAATTACATGAAGAGGGTATCTGCAAAAAGCAGCTAATTAAATTTATAACACCTAATAAATGTTAATTATGGGGAAAAAAATTAATGGTAATGAACGGTTCAATTCAAAATCAAGTGCATGACAGCAATTATGTGCATTGAATTTACCTATAAGTAGGCCATTGTGAATCATTTGTGTCAATAATCAAGAGTATTATGTGATCTGAATTGGTGATTAGTCCAAAATAATTTCAGGGGTAGTTTGAAATTAAGATTATATAGGCATGTAATGAATCTAGATCTATGACATGATTTAAAAAAAAAAAAGCAAGTAGATGTTGTGGAATTGTTGAGCAAAGCCAAGCTCTTTCAAAACACTAAATTATAAGCACGTGTAAGGCTAATTAATCACTATGATAAGCCACCGACAGAGTTTATAGTACTTAATCACGGGTTGCTAGTATTTCAAATGGTTGAGCTAGCATAAACTTTAAGGAAAGTATCTTATGCTAAATACACATATAGAGTAGAACACAATACTCTTTTCTTTTTTCTAGTTGTATGTGTCAATTGCGGATAGGTGACAATCTTACCTCTCAAGTGAAGTTTCTACTCTGTATATGAATGGTACTCTAGTACATACCAATTAGTATTAGCTCAACCACTTCTAAGCAAACTATATGCTATAACCTGTATAGTATATTCTCTTTAATACTTTTTATTTACATGCATACATTTATTTAAAATTCTTGCTACATTGCAAATTTTTTATGCACCTCGTGAGTTTTAATTTTTTTTTTTGACGCATTGAGTTTTATTTTGTTAGATACTTTCTCTGTCACTATTATAAAAATATATATATATTTTTTTGCTAGTATTAAAAAATATAGTAACGTGAAATTAATTTTTTAGATTTCATATAAAAATAAGTTAAATTTATTAAGTTGTCCATTTTTAATGTGAAACATATAACTATTAATATTAAATATTTTGAATTAAATAAATGATGTAGTGAGAATAATAACATTAAATAACTTAAAAATAATTAACTTTTACATTGATTAAAATTTAATTTTTTTTTGGTAGGCTGAGAGAGCATATGTATTTGTATGCTTGAAATTGCAAAATAAAGGCTATATAGTAACGTACCTCACTTAGTAGTACCATTTATTTAGTCCAACTTTACTTTAAGTGACTTGTGTGCTTTCACAATTTTCAAGTACTATGGGAGACTTTTTTTTTAATAAATAAATAAAATAAGTGGTGAAATGAATTAAGCTTGAATGTATCAAAATATACTAAATTTTGTGACTAATATACTACGTAGTTTGTCAAGCAATTTCAAAACATATTTATTTCTTCATCAATGAAGACGTGTTTAGAATTGAAGTGAGTTAGTTCATATAGATATATAAAAAAAGGCTAAAAAATGGAGTACACATCGAGGGTAAGGTGTGGTAGCTAGTTGCTAGGCACACCGCATACATTATGCGCCTGCACATGTTTTCCCTAATAGAAAATTAATGCGGATGATAAAAAGTCCAATCATATATTATATATATATATTTTTTAAGTATTTGAAACATATACCATACTCTAATGTTCAGCGCATCTAATCCATTTGTACTGAAACTAACTTAAGTATCTGTAGTAAATTTATTATTATTATTATTTTAAGAAGAAAATAAAAGTAGGGGAAAAAAACAAAAATGAAAAATATTGAGAAATACAGGTAAGGAGTGCCGGCAAAAAGGGGCACAGATTAAGTGATTATGGAGAAGTTGCAATAACGCAAGCAAGCGCTTCTAATAAGACATTCATGTTACGGTTACTGCAATGAACGTGGCCGGCTTTTTATCAAATCACTAAGAAAAAAAAGCCGGCACATCTCCGTAAAGATTGTCATGTTAGCTACTAACCAATCTTTAGAGATATTGAGAACAACCTTTTTTATTTATTTACCATTTATAGATAATTTCAAATTTCATAGAGATAAATTAAATCAGTAAGATAGTGATTATTTTTGCTGTATTGTTACTAATCGATTCAAATTTAATTTTAATAAATTAAACGACTTAATTATTTATTACAAACTTTCATCCAATGCACCCTTGTCTTAAATAAATCAGTCCCACGAGTCACGATGCTAGACAGCTTGTATTAATTGTTTATTATTGGTGTATTTAGTGATGCATGGTATCTAAGACGATACTTTAAAGTAATTAAGCTCTTAATCCTACCGCTGCTTTGTGAATGATTAGCTATGGTAAAGCTTGCCAGTTGCCACTACATGGAGACATGCATAATGTAGACACACGGACACTACGCACATTTAAGATTTATCATCTATGTTAACTAATAAGTTTTGCAAAAAAAATTACTTTATCATTCTTATTTTTAATTTCTTATTTGAATTATACGTAATTTTTAAATAAATGATTAGTTATGATAAAATTAGTTTTATTTACTTAAATATATTTATTCATTGTAGTTATTAAAAAAAATTGATAAATTGAGATACAATAAATATGAGTATATTAATATAAAAGAGTAATTAATATTGTATTGATATTGTAAAATAATAAATAATTTGAGACAAATATAAATGGTAAATGAGACATTTATTGTGAGACGGAAAAAGTATATTTCTTTTAGACAAATTTAGCATAGATATTGTTCCGGACCAAACTCTAGTCCACATTAGATCCAAGATATATCTATCCCGGCATGAGTTTGGTATGGGTGTGCAAAAGTCAAATCTAGCCTCAACGATCACACCTCATTGTCTTATCAACATCTAACGACAATTTGTAATTCTCGTCCTATAAGTCATAACTGCTTAACCTTTTCAATGGTTACTACTCCTCGTATGAATTCAATACTTTTTAAGATACTTCAAGGATACTTGCGAATATGTATTCTATAAAAATCAAGAAAATAAAGAAGGTAAGACAAATTTTTTAGACCATCAATAGAGATGTAGATGATTCACTTTAACATATTGTTGCTACTCTTAAATTGAAAAAAATTATCACTTGTTATACGAGACTTAAAAACTATGTTTTTTTTATTTTTTTTATAGATGATGGTTATGAGCAAAAGGACAATTAAAAGTGTTTTTAAATTGTTAGCTATTGAATACAACTAATATTTATTTAAATTATTTTAATGATACTTTTGTTCATACATTATAATTGTATATTTACGAAGAATGATCAATACATTTTTTTTTATAAGTATTCTATATGTATATGATTTTTTTAATAAATTTTTTGCTTCATATCCTCACACTCCTTATAACTGGTCTACTGACTTGAGTGTCTGAGTGCTTACATGTATATCCCGTCAAGAAGCCGAACAACTGCCTACAACTGTTCGTTGCCACCTTTAACCATCTTTCGCCATCTCCAAATGTCCTAACTAGGTCAGATACTTATCACTAATATCTTGATCTAAATATAACGATAAAAAATTTGTTTACATTTAAATGACTTTTTCCTCAAATGACTAAATATATGTTTATATTTAGGTCCAAAAGTGTAAAACATCCGAAGTTAGAAATAACTTAAATTACACTTTTGGTTGCATAAGTTATTTTTAGGTTTTATTGTGATTATTTTAGTTTTTTTGGCCTTATTTTTATCTATTAAGTTACAAACTATAAAAACTTTGGTTTGATAAATTTTTTATCTTTTCATTTTAGTCATTTGAATTATAAATATGAAACACTTTAGTCTTTTGTATCATCTCGTCGTTACATCTACAATTGAAGATGTCGCCTTGACTTCCTTTCCACGTGAATTTCAAAAAAAATTTTAATGGTAATTTTTGTCATTGATTATTAGGGGCATTTAGCACTCTTATTTAAAAGAACAAACATAGAAGACAATTGTTTCAAGCATAGGAATCACATTTTCAGAAATAGATGCATAGATAATGAGTACTATAGCCATGTTTATTACGAGATTAAAAAAATTAATCGAGGTGAAAATAAAAAATTCCTATAAAAGTGAGAATAAAATTGACACACAATTAGCTATAAATCCGCTTCTTTAAAAAATTCTTAGGAATAGTAACAATGCAGAATAAGTGATGCCTTGAACTCCAAAAAGTAGCTTCCAACTCCAACTTTTTTACTCTGCCTCCAACATGCATGTACACTATTTTTAGAGGCAACCTAACCAATTTAAACAATTCATATCATGCCAAGAGAATTTAGCTGTATCATTGTGGCATTTGAGATCAAAGATTCCAAAAGGATATATTAAAACAAAATTAATTAAGACATGAAGAGGCAGGTCATGGTAATACACTCTTGGGCTCACATAAATGTGCCAATTTTTAGTTGCATTACTATTTCCTCTCCTATAAGCTAGTCCCTCGCTTACATGATTTGGGGGTATCACGTTATTCAGCTAATACAATGGTCCATGACTTAAATAAAAAAAGAAAAAATTGAGTTTATATTTAAAGCTAGGAAAGGATCAATTGAACCGACCAAATAAATAAAAATAAAGAATTGAAAATAAAATAAGTTAGCAGAGCAGAAGCAAACTCAACTAGAAAATGACCCCACAAAATATTTGGGTATTTTTATATGTTTTAACCAAACTACCCTTAAAATGTGCCTTCTTAATCATCTAACAATTCTGTTAGTTACAATCCCGATTTATTTCTAATTAGAATTTATGTGAACTGAATTAAAAATATACATAAATTCAGTTCAGTACAAAAATGTTATTTTTTTTAAGTATAATCTTAGAGTCAATAAATAGCATAACAACTTCAGTGATTTAGTTTAGTAATAAACATGCTAGTATTGAAGGTTTAATCTTCACTAATACTACTGATTGATAAATATAAATCTTTTTGAAATTGTTCACTAAACTTTAAAATTCTATTACCTTCGATTATGCCATCTTTTATCTTACTCTAAATTTCTGGTGTAAAAATAAATTAAACAGTAGCATTGCAAGAGGCTTTTGATTGGGATATGAAGCAAGCAACTGGATAGTTGGGACCCACGTGAAAATCTTTTTTATAATCATAATAAAAATAAAAACCACTTACTAATAGAAAGTCCAAAGAATAACGGCCGGAGAGTGGAACCTTTCATTTGAAGAGTGTGTGAGAGAGAAAGAGAGAGAGAGAGTAAGTGTTAGTGGAGGCATTTTTTCAATAGCAAGACAAAGGAAAGAATAGTTGGGAATTGAGTTAGTCTTTTAGTAGGTTCCTTGAATTTTATAGGGTATGCTTACTTGGATAAATCATCAACCGTTGGATTAAGGAGTAGCTTACTATCCTCAGTTGAGTACACGTGCTTCCATCCCTTTGGAAAATAGATTGCATGCAAGTAGGATGCTATGCATTTATAAAGTAAACACATGTGGTTCACCGTTGGATTAAGATCAAATGCAAATTTTGATTATTCTTTTAAATCTAAAATTGAAACTTAAAATCTAAACTGATAGATCATGATCAAGCAGCTACTAATACGTTGTTAGCATGCCTATACCATTGGATCCATATCCATCATCCCTTCTCTTTACCACTATCTATATTTTCTATTTTTTATTTTATTTTTAATCTTTGGTTCCATGCATGGATTTCTCCTCCAAATATAGTTAGTCTTAGTTGAGAAAGAGAGAGAGAAAAAGAAATTGAGGAAGAGAGAAATCAACGCTTAATAACAGTTAAATATAGTTTTGTTTTTTCTCTATTTGCCTTAGCTTGTTAATCTCCATCATTAGCAACAAAGGTAACAAACACAACACAATACAACTCTTAAAGTTTTGATTTTTTCTTCTAAACTCAACTACCCAATAAGCTTTAGTAGTAGTACTAGTAGTAACCTTTGCTTTGCTTCACTACTCATTCTCTCTTTTTCACTCTTTCTTTCCCTCTTTTTGTGCCTTAGATCTTGCACTACCTTTGGAATTTTGTTCAAGTCTCCTTTATTAGATTAAGTGATGCAGTTTTCTCTCTGAATTCAATTCACCTCATCAATTATCTCATCTGGGTTGTCACACTTTCTCTTCTTTTCCTTTCTGATCTTATCTGTTTGAAGAGATCAATGAATTCAACATTCTTGGTTATTCTCTGATTCAGTTTTTTTTTTATTATATAAAAAACCAAACTTTTACTTCTTTCTTTGTTCTTTTTGTGTTTTTTTTTTCAATTTCAATTACTTGAATTCAATGGAAAAAGATCAAGAATTCAAACACGCTTGCAAGTTCTGCAACAAAAGCTTCCCTTGTGGTAGATCCTTAGGAGGTCACATGAGGTCACATATCAACAACTTATCATCTAAAACAGAACAAAAAGAAAAGCTTCCAATCAAAAAACTTCCATCTTTAACAAACAACAATGGTGGAAGTGGTGGAAGTTGCATTGGTTCTGAAGCTGCAACTAATGCTGGCTATGTTCTAAGAGAGAATCCAAAGAAAACATGGAGAATTTCAGATTCAAGTGAAGAAAATTTGTTGGATGTGTATGACAAGTTATGCAAAGAGTGTGGAAGAAGTTTTGTTTCTTGGAAAGCTTTGTTTGGTCACATGAAATGCCATTCAGATAAAGAAAGAGTTTGTAATAGCTTGGAGGATCAAGATTCATCATGGACTAATAATAATGTTAATTCTAAGATGATGATCATGGATAGTAGTCAATCAGACAATGAAATCACTACTGCTCCAAATAAAAGGAGAAGATCAAAGAGAACAAGAACAAGGTATATGGTAGCTGCTGCAGCAACAACTTCTTCTGTGTCTTTTGCTAATATTCCTTCTTATTCTTCTCTTTCTGAAGTTGAACAAGAGCAAGAAGAAGTTGCTATGAGCTTGATTATGCTTAGTAAGGATGTTAGTCCTTGGAGTGGTCTTCATTCTCTTGCTACTGCTGAATCATCTGATAATAACTCTCCTTACCTCGAACCGAGGACTCGTTCCTCGGTTCAAACTAATCTCGTTACTAAATTCAATGCAAACAACAAAAATTCTACTACTACTATTGCTACTATCAATATTGCAAAGTTGATGAAAAAAAGTGAGAATAAGAAGTGTGAATTAGGAAATTCTGTTTCCAAAAATTTCAACTTCAAAGGAAAAAGTTTAGAAATTTTGGATACTGATAAAGGATTTAGGATGAACAAAGCTACAAAATCTGAGCTTGATTATCTGTCTACTACATTGGAAGATTCTGAAGTTGAAAATGGGAAAGACAGAGTCAATGGAAGAAGAACAGAATCAGTTTTATCAAAGAGAAAGTTGTTGGATTCTAAATTGAAGTCAAGTTCCTTAAAGAATTGTGTGAACAAGCCTTTTCATGATGAAGATGAATTTATCAAGAACAATTCTAACAAAAGAGGAAAATTTGAGTGTACTACTTGTAACAAAATCTTCCATTCATACCAAGCACTTGGAGGTCATAGAGCTAGTCATAAAAAAACCAAAGGTTGTTTTGCTTCCAAGATTGAGAACAGTGAAAACAGCATTGAAACTGATCTCTCTCCTGAACAAACTGTTGCTGCATATGTCGAACACAAACATAATAATATTAGTCTGAGTCGCGGACTAGGTCACAGTGAATATGTTGAAAAGATTGCAGATACTGTTAAAGAGACCAAGAAGATTAAAGGGCATGAGTGTCCAATTTGCTTTAAGGTTTTTCAATCTGGACAGGCCTTAGGTGGACATAAGAGATCTCATATGGCTGCAGCTGGTGTTGTTTCTGAGAGTAGAGTTGTAGTTCATGAACAAGTTCCACAAATTAGGGACTTTCTTGATCTCAATCTTCCTGCTGCTACTGAAGAAGAAAGTAATAGTCATGCTGATTCTAACAGACCTTGGTGGATAGTAGAAGGTAGCCATAAACAAGAGGAACTTGTAGGGTAGGGTCTAATAGATAAACTTCTTAGTTTATTTCCATCATTTGTTCAACTTGAGAGTGAAGATTTTAAACTGTATAGAAATTGTTCTGCATTTTTACATTTCATTAATTCTTTACAGGATTCATGTCTTCTCCAATGTATTTTTCTGTTTTTTTTTCTTCTTATTTTAGATTTTTTATTCAAGTATTTGTTTTTTTTGGGATACTATATGTTATATTGATATTACTTTGTTCATAGAAATGTTTGATTTGTGAAAAGGTTAAGCTCAACATTTTGGTTGTGTCTTAGAAACTCAAATGAATTGTAACAGATTTTTGTGTAGTGTTGTTTTCACTCACTTCAGATCTTGCATCCTAGAGATGTGCTTAATAGTATAAATTCCAAAAGTGACATGCTTGTGGGGTAATTACTAATTACTTTTCTTCACAACAAAGACAATGAATGAGGTGTTGAAAAATTGGAGATAGTTAACACAAGTTAGATAAAATAATGATCATTTAAATTGTTTAATTGTATCAGATTAGTCTTTTTAATTTTTTTTTTATCTCAAATAATTTTTTGAAATTTTAAATTATCCACCACATTGTTTTTTTTTTCTTTCGGGGTAATTACTTTATCTTGGCATCAAAGACAATGAATGAAGTGTTGAAAAAAATGGAATAGGTAGCAGAAGTTATTTCACTACACATGAAGAGAAAGAAAGGTAGATTTTATATAATACACATAAAGAAAGCATGTGAGATGAAGGTGGTTGTTTAGTCACCTACCATAAAAACCTGACCACCCATCCATCTCTTGCTTGGCACACAAGTGGTGTGCTAATAAATCCTTCTCACTAATTACAATTATGTACTCTCTCCACTATTTATAATTCATCAAGAGGGTGAGTTGGATAGCTGGACCACTACTATGTAACTATGTGAATTTACAACACCACAAACTTGAGCTCACAATAGAATTAAGCTCAATTGTTAAAAAATTACTCTTTTGCTGACATCAATGTTTTGCTATTTTATAGAGCCTAATTTGTTAGGTAATAGTTTATTGAGTTTAGGTCCACTCAATGTATTTAAAATTTGAAATAAATATTAAAAAAATTTAAGTTTTGTTGCACTCAAATTCAAAAGTGCTTCATAATATATATGAAGTTCTAACGTTAATCAACTGAACTAAGTGAACATTTAAGAAACTTCTTTTTTCACCGTCAAGTCTTTTAAAAAATTTTCAAATTTTGTTAGGGTTAGCCAATTTAAAAGTGTATTTTACACGTCTGGATTAGTCAATTCGAACATGTATTTTAGAACATTAGAAGATAGGAGAAGAAACACCCAACCATTAATAACTAATATGTCATTTTATATATTCATAACTAAAGTAAAAAAAAATTTAAGCCATTTTTTGATCCAAAATGTTGAGGCTAAAGCTCTAATTTGGGTTATTTGGCCCTTGGGCGAGTCCCTATTAAATTTATGTTATTTCACCTTTTATATTATGTTGGTAGTCTAATTCTTTTATGCTTTACCATGCATTCTTTTAGTAAGTATTCAAAATAATTTTTATAATTTTGATTGAAACTCTAGCCTCTTTTTCTCTTTTTTCTATTGCTTCACATTGTTAACCTATTAGATATGTCTATAACTGTTATATTACTTAACAAAATATCTTAACAAATATCTATTCGGTGAAATATTTGATATTACCGTATACTACTTTTTAAACTATGAGTACAACTCGAATAGATTGTGAATGGGACTTTTCAAAAGTAAAGATAATGAAATCTTAATAGATTTATGTGGAGGTGAATTTGATTGATATCATGGGAAGGGTGAGGTGCACCAACTGATTTTGGATTGCAATTTGTGCTAACGAGTTGAAAGAAAGTGGAGCAACAATACCTTTATGGCTTTTAATACGTCACGCACAACTAATTTTTTGCAACTTAAGATGGATTTGTTGGCAAGGCAATGGCATTGCGTTTGTTTTACCGGTAATAGTTATGGGTGAAAATAGGTCGTTTGTGAAAGATATATAACCTTATTTATTTATGGTTTAACCTTGTCTACTTATAGTTTTGTCTGTTTAATAAAAATATTATGGTCAAACTTTCAAATTCAAACGAATAAAAAAGAATATTAGGTCTTATATGTCGGCCTATATATATATTATTAATATTATATTTTCTATTATTATTTATTATAAAAAAAACTTGGGCTAAATAGCACTTGTGGTCCCTTAACTTAATTTTAGTTAACGTTTTAATCCTTTATCTTTTTTTTTTCCGATTTGTCCTTTATTTTAATTTTAAGTGATAATTTGATCTTTTATGTTTTAAAATATCAACAATGTTATCCTTTTTTTTTACAAAAATTCAAAAAATTCATCAAAATTTTTAACCAAAATCCACAAAATTATTTATATTCTTCAATATAATACAAATTTCATCAAATTCGATACTCAAATCTTCAAATAAACTCATATTTTCATTTTTAACAACATCAAATAAAGAATGAAATTTGATGAAATTTTTGTATGAGTTTATTTGAAGATTTGAGTTACGAATTTGATGAAATTTGTATTATATTAAAGAATATAATTAATTTTATGGGTTTTGGTTGTAAATTTTGATGAGTTTTTTGAATTTTTGTAAAAAAAAAAAGGATAATATTGTTGACATTTTAAAACATAAAAGATCAAATTGTCACTTAAAATTAAAATAAATGACCAAATCGGGAAAAAAATAAATAAATGACTAAAACGTTAACTGAAATTAAGTTAAGGGACCACGGGTACTATTTAGTCTATATTAGGCCTGATAAATTGGTCTAGAGGATGACAATGTCTTTTGTTTAGTGTTAATTTTGTTTTATTTGTAATTTTTTGTAGGACTTTTTGGTGTTTGTTAATTATGCGTTCATTTTATTTCTTTGTTTTTTGAAAGGTTATTGCAGAACTTGCTAATTATCATTAATAAGGTTTTTAAATAGACTTTCAGACTAGACACTCTTAAAAAAAACCAGACCAGACCGAAAAAAACCTATGATAGTTCGTGTGTCAAACAAGTCTAAAAAATTAATTATAAACCATATTTAGATCTTTTAAAGCCTAATCTAGTTTGGCCTATTCTAACTCCTAGTAGCAATAGATGATGATATGTTGCAAATAAAGCTATGCAATCTCAACTGTGCTTATTTAGTTACTAGTTTTTTTTTTTTTTTTACAAATTATTTAGT
>JBBPBO010001985.1:8762319-8856213 GCA_037974295.1 Cicer cuneatum
TATATATATATATATATATATATATATATATATATATATATATATATATATATATATATATATATATATATATATATATATATATATATATATATATATATGTCAAAAGAGGATAATTTATGTAGACTTAGAAAAAGTTGCAAATAACTATCATGGTTAACCAAATCGTTATGATTATGATATTAAACAAAGTAAGGACTCATTTATCACATGAAAACCTCATAACTTGAGTCCTGCATATCATATTCACTACAAGAGCATTCTTCACTACAAGTCAATATAAAATTGTTGAATATATAAATAATACCAAGAATTCCTGTATAGTAGGAGAGAGGAACATCATCTGTGTGCTCAATTTTGAAATGTATTTGTGCTGCAGGGACCAAACTGTACTCTTCCCAATTAGTTATCCCCCACACCAAATCACCTGCTTTGTAATTTTGGTCTCCAGATTCCAAAACTTTAGATACTCCAATACCAGTTATAGGCTGCAATTACTCAAAGATTATCAGTAAATTCACAGTACAATGCAAATAATTCACAAAATAAAATCAAAATTGTAAACCTACAAACAAGTTGATCCATGCATTGGCAGAGAGTAGATACTATATTTCTATGAAGCACGGATGCTAAGACGAACACGTGGACATCAGTAATAATTTGAAAAAATGAATTAATTGAATGTAATCAAAGTGTCAACATCGTGTCTAACTCTGACATATGTTGTACATTGAGATACCCTTTTGATTAGAGGGATTGGTGCTGCATAGCTATATTTACTTATAAAAAAAAAATACTTTAAGGTTCAATTTGGCAAATGCTCAAAAGGGTTACCAAGAAAAGCATTAACATACAGATTGAAGAGTGTAGGAACGAGGATTGAAAGAGTATTTTGGATTGGTCATGAGAGTCCGCATGTAAGGATCACAAGACAAGTAAAGATTTTTTAGCAGAACATCGTGGGAACCTTCTGGAAGCTTTAGAGTTATGGTACTGTCAATGATGTTCATGTCTGATTCTTTAGGAAAACCAGAAACATAGTTCTTTAGAATCACTTGCTTGTTCCTAACTTCTGCCATTTTAGTTATTGGGTATGATGCTGTTGAATATCACTTCACAGTGTATACAATACAATGCAAAACAAAACTCAGAGAAAATAGGATAAGCAAAAATAAATATGAATGAAAATCAGATAATCGTGATTTTAAAGAGAAACTAAGAAATCTCAATTCTTCATTTTTGTGAGTTGTACACTTTTCATTGGCTAAGTATAATTCCTAGAATTAGTATCTAAAGTTCATTATTAATTTTTGGATGAGGACAATGAAATTAAGTTGGTAATATTTCTGGTGCATTTGGAATCAATCAAATAATATCATAGATACATTTGATCAGATTATTTTAGAATTTTGATAAACAAGAAGATTCAATGTAATTTTATAGACCAAATTGAATATTTAATTAATACAACATTTTTTGGAAGAAAAAAAATGATTTAGTATTAATTAAGTTACTTTAAATAATGTAAGTTTTTGATTTTAAATCTCAATTCAATTGATAAATATTATTGCGTTGAACATTATATTCTTATATTCTGAGTCGAAACTGAAATTTCACAACTGTGTTGTGAAAATTAGTTATGGTTATATTTATATTTTTTTAAAAAAATATATATAAAATGCTTTGTTATGAAAATAAAGAAGATATTCCAAAATATACTAATAAAGGAAATGGAGATAAGAATATATTTATATCATCATTTTCAAAGTGTCATTTAGGAAATATAAAAAGACTTATGAATATGGACATCACAACCACCAGATATTCATGACATTCCTCTTTTTATCTATTTTCTTATATATCTTTTTGGCCAGTTAAATTCATATAATAAAATTTTGTATTCTTTATTAATGACTTTGATTAAAACAATAAATTTACTAATTTACATAATTACTTTTTATATAAATTTACTAATTTACATCCTATTTTTTTAGTTAATGTGATTAAAAGAATAAGGGAAGTAAGTTTGCACGCTTTTATAAATATGTTAACTTGCACTAACAAAAAGTTGTAGTTAATATAAAGGTTAATCTTTGATAAATAATATATCATATTTATACTTTAACTTTTGGATCGTATCAAATTTGAGTTTTAATCTATAATCATTCTTAAAGATAAAATAAAATAGATATATAATTAATCACATTCCACTTGTGCAAATAACAAAAAAAAAACCTCAAATAATTTGTATGCAGAGAAAGCACCATCTCAAAAGGCCCCACTGGATTCATTAAACTCAACGTCTCAATTCAAAAACAACGCCTATAATAAATAATAATAAATAAATAATCCAACTTAAATATAATATAGAAAAAAAAAAAAAAAAAGCGCATCATCGTTCATAACCAAACCAAACCTCTTGAAGAAACACGCTGATTCGGAGTTGTGAATTGTGATTTCTCAAACTGACTTTTCTTAACGCGATTTTGCAACTTTCCTCTTCTACATTACCAATACCAACTTCGCTCTTTATTCAAAACCCTCCCACGATTCCTTTTCAATCATTTTGCTTCGGTTCTCTCGCTCTTTCTGCTTCTTCCTCCAGGTACTCTCTTTATTTCTCTTCTACAACTTTCCATTTTTATGCTTCTTCTGCTCACTAAACCTCTTAAACTCATCTCGCTCTTTTTCAAATTTTTCTTTCTTGTCATTTTTCTGTTTTTCTTGTAGTTATCGTTTAGTCAACATCGCTTCAATTTTCTCTCATCATGGGATTTTCTCATTTCCAATATTCTTTCTTTTTCTATACTTTTTTTTTCCCTTTAGGTTAGGCTTCTGTAAAATTTTCACTCATTTTCTATGTTTATTTTGTAGCATCTTGGTTTTGCTTTTATGAACTTTTTAGGCGACTACATGATGCAATTTTTGTACCTTTTTTTTTTATGTTTACTGATTTTTTCCGCGGTCCTTGTCAATCGTTGTTGATTGATTCTGTTTCTTTGTGTTGCTTTACTCTTGTTGAATGCTTTTATATATTTTCTCTATCTTTTTAGTCAATAGTAGTTTTTATAAAGTCAAACATGTTTTTGATGATACGAATATGGTTTCTTGTGGTATAATAAAATTGATGCTTTTGTCATAAGTGGATTAAAACCTATGAAGCTCAAATTCTGAATGGACATCGGACACGACACTGGCACGTCAACACCAATAGTAATTTGAGAAAATGGATTAATTGAATGTAATCGATCAGAAGTGTCGGTGTTACAAATATTAAGATTAATAAAATGATATTTGGGTTGCTTTTGCTTATTGTTGTTGTACATTAACAGTAACTGAATAGCACTTGCTTGCGTATTACATGGATAAATTGGTTGTCTTCACAAATTAGTTTACTTTGATCTGCTTCTGACTCAATTCTACAATAACAGAAAATGTTCAATTCAAAGAAATCTCCTATGAAAGTTGGAAAACCTAACTCCGTTGATCCCGTCAACGTTGTCAAATCTTGGTCAAACCCATTTGATTCGGATGATGAGGAAAAGGATAATAGAAAGTATAATTCCTCAAAGAAGACTTCTTCACAACGAGCACTAGTTACACTAGAAGTTAACACAAACCCATTTGATGACATTGATGACAATAAGAATTCTTCATCTTCATCGTCTTCGTATGTCCGTCAATCAGCAGACCGGAACAGGTATAAGAATAACTTTCGTGATTCTGGTGGATTAGAGAATCAATCTGTACAGGAGTTGGAGAATTATGCTGTTCACAAGGCTGAGGAGACTACAAATTCGGTCCACAATTGTTTGAAGATAGCAGAGAACATAAGAGAGGATGCTACCAAGACTTTAGTCACCCTTCACCAACAGGGTGACCAAATTACCAGGAGTCACCAAGTTGCTGCTGACATTGAACAAGATTTAAGTCGGGTATAATTTTCTTAATATACATTTGTCTGTTCATGTGCTCCTATACGGTTGCTTTGTCGTGTTGTTTTTACTTTTTACCTTTTTGAAAATATTATGACCTGCTTCCAGGGAGAAAAGCTTTTGGGGAGCCTTGGTGGCCTCTTCTCCAGAACTTGGAAACCGAAAAAGACACGTACAATAACAGGCCCTGTTATTTTTGGAGGTTAATATTTTCTCTGCATGTGTTTTCTTTTTGAATTTTAATTATTTCGGGTTGTATCATAGGCATAATGTGCTTCGTGTTATGTAGATGATCCGGTTAGAAGAAAAGGAAATCACTTGGAACAAAGAGAGAAGTTGGGATTGGTTTCTGCATCCAAAGGGCACTCCAAGCTACGGACTCCACCTCAGGAACCAACAACCGCACTTGAAAAAGTCGAGGTTCGTATCAACTCGGTGAAAGATTAAACTGTTGTATAATGCCAGCTGAACTTTATAAAGCTTAAGTTTTTTTATTCTGATTTGAAATTGAATCCATTTAATCTTTGTTGGTTACTTTTTACTATAGTTTCAGCTCTATTGATCGGATCACTAGTTTGCATCAAATCAGTTTTATTTACAACAATGAATAATATTGCAACCTTGATGTTTTTCATTTGTTATTTTCCTCTTTATCTTGCATGTCATGACACTACATCTATATCTCAATGATTGATATTGAATTCAGTTGCTAAATAAAATGTCCTGAAACAGGTTGAAAAAGGGAAGCAAGACGATGCACTGTCGGATCTCAGTGATCTATTGGGAGAGCTTAAAGATATGGCTGTTGACATGGGATCCGAAATTGAGAGGTCAGTCAACTGCATTATATTTTTTGTTTTATCTAATTTTATTATTTTATTATACAAAGTAATTGTTGATAATGATATGTTATCTGCATCAACCTTTGAGGTCCTCATAATTAATAGTTATTTTGGTAAATGTTGCAGGCATAACAAAGCCTTGAATCATCTAGACAATGATGTGGATGAGTTGAATTTCCGAGTGAAAGGTGCTAATCAACGTGGCCGGCGTTTACTTGGAAAATAAGATTGATTTTCAACTTTTAGTCATTGTTTTGTAATACTGTAATGGATCCATCATTTGGGTTTAAGACAACCTTTAGTTTACACTTGCTGAATTAGCCAGTGATTAAATTCGCACTTTGTGCAATGCCACTGCTTCATTGAAACAACAACTACCAAGAAAAAATGCCCGTGGTATACCAACATCATTTTTTCCCCTCATTATTGATATTAACGATAAGGTTAAATTTTTATTTCAGTAATTTGATAAAGAAACGTGTAAAAAGAAGAAAGAAAACAGTAACAGAGGGAGTATTTTATGTTTTCGTGCAAATTCCTAACTTAAATGAAATAACGTGGTTTGATCAATTACTACCTCGCATGCTCAACCTTAATCCAAGTCCCATGCTTCATAGTATTTGTTGTGCATGTCATAAATCAACAATTAAAATCAGCCACTTTTACTCCACAAATATGTTGAATCTAAAATGGGGGCTAGACATTAATACAAATACTCTTACAAGACTATGAGCAACTCTGTTGGGTATGATGGTTGAGGTTAGTGTTTATCATGCCTTGAATTACAAGACTGAGCAAACTCTATTACCCAATGTTTGAATTGGTGGAAAATTGAGATGAAATTGAGGGGTTGTAATTGAATGGACTAATGTTATATATATTATTACCATTATGATTTACAAAAGTTATTTTAAACTTTTCTGTTTAGTAATTGAAATGTTCTTCAACAAGTATGCTTAAAACATTTATTAACTACTTGATTATTGTTTGAGTAAATTAAAACTACCTCATTATTGCAAAGGTGGTTGTAACTTCGCTGTGAAGAAAAATATACAGCTACTTCCTAATACTCGCTCTTCTACAAGATTCAATAAACCTTTTTTTCTAATTAAAGTTTGCTGTTTCCAACACAAGCTGGAGCATCAAAGTTGGGATGAACAATAAATGCAATGGATAAAGGAGCAATATATATTGGAGAATGTACATTATTCAGTACTGGGTCCAATCTAGGAATCTCTCCATCATCTGTTAACTCTAGTGCATTACCATTCAGCAACATGATTTGGCTTCTAAGGTAATCGTTTTTTGGAGTTAAATGATACTCCTCCCTGAATATGACATCTGATCCTTTTGTTCCAATCCAAGAAAATGCCCTCTTGAGATGGCTAAAGAATGAATTATCTATATGGATGCTGTTTTTAGCATCTTCATTTCCTCCATTACTGACATTCACAACACGGTCGTGAACAGTGAGTATGAAATTAGTTTGATTGCTTAAGTTGATTAGTAGTATTGTTACTCCATCCTGCAGAACGAAATAAATTTAGAATGGTTAAGAAAAGCTACTAAGTAATAACAGTATTGTTGAAAATGACAAATATATCATTTAGATGCCAATTATCTACATTGGTCCGAGGGGAACTGGATTCAGATCTCTTAAGAGTGGGTGACTGAGTCACACCTCGATTCACACCTACCAAATTTGCATGTAACCATAACACTATAAAAATTCAGAATCTAACTGTTTTTTTCTTCAAAAAATTAAAAGAATCTTGAATGTATAAAATATATCTTGTATAGATTTAACAATATTCTTATCATCTTGGTTCTCTAATGTATTGAGCTAAAATTCAATCTGCCAACTGTCAAAAAAAATTTATGCACACATATACATGTAATGATGCTTATGAAAAAAATTATACGTCAAATGTCATTATGCAGTGGTCTATATGATGTTGTATCTGCTGAAGTTTTGAAAAAGTTGATAAATAAGATACAGAAGAATGAATCATAAACTCATGCCTCCATCTAGATCATATCCTTTTTTAAGTTGAACTAAATTAGCAGACTTACTCTGCCTTTTGAACAATGTGCATATGTGCGTAAAAATGGCGAAAAAACGTCACTAGAAGCTGCAAGAACACTCTTCCCCATGAGCTGATGCCACAAAAGTGCACTGCTCAAAATCAAATCCAAAACATAAGATTAGATATATTAAAAAATTAAGCAATATATAATAATTATTATAACTCTTCAACAATTTAGAAAACCAGATATATATTCTTGTTTTACCCTTCATTTTTTCAATTTACACACTTGCCTGTAGTAGTCAGGATTGGGAGTGAAAGTGGATGTATTAAGAAGGCCATAGTTTCCTCCAATTAAGGTCTGCCTGCAATAGACCTTAGTGTTGTATCTGGATGCTATTCCAAGTTGATCTAAGTACCTACAATTAATTTAAATTTCAAACTTCATATCAATAATTTCTCTTCTGCAAAACAAAATATACTCGTTAATTTAGCAACATTACCAAAAGCTATTCACAAATGTGTTGGAAACATAACGACCGCCACTGTTGAACGCCCCACCGGCTTCTCCAACCCATGCAACCGACCAAGGACCATGTTTTTGAATGGTTTCTGAAAGATTGCTGAAAATTGATTCAACCTTGCTCAAGCGCGTAGGATCTAGAATCTTCTTATCAAGATACTCATCACTACCTGAACAAAAACAAATCGACTTGTAAACTATTTATAGAGGATAGAAAACATCATTTTCCCTATAAGTAATGTAACATATAATCTTTAATAATACAAGATTATATTGTTTTTAACTAATATATCAGTTGCCAGTGCATTTTTTTCAATGTATGCAGAAGTTAGCATTATTCATTATCTAGAAATGTCAGAATGTTAAATATCCTCTAGGAATGACTATATTAGAAAGAACTATGTAAGTGGCATGTAAACCTGGGCCCAAATTATATACATGATGAGTCATCACGTCAACAACGCCTGGACCTGAAACCTGAAGAAGCTTATCAAACCACTCCTTTTGATAGAATCCTCCAGGTGCTATAAGTGAAGGTTTGAACTTGGTGTTCTTGTATAATGTGTGTAAATTTTGTTTAAGCTTTATCAAGTCCTTCCCATATTGTGCAGCACCAACACTTGCACCAATGCCTTTACCACTCAACTCATTACCTATATGTGCAGCATGCAAAGAATAAGCTAATGAAATAAACTTGAACATAACAAATAGCTAATAGAGCAATGTCTTACCAAACTCCCATGAATCAATTTTGTATCCCTTGGAAACAGTGTAGTTTATTAAATCATAAGTATTTTTAGGGTCCCAATCTCCTCCCCAAACAGTGTGACTAATCTGGTGTCTACCAAGTAGTGCATTCACGCCAAAAGTCACAATGGCCCTGCAAGTGATAATTTCAAACTAAATTACACCATATATAATGCTGCATTACCACCCTTTTCTGCTTTTCTTCCAGCATAAAAATGACTTTCTTCAGTAGAAATAAAGGTAATGTCTACTTGCATATATCTTTATAAGAGTCGTGTTATTTTGACACACAAATTTGACAACGAATTTAGTTAACAATTTGGATGGTTAGCGCAGTTCACATACATGGTTACTTATGCTTATTGAATGATTAATGAATATAACAAGGTATTGTAACTCATTAAACATCTACTTAACACAATTAACCATGATTTTGAATATCGTTAAACCATAATTTTCAACAATCTAATAAGTAAAATCCTTACTCTGTCTTGTTGAAAAAATGATTCAGCTCATCCCACCTTTTCATATGTAAGCATCCCTTTGAAAATCCAAACAATCCACCTTTCATTTTTTGAAATGGATGACAAGGGGACTTCAAACTTCCTACCTCATACACCACTTGGTCTTGCAAAGAACCTCCAATTCTTATCCTCAAAGGCTTGAGACCTATCAAACAACCATTATAAAAAAGAACAACAAC
This sequence comes from Cicer cuneatum, assembly GCA_037974295.1. Classification (NCBI taxonomy): domain Eukaryota; kingdom Viridiplantae; phylum Streptophyta; class Magnoliopsida; order Fabales; family Fabaceae; genus Cicer; species Cicer cuneatum. The sequence goes on from JBBPBO010001985.1 coordinate 8,771,097, forward strand.
AGGCTTAAAATAAAATTCCAAAATTGATACTACCAATAAAAATACTTTGCTCTTTTAGGAAAAACGTTGTTTTGTTTAATCATATGGGATATACATAATGCAAATATACATACCTTGTATTGCCTTTGCAAGGATTGGATTAGACAAGTCCTGAAAAGTCAATCCACATTGAATAATCACTAATACTACTTCAAAGTTCAAAGCTTTCTAAGAGTTTAAATTGAGAGATGATATGAGTACCTAAATACTAACCAAATTGACAGCAGATGAATAGCCCCAAGGGCAATAGTTGTAGTCACACTTATCATGAGGCCACCAATCAATAGTAGCACAAATGAAGTTATCGTCATTTTCAGCAATTGCTTGAACTCCATCTACTACAATTGAACCATGTTCAATATCTTGGGACAAAGTCAAGCTAAGAGAAGCCAGAAAAAGAAACAAGGCCAGGTGGAATCCCATTAATTAGTAGATCAATTGCAACGGCGTCCAAACCCAACTCAACTTGTCCAAATTAATTTGCTGCAACAAAAAAGGATAACATAAGAAGTGAATATACAGAGATTCATTGAAGCTGAATATCTGCAAGTTTCTGTATGAGTTTTGACAGTCCACAAAACATTGAGCATTAAACATAAGAAATAACTAAATTGAGGGTCCTTTATAAAGCATAAACATAAGTTGCATTAATTTTAAGCGTTTAATTTTGGTCCCGTATCCGTGAGCACTGTGAACAAATCATAATCAATCATATATATGATTTTAGAAGTAGTTATGATTAAAGCAAACATTTTTAAAGATCATAAGATTGTGATCGATTAAAGATATAAAAAAATCTCCACATTGACAATATAAATAAATTAAAAATCCTTAATTTAAATTTCATATGCTACAATAGCAATCCTCAATGCTAAATCCTGTACTATAAGCTAAACCAAGAAGAACCCAGAAATGAAAAGCAAAAGCGTGCAATGCAAGCACAAGAATAAAATAACAAAATTGAGAACATCGAGATCATGAAGAAAAAACAACATAAAAGACCAACCTCAACCTTGTTTATGATCAACCATTAATGAAAAGAGTGAAGCTGAAGGTAAGAAGCATAACCCACCAATAATAATGAAGAAAAAAGAGAAGTTTGGTTGCGTTTGAGTAATCCACATTGAGAAGGAAAGGATCAAATGAAAGCGTTGTGGTGATTGTAGTAGTTGAATGAAGAAGACCTGTCTCAGATAGGTTTGTGGCTTTACGCAGACACTAACAAACAAAAACAACAACTCAAAGTTAATTTGATTAAGCAGAGGATGTTTTTTTTCTTCTTCATGAGCACGTTCCTTTCTGCCTCCAAATGTTTGAAAATGTTAAATTAGGTGTCCTTTTGCTGGAGTGGTTCAACAATATACGTCATTTTTGGAAAACTCTTAAATTAACTCAACTAACGGATCTTTCCTACAAAATAACAAATACCAACATTTTATTCTCTTGTCTTTTTTTTTATCAAAAAAATGTACTACTATTAAGCATTTAATAATTAATTACTTGAGTTTAACGATGAAAGAGCATTGTATGTAAAAATGTTTTATACTATTTTACAAACATAAATATAATCACAATTTTATTAAGTCGTAAAAAAAATCATCATAATTTCATGATATCAAATTTGTGGGGTTTTTTTATCAAAGATAAAATTGTGGCGATGATTTATGAATGAATAGTATAATGATAAAGTACGATTTGATTATATGTAATTTGATGAATATTACAGTTGATTTTTTTTATTAACAATTCTCTATTTTATTTTATTAAATGATTAACATAATAATACTTTTTTTCTAAGACTGCACTTGTTTTACATAACTAAGACTGAAATTAAAAATTGGAAGGAGTAATTTAAAATACCGAATTGTCAATTCTCTATATTTGGGAAAATAACTGGTGGGAGTATTATTTCTATTTAATAAACATGTCACTTAAAAGAGAGACATTGGGATTTTCTTATATAGAAATCAACTTTATTCAAAGCTAAGATCTAGAATTCTAGATCCAATATTATTTAATAGATATTTAAACTTAGCTTAATTCACAACATATTTTTACGTTGGATCTCATGTGTTAGATTCGGATTTATGACTCTATTGTTAAGTGTATGAGTTTCTTTTTTTATCAATTATGTATATTAATTTTAAGTGGTGTTTAATATTTTGCTTAATTCAAAGTATAATGTGTGCCATCTCCCCCAAATCCTAAATCTTAGGTTTTTTTTTTCTCAGAGGTGAGTGATTTAAGACCATTCTTCGGTCTATAATAATCTTTTTAAATTATTATTTTTATTTAAATAAGTAACTTTTACACAAATTTAATTTTTTTTAATTTTTTTTTTGTGATTTCGTTGCTTGAGTGTATCACTTTTTAAATTTTCTGTCTTGGTGCATTGTTTTTTCCGTTTTGGTTCAAATTGACAAAATAATTTTGATATATTATAATTTTAATCAATGATTTTGTCAATGTTACATATTTAAATGCATAAGTATTTTCGACACTTGAATTTTGTCGTATTTGTAGCCATATTGTCATTTTGTCATATGTTGTCGTTTTACGTTACTAATTTGGGTGTTGTGAGTTTGTTTGCAAAGATATATCTTTTATGTTTTTAGCAAATTTCAATTTATATTACATTGATATAATATATAATTAAAATCAATGAATATCCTTTCTTTTAGTAAAAATAAAAATATTTCGCCTACATAAAAAAATAGATCTTTAAATATATTTGGAGAAATTAACATTTAATAAATTAGTTATGTTGTAAGAGTTTAACGACTACACTAATGGTATAAAATAATTATACACCGTTGTCTAATGGATAAACAATCATTTTGTTATCTAAACCTATTTAATAACCAACTTTTAAAAATAACTATATTTTTTTCAAATTTTATTAGACGTTAATGTAAAACTAATTTATAACAATGATGTATTTTCTTTTTTTCTCATACTATGTACAAGGAATACCAATTTTAATATATTTTTTTCTTCTAATTTTTCTTTCATATTTAAAACATGTAATTTATAATTTTATCCTTCTTTTTTATTTTATTTTTAAATATCTAACCTATATTTAAAAGGATACAAAGTTTTTGGTGTGACATTTTTCTTCTTTTTCTTATCTTTACCCTTTCGTTTAAACTATTTATTTATGATATATTTTTTTATCAATTAAAAAATTGAACTTTTCTAAATTATTTATCGACAAAAATGATAGCCGGTCACGTTAGCGTGCACGCTGATTCCAAATAATAGATTGTATAATAAAAAATTTAGGTTTAATTGTATTTTTTATTTTTTATTTTTAACAATTTATAAAATTATTCTGTTTAATTTAAAATTTGACAATTTTAGTTTATCACTTAGATTTTTAAATTAAAATATAACGATTTAACATATATTAAATAACGTGAGATACAATTCTATGATATAGAACTATACAGATGTATTAATTATTCACATGTCATTAATTAAACTACAAATATGAAGAAAAAAAAATTAAAATTGAAAGTTAAATTTTTACGGTATTTTATTATGACTTTATAGATGTTAATCATTTTATATCGTTGTATCATATGACACTATAGAGATATCAAAATTGTCAACTTTTTAAATAAAAAAACTAATTTCATAAATCAACAAAAATAAAATAGTTATAAAAAACAAAAATACACGTGTAGTCCTTTTATTCATAATTATAAAAAGATAAAAATATATCTATAGTCTTTTAAATTTAATCAACTTTTATTTAAGTCTTTTAAATTTATTTTATCTTAATTTGATCATTTAAGTTATATTTTTTTTACACCATTAATAATTTATCTCAATTTAAACAACAATTAATTCAACTAAAAACTTATTATCATTTCAAACTCTAGATAATGTATATTTATTGACTTTCTCGATAACAATTTAAACTCACGTAAAATATTAAAAATAAAATACATACTTAATTTAATATATCTTAAAAACTAATAATGTAAATGAATAAAATAAAATAAAAAGTCAAAGACTCTCTTTATAAAAATAGGTATTTTAAAAAATAAGTCTACGAACATATTTTTTTCATCCTTTTCCAGTTCTGCAACGAAGATTGTATAATGTTTGTGGTAAAGTTATATACTAAATCGAAATAAAAATTAAGGAATGGTTCTAAAGGAGAGGTTGTGTAGTCTCTCTCTGGCTTGCCTTTGTGAATAAGCTACACTTTCTTCCACCAAAACCGTCTTCCTCGAATCCCGTGTTTCTCTCTCTCTCTTTCTTTTTATTTTTCCTTATTTCCCTTTAGTGTGTGTGCAAGAATGTTGGTTTGGCTTTTATTTTCCGCAATTCACTAAGTTATCTAGAACAGTTTTTTTTCCATTCATGTAAAATGAACATACAAAAAAGTGTTAATTGAATTTTGATTTTGGTTTAAAATCTTATCTTCATGTTAATACTAGACAAAAGCACATCACGCAAAAACATAAAAATACACTTTTCTAGATAACTTACACAAACCATGCTTTTTCTTAAAGTCATGCTAACATCAACGTAAAACCTAAAAGAATGTGTGGTATATGGTTATAACTCACATGATTCCAATCAATAGTATAAAATTGTTGACTTCCAATAGATATATTGAGTATTTTCAATTCAGCTCATTACCTAACGAACTCTTTTTGTCGTCCATTATGAATAAAATGATATAGAACAAAAATTATGTAAATAACCAAAATTAAATACTCTGAAGCAGTTTTGATAACACAACATTACATTTGTCAAAACAAAAATTAAAACATTACAAAAAATAATATATTGGTAACCAATGCAACAGTGGTATTAATTAATAGCCAAATTGTTATCATATTACTCAATCAATAAACACATGTTGGATAACCATTTCAAACTACGGGCGTTCTTACACATAAACTCAGCATTTCAAAAGAAAAAATAAAGAAATTTCAAGGAAATGCACTAAACATGCAAAAATGCACCAAAGAAAGCAAAAAGTTGTGTTAGTATAAACCATGAAGAAATTCTATCATTAAAAGAAATCCAAAACCAATTCAGGTGATTGGAATTCCACATAGGGACAAAGTTGAAATCAAGGGAATCATGACAAAAATATTTGTGTATCTCATCCATGCTTTCTAGAAAAAAAAGAAGTACATTTCAAATGGAAAACAAACTTTACCAAAGTGGTTTTGTCTAAGAATTTCGTCATGATGGGAAATGTGGTTTTATGCACAATTTGAATTCCAATTTATAGGAGTGATGTATATGAACTTTAATGCATAGCCAACATTAAAATTATGCACCCAACTTTAATGCAGAACTAACATTATTGGGGTTATGCATGCATCTAGCTTTAGTGCAAAGTCATAATTGGACTTATGAATTCAACTTTAATGAAGATTGAAATTATTCACCTAATTTTAATGCAGAGTCAATATTGGAATTCTATGCGCGTCATTAATGCAGAGCCACTCACAAATTAATGTTCACGGTTTTGATTAATTAATTGCATTGAAGGCGTTTTTTCGAAGCACAAAAAGGAATGAGCACAAATGACATATTATTTGAAATAGATTTGGATTATGGTTAGATTGATGTAAGAGTTAACATGATTTAGAATATAGATATGATAATTGCTATAAAATGATTTTTTTTTTCTATTGGAAAGTCAAATTCGTATGTTAATTTCTAGTGGAATATAAGAGAGAGAAAGGTGAAAAGTAAATCATTCGTATACTTTGTTTATTTTCGTTAGTATCGTACTATTTATCATTTCATAGAGATATAGATACATCATTTTCTTATACAATCTTACCTATTTTAATTCTTTAACTAACAAATATCATAAAGTAGTTCATATAAGTGTCAAATGCTATCTTCTCATAAATAAACTTTAAATAAGGTGTAATGAATTTAATTCATACACTATTATTGTAAAGAAGTTTTACAACTTCAATATATTAAAACCATTAAATCATTTTTTTAAACTATTAAATAATTTTTTTAAACTATTAAATCATTTAAATATTTTATTTTAATTATAATTATTTCAAAAGTCACACAAATAATAAGTTGACAAAATATATAGAAAGTATAAAATAATACTATCCTTCCAGATGAATATCAATAAATAAACATGGTTTGTATCATGCTGTTCTACACAAAAACTTTTACCTAATTTATAATTAAGACTATTATTTAACTCACCTCCTTTTCTGTGCTTCTTTTCCACTCTTTTATATGTATTTTTTTTGTCTTATAAGAGATGATAAATTATACCATAATTAACTTATGCAACTACGAGTCTTATATTCGAACCGAGACAAAATGTTTAACCTAACAATATCGATATTTATCAGTTGAGTTATGACTTGAAAACTATTTTTTAATTGATGAAATGAAATACATTAAAGTGAAATAAGATGGAATAATATAGTATTCTATTATTTAAAAATTTTAAAAAATGAAATGTGATGATATTTTGACCACTTATCTTCGTTTTTCTTCCTCTTTAATTTAAAATTTGAAAAGATGTGATAATAAAATGACTTATTTATTCGGTTTCATCTTAAAATATCCAAATGAAATCTATTTCATTTTATTCCACTCTACTTCATTAGTTTTAAAATATGCAACAAAGCCTAAATTACATTCAAAATTCAGATTCAACAAAATTATTTGTTATAAGTAGTTAAAAGATACGCATATGATTATGTAGAATTTGTTAGGCTAATTACATTAATATTATTATATAAAAGGGCATCATAGTCTAATTATATAACAATTTTTCACATAATTTTTTTAAGTTTTATTTTTTTCTTAAATTATTTATTTCTTTCTTGGCCTCAACCATGAGTCTCAACATGGTATAAGAAGAATAATAATTATTCCGCAACATTCTTTTTCCAAATTTTATTTATCCTTTCTTCCTCATTTTGAATTCAAATTTGCGTTTGTTCATTATTTCTCAACTTGGTTGTATAATATTTGAAGATCTTTTATGATTTATGATACAATTCTTTAAAAGTTTCATTATTGATTGACCATTATGGGCTTTCATTTTTATGCTATATCATTAAAAGTTTCATTATTTAATGATATATTTCACTATAATTTCATTTTTTAGCCATTATGGGCTTTCTTTTTATGCTTCTACCATATAGTAGTAAGACAATTATCATTTTCTTTGTTTTTTTATCCTATGATATTATACATTTATCATTCTCTTTGTGCTTCCATCTTATCATGCTTAAACTTTGTTGGCTAAATTTGACATTTGAATATCCAAAATTGAAATTCTTGATTCTATATTGGAGTGAGTGCCGTTGAGACACCATAAAATTTTCATGTTAGTAAAAAATAGACCGAAGACTTTGACGAGAGTTATGCACCTTGACCGCTACCACTTTCTACATGAATTTTCTTGTTTAAGCAATGTGAATACGACTTATATTCTTTTTCTTGTAATTTTATTTCATTAGTTTCTTTTTTTTTTGTTGTATTGTATTGTTCTTCCCAATTTGAAAATGTTATTATAGATTTTCAACTTGTAGGGACTGTTAGAAGTACTTAAAAGATACACGTGACTATATAAAATTTATTAAGTTAATTATATTAAAATCAATATATTAAAATATATTGTACTTTATATAACAATTCTTCACGTAATTATTTTAAATTTTATTTTTTTCTTTAATTATTTTTCTCTTCGTCGTTTTGAATTTTAGATGAATATTAGATGAGTTTTTGGTAGTATTTTCCTTCTAATTTTTTTTAACACAATTGATTTCAAAACCCTAAAAAGCACACAACCCGTTCTCAATTTCACTCTCACTCTCCTTCAAATTCCACCTACTCTTTTCACTCTCAATTTCCGTGGCGTCGGAAATCATTTCGTTTTCCTTCCTCTCTTGTTGGATAGGATACATTAGTTTGTTTTGGCTTTGAAAATCGTTCCCAATTCATTTGTTCAGTTGTCACTATTTTCAATTTCAATAACTTCGTTCCTATTGTTTCACGATTCATCCACGTGCTAATTTTGATGGAACATTAACTTCCTTAACGTGAATCACTTCCTGCATTTGTGGTTTCGTGATGGAGGACACTGAAGCAGTTGATGATCAGAACTCAGGATGGTTCCAAGTCAAAAAGGTTTTTTTTTTCCTTTCCTTTTTCATTTTTCATTTTCAATTCTGTTGATACAATCTATTGTGAATTATTCTTTGTTGTTATTGCTTTGCCTATGGAAAAATGAAGATTTTTTATACACTCTTTTAGTATCCACTTGTTTTTTTTTTAAGCCTAGCATGTAATTTGAATTATTTCCTTTTGTTATGGATTGTTATACAAGTGTTACTTACACTCCCTATTTTTGTTATTTCCATGTTATCCAGAAACACAGGAATGTTTCAAAATTCTCTTTGCAGAGTTGGATGGGAGGATTTTCTGGGAAAAATTCTTCCAACTCTCAATGCAAGCAGAATTCCATGATTAAAAAGGATGGCAATTCACATGGCAAGCAGAAAACTCGGCTTTCTACGTCGGGGAATAGTTTTTTACAGAACCCTGTCAATGTGAATATTGCGAGTTCCCTTTCTGCGTCAAATGAAGAAGTGGGCACAAGCTATGTTAATACAAGTGTGGTTAGAACAGAAACTGAAATTCAGAAGTCAGATCCATTAATCAGCACAGATTCTCAAGGTAAACATGAAGAAGTTAGGAAGTTACACCATACTGATAAGACTGATGTAGCCGGGAAATCAAGAAGGGGTGATTTGGAGGAGGGGGGATTGGCACTGCTGCCGCATGAAAAGTTTGTTGGAGTTGGAATAAAGTTTGGTAGTATTGGAGATGATAGTTTGCTTAGCTGTAGAAAGCATGAAAATGTTCCTGATCATGTTGATTCGTATCATGCCCAAGAAAAAGACTCGACTGCATCGTCTACTGGTGCAGAGACTGTTCTTCATCAGAACCCTTCGCTGAGATGTGAGGATGAAATATTTGAAGAGAATAGTAAAGATGTTAAGAATATATCTCTGGAGCATTTTAACAATCAAGAAATGAATGGGGAAAAAATTGGTCCAGAAGATGATACATTATATCGTGATAAGAAAAATGACGAAGACTGGAAAGTAAATAAAGCAGCAACTGGTAGTGGTATTAATAATGAACTTTTGTCTGCCAAAGATGTTGTGGTGGCTGCAAATCAAGCGCATATGCTTATCAAGGTGGCAAGCGATGAAATCAAAATTTCGGAAATGCCAGAACAGAACTGCAGCTTAAGCAAAGAGGTTACTTCCCAGGGTACTGAATCACAAGTGCCTGAAACTTTCAGTGATTCCGCTTCTGTCGAAGAGGTTAGGGATCAACCAGATGGTGATATGGAAAATGTGTTGTCAGGATCACATAATGCTCTAGAAGAAGGTGATTCAAATGAAAGCAAAGAAAGGTTTAAGCAGAGGCTTTGGTGCTTTCTATTTGAGAATCTTAATAGGTCTGTAGATGAACTGTATCTTCTTTGTGAACTAGAATGTGATTTGGATCAGATGAAAGAGGCAATTCTTGTTCTTGAGGAGTCTGCATCTGATTTTAAAGAGCTAATCACTAGAGTTGAGGAATTTGAGAAGGTTAAAAAATCTTCTCAAGTAATTGATGGAGTTCCTGTCATTTTGAAGAGTGATCATCGCAGGCCACATGCTCTCTCGTGGGAGGTATGCTTGATCAATTATAGTTGCTATTAGTCTGCTTTGTTCCACTGTTCAGGTTGATATATTGTGGTTTAAGATCCCACAATGTGCCTTTCATGGATTTTATATATTGTACTTGACAATGTGGACCTTGATAAGGGAAAAAGAATTTGTTCACTAACAACAAATTCACCATTTTTGAAAAGTAATGTCTCCATTCTTCATCTGCACTGAACAAATGTACGACGGCCTGTTCGGTCTTCCAGTTCTCAGAAAGGATGAACTCTAAAGATGATTAACTTATTACTTTTCAACGTGAGGGCCAATCTGAGTGTCATGTGCATGTACATTTAGTAATCATCTGTATGATAAGACTATACACAGCTTCTTTTCTCTTCTGTGATTTGTTTCTTTGTTTGAGTATGATATAGTTTGATACAGAAGTTTACTCCTTTTTGCTCTATGTGGTACATTTCAGAGGGATAGGTTTTTCTGCGTGAATATGCCCCATCTTGATATGTATCTGCAATTCTGCATAAAATCTATCCGTGTATGCAAGCGAATATATATTTGGAGTCTCTCTCTCTACTTTATATGACTGGGTATGGATATGTTAGGATCAAATCATATGTAAACAGATCAAATTAACAATTCGAACAAGTCCTTGCGGTCTCACCCACCACTGGGTATTGTTTGTTTTATTTTATTTTATTAACTTATGCATGATATGTGTCATTCCAACTTGATTCACTATACTATTTGTGCTATTATAAATGTTGTTGTAATTTAGACTAACAATCATCAGTTCATGTTCTTGTCATGGACTGCAGCAGAAAAAGATAAGTGAATATAGCAGCAATGACTTGTGTTCCTGCTTAATTTATGGTTTCCAGTATACCGGTCCTTTGACTTCACATATGAGATTATGTATATAAGTATATTGCCTATTAGAAATCTGCACAATGGCTTTCTTAAGCTAAATTTTTTCGGTTGCTCTGGTTCTAGGTCCGACGAATGACAACTTCACCGCATAGGGCAGATATACTATCTTCATCTCTTGAGGCTTTTAGGAAGATTCAACAAGAGCGAGCTAGCATGCAATCAAGTAATAAAACAGAAAATTCCATGTCTAAATGTTTTGCTTCTGAATCTGTTAGCAATATGAAAGCATCTAGGGATGGAACACACAATGTCAACGATCCAATGACAATGTCAAGAAAGCATATTGCATCTTCTGATGCTAACCAAGTGAATCTGAATATCAAAGGGGAAAAGTCATGTGAAGAAATCACGATGCAAAGTGGACGCAACACACCAGGAAGCATATTAACCTCAGAAGCTAATTTATCAAAATTACCTCCCTTGGAAAATTCTTCTTTTCCCACTACCAAGGGTAAAAGAGTTCACCTTGGATCTGGAGCTGACAAGCCGCATTCGAAGAAAGATAGAGCACCAACCGAAATTATTAATGAGAAGAACCCTAGATCCTCTGATAATCTTAGGAGGCAAATGCCGTTGTCTGAAAAGGACAAGGAAAAGAGGAGTACTGCACCGGGAAAGTCCTTGAATGCTTGGAAGGAAAAGAGGAACTGGGAGGACATACTTTCATCTCCATTTCGTGTTTCTTCCCGCATGTCACATTCACCTAGCCTGAGCAGGAAAAGTGCTGAGCGTGTACGTACGCTGCATGATAAACTAATGTCTCCTGAAAAAAAGAAGAAAACAACTTCTGACTTAAAAAAGGAAGCTGAAGAAAAGCATGCTCGGGCTATGAGAATCAGAAGTGAGTTAGAGAATGAAAGAGTCCAAAAGCTTCAACGGACGTCTCAAAAATTAAATCGTGTCACTGAGTGGCATGCTGTTCGTCATATGAAGTTACGAGAGGGCATGTATGCCCGCCATCAACGGAGTGAATCTCGTCATGAAGCTTTTCTAGCTCAAGTGGCAAAGAGGGCTGGTGATGAAAGTAGCAAGGTAAATGAGATTCGGTTTATTACTTCCTTAAATGAAGAAAATAAAAAATTGATATTGCGACAAAAACTTCACGAGTCAGAGTTGAGAAGAGCTGAAAAGCTCCAGGTGATAAAATCTAAACAAAAGGAAGATCTGGCAAGGGAAGAAGCTGTTCTGGAACGCCGGAAACTCATTGAGGCTGAAAAGTTACAGCGTCTTGCTGAGATACAACGGAAAAAGGAGGAGGCTCAAGTCAGAAGGGAAGAAGAAAGAAAAGCATCAAGTGCAGCACGGGAGGCAAGGGCAATTGAGCAGCTTCGAAGAAAGGAAGAAAGAGCCAAAGCACAACAAGAAGAGGCTGAACTTTTGGCACAAAAATTGGCAGAAAGACTAAATGAGAGTGAACAACGTCGCAAGATTTACCTAGAGCAAATTCGGGAGAGAGCAAATTTGAGGGACCAGTCGTCTCCTTTACCACGTCGATCATTAAATAAGGAGGGCCAGGGTAGATCTACACCGACTAACAGCAGCGATGATTCTCAAACAAACATTGCCTCTGGAATAGGTTGTAGTCTTGGAATTGGCAATATCACATCACAACCCTCAATAAAGAGAAGAATTAAGAGAATTCGACAAAAGCTTATGGCTTTGAAGTATGAGTTTGTTGAGCCCCCTCTTGGTGGTGAAAGTGCTGGCATTGGATATAGAGTAGCAGTGGGTGCTGCTAGGGCAAAAGTTGGCCGGTGGCTTCAAGAACTTCAAAGACTTCGGCAAGCAAGAAAAGAAGGGGCCACAAGTATAGTGCTAATAATTTCTGAAATGATAAAGGTATTATTTTTTCATTCATTGGAAATTATATCTCTCTCCTTATCTCTGTATCTGAAAGGTCTAAATTGTTAACAGTTAAGAACTTGAGTCAGGTTGTGTTTGTGCATTGAATTTTCATCCGTGCACTTTGAATTAGGAATCTTGTGTAAATTCATATAGCACTTTTTGGAGAGTTCTTATTTAGATGGTGAATACCTATTTGTCTGGAAAAATTACCAATTTTTGTTAGTGTTAGTTTCTGGTTATTCCTGAGTTTTGCTATGGATTTTTCTCCTTGAAACTTGCATATGTCTCTGTGTTGTTTAGTAAGAATTTATAGATCAATAAATTATTTGGAGGACTGTCCCACCAACTCCTTGTTTCTGACTACCAGATTCCAATTTCGTAGGACATATCTACAGTTTAAAAGTGCATGTTGCCTCTTCATACTGTGGAATTTAGAGATTATAATAGTTTTTAATTGCTATAGTTAATTTTAACATGTCAGTTGTATTTATTATTATTTCTAGTATTTGGAGGGAAAGGATCCTGAGTTGCAAGCATCTCGACAAGCTGGACTACTTGATTTTATTGCTTCTGCCCTGCCCGCATCGCACACATCAAAACCTGAAGCATGCGTGGTTACATTGCATCTGTTAAAACTTCTTAAAGTTGTACTATTTGCACCTGCAAATAGGAGTTATTTCATTGCACAGAATCTTCTGCCCCCAATCATCCCGATGCTTTCAGCAGCTCTTGAGAACTACATAAAGATTGTAGCATCTTTAAGTATTCCTGGCAACATCAGTCTTCCCTCAACTAAAGCATCAGCGGAGAACTTTGAATCAATTTCTGAAATATTAAATAATTTTTTGTGGACTGTTACTGCTATTTTTGGCCATATTAGCTCAGAAGCAAGACAACTTCAAATGCGTGATGGCTTGCTGGAGTTATTGATTTCATATCAAGTGATTCACCGGTTGAGAGATCTTTTTGCACTTCATGATAGGCCTCAGATGGAAGGGTCAGCATTTCCTGCCCCTATTCTCTTGAGCATACATCTTTTGATGGTTTTGACTTTCAGACCTGGTAAATTGAGTTATATTGACTGGGAATCTTTTCCAATGGCAATGGAGCAGGAAATTGGCAGTGAAGGGGCTAAGTTTGCAAGTTCGGTACTCTCTGTAGTGAAGAATTCCTGGGGAGATTTCAATCACTTATCAGTGATCAATAGCGGCTCAGTTATGCAATTGCCTGATGTCCCCGAGGACAGACCACTGGATGAAATAAGTAAAGTGAACAGGAACGATGAAGCGATTGCTATTGGCAAAGGCTGTGAATTGGAGCATGATAGTTCTGTTAGGTTGAAAAGCAATGATATGGAGAAGATCATTAATCCAGATGAATCCAAGAAAAACCAGAATGAGGATATTACTTCTTCTGCTGTTCCCCTTAGAGATGAAAAACATACAGCACAGAAAAATGAAAAAGAATCAATTTTGGCTCAGCCAGTGGTATTCCTTCTTTCAGCTGTTTCTGAAACAGGACTTGTCAGTCTGCCTTCTCTTTTGACTGCTGTTCTCCTGCAGGCAAACAACAGATCATCCTCTGAACAAGTAAGTTTTCTTCTGTAACATGTAAAATCATTTATCATTTACAATACTAATAATAATTTATGTCGAAGTCGTTATATGAAAACTCATTATATTTCTGATATTTCCATTATTCACATTTTATTTTTCATTTTCTATTGCATCTTTGTGAATATTGTTATCAAAACATTTTGTTGCTAAATATTCTAGGTGATGTGGATCTATTATGAACCATTTCCAGTCATTTATTTGGGAATTACTCTCTCTGTCCCAAAGTAATTGTCGCATTTGACCATTTCACACAGATTAAGAAAATATGATAAATGAAAGCGAGAGGAAAATAAATTTACCAAACTATCCTTTTAAACCATTGGTTCATTCTAATTATTACAAATGTAAAGTGAAGAGATAATAAAATGAGAGTGATGCATATGGTATTAATTAGAGGGTAGAATTGGTAAAAAGAAATTAAAGTTGTATTGGAAACCAAAAACGAATTATTATGGGTACTAATTTGTGACTTGAAGTGAGAATAAGCAAAAGAAAATAAAAATGGGGGGATAAGGATGTACTGTGGCCAAGAGAAGGAAAGGAAAGGAAAGACAAAGGGTGAGATGAAAGAGAGGGAGAAGCAAAAGTGGGGGTGGAGTCTGGGTTTAAGTTAGTGTATGTGTGTTTTTTTTTTTCCTTTCTAACTTTTGCTTTAATTAAATGGTGCGTTTTAGACAAGCTGCCCCCTTGTCACCAGGCCTTTTTATAATGCTCATGGGAATAATTGAGTATAATATTTTGTTAAGCAACTACTGTTTGCTGACAGTCCTTGATTTGTTGTTTGTCCTTAACTTCTGGTCTCCTTTATTTTATTTTTATACTTTTCGTTATGACGACACTTAAGATTTGCAGTTCCCTGTGTATTACGTAGTTGGGCAAGTTGAACATGTAGTATCTTTTGCTTTTAAGTTGAGGCGGTCTTTAGCCTGAGAAATGATATGTTAAAATTTGATCCGGCTGCAAATATTCAATACTTTTAAGTTCTTTGTTTAAATCATGGTTGAAATTCTTACTACTTTTTGGCTATGTGGTCATTAGCATTTAGCCTGTAGTATTTAGTTTTTAGGTTATGTTGTTTCAAAATTCCTTGCCTTCAGAGTCTTATTTTCCTCAATTATCTTGGCATTGTGAACATAACCACTGAATAATTGTCTGTTATCAAGTGTTGTTACTAAACAAATATGTTTTCTTTTCTTTTGACAATTTGGCCATTTACTAGTTGTTTACATGTCCAATTTTTCCTTCACTTGTATTGCTCAATACATCATAAAGGAAAAATACTTGGTCTTCTCCTAGTGTCTCCTGGTAATAATTTCATTTTCTTCTAGACATCCTTTATCCTGCCATCTAATTTTGAAGAGGTGGCAACTGGAGTATTGAAGGTGTTGAATAATGTGGCTCTACTGGATCTTGCATTTTTGCAGCGAATGCTGGTAAGTTGATTGATTCCACTTACAATAATAATGATAATCAATATTTAAAGCTGCTAAGCTAAAGAATGCTTAGATTGTATTTACTCTCTCCCCTGGTACTGGTTCTTGCTGACATTTTCCTATGTTCCTTTTCCTGTTTTGCTGATAGGCTATGCCAGATCTGAAAATGGAAATTTTCCATTTGATGAGCTTCCTTCTTTCCCATTGTGCCACCAGGTGGAAAGCTCCTAATGATCAGGTGAATCACCTACGAAAATCATTAGTACTTTTTATTGATGAAAGATTTGACTTAACTTGGCCTTCGTAACCCTGGCTTGCCTAACTCTAGAACCTTATAAAATGAAATTTCTTCGATCGAGTATTTAGTGTTGATGGATGGTAAACAGAGGCAGGGTTTCTCATTTGTAGTCATAGTGTTCCATGAAGCTCCCCAAACTAAAATGGTAAATCATACTGAACTCTAGAGAGTTGATAATATTAAATCAATAACCTCTATTTTCTGAAATTACAGCCAACTCCTTTGCTTAAAAGTTTCACCCATCTAATTCCTTTATTTTTGTATTTCTCTTTGTTTTCCCTTCTAATTTTTGGTACACATCTCCTTCTGTACACAAACAAGAGGATACACATAATCTCCAAAACTAAAGGGCTAAAGGGAGAGGTCCGAATAGATTTAACTAACCTTGTTGAAGGTCAACATTATTTCCAAAAAAAGTGACAGCGAGTGCTTGCTCTCAAAGCATTTATAGCACAGATTAACACCTTACATTAATCTTCATGCTGTATTAGTATTTAGATGTCTTCAGTTAATGTGTCACGGGAGCACATAGCTACAGTTACTTTAATGCACAATCTGCATTGATTCTCAGGTTGGTTTACTTATGCT
Organism: Cicer cuneatum; assembly: GCA_037974295.1. NCBI lineage: Eukaryota > Viridiplantae > Streptophyta > Magnoliopsida > Fabales > Fabaceae > Cicer > Cicer cuneatum. The sequence continues at coordinate 8,787,547 of JBBPBO010001985.1, forward strand.
TGAATCACTATCACTTCTTGGTCACTTTGCATTATTTCATCCTGGAAATCAAGCTGTCCTTCGATGGGGAAAGAGTCCCACTCCCACCATCCTCCACAAGGTCAATATTTAAGAAAATTTGTTTTTGTTTTTTTAATCAATTTTTGTTTTAGATAATCTAATGCTCAGTTGTAAGAAGACAGGTGTGCGATCTGCCATTCGTTTTCTTCAGTGACCCAGAGTTGATGCCGATCTTGGCTGGCACATTAGTTGCCGCATGCTATGGGTGCGAGCAGAACAAGTTCATGGTTCAGCAAGAACTAAGTGTTGACATGCTACTTTCCTTGCTAAGATCTTGCAGAAATGCTGCACCTACAACTCAGCTTAATTCAAACTTAGACAATTGCCCAATAGATGAATCTAGTGGGAGTAACCAACCAGGTACTGAATTTAGAAAACCACAAGTGGACGTTCCCATGAAACACGGCCGTTCCAATGGCAAAGGAACCAGGGCTTCTTTAGGAAAGAGTGGTACTTTAGGAAATGGCGCGAAAAGTGGCAGGACAAGAAGCCTGCGGGACGGCAAGGCAGCTAAGAATTCAGACGAAGCGGTTCTTAAGTACAAACAACAATTTAGTTCAGAGACGTCACATTCAATGTTGCACTGTAGATTTCCTCACAGTTTCCTTGACCAAGTAGAGCAGTTCTTTTCAGCTGATATTGCCAACGGGGTTGATGAAGTCTGATTTTAAGCTATGTGAACTCATTTTTTACTATCCAATGATCTTCAAGCATGCCTATACAGCAAATGAACATACAAAAAGCTGAAGAGGCTCTTACAACATTAAACTATCCGAGTAATATATACCACACAGCAAGGGTTTAGCATTTTTGTAATATATATGTAAATATTAATGGAAAAGTGGCCAGTTAACTATTCATAACATGGTGGTATGGAGTTGTCATAACTCCAGCTATCAATTTCACATATGGGCTTCAATCTTTATACGGTGGTGAATGATCAATCTTTACACGGTAAATTCTCAATTTATTTTTCTAGATTCATTAGTTGATATGAAACAATTAATATATTGTAGTCTTTTTTTTTAATGAGAAAATATTGTATCTTTCACGGCATAGCTAGATTGCTTGTTTGCAAGTAACTAGATCTATTTATTCACCAGATACCTTAATTTTAATTGATTTATTGTATAAGAAACAAATTAATCATCATTTAGTTAATGAATCAAGTATTCTATTCCTTCACTTTCATTTTGCATATTATCTTCATGTTCTGTATACCTTGCAGTAGTAGCAGGATATCAAAAGGTGAAGGGTTGGCAAACATTTCCGTTTTGATAAAAAATAATAATATATGTATTCTATCTCTGGTTGATCCTCTTAGAAGAGAGAATCCTATTCTTTTATTTTTGTTATTTTTATTCATCTTTTGTAGTTTCAAATGATCTACTGTTTTTTTTATTAGTTTCAAGAGCAAAATCGTGAAGCAAATGCTTCATTTGCATAGGAATGATACTACTGTTTGTGAAATACAGAGAATGTCACTTGACTTAAATATCTGTAACTCAATTCACGTGTCCCACTCATATCTGCATTATTACTACTAACGCATCCAATCTGAGAGTGACACATTCATACAATCTTTATTTTTCTTCTCAAGATTATGTACATATACAGTGCATAATTCATATACTTGTCAGCGTGCAAAGTTATGGCACTTTGTGAAATAACAACTATGCAGTAATTTTCCAGCTTGACAATATTAGTAAATAGTAACTGTCAGTTAGATACTTGTTAATGCAAAATCTGTTGGTGATATCATAGAATTACCCTTATCCGGATAATTTAAGGAAAAACTCTATATCAGTAAAGACTAATAATACATTACATTGAGATCATATCATTCACCAAATCTCAAGGACACCCAAAGAAACAGTTAAAAACACAGGAAACAACACTAACAATCCAAACTTAAACAAATCCAAGCCACAAACAGATGCAATTTCAGAAAGGTCAAAGCTTAGAACCAGAGTCTCTTCTTTCGGAACCACTTCAGTTCTTCCTTGTCTCATACACAATTATCAATAAATACAATAACACAGATATATAGGGTTGACAGTTTTCAGTAACACTCAACAAACTGTGCTCACTTCTGCGGGTGTGGCCTCTCTTGGAGAATCAAGAGATATGACAGTTTCAAATGCACCAACTAGAGCCTTGACCTTGCTCTTCCTTAGTTCAGCAAGCATGCTTGCTGTCTCTTCAATCACATTATTATACAAACGTGGATTTTGTTTCTTCCCTTCCACTTTTTGATGCCTCAAAACAACTTTCTCTGATCCTGATTTTGAGCCACCTACCTTGCTTCTATCTACACCAACTTTTCTCCCAAAACTTCTGTTTTTACCTCTTTCCAAAGTTTGGTATTTGAGATCAACTTTATCAGTTTTGATATTTGCACCATTTAACTCACCACCATCAACTTCTTTATTGGTAATAATCTTTTTTCTTGTGCCATATACATCTCTCTTGATGTCGTCACCGAGCAGGCGTACCGGTCTGAATTTGAGTCTCCTTGGAATGTTGTTGCTTTGAGGCTGAATTTCAATCACCTTTCCTCTCCTAAAAGTTAATTTCCTAGGTGGAGTAACTTTACTTGCCGCCCCAACTATTTTGGTCATCTTTGGCCTGATTTTGTACCCTACCTTCACATTTTCACCCTGATTACCGTGTCCTGCTCTATTGGGCTTGTAAGTAGTACTACCATTTTGTTTTCTGAAAGAAGAGTTAGATGAGGAAACAGATGATAACGCTGATGATGATCGTGAAACACTGCGTGCTTTATGCTGTATGTTTGTCTTGAGTTTTTTCCCTGAAGATTGATGAGAGAGTGTCATGGATACAGTTCCATTTCCAGCATGTCTAAGACCTTTCCTTGAAGATGCAGCAGACAAACCAGACTTGCCAGTCCTCTTCAAACTTTTGTCCCCTGATGATGATGATGATGGTGAAGGTGAAGGTGGCTTAGTTGCATCACAAGAAAGAGTAGATTCTTCAGGTAAATTTTCTGAGGCAGGTTCAATGACATGCAAAATTTTGTCTGGTAAATTGTCATTGTTGGTTGGTTCAGGTATTACCTCTTCACCTTTGTCGTGACTTTTCAGAGAAGACACTCTTATCAAGTTTTTGGCTGTATCACTTGAGCTTGAAGGTTTCTTAACATTTTGTTTTAATGACAAGAGAAAACTTGGTGCTAATGATTTATCAATGCCTCCACAAGAAGATGTTCTTTTCAGGTTGCTTGTGCTTGAAGTTTCTTTTCTACTGCTTGATCCAAAAGCACATTTGTTTTTTACTAATTCCCATTTTGTTTGACTTTTGGAACGTTCCTTCACATGTAGAGATAGAGAAGATGGCTTAGAACTTGATTTCCCTATGTCACTTCTATTATATTCCATGTAGACATTTGTTTCTTCAAAAAGCGGTGAGTTTTTCTCTGAAGTGGCTGTTTTTTCTCCTGAAACTTTGATTTTTCTTTCTCTCCTTTTCTGTGTTGTGCTCCACGGTTTTGCTTCAGTGGCATGTTGGATACCAAATTTGCATAAATCATGGCAGGAATTCCTACGTTCACGAAGATAACGCGAAAGAATCTTATGCGGACCTTTTGTGATGATTAATCCTTCATTAGGATTTGCTTTCTTATCAACATCTTCAGGCTCAATTTTGTCTGACTCCCCCTGGTTAACACTAATTTCCTCTGCCATCGATGATCAAGGATGAAGCAACAGTTTCAGAGACCCCTGCAAGAGATAAGAATCCTTTCAGTTATATAAAGCAAGGTGGAGGGGAAAAGAAGAATGCAAGTTAAAATAACATGAGGTGTTTTACAGCTTTTTTTTGGGAATCTATAATTCATTAGAATGGTGCAAAGATTCTAATTTCAAAACATGAGTTAGAGATGTGGTAACGCTACTTGTTTAGTGACATGAGTGTGCTTGAATTTCAGTTTGAAATGACTCTTAACGTTTGAGCCAATCCATCTCTCTTGATGGATTGACTCAAATGTATGTCTAAACCTTCTAATATGAAATCCAAACATGCACAATGACATTTCGAAGATGAGAATTAAAAATTAGATCATGGCCCAAATTTCATGTCTAATCAAGCATAAAAATTGGATCGTTCCATTGAGCAGCACTAGGAACTTAATAATGAAAACCACAAGGAAAAGACTTGCATGAAGGGATACTAGCCAGGTACCATGTAGAATGAATGAGTATGATTAAAATCTTTGCATTACAACTATACACATACATTTTGTACCACGTAAACAAAGACTGAAAAGTGTGTAATGATAATTTTCTATTAACATATATTTTATATAAACTCTTTAGTATGTTGGTCTAATAAATTACCAGATGTTAGTAAAATTTGTATGCTATTGAGATTGAATGGATTTATGAAACAACATATTAAATTGACATCTTTAGAGATTTCATCAATATTACCACATAGACAATAACCTTAATAAAACATGGTAAATCTATTAGAAAAGGATAGAACGTAATTTTGTATTTAGCTATAAGTTTGGTGCATCTTAAAAAATAAATGAAACAGGACAAAATAAGACTTAAAAAAAGTTGTATAATAAAATAATAGAAAAAGCAGATCCATACATCAAGAACTTATTCAGATTAATTTCAGCGAAAAAAGTTATCATAACAACAGAACAGAACAAAATGAATCTATCGACTACAGAGACCTATTAAAGGTATGATCTGAGAAGATGATAGAAATATAATCCCTTGAAAGTTGAAACGATCCTATGCAGACATTGAAGATCATGATGATGATGACACATGATATCCTTAATAAAAAGAAATAAGATCCTCCTATATATGATTTTTAATTAGAAGTGAATTGAAAATGCATGCATGCATGAAGATTGAATTAGAGTAATGAATATATAGATACCTTGTTTTATTATTTGTTCTTAAAAGGAAAGAAAGAATGGTGGAAGAGAAAAGGAGGAAGATAGAATAGTTGTGTGTGAGGAAGGAATGGTTGGATGAAAACTCAAAATGAAAGCGCGTTTGTTGAGAGAAAAGTAATAACCTTCTAGAGAGAGAGAGATGGAATAACAGTCTGTCTGTCTCTCTGTCTGTTAGAATGCAATTACAATGGACCAGGGGATGGATGGGGTTGGAAGGAAGATGGCACGTCAACATATCCTTTTTGTTATCCTATATATCTATCACCTTTTTCTTTTCCTATCTCCTTCACAACCTGTTTTTTCTCTTTTGCAGATTCTAACTATATACAGATTAATTAATCAAATGTAAAATAAACACTCAACACATTCTCACATATTCAAAATATATCACTGTAAAATGCTATATTTTCACTAAATATAACTATAAACCTAATTTATAATCAAAACTCCAAACTTTAGGATGTGCATCATGATCTCGTAGCCGCCTCCTTTCATCATCTTTTATTTTGTTTATTTCTTCTTTTCTCTACCCAGGGACGGTTTCAAATTAATTTTTAGTTTAAAATAGCTTATTTTAATTTTTTTTTCTTCTCTTTTTATTTAAATAAATTATTTTTATATTTATTTAATTTTTTTTTCGTGTTTTTTTTTAATTTCATCCGTTTAGTACAATATTGTTTTTGTTCGTCGTTTCATTTTAGTGTAGTGTTTTTTGATTTTTCATGTTGTTATTGTGTTCGAAGGACTTTGATCGACAAATTTGTCACATTAGCGTTTTTAAGTTTGTCGGATTTATATACAATTTGTCATTTTATACTATTAATCTATACTAGTATAAGTTTGTTTGCAAATTAATTATTTTTAATTTTAGCGACATTAAATTGCATTGTAATGTAATGTAATTTCTATTAATTTTAATGAATGAAAATTGTTTTATAGAAGGAAAAATAAACTAATTTATAAATACAACCTATGTCCTTTTTCTCCGGTATTTATAAATTGAAGAATTAAACCCCGGAAGAAAAAATAAAAAACAAATATTTAAAATTAGAAAGAAATTACTTTTATAGTTGTCGAATTTGGTGTAAACAAATATTTCTTATTTTATTTGTAACTTAATTATTAACGGTATAAAATAACTTCACACAATTAATTATAATTTGTCACAACATCGGATAATTATGTAATTGTTATTAATTTAAAAATTATACAATAATAATATGATAGATTCAATTATTAGAATTGAACGACAATATACACTATATTTACACTCTGGTTTAAATCTAAGATCTCATATATGATATATACTACTTAAATTATTTATGAATTAAATTCATTTACACTTTTAGATAGTTATTTAGTGTAAAAAAAATTTACATTCTCAGTCAATCACAACTGTTAGATCATTAAAAATGTTTCACTTTTATCTTAACTACTTTTAAAATTATGTTTATAAATTATTATGATGTGTTGACAGTACAAAACTTTTGTTTATACTTTCAATGCATGAGAATTATACTCATTATTTATATTATTTATTAAGGCTAAATAGCACGTTGGTCTCTTAACTTAATTTCAGTTAACGTTTTAGTCCTTTATCTTCTTTTTTTTCCCGATATGGTCTTTTATTTTAATTTTAAGTTACAATTTGATCTTTTATGTTTTAAAATGTCAACAATGTTATCTTTTTTTTTTTTACAAAAATTCAAAAAATTTATCAAAATTTTCAACCAAAATCCATAAAATTATTTATATTCTTCAATATAATACAAATTTCATCAAATTCGAAACTCAAATCTTCAAATAAACTCATATTTCCATTTTTAACAACATCAAATAAAGAATAAAATTTGATGAAATTTTTGTATGAGTTTATTTGAAGATTTGAGTTACGAATTTGATGAAATATGTATTATATTAAAGAATATAATTAATTTTATGAGTTTTAGTTGAAAATTTTGATGAGTTTTTTGAATTTTTGTAAAAAAAAAGGATAATATTGTTGACATTTTAAAACATAAAAGATCAAATTGTCACTTCAAATTAAAATAAAAGATCAAATCGGAAAAAAAAAAAGATAAAAAACTAAAATATTAATTGAAATTAAGTTAAGAGACCACGGGTGCTATTTAACCTATTTATTAGTAGACTATATATGTCAAATTTTCAAATATTTTCTTTGGTTATACTTCATTCTAAAATGATAATGGTGACTATATCTTCCAGCACATTTACTTTCTCCAATTTTATTATTTAGGAGTCTTCATCATCTTCCTATTATTTATACATTTTTCAAGTTATTGACATTTTATTATATCAAATCAAACCAAAACTCAACAGATTTTATTCACTTGGTTGGACAGATTGATTTTGTGAAAGAAAGCTCAATTCCTGTAGGACACATGCATTTTTAAAGTCAAATAGCCTAATAATGTAACCAAAATTAGGTTTTGCCACTATTTGACTTGAGATTGAAGAAAACAGTTTGCTTCTCATATATTAATTAAAATTAATGAGTTCACTTTTATTTTTTGAATTAACCAAATTCGAACTGTTCATGGATCATCGAATTCATTTCTGTAGTTAAAGTTAACTTTAGCTATTGAGCCTCAGTAGTATGTAAGAATAAATAAATTATGATAACTCATGAAATTTATGTAATGAACCAAATAATTTAAGAAAAAAAGGACTATGTACGATTCAAATATATGTGGTTGTCTGTTGTTGATGCCGTAATCGATAGATCGAGATCGAACGATTTAAATTTTAATCTAAAATCTTTATAATTATCATAATTTCTTTGAATGTGAAGGAATCGTAGTACGACCACAACTTAAATTCACTCCCAAGAAACAACCAGGATATACAGTAGACTTCTTTTTTCGTCACTATACTCAAATGATCATATATATATATATATGAAGACATTTACAAATCATTCTATACTCCATAAAAATCTGATCCAATATCAATTAACATAGTCTTAGAATTAGTTGTATACTTAACTAAAAACAATAAACCGGGGATTAGTGATTCGAAATCTTGGTCCCCTTCGCTTTTTACAAGTCTTTCCCCAACTTATTAAGCCCTTTTTAGTGATACTAGTTAGCTGTTTCAAGTTCAACAACAAGTCTGTGTCTGTAGTGTTAGAAGTTGTTGAAGTACAGGATCTTCTTCTCCCCCTACTTAGTACTTTTCTACTTGCATTTCTTTGAGAACTTGTCTCTGAATGAGTTACAAGGCTTTCAATAGTTTGAAGATCCTCAGCCACCTCGTACCTTGACAAAGAAGCAAGGCTCGGGAGGATTTCACTCTGAAAATCCTTTCGCCACCTTCCCTTATTCGTCCGAGCACGCTTCTTTGGTTGAGTTGGTGAATCTGATCTACCAATTTGCTCGGTTTGGTTTATACTCTTGCAGCAGCAATCTAGGTCCTTTGTCTCGGTTAAATTTAAGGTCATGAACTCAAAGTAGTCCATTTCACCAAAAAGAAACTCCTTCTCTGGATTATCCACTGTGGTGGAAACAATTCCAGCAAACCAGTGTAGAGGACTACTCGTGAAAGATTCAGACGATGAACAAGTTGTCATTTGGATATCTTTCTGGGACATAAATCCTGATATGGAAACCAAAGCCTCTGCTGCAATTCTGGTTTGCTCCTGTTCTGCAAATTGAAAGGGTGTCACGAGCTGGTTTTCATCAGATTCTCCTCTGGGTGGAGAGCATTCCTTGTTCTCTGGACTCACGGGTGCTTGAAAATCAACATCAATTGGCATATTCTCATCCTCAATCATGCTTGAATTTAGGTCAATAATATCTGCCAAATGTTCATGCTTCTTCTTCTTCTCATTCTTAATCAAATGCTCACCTGAGGGAATCTGTTCCCCTAAGTCAGACACATCAATACAAGGTGACTTTACATCAGAAATGAAGCCTTTTTCAATTTCTTCAATCCTTTGATTTTCGGATTGGTTTTGGAAAAAAGAATGCAGATTGGATGACATGTGAGGCTTTCTGTTGCTCTGAAATGCAAGAGTCTTCTCTGTGCCCAAGTTACTTTCCTCAATCTTCCTTAATTTCAAACCATGTATAACTCCTTTATTATTAGGATTTAAAACAACAGATTCAATTTGTGTCGAGATTTTACTTTCTTCACTGAGTTTTCCTTTGACTGCAGGTAACTCTTTAAGGCAAGGCAACTCCATTGCCTCAACCAAACCATTACTTGTCGGACATTGAGTTCCTGCAAAGCTCTCACTGCTATAAAATTTTCTCTCTGTACAAAGTCTTCGGTCAATTTGATGAGATGAATGAAAACATGGAAGGTCATCAAATTGATTCATATTCTTTCTTAATGAATCAACTGTAACATATTGCTTTTCTGTATGAATACCTTTAGCAAAAGAATCCAACAAACCACCACTTAGCCCTGAAAAGTAAATGGTAAATTGTAAAACCCAAGTTATAACTATGTATATGAACTGAGAATACTTAGCAGTTGACAAATCTGAAAATAAAGAGTATGTATAATAATATTAATAACTTTAATACTATTACCTGAGGGTTTCCATTCACATTTCTTCCCATTGTTTGGAAGTTTGTTATGTGAGCATCCTTCAAGATCAAGTCTTTTGTTGATGACATCATCATGTAAATTTTGAGATCCAAATTTTGTTCTCATTGACAGATCATCATAACAAATGTTCATATGATGTGTAGGGGCTTCGATATCATAAGACTTAGGAGTTGTCTCTACTTCAAGGTTAAATGGTACATTTAAGTCAAGCTTATATGGTACACTTAAGTTGGAAGACCCCCTAGAATGATTTCCATGTGTTTTGTCATGACTGTTGTACAAAACCCGAGAAACTCCATTTAAATAATAAGCCGAATTCCAGGGCACTCTAGTAACCCTTTCACTATCTTCGCCTTCATCACTATCAATGTACTCATCAGCAGGAAGTTGAAGATCCAATATTTTTTTACCTATTTTTCTGCACTTGGACTCTGGTAGTTTGTGGTCTATTAAAGATTCTTCAGTTACAGTTAAAGCATGTGGAGGACAAATTTGCCTGCTTTTTTCTTGAGCAAAGGCTAGTGGCAATTGGATGCTTTCAGCAAATAAAACAGGTGGTTGAGAGGTTGACCAGGGCAGGTTAGGCAAACAACATATCTTTTCGGAGTTTTTAGATGTCAAAGCTGAACTAGACCACGATGCCTCCAATCTTACATTTTGTTTATGTAATTCAGTTCTTTGGATTTCATCCATCAATTCCCTCTGTTTGTGGTAAACACGGTGGAGCTCACGAATCTGAAGAACAATGTATAATTCAGAGACATAAAAAATATGAACAGAATTTGACGACTATTCACGAATAATGGAGTGTCACATCGTCAGAAACAACAAACAACTATAAGCAAATAACTAAGAATGGTAATAAAATGAATTTTGATAACTAGTTCTTAAATTTATTTAGATTGAACTGAATAAGGTTATTCCTTCGGCCAAAGTTGGAAACTAAAGCAATGATTATACTATAAATTTATTTTGATTGAACTGAATAAGATTATTGTGAATAAGCTTTGCTCCTTGATTTTTCATTCATAGTATAATCATTGCTTTAATTTATATAATAATATTGAGGGTCTTTCTATTATACTTTCCATTTCATGACTTTGTGACACTCATTAGTATATTCCAACTCAAAATTCACATTTTGCATTTCTTCTCAGTGCATCATATCATAGAGCATAGTCTTCAATAGCTTCAATGCCAACAACCAGACTATCTTAAAAACATTTTTAATCTCATTTCTAATAAAAAAAACTAGAATACAAAGGCTTAAGTAAGTTACACTATAAGTCATACTTTTCAACCAAAAAAGAAAACATTTTTTTGACAAAAATGAACAGACAGAAAACAGAGGAAAATCTAACCCTAAGAATAGAAATCATGAAATTAACATACTTGATCCTTAAATATGGCTTCATGTTTGAGTATTGTCTGTTTTACAAGCTCCTGGTTGTAGCCTAAAAGGGTACAAGGTGATGTTAATGGGAAGGGGCCCATCATGTTGTAGCAATCAGTCCTTAGTTCATTATTAACATTAGATAAGGTCCATGTGCTTCCTTCAGAGTTAAACATGACCTCCTTTGTTGAATAGTATCTTGAAAAATTTCCATTACATTGCACATTTGTTCCCAATAATGCCATAAATAATGTAGGAGGTTTCAATCAAACAAGATATAGCATGGTACCCTCAATTTCAAAGGAAGTATATATCCTGCATCCAAACCAAAAAATGTTTACTTTTTTATGTATATTCAAAGAAGAAATAAACTAAAAAGAAGCATCCTATTTCATTTTAACATTTAGGGTTTTTATTGGAAACAAAAGAACAGTTAATAGCATACCAAGAAAAATAGAATTGCTAGGTTGAATTAGATGGTTCTTTTGTCATGGAGACAGGATCAACTTCAACCTACAATTAAACTAACAGATAAAATTAGCAAACACATCAACAATTATTGTTAATGATATGACTTTATAGAAATCAAGTACTGTCCAAATAAACTGCAATTTGAAAGATGGTTATTAGCTGGGATACATATCCAAAACATATCAAGTACACCAACAAGAGTATCTACATAAGGAATGCATATTATTTCATACCTAAAACATAATTAACTCCAAATTAATTAATGCTGGAAGAATTTATAAGAGTTGAGGTAACCACAGCATAAAATTCAAGCAATGAAACAGAAAAGCAAAAGGCTATTAAAGTGAAACAGTATCAAATCACATCCATTAGGTCCAAACAATATATAAGAATCATAGGTCCAAAACAACAGTATCAAATCACAATGAATCTAGAGAAAGAAGAAGAAGGAGAAAAAAAGTATAAACCAGTATTTAGTCTCAAAACATTGAGTAAAAAAAAGTCTGAAAAATTAAGAAAATGATTTAAATAAAAATCATTTGACGTGTTTCAATAACGTAATTGAAGTAGAAAAACAAAGAAACAAAAGTCAAAAACATAAGAAACCAAGAGCATCCTTATAGAGTGATAAGGAATCAAAGCTCAACCACACAAAAATATAAGTTTGGTGAACAAAAAAGTGCATCAGAGAGAGTAAAAAAAATAACGAGAAAAACAAGTATGAAGATAATAAAATAGTTAGAAAAATGTTGAACGTGGATGACATGAACAAGCAAGGAATCAAACGCAAAAATGAAGAAGAAGCTCACATTGAGTTGAGAAGAAAGAAAACCAGAAGAAGAAGAAGGAACCCAAAAATGTTGAACCAAAAAAGGAGAGACCCAGAAGAGCACGGAAATCAAAAAGTGATTTTTATGTTGTGGGAAGAAGAATGAAAAGCAGATAAAATGGGGATTTGGATCTGCAGTGATGGGCCATTCTCTGAATGAAGATTTCAGAGAGAGAAAAATTAATGAAAATAAAACGAAACTTAGATGAGAAGGGAAATCATCAAAGTGGTCAACATCATCATTTCTTTCTTCTCTTTATTTATTACCGTATTCTGAGCTCAACAAGTTTGTTTATATGCTTAAAAGTTTTTGAAAAATATATTCCTATTTCTTTGTATATACATCGATGGACTCACTTTTTCATCTATAGAATAGAAGAAAATTGTTTTTATAAATGTCATCAAACTTTTTTAACATTATGTTATTATTTAGATTGAATTTTAAAAACAAAAATTAATTTATATTATTAATACATTACAATCACTTATGTTTGTTATTTTAAAAGTAGTTATCCTATAATTTAAATATTTTTTAATATCAAACTATTATGATTTTCGGTGTAAGAATCTTTTATTTTATTTTAGCGCATAGCATGAGAAAAATATATGCATGTCCTCTGCTCACAAGTTACACGCTTTCTCGTTCAATTAGAATAATTATAATAAAACAGGTTAGGAAACTATTGAATTGCAATTTATTTTCAAGACTGAAGAAGAATTCCAAATTCAAAATCAGACAAGAGTACTTCACTGTCGACACCTTTGGTTGATGCAACAAGAAGAATCATAGAACAATCTTATAAACTACCTTGATTTTTCCAATTTATTTATTTTTTAATTGAGTTTGTTGCGTTCCTTGGCTGCTTTATTATTTAATTGATTTGTTTGTATGTTCACTGGTCAGCTGTGGGCCCCACCATATTTATTTATGAAATTTGAAGCATCTCCATAGCTCTCGCATGTATATTTGATGGCATGTACCTACTGGCTATGTTTAGATGGATTTATATGAACTCATTGAAAATAAGCCATTTATATATTGGTAAATAAAATGATGAGAAAAATAGATCTTAAAAGTTGAGGATGAACTTTGGTTTGAAAATATATATCCATAAAAAATTGGTTCCGTTACCATAATTTCACTTTGTGTATCAAAGTACTGTCATGGATATTTAACTGTGGTTAAGAATATCACCATCTAGATAGCTTGACAAATCACCAAGGTATCTCTATATTGATACCTGCATTTGTCGTATATGAATGCAATTGAAGTTATTACGACTTGTGTTACAAACAAATAATAATAATAATAATAATAATAATAATAATAATAATAATAAGTTGAAAATAAAAAAGTTGTATTTTTATTATTTAAGGGGGTGGATTCAGAAAAATCTTAAACAGAGACTGAAAAACAATCATATATAATATTTTTATTGTTTCGTAATAAATGACACACTTATTTATTTTACACATAAATTAATTAGATATTACAATTGAAAACAAATAAATTAATTAAAGAGTACAATTAAAATATTTTTTTTAATATTACAATTAACATTGACACTCATTTTTAGATATTATTTTTGCAAATATGTCACTTATTATAATATAGAAGAATTATTTTTTTTCAAAGATCAAATAATACATTATTGTAATAATTATATTTTAGTTTTTATTAAAATTAAATAAACTATATATATGTATATACACACACGTATATATAAATAATATTCACGAGAAGAAAGAACTTGGATTAATGTCCGTCCCTCCCTAATTATTTAGTCTATAAATTAAAATTTCATAAAGACTAAAAATATTTATTTATTTCTAATAATAATAATTTTGCTAATATATGTGACCACTTAGTAGAAAATTCAAAAAAGTATAAATTTTGTATTGAATTTTTTTTTAACTTTCTAAGAGTTGAATACAACACTTTTAGTGATTTTTTTTTTACAAACGTGTTTTTAATGCACTTCTTAACATTTACTTCTTAATATAATATCCAATTCTCAACACAACTCAATTTGTTTTTAACAAAAAAACAGTTTTAATTTGATTCTTCCAAGACAATATCTTCTACTACATATTGTTACTATCAAAGTAATTATTCTATGCACTCCCTCTTTTGTTCATGGGAATACATAGGTTGATTTTTTACTGTCTTGCTAACGAGGGCTTAATGACATAAAAAAAAATGTTTATCTTAAAAATACAAGATAATATTTGCCAATATAATAAAATATTACACGGTTTAATTACTTTTTTTAGTTCTTTAATTTATTTTAAGATTAGTTCGGTCCTTTAATTCTAAAATAGTTTAATTTAGTCCCTTAATTTATATATGTATGTTAATGTAAATCAACCATTTTCGTCCAACCGTGTTACTTAAAATCGAACATATATATGACTTGGCAAATTACCTATACGTTTGGTGCCAAAAATAAATAATAAGCCAAAAGTTAAAGGAAAAAAAAACAACCACAAAAGTAATAAAAAAAATATTATCGTATTCTAAGATTCCAACTCTGTCATTCTTTCATTCATATCTCTAGCTATTGATTCATTTTCATACCCTCAAATTCAATTCCAACCCCCACCCACACACACCATAATTCTCTCTTTGCCCGTAATCCATCTACGTCTCTACAATCAAATTATTCATAAAAAAATTTAAAGCAAACAAGTTAAAAACAATACATCAAATTTTTCATAAAAAATTAAAAGCAATTCAACGCCCATATTTTTCAGTTTAAGATATATTTTTCATAAAAAATAACTTTATTTGATGATAAAAATATATCAAATGTTACGTGATGAATAACTAAATGCATTAAACAGTTTCCTCAATTTGCCTTAATAGTCATAAGCTAAGACATAAATTCAACCATTTTACATGGTCCTTCGCTCTGCAAGTTTTGAACAATAAAATCTAAGATTATTTTTTGTAGCAAGCACACACACTGTTTGTTGTTATCTTCCTCTCTCACATACTCCTGGTCGGTATAAGTGTTTATTTGATTTTCTTCTCAAAAATTTTATTTTTATTTTTTAAAATTTAAAAACTAAAAAATTTGTTTTTAAAAACTGTTTTGTAAAACTATTTTTAATATTATACTTTTTAAAATTAAAAAAACAAAACAGATAAATGATGTTTTACTTCTCAATTTTCAGTTTTTTAAATTCTCTGATTAAAAACTATTTTAAAAATTTAGATTATCAAATAGATTTTTTTTTTTTTATCTCTAAAACTGTTTTTTTAATTATATTCTTTAAAATAATTTTTAAAATCAAATTTATAAAACAATTTTTAAAAATTAAAATGTAAAAATATTTCAAACCATTATCCCAATTTTGTTATTGAATGGTCATGTACCTGCCTAGTATAAAATTGGGCTCCATCTATTTGTTGAAAAATCACAATAAACAAAAAAACTTGGTTGGTGGTCCTTTATCAAGAACACGTGTTCTCCCCACTTTCACACAATAATTGATTGATTGTTGCACAAATTAATTACTCCTATATGCCAAGAAAGAGTTAAACCCAAGTGATACCAAAAAAGATCCATAAAGTCATAAACTATTCCAGCACAACAATTGATTGCAGTTTATGACTTTATACAGCACAAGTCATTTAAGAATAATTTAGTAAAGTAAAATTTAGGTTGTGATGAGGTGCTACGGGAAAATTGAAGTAACCAACAAGTCGTGGGTTTAATTTTTTTCTAATAAATTAATAATTAATTGTTAATATTTATTATTTTAAAAAAAAGTAAAGTAAAATTTAATTTAACTATATATAAATTTAAAAATATCCTTTTATAAAAGTCACTGACCGTGTTAAAGTTAAATCTGGACCTGACGGTATATTTTAACACTTTTTTTTTTTATCTGTGGTTAACTTTTTATTACAAGTTACAACAACAATATATTTTAACTCAAGAACTCATCAAAAAGATATTTTAACTTAAGAGGGGGAGGGGAGTGTAATAACTTTTTGCAGAAAGATTAAATCAAAAATATATATTCCTTCTGTTTTTTTATTTAAATTTTTGTATATTATTCTTATTTAATTGTCGTTTTTAAAATTCAATCCAATATTAATTATTGATTAGTCAATTATATTCTTAGAATGTGTTTGAATGAGATAATTGGATACTATAAGTGTGTTTGGATGAAGGAATTTTTTTAAGGAATATAATTTTTTAGGAAAATTCAAATCCTTCAAGTAAATTACTTTGTTTTGATAATAAGTTTTGAAGAATTTTTAAATTGAAAGAATTTTATAAGGTATTTTGTCAAAACTAAATTTAGATAATTTCAAATATCACTTAAAATTTAAGAATTTTATAATACCTCATGACTTTATAGTATATAAATCATGCAATGGTCCTATAATTTTTGTAAGTTTATAATTTTGACTCAATATTTTCAAAAATTGTAAATTAGTCCTTATATTTTTATTTTGTTTTTTTGCAAATTGGTCCATAAAATTCAAAATAGTTCCTCAACTTTTACTAAATTTTAATTTTGGCCTAAATATAATTTTCATTTTTGTCTAAATATAAATTTCATTTTTGTCCCAAAACTTTTTAAATTTATAAAAATAACTTAATTTTTAAAGAACAATTCTTTTATCTAAACAACAAAAATTTAGAAATGAAAAGAATTCAATTAAAACATTTTAATTGTCTGGAATCTTAATTTTTCTAAAATTTTCAATTACTTCGTCCAAACACATAGGGAAATTAAATTTTCAGACAAATCAAACGCTTCAATTGAATTCGTTTAATTTCTAATTTTTTTTTTTGGATAAAAGAATTGTTTTTTAAAAATTAGGCTATTTTTATAAATTTCAAAAGTAGAGACAAAAATAAAAATTATATCTAGGCCAAAATTGAAATTTTGTAAAAGTCAAGGTACTATTTTGCAAAAAAAGGCTAATATGCAAAATTTAAAATCATTAAATTTTATGTGATATTTGAAACTCTCTAAATTTAAGTTTGACAAAATATCTTATTAAATCCCTTCATTTTGAAAATCCTCTAAATTTATTATCCAAACAAGATAATTTGTTCGAAGGATTTAAATTTCTCTAAAAAATTATTTTTCATAAAAAAAATTTTCTCATTCAAACACATTCGTATTCGTAGTTATTTATCACAAAAAGTAAAATATATAAAATAAGATAATAAATGACTAAGGACATTATAACAAAAACTAAATAATAATATAAAAAATAACAAATTCAATCGATTGTATTGACTTGTGTAAAAAAATCAAAAAAAGAGTAAAAGGGAGCCACTGCGGATAAAAACTTTGGTTAAATATGAACACGCATGGTGTCATAATTATACAGTATATAATATAATTAAGGAGTGTTCTAAAAATATTATTTAAAGATTTCAAATAAAACAATTATTTATTGAAAAAGTAAATATTTGAATTCAAATATATTAAATATACAATTTTTAATAAAAATTTACTATTTTAATCTCCTACGCAACACTTTTAGAGCACTCATTAAAATATTCCATAATTTAAATATGTTGCAACAAGAAATCAAATAAATGTGACTATGACATGATTCAAGATGACGCTCATGTTATCGTGAATTTTGAATCTAAGAAAGCAAGAGATACTTGTTCCTTTTGGACCACTTTGCTGTGAATGTGATGATCATATTCCGTCTCATCCATTTTCTTTTATGATGAGAGAAGTGTTTCCCATGAGACATCTTATCTATCTATCTTCCTTTCAAAATCGTGTCTACCATATCAGATCCATTATCTTCAACCAAACAAAATCTGATACATTGTTTTCTATAATTTATTTCTCCACTTTCGCTGGTTTTATTTAAGCAAAATTACACTTTTTATCATTTATATTTAGCTGGTAAAACTTGCACAAGTTAATATTTTTTATTTTTCACTCAAAAATTACTGAGGTGACAAGCCACGTCAAATTATTTTTTAATAAATTTTTTATAAAGAATTTCCGAGATTTTTCATCATAATCTTGATTATCTTACATCTAAAATCTCTTATGTTAGGATGTGAGAAATCTAAGTAGGACTTTAAGCAGTCAAGATTTATAGTGGATCCGTTTGTAATAGTTTTTTTATTTTATTTTTAAAAATGACTTTATATTTCTAAAAATGAATGTTATTAAAACTTATTAAAAAATAATATAAATTATTTTAGATTATTTTTTTATAAATTAAAAAAGTAATTTTGACATTCAATAAATTATATATTTATTATTAGATATTTTAACATGATAAAAATTATGGTTTTTTTTTAAAAAATAAATATATCTCTCAAAAATTATTTTTATGATTAATTTTTTAAAATAACTTCTCATTTTAATTATGTTTTTTGAATTTTTATTATATAAAAAAGTTGTAGCAATATATATAGAACTTACTTTTTATAATAAATTATTTAAACCAAATTATCATTTAAATTTTTTTTTAATTTTTTTATTTAAAAATTATAACAAAAAGATACAAACAAAATCATCTTTTAAAAATGATGTAATTAGCAGGCCCATTATTTTGCAACAAAAAAATTTGTTTTGTGGACAACCATTTCTTGAGAATTGGATATGATCCCTCCAATTAACTCTATACCTTCAATTAAAAATTTTGAGTATGAATTGACTGTATTGTTCTCAATTATTCAGTAAAAACAAAGTTAACGGCTCACATACTCCACAAACAGACAAATCCGGAAAAGTAAGGAATTTTCCAATTTTTTTTTCCGGAAATTTCAAATTCATTGAAATTTTCGGTAGTAAAAAATGTGTACCGGAAATTTCAAGTTTTGAAATTTCCGGGAGTGCCAACCAGAAATTTGAAATTTTCGGTATTGAAAATGAACTACCGGAAATTTGACTCCCAGAAATTATGACTACTGGAAATTTCAAATTTCCGGTAGTTATAATTTCTGGAAATTTGAAATTTCCAAAATTTATAACTACTGGAAATTTCAAAAAAATTTCCAAAAATTATAACTACGGGAAATTTCATTTTTGAAATTTCTGGTAGTTATAATTTCATACTGGATTTTTCGGAAAAAAATTAACGTACCGGAAATTTGGCTGAGGGGTAGATTTTAGAGTAAATTTTTTTTAACTGTGATTAAAAATGAAAATCAATGAGCATTTATGGATTTTCATTATTTTAGGGGGTATAGGTCTAAATGGGGAGTATCAAATCCAATTTTCCCATTTCTTTGTCTAAGGACTCTTCACAATGGCGGATCTAAGACTCAGAGTCAGAAGTTCAAAATTTTCAACTTTATTAATAATTATTATAATAATATAAAAAATCGTGAATGTTAAAATTATAAAATATTGGTGGAATAATTTCTTCTTGTTTTATCGTTTATTTAAACTACTAAATTTATAATTTTGATAGTTTTACTCATTCAAATAACTATTTTTTTTTTAAATAATAACATAAATTTTTTGTAACTTACTAATTTTTGACAAATATTAAATTTTAATATCTATCATTTGAAATTTGAAGGAAAATATCATCAATATTAGATAAATAGTCATAGATAAACATGAGGAAAATGAGATGAGGAAAATGATCCGAAAAAACACGTAATTATTTGTAATAAATATTTCTATTCAAAAATAAAATATAAATAAAAAATTGTAATTGAAAAGTTGATATATTTGATCT
Source organism: Cicer cuneatum (assembly GCA_037974295.1). Classification (NCBI taxonomy): domain Eukaryota; kingdom Viridiplantae; phylum Streptophyta; class Magnoliopsida; order Fabales; family Fabaceae; genus Cicer; species Cicer cuneatum. The sequence goes on from JBBPBO010001985.1 coordinate 8,807,504, forward strand.
TATTTTTTAATTAAATACATCAATTTTTCACCTATTATTTTTATTTATATTTCGATGGAGTAGTTGCTAATGAATTAGACAAGATTTTGATAGACTGTAGTGAAGTCTTACTAATGACTAACATGTTTGGAGTTCGAATCCTCTGAGTATTGGCTGTTAATGATGTGAGAGAGGGATCAATAGTGCAAATATAAAAACTGAGTGTGGTCAAAATGCAAAAAATATAAGAGTGTTAGTACAATTTTTCAAAGTTTAGAGTGTACATCAAAATACAAAAAAGATAAGAGTATAATTTTTCAAAATTTAGGGTGGGTAGCTGCACACGTTAGTGATACAGCGGATCCACCCCTGGTTACATACACAACAAAATTGAGCAACTTAACTTTCCCAACATAATCAAATTTCTGTATACAATAGAAAAATCAACTGTGCCTCATATTATTTTTCACGTGTAATATAAACTTACATCATCATCATCTTAAACTATATATGCACATCTTTCTCCAAATATTATCAATCTATTTCCTATACACAAAAATAACTAAACAATATTGTGTCCATCACTTGAGTCTCCAACACTAGATTTAGATATCAAAATTAGCATAGTCAAAACTTGTTTCATATTAGGCCTAATATTTGGTGCCTCATTTGTACACTTCACACCAATTCTTAGCAATGCACCCATTTCCTCTGTCCCACCAACAAGTTCAGAACTCAAACAACTTACCACATGATGTTGTCGTCTTCTTCCGATAACACGCCTTGTCCATTCCACTAAACACTCTTCACCTCCATCCACCGCACGTCTACCGGTAGCCAACTCCATGACCAACACACCATAACTATAAACATCACCTTTTGTAGTAGCTTGCATTGTTTGTCCATATTCAGGTGCAACATATCCAACAGTTCCAGCCACCATTGTGCTTACATGACTATCACCAACATTAACAATTCTAGCTAGTCCAAAATCTGTTACTTTTGCTTTTCCTTCTTTGTCAAGCAACACATTGCTAGCTTTCACATCTCTATGTACAATTGAAGGGTAGCATTCATGATGTAAATAGACAAGCGCACGAGCCACGTCGATAGCTACTTCTAGTCTCTTCCTCCATGTCAATCGCGTTTTATCAGTTACTAAGTCCTCTAAGCTTCCACCTTCTATGTACTCATAAACAAGTATCTTTTCTGAATTGTTTAGGCACCAACCATAGAGTGTGACAAGGTTTGGATGAGGCCAACCAAATCCGTGACCACTTAGAACTTCCATTTCAGCTTGGAATTCCTTTTCACCTTCGAGTCCTTCTCTTAATAGCTTCTTCACTGCTACTTCTCTACCATCTGTGAAAACACCTTTGTATACTGTTCCAAATCCACCTTTTCCTATGATTCTGTTCTCTGAGAAGCTGCTTGTTGCTTTCAAAATGTCTGCATAGGTGAATGCTGTTTTGTTTAAACGAATGACTTTAACTGAATCAGATAACCATTGTTGTGAGGATCCTATTCCTGAGCTGTTTGAATCATTCCACTTTTTAGTATGCTCCCTCAAGAGGTATTCATCTGATGGACTTTTCACCAATGCACAAACTATTATTGTTAGAAGACCAAATATAACAAAAACAAGTGTTATGGCTAAGAACACCAAAAACACAGACAATTTTGCAGGCTTTTTAGGGTCTTTGTGAAAGGTCGTGTTTTTATTGTTTCTAGTGTTACTGTTGTCAATGAACTTAGGAAGGGTCAAAAGAGGGTCACCTAAATATGAATTTTTATCAAAAGTAACAAATTGTCCACTTGATGAGACTACACCATATATGAAGGGATTGTAGGAGATGTTGAACTTGTTAAGCTCAGCCAAATTGTTCAAACTTGTTGGAAAATTCCCCGAGAAATTGTTGCGAGACAAATCAAGATTTTGTAGGCATTTGAGGTTTCCAATTTCCTGAGGAATTTCACCTGAAAAGTTGTTTTTAGTCATGTTCAAGACCACAAGTGGAATACTTCCCAACTGTGGAGGGAATTTCCCAGAGAAACTGTTGAATCCCAAGTGCAACATACTGAAGTTCACCATTGTTCCAATCTCTGAAGGGATATCACCACTTAGCTGGTTTCCACTGAGCTGAACATAACCAGATATTAAAGGTAATCTAAGGGAGGACCCAGGTGTGCAAAATGGGAAAATTCCATAACCTTTTAGCAATTTGTTCCAAAGGCCTCTACAATTTTTCCTTGTTAAGATGTCATACACAAAGCTGAATGGAGGATAATCCGCAGGTATCCATCTCTTCATTGCTAAACATTCACCGGAACCAGCAACCATTCCATCATCTTTCCTATTTGATTCAAATGTTGTCATTGCATTTTTTCCGATTTTGGAAAGTTCACGAGGAAACTTTCCAGAGAGGTTATTGTTGGCAAGGTTTAACCATAACAAACTAGTGCAGTTCCCTAACTCTGGAGGGATTCCTCCATTTAATGAATTGTCTGCAAGCATCAACCACAAGAGAGAACTCAAGTTTCCAAGGCTAGGAGGTATTGGTCCACTCAACTTGTTGAATGCAAGATCAAGTGCTTGCAAATGATGCATATTTCCAAATTCTGGTGGAATAGATCCATTGAATTGGTTATATGATAACATTAAAAGTTTAAGACTTGACATATTTGATATTTCAACAGGTAATGGACCTGAAAAGTTATTGAAACTTAGATCTAACCGTGTAATGTTCGGCAATGTGAAAATTCCAGATGATCTCAATCCTCCAGTGTAAGAGTTTGAGTGCAATAGAAGAAATCTCACTTGCTTAAATTTCCCAAATATCTTCTGTATGTCACCACCAAATCTGTTTCTGCTCAAATCCAAGAAAACCAAATCAGTCAATTTCAAAAGTGTGTCAGGAACATCTCTTGAAAAGTTGTTTCCTCCCAAGTACAATCCTTTAAGCCTTGAAATATACCCCATTTCAATAGGGATACCACCATAAAATTTGTTACTTGAAAGATTCAGCATGGTTAAGTTCTTGCAGTTAGCAACCTCTTTTGGTGCCTGACCAAAAAATCCATTTTGAGAAAGGTCTAATTCTTCAAGTTCACAATTCAACTGAAAAGCTTCATTAGAAATTGTTCCACTGAGACGATTCTCTGCAACAGAAAAGTGTCTAAGCCTTGCAAATCCATTCCATATACCACCACTCAGTTTATTAGTGCTCAAATCCAAATACTTCAAATTAGAACATTGATCAAAACTATTACCAATCTCACCAGTTAAATTATTACCTGAGATATTCAAAGTAACTAAATTTTCACACATGGTAGGGAAATTCAACAACCCAATTTCCCCATGAAATCTATTCAAGGACAAATCAAGTGTTTTCAAGCTTGTCAATCCGGTCAAGTTGAGTTCACCATCAAGAATGTTGTGAGAGAGATTGAGATACATAAGCTTATGACAGTTCCTCAAATCCTCTGGAATATTTCCAAAGAGTGTGTTCTGCGAGAGATCGAGGTGTATGAGTTGAGTGAGTTGAGAGAAGCTTTCGAAAATCTCTCCAGTGATGTCACTGTAAGAGAGGTCTATGGAAATCACCCTGTTAGCTTTGCTACACAAGATTCCTTGCCATTGACATGGATTGGAAGTTGAAGTGTTGGTGTTCCAATATATATATTTTCCTTGGTCTGCAAGAGTTCTGTTGTCTAAGTACTTTTTAAGCTTCAACAGAACCTGTTTGTCCGTGTCCAAAGAATCCCCGGCAATAAAAGTACCTGCGGAAATAGAAACAACAACAATTATTGCCTCGGTAAACACTAAAGACATGATGATAGCTATGAGGCACAGATTCTAACACATTCCATCATAAGAGAGGAAGTAAGTACCTGAAAAAAGGATGAAGGAAAAGAGTAATACTAGGAAGCAGGAGGAATGTGTTTCCTGCAAGTCTGACATTTATGTTGGTGTTAGGAGTTGTTTTGTTTGTTGTTTGTTGTTGGTTGTTGGTTGTTGTTCCTCCTCTTCCTGTTGTTTTAGTTTATTGAGGAAAAAACATGAATGTGAGAATAAAATAAGAATCATAGAAAAGCATGATGAAGTTGAATTGGGAGAGGGAGGGGCAGACAAAATTGAAATTGGAATTGTAAAAAGACAAAATGGTTCTTCCTACTAGTACTAATTGATTAATTAATTAATTAATTAATGTACAGTGTTGTTGATATGGGTTGACGAATGTGAAATGTTTAGTTTATTGAATGAATCATAGTGATAAGAGGGAAGAGAATGGAATAAAGAAAAAGGTAGCATTTGGAGAGATGGGAGCGGTGGAGCCGCCCTTATTGACTGGCCTTGCACGGTGCACATGCAACACGGACACGGACACGGTTCAGTTTTAGTAACAGTACTTCAAAAAAGTTAGTTATCTATCACATGGTTAATTAATTGGATTAATCTACATCAAAATGTGAAATGAGGCCGCCGTTTTCTCAGTTGAGCAATAAAATGCCTTTATGTGAATTTCGTCGAACCAAAATTTCAACTGGAAAACTCCCGCGGTTTAGAGAAGGGTTAAAAAAATTGCAAATGTACTTTTGGTAATTTGTTGATGTTGACGTTGATGTTGTTTTATGCCCGAGATGATAAGAGTATCTATCTTCTAACTCGTGTGCGTGTGGACCAATAAATCGTTGCTTTTAAACCTGTAAATAAAATCGTCATTTTCGTATATCACTCTTTTTAAGAGGTTAATCAAGTTTCAGATTTCATAATGTTGCTATCGTTGAACAAAGACCATTTACTAATCAATGGTTGGTGCCTTGGTGGTGGAAAGTCACAACAAATTAACGTGCCGGCCTCCGTCATTGCCTTTACGCCAAATTTTATTTATTATATTTAGTTATATACTAATAGTATGCTGCTACATATGGAGTCAGCGTAAGGACTCTCTAATTATATTATTAGGCATAATTGCACTTTAATTCTATTATTTTTAATATTTTACGAAATCCATCTCCTGATAATTTTGTTATTTTTATTTGATTTTTTAATTAAAAAATAATGATGTATATTGTTTTAAATAACATGAATTATGATACAATGATTAACACCTATGAAGTTAGAATAAAACACCGTAAAAATTTAAATTTTATCTTCAAAATTTTTTCATATTTTTAATTTAATTAATAACATATGAATATTTAATACATCAAGATGATTCTATATCATAGAATTATATGTCGCGTCATTAGAAATATGTCAAATCGTCATTTTTTAGTTAAAATATATAATGAATGAACCAAAATTGTCGACGTTATAAATTGAGAGACCAATTTCAAAAATTAGTAATAAAATATAATTCAAAATTACAATTAAGTCGTATTATTATCGAGAAGCTAATAGAAAATAAACCAAAAAACTTCGGTGGACTTTTTTATAAGTGGTTCACTGTAAATCAGTATTTAAAAATTATAGAAAATTTTAACGACGATCGATATCACTCTTAAAAAATAATAATTTGTGATCCTCTTTATTTTTAGAAATAAAATAATAGTTTGATTCACGTCGATTTATTATGAATTACATATTTATTTTGTTTTATTAAACCAATACTATTTAAATAATTATCTTAGTCATCAAAAATAAACATTCATTATTAAGACTAATTAGCAGTAGACCATCAAACATCCATGTTAGAATTTAATCATAGCCACATTTTTTTACTGGTTTTCAATACTTCACTTCTTCACCGTGACCTTGTGTTGTGGGTGTTCAATATGCTAATTGTGTTAATTAATTATTCACATACACACTTCTAATCAAATTATACAATAATACTACTACTACGCAGGGATGACAATTAGACCCAGATCCAGTGGGTACTTGCAAAAAAAATCTATAATGGGTAGGATAAAAACCCGCATAATGGGTATGGGTATGGGGACGGATAATTACCGCAAAATTGAACGGATATGGATGCAGGTATGGGTACTATAGTACCCACCCCGCCCCGCACATATATTATTATTATTATTATTATTATTATTATTATTGTTATTATTATTATTAGTATGTAAGTTTGTTTTAGCTTAAATAAAAATGATTTTTGTTTTAAATAATTTAGAGATTATTTTTTAGAGATTTTTTAAAGGTTAAATAGCACCCGTGGTCCCTTAACTTAATTTCAATTAACGTTTTCATTTATCTTTTTTTTCTTCCCGATTTGGTCCTTTATTTTAATTTTAAGTGACAATTTGATCTTTTATGTTTTAAAATGTCAACAATATTATCCTTTTTTTTTACAAAAATTCAAAAAACTCATCAAAATTTTTAACCAAAACCCATAAAATTAATTATATTCTTTAATATAATACAAATTTCATCAAATTCGTAACTCAAATCTTCAAATAAACTAATACAAAAATTTCATTAAATTTCATTCTTTATTTGATGTTGTTAAAAATGAAAATATGAGTTTATTTGAAGATTTGAGTTTCGAATTTGATGAAATTTGTATTATATTGAAGAATATAAATAATTTTATGGATTTTGGTTGAAAAAAAGGATAACGTTGTTGACATTTTAAAACATAAAAAATTAAATTGTCACTTAAAATTAAAATAACGGACCAAATCAAAAAAAAAAAAAGATAAAAGACTAAAACGTTAACTGAAATTAAGTTAAGGGATCATGGGTGCTATTTAGCCTTTTTTAAATTATGATTTTTTAACTCCCGTTTGTTTAGTATTATAAAAATGATTTTTTTTGTACAATAATTTTTAACATGTTTGTATACAATTTTATAAAAATAATTTTTTTAAACTAAAAAATTACCATAAAAGACATAAAAATGATTTTCAAGAAAACATGTTTGTTTGAAAAAATATTTTTTAAATACATGATTTTTCTAAATACACATATGTCTCTCTACTATCTTATGCATCTCTATCTCTCTTTCCAATCTCTAACTACTATTTCTCTCACTCTCTACTATCTCATGTCTCTCTACCTCTCCTTTTTATTACAAACAAATCAACGGATTTAGGTAATTCATTTCATAATTTTCGGATCCTCATGAAAAATAAACATATAAGTAAATCATCACGAAAATATGTTAGTAAATAGTAATAGATTTTGGAGATCTTGTTCTAATCTTAAAAATTGAGCCCTTAATAAAAAAAAGTATAATTTTAATAATTAAAAAAATTTGAAAAATAAATTTTAATCCCTATACACATATTTGATTCTGATGAAGAAGTAAATAATTGTGATTTTATATTTAAGAGTTTTTTTTATATTATTAATCATGACTTTATAATTATAAATAACTAATATAATACACATATCAATTTTTTTACATATATCGGAGAGGACTTGCAACTTCATAAAATATTCTTTCAGAAAACATTATTTTTGATGTTTTGATATATTGTAGTAATGTACTAATGTTGGATCATGATATATTTTGGAAGTTTTGAGTTAGACAATATTTTGGTATGTAATATTTATGATTTGGATTTAAAATATTTGAGAATTTTTTTAAATTTAATCACAAATTATTTATCGATATATTTTTGTTAAAGTGCGGGTAATGGGTATGGGTACGGGCACTTAAGTACCCAGAGAGTAAGGGTACGAGTATTAAAGTTGATACCCACGAGAGTACAAGCACGAGTATTTTTTTAAACTGCGGATACGGACACGGATACTACAGTACCCTACCCATTGCCATTCCTACTCACGTCTAATCAAATTATACAATAATATTACTATCTCTAGTCTGGTCTTTATTAAATACTTTTGGAAAATATAAGATCCACTAATATAGAATATGTCTATTCTTGTTTAGTATTTCTTCCGTATTGTTGGAAATGTTGTTTTTAGTAAAAAAAAATTTTAAAATAAATATTATTCTTAATTTTTAAAATAATTTTAATTATATTTTTTTATACTACTGTTTAATAATTACACTGTCTACAATTTATAATATAGTATTATATTTTATATTATTAATAGGGAAAAACTCACTAATAATTAAAATAAGTAATTTGATAAAATAAATTATCTCTTTTTTTAATTATTATATTTCTTAATATATTTATAAAAAATTTAATTGACACTCATTGTAAAACATACAAGATATTAAATAAAGATATAAATGTAAAATAGCCAATTAATTTAACTTACGATCTTAATCTTAAGATGTACTAGTCTAATTATTTTTACTATAGGGACAAAATACTCTAATATAGGACGAGGGAGGGAGTATCACTTTGTCATGTTACTCTATAAAACATCTCCAGAATATCTACATAGTAGACATGACGAGACATATGTGTTAAAATATTTACCCTAATGACACATAAGAAAAGGGCGCATGCAATTTAAATAAAATAAAATTGGTATATGTTGACATGTACAACTTTTTGTTATATTCAAAAGTCACGTTAGTTTGGTTAATTAATTGCTCAACATTTGTTTCGCAAAGTGCAATATTTGTACGCTAAGTGTACAAAATATTAGAACTTTAGTTCCGGCAATGAATCCAGAAATTTTGAGTCGTGGAATGCTAAATATATCTTTTAACTGTTGTTGCATGCATAAATAGTATTTAAATTTATCAAAATAACAATTATATTTTTAAATATATTGTTGTTAGTAATATTATAGATTAAAGTAATTAACGAAATAAAAGTTAAATTAATTAACTAAAGATATATTTAAAGATTAAAATAATTTATAAAAGGCACATTTAAATTTATTTTCATAATTTTAATACATTTAAAAATTAGTATAACAATACTCACATATACATTTTAAAAAAATAGTAGAGGTACAATTTATAATTTATGTATTTTTTTAGTATATTAAGTAATATAAAAATATTGATTTTTAAAAATTTGCCCCACACATATATATGTAAATGGTTATCTCCATGTTTAGGCCTCGTTTGACAAAAAGTATTGGGATAGTGTATAATATAGCCGATAGAACATAGTTTATGGCCGGTGGCGAATCCATACATATAATGCTTCTTTCGTCATTGACACAATAATTTAATAAATAAAAAGTATTTTTTTACATTAAATTTATAAATAATATACACTTTTTTCAAAAAACCATCTTTCAATTATTAGGAAATAGAAGTTGTTACATTTAATCAAGAGTTTTTTTTTTGAAAAATTATTTAATGGTTTATTCTAATTTAAAGAAAATATTATATAAAAATATAAGTTTTTTACAAGAAAATATTATATACAAAGATGGAGGTATTATCAAATTAGTTATTGAAATTGTGCGAGTCAATTATTTTAATCTTTAAAATTTATGAATAGGCAAAATTTAAATTTTTTAACAAAGGATTAGTTAAGTATGAATTTTTAAGCATAAAAAACTTAAAAATTCATATGTAATTAATTTTATGTTAGAAAATTTTTAAAAAAATCATTTAAAATTAGAAAAATACATGTGATTTAACTTTAAAAAATGACCCAAATTTATTGATAGAGAGAATTTGAGAGACTATTATTTGAATAAATTTTTAAAAGGAACTAAAAAAAGTATTATATATTTATAAAAATTAAAAAATTATTTAACTCTTATAGATATTATTATAACATAAAATTAAAATAAGATGTGACGTAAAGTTTGATTTTCTAAAAAATAGTATTAAATATCAAAATAAAACATAAATTATATGTGATTAGTTTATTGAAAAAAATTTACACAACTCACCATTTGAGTTGCTTAAACTTTCATAAAAAATAATAAAGTATGATTTTAAATAAACTTTAAAAAAGACAAAGTTACACCTTAAAAATAGATGATTTGTAATAGGAAAAACTCAAACCTAACATTTTGAAATAAATTAGATATTGCAAAATCTAACCCAACCAAAGCCACTCCCTGTCCTAATTGGAACATCTCTTACCCCACTAAAACTCAATTTTATTCTTCAAGTGGGGAACCATGACGAACATTGACTTAATTATACCCCGCACCTATATCTAATGGAGTATAAATAAAATCTGAAATGTCAGTGTTTCCGTGACAAGATCTAGATGACTGGATGAATGATAAAATTGGTGTATATATTTTTGAGCAATTGACCAGCACACTCTTCTGGAATTTGGAAATCAAATCCCATGTTGTGTTGTGTTGTCTCACTTGCTAAACAAATACTATAATTATCATTATCATTATCACGACTAAGGATTTTATTATTTTAGTTATTATTATACAGAAGATAAAATAGACTTTTGGATCAATCCCTGAGTCATGGTCACAGATTTGAGTCTCCATTCCATTCACCACTAAAACAAAGATTCAAATCAGCTTATATTGCAAGGTCACAAACCATCTTTCAACTCTTTCATAGTCCATTACTTTCTTAAACATTAATTGTTTTCAAATAAGATACATTAGATACACACATATACGCAATACAATACAATACAAAATAGACAAAACTGCTGGCCCTATTTCAGCAATACTAAAACTATTTGTAATTGGTAAATATATATTAGTAGAAACTTTTACAGTTTCATATTGAGAACCTTACCTAATGGATGGTACATTTTTGGTGTTCCATGTGATGTAGAAGGAGTAAATGGTTTAGGTGTAGATTCCTCCCGAAGCGCGGATAGAGCAGCCTTCCTCCTCTGCCTTTGTTCGCGGTGTCTCTTAATTCTATCCTCCAATGCTGCTTTACCTTTCTCGGCTAACTCGGCTCTGCTAATAGCCTGTTCTGCACGATTCCTTAGCTCTGAAATTTTCAATGATGCATTTTCAACCTCCTTTTTCATCAATGCTAACTCTATTTCATTTCCTTTCTCAACCAAGTTGTTATATTCTTCCAAAGATATTGTCATATTGTCATTGTTTTTCTCACTATATTCTTGAAGATGAGATTTCAACAATGCAATCTCCACTTCTGCTTCAATGCCTCTCTCCTTATTCATCTTCAGCTCTGCTTTTGCCTTATGCAACTCATTTGTGACTGATTCATTGTTAATATTTAATTCATTTATCTCCTCCTTTGCACTTTTAAGTTCTATTTGTAACTGATTTAATTCCTTGAGTTCAATGTCCAAGTTTAACTTATTTGATTCATTTATGACATTGGTAGAAGAATCATCAAATGAAATTATTGTTTCCTTTTGTTCTATATGCTTTTTCATATCTTCCAACTCTTGTTGTGCTTGAGCATTATCTTTTGTAGCTAACTCAATTTTTTCATCTTTCTGATATAACATACCAATATTTTGTTTCTCAGCTTTAATAGCAGCAAGTTTTGACCTATGAATAACTTCATTAAGCTCATTTACTTGATGCAATAGTTCTTCTTTCTTTTCCTTTTCCATCTTCAAGGCATTTTCCAACTGTTCCATCTTTGTCAAAGCGTTTGATTCAGAATCTCTAGCAGAAAAAATCTCAGTATCTTTGTTCAGAAGCTCTCTTTGTGTGGCTTTCAATTCGCTCAAAACATGCAAAAGCTGGTCCCGAACTTTTGCAGTTTCTAATTTAAGATCAGCCATCTCTTTTGTCATTGATTCAAGCTCGTCTTTGCTAACCTTACCCTCCGAACATTCGATCACATATTTGTTTCTTTCAATATCAGAGTTTTTCAACAAAGTAGACAATTCATGAATCATCTTTTGGTTTTGTTCTGGTTTAAGAAGTGCTTTGATGTGCGCCGCGTTCTTCACCTCTAATTGCGCCTTGTAGTTGCTCAATTCTCTAGTCAAATCCTCAATCTCTTTTTCATAGTCACGCTGGCATACAAAGAAAGCAACAATAATGACAAGAAAATCTTGAATTAAGATATCAATTTTTGTTGACCATGTAACAGATATATTCAATATTCAATGCATGCATATAAACACTTAAAACATTATCCAACTAATATTATTTAGCAAAATATAGGTCGAAATTATTTCAATTGTGAAATCTGAACCTTAAATGGGTTAATTCTACACAAGTGGAATATGTTGTACTTGTACATGGATGTTAAGTAATGATTTGAAAGTTTATCATTTGGACTATAGTCTTACCTTATTTCTTGTAGGTAGAAATTTGTTGTGATCACCTCTATCGTCAAATAAAGAGATGGCATTTTGGACAGGTTCAATTGATGTAGTATCAATTTCACCAACCATGGTTTTGTATAAAATATTGTATGTATATATGTACCAACAGAATCTCAAGAAAGTCAAAACCCACTAAATCTTCAGCTTATAATCTGGTTGCTGGAAAATAACACATAAAGTGATAGTAAAATAGACATACATGCGGTCAAATATGAACTAAATAGAACATAATCACTTAAAGAGAAGTTTAGAATTTTCCCATATATGAAAAGTGTGAAATTCATACATCAAATAGTAGAAGATACGTGACATGGAAAAACCTAAGGTCCTTTGTAAAAAATAAATGAAATTAATATGAGAAGATAAAGAGTGATACCTGTTATAAGTTTTGAGGAGGAGTGAGGAAAATTATGGGGAGAAAAGGTAGAGAGAAAGAGAATGGGATGAAAGAAAAGAAAAGAGTATGAAAGTGGTAATGAGTTTTGCATTGTTGCGGAGAAAACAATGTTATGAACTTGTCATGGAGTACAGCCTAGCTAGAAGAATCATTCTTATTCGGTTCTTCATCCTCGGAATTTTCAAGTGAAAGGGAAAAAGCGGTTGGTTTTGTTTTGGTTCTAGTACTACACAACACATTCTTCCTCTCAATCACTTCATCTCCATGGAATTTCTCTTTTATACACTACATCATTTTATTCATACTTGTAAAATTCTTTATTCATACTTCTAATAAATGGACAGAGTCTTTACACTGCGGGTGAGAACTTAAAACACGATATTTATTACTTGAAATAAAAGTTTAAGACTAAAAAAATGAATATTCATTTATACATCTTTTTATATTTTCGTGTATATATTAAAAAAAATATGTAACTTATTTGATTTGATTTAATAAATTATCCAGGTTGGTGCCACTCATCCTAAATTCCATTCAATCCTCACGCTAAATTTCATTAAGAAAAATTTGGTATATGTTCAATGTCTCAACTTTTAAGGATGAGAAGAGTCATATATTTTTATTTCTAATAAGTGTTGTATCTAAATAGTATATGTTGTGTTGGTGTATTGAAACACTCATATGTATTTAATTGTTTGTGTCATTCTGAGATATAATCTGTTACTACAAATTAGTAATATATGCAACAAACATATTAAAAATATATTAAAAGATACATCTGACAGTTTTCTTTCTTTTACACAAAGCTTAAGAAGGGGTAATAATTTTCCAAAATCCCCTTTATAATTATTGACCGCATAATTTTACTATCTCATTATTTATACCCTTTTAACCAATCCTCACAAGAGAAAGAAAATAAAATAAATAAAACGCTTTTGTAAAAAAAAATGATTGATGTAGTGAATACTAACAAAGGTTACTCTAATTGAAGATATGAGTCTCCTACAGTATAGACAACAAATCACAATTTTGATTGATCCATGTATTTATATTTAGTTTCTAATATCTGTATTTAGTGTCTAATAGTTTGTGGAAGGAAGGAACATATAGAAAAAAGATGTGAATAATTTGAAAATATATAGATTTATAATAAGGGGACAAACAATAAAAGAAAAAGTGTTATATTTAGAAATGGAATGCTTTGTAAAAAGAAAAAGGAATAGAATGGAAAGAGTTGCCACCTTAATAAATTTATTAAATAGAATTTGCATTTTTTTCGTAAATAAGCTAGTAAAAACTATAAAAAAAATTTACAAAAATTTAAAGTGAATAAATTATACTGCAGTTCAAGATAAAGAAAATTTGCGCTTACAAAAAAATTTACATTTATCTCATTCTAATGACATTAGGAGAGATTAAACTCACAATCTTATATTTATCTCATTTTAATGACATTAGCTGAGATTGAATTTGTATTCTACAAATCAAATATTTATCATTTAACCATTAAACCAAATCATTAAAGTTTAATAAATAATTATTTTTTCTTTTGACCTTTGGCCCTCTTTTATTAAAAAAAAACATATATTGGTTTTTATTTTTATTTTTTTAACGAAAAGCTTGTAAAGCTATAGTAGTTATTTACTGATAATCATTTTATATTAAGATTTGCTTTTGTTTGTTGGCAATAGTTTTTAGGCTGATTTAATTCAACATATAAGCAAAGTAGTATACTGTAGTGTTGTTTGTGTGATGGCATAGTGAACAACAGATAGATAAGATCTCACATTAAGTAGTGATAGAAAGTGAAACATCACCGACCTTAACAACAGTTTTTCTAAACGCATAGACTTAGCTGTTAATTTAGTTTATAAGGCACGTTATGCAGGTAAATATAATACATCACATTAAATCATTAGACAAAACTTTGGACAGGGGTTACCTAACTAACAATCATCAGTAACCAAAAGTTATGTCATTTTTTCATTAATGTTTATCCATTTTAACCTCAAAATTTTCATTTGAAAGTCTTCAACATATTACTTTCATTATGCAGCGTACGTTCTGAGTTGTCTCCTTTACCATCCAAGATAGAAACACACTGACACACACACACTCGCCTCATAAAAACTTTAAGTTTAAACCCCATTTTCATTTTCTTTCTGCAAGAAAAACTTTTTAGTAAAAAAAATGGATAAAGCTCTCACTAAACTTGGAAGCTTTTGGATTTCAAAGAAAGCCAAGGAAGAAATTTCGATCATAACCAACGATTTATCTGTATGTTTCTCCATATCTTGGTCTATTTTTCTTGTTTATGATTTTATTTTTTTCATTTGTTCAGAACAACCTTTAAATCTTGAATCTCTTATTGTTTCTGAGTTATGTCAATATTGGATGAATGGCTTATAAAATGTTTGATTACAAGAATTGATAATAAAGAGTCTTGTTTTCTAGTAATCTTGAATTACTAGAGGATAAAAACACATAACATGATGAATATAATGAGAGTGTAGTATGATTGGTTTTCTTGTAAACTTTAGTGAAATGAATTTTAATCTTTTTCTTCTTGTCAAATAAAATGATTGGATTTGTTTGGCATATAGACTGAGATTGAAAATCAAGGGGTGTTTGTTCTTGTCTTCAAAATTTTGTTTAGAGTCACAAACTTTCTAGACCTTGAAGAATATAAAATTATCATAATTAACAATGAGCCAACATGCATGAAGAGTCTGCTAATTAAAGTAAAATAGAAAGAAAAAAAAAATTGCAATTCCACGGAGTGCCTTTACTCTTAGTCTTAATTAGTCTTTTGTTCTTCCAGTTAATTATGTGAATTGATTTGTGGCATACTTTTTAATATTTGATTATGTATGCATTTGCAAATTCAGTCTTTCTCAAACACAGTTGAAGATAAGGCAAAACTATTCATCAACAAGCTCAAAGGTATTTGTTATTTTTATAAGAAAATATTTGCAGTTTGCACTTTGGAGTTCGAGAATAATCTTTTTTACACATAAATTTCTGGCTCAAAACAATAACTATAAAATTGCCTTTAATAAGAAATAACATTTGACTTAACAGGCAAAACTCAGAAAACTTTAGCAGATCTTCTTAGAGAGCACAACCTTCCTCCGGGTCTATTTCCTCGTAATATAACATGCTATGAGTTTGATGAATCAAAAGGAAAGTTGATAGTGCACTTGTCATCCCCTTGTGAGGTGTGCTTCAAGGACTCATCCATTGTGAGATATTCAAATCGTGTAAAAGGGACATTGTCAAAGGGTAAACTCGTTGTTATAGATGGAATGAAGACCAAGGTTCTTGTTTGGGTTAAGGTCACAAGTGTTTATGTTGAGAGTTATAAGTCTGACAAATTATGGTTCACTACTACTGGTGTTAAGAAATCAAGGCCTAAAGATGCATATGAAATGCCTCGTGAAGCTATTAAGGTGGATGAATTTTGAATCCAAATTAATGAACATACATATAGCCTTATTAATCATTCATTTTCTGTGTGTAAGTTTAGACTTTAGATATTATATGATAGTATGTATACTTGGAAATATTAACTCTATATACTATATATTCTTTGGGTTTGCAATTTTAATGTTGTTTCCGTAGTTATTACCTATTGGTGTCTACTAAGCTCTAATTGTACTTTTAAGTCAAAGGCAATTCTCCTATAATGTTTATGCGTTTTGAAAATGATAGAACAAAAATAGTAAATGACATTTTTACCCTTTAATGTTTATTTGAAATCCGCATTTGTCTTTTTCTTTTCTTTCTCCCTTCATTAAAAGATCTTCCTTAGTCTTATTGGAGTGCAAATAGAAATAAGTTTCAAAATAACAATCTTTATGTGGTTCTACAAATTCCTATGAAGGAATCTTGTTGTACATGGACGACATCCAAAGGTCAAATAGAGAATAAAATATCAACATGACAATCTATAATGATGCTATAAAACATTATGTTCTACGTAGTACCTTGCAACCAAAACTCATTAGTATTCATATGCGTGAAGATTATGAAGTGCACAAAAAGCCTAAATGATATATCTGCTTCAATCTTTTTTAATCCCTCCTCTTCCATAATTTATCTTCTCTATCTCTATTAAAATTGATTATCTTATACATTTAATTTTTTAATATAAATCGAAGAAGAATATATTATTATTAATTAAAATGATAATAATAATTATTTGACGAAATAACACATATGGCCCCTTAACTTAATTTCAGTGAATGTTTTAGTCATTTATCTTTTTTTTTTCTCCCGATTTGATCATTTATTTTAATTTTAAGTAACAATTTGATTTTTTATGTTTAAAAATATCAATAATGTTATCTTTTTTTTTTACAAAAATTCAAAAAATTCATCAAAATTTTTCAACCCAAACTCATAAAATTAATTATATTCGTCAATTTAATACAAATTTCATCAAATTCGAAACTCAAATCTTCAAATAAATTCATATTTTTATCTCTAACAACATCAAATAAAAAATGAAAACATGAATTTATTTAAATATTTGAGATAAATTTTTGTATTAAATTTGAGTTACGAATTTAAGTTATGCAATGGTAAATTTTGTCATGTTGATCGGTAAAGATTAATAAGAGAAAATGTATATATTTATTTGAATAACAAAGTTATAAAAGAAGTTTTATTTTATTTAAAAAAATGAAGGTGAGCCATTAGGTTTTTGAATTTGGGCTTTGGCCCAAAATATTAGCGTCCATTCCACGCAGAATCTTAACTCCTAATAACCCTAGTTTCTAGTTTACTTATCTTATTTTGATTTTGAAAGAATAAAAACCTACGCACCACTCTCAAACACTCTCTGCTCTTTCTCTTTGCTCTTCGCCGTCACCGCAACCACCGTTCCCTCAAATCAAATAACCAACCATGTCGGACGAAGAGCACCATTTCGAATCCAAGGCCGATGCCGGAGCCTCCAAAACCTACCCTCAACAAGCCGGTACCATCCGTAAAAACGGTTATATCGTCATCAAAAACCGTCCTTGCAAGGTCCGTATCCACCTTCTAATTACTTTTTTAATTAGGTTTTTACTAAATTAATAATTAATTTGATTTCATGTATTTTATTAGATCCAGTTTTTCTGCTTCTCTGTTTTGGTTTCATACCTAAATTCTTTTTTCTCTGTTGAAATCTATTTTTTTTTATTGATTCAAGTTCAAAATAATTCATGATTTTAATTTGATTTGTTTTATTTTTTTGAGCAGGTTGTTGAAGTTTCTACTTCAAAGACTGGCAAGCACGGTCATGCTAAGTGTCACTTTGTTGGAATTGATATCTTCACTGCTAAGAAGCTTGAAGATATTGTGCCTTCTTCCCACAATTGTGATGTATGCATTCATTGCAATTTATTTCTGTTTCCCTTTTGATTTTATTTATTATAGTTTTCAACTGCAATATTTTTATGTGTTTTTGCAATTTTTGTTGTTGTTAGGTTCCCCATGTGAATCGTACTGACTACCAGCTCATTGATATTTCTGAGGATGGATTTGTAAGTTGAATTTTTCTGTTATTGATTAATCACCCGTTTGATGGCTATTTTTCTGAAAATTAGTGTATGTTTTGATTTAGGGTTTTCGTGAAGAGAGTTTATGAGGGCTAGGTCTATATTTTCTTATATATTTAGATTTAAGTTTTTTGTTGTTGATCATCTTGTAAAAAAAACACGATTGTTGATTATATTTATTACATTTCAATCACACTTAGTTTATTTTAGTAAAATTTTGAAGTTTCTTTAATTTATCCTTAATATAGAAAAGAAATAAAGTCTTCCCATCCAAAATCTCTAAAATAATCTATCTGGACATTTTCTTAACGTTGGTTATTAATATTAATGATGTTGTATATTAGGTGAGTCTGCTTACTGAAAATGGGAACACTAAGGATGACCTCAAGCTTCCTACCGATGACAGTCTGCTCACTCAGGTTTGTACAGATCTCATGTTTCCTTGTTTTGAATTTACAATTTGATGTTGTTTTTGACGTCTTCTGTATCATGTAGTTGAGTAATATGTGTTATTTGATTGCTTCGTGTGCAGATTAAGGATGGATTTGCTGAGGGAAAAGATCTTGTTGTGTCTGTTATGTCTGCTATGGGCGAGGAACAGATTTGTGCCCTTAAGGATATTGGTCCCAAGAACTAGCCTCTATTGCCTGCCAGTTTGTTGTTTCCATTTAAGCAAAGATTATTTTTCCTAGTTTTTATATTTTGTTCGAGACCTGTCCTATGGATTTGTGTTGTTTTATCCGTTTTTTCTCTGTTGTCCTGTGACTTTATTATAAACGAGGATTTCCCTGTGGGAAGTAGTTTTTTATTTTTTCTTCGGTATTTATAGTCTGCAGTACTGTTGAAAACTTGTGTATTTTAATATCCAACTGCACCAATTATTATCAGAGGCTGGATTCATATAAACCAATTGTTTAACGACGAAGTTTGTTTGATTTATGTTATTTTATACTATTAAACTTGCATGCATTCAGCTGACCCCTAGCTGTCGTGGATAAGCTCTTTAGTTTATCCTTGACATCACGTAATGCCTCTTCTTACGGCGGAAATTATGGTTTGATTTGATTAATCATAACTTTATGATTGAATAACTTAATTTATCTATTTCAGGTATATAAGTTATAATTAATTTTATCTTCAAACTTTGATTGATCAGAGAATGGTTGGTTAAAAGAATCAAAAGTTTGAAGTGTCGTAACAAATAAAGAACCTCAAAGTGCTATTTAGTGGTTTATTAACAAAATGTCTTAGAAAGAATTAAGAGAGAGTATATCAACTTGTAATAAAATAGAGGAATAGAAAGAAATGGAAATATTTACAGGATAATTATGAAAGTGAAAATAGTCATGATCAAGATTTGTATAATTCCTGAGACTTTTTTTATCCGTAAAATTTAAATACTGAAATGATGAACCTTTAAACTTTCAGTGACCAACCCTAACTCCACCACTTTATCCGTACAATATTTTTTAAATTATCCAAAAAAATATCACAATTTTCATTTCTTTTCTTAATCCACCCCCCATCCCCACTTCCACCATCTTTTCTCAGGTCCTCCTACCCATTATACATTGATTTCAAGATGCACATGTAATCTTTCAATGCTATGTTTTTTTCCACGCTTATTTGCAAGTACGACTGATTTTTAATTATTTTGAATTTGGGGTTTTCATTAATAGAGTTGGTGCTTTTGATATTATGTTTTTATTAGATAATCGTTATTGTACCAAGGTCACACCAACATTTAACACGATAATCATTAATGTATGAAAGTCACATCAACATTTAATACGACACTGACACATCGATATTAAAAAATATTTATTGAATACCGTATAGTGTAGACGATATTGCTGTTTTATATTGTTGCTGGTTTTCACACAAATCGATTTTCGTTTCACAAGTGAGGGCTAAATTGTCTTTTAAAATTTCTCAGGATTTTTATATTACATTGAAAAACTAACATATTTTGGTAGTCAAAATTAAATCACTTTGAATATCATATACCAAAACTCTTAATTTAGTCAATTTTAATAGATATATTATAGTAATACATACGTGTACAAATAAAAAAAAAATATTGGTAAAAAAATTTATAATACCCATACCTATTTTGTTTTTTATTGTACGGTAAAATGTTTACCTCACTTACAAATTCACTAATGCAGTGACAAATACATCTAATAAACTCACACCAAAGTGGATATATCGGACTTGAACTTGGGTCATTAAAGGGAATGTCCATCTTAATAATATCGACAATTAACATTATCAACGGGAGCTATGTTTTGTAAACAATCAAAACAATATTCTCCTCATCTTTAAATTCGAGATTTTGGTCTCCATATTTCACAATTTACAAGATTTTTTCCCTACAACTCAATTTTTAACTTGTTATGATATATGTTATTCTTTATTGATGTGAAATTATATTTAATGAAATGACATTGTTGATTTGATTCTGAAACAATGGACTCAAAAATTTGGGAAAACATTAATAAATCTATCTTTTTTATCTGAACAAAATTTAAAATAAAAGAATATAATAAATTTAATTTGACATTGTCGTATCAAATAATTTCTAAAATATGTTAGTGAAAAAAAATCCTAAAACTTATAAAAACTAACTTTTACACAATACACTTTGGAGCTTATTTTATACAACATGTTACACTAATGATACAGTACTATCTACCCAAATAAAACTTTGATTTAAAAATAGGAGATTAATATTTTATTTTAATTGTTGTTAAAAAAAACAAACTTTATTTTAGTTAAATGATGGACAGAAATTACTGAAAAGTAGTGTAGTGGTTGCATCCAATATCCATGTAACTCGTGCTTTTTGGTTTCTCAATTTCTTCCCACCAACTATCCCCATGAGTTCCTCGCCGCACCGTTCTGGCGGCGACGGCAACGGCAACGGTAACAACGACAAAAGACCCAGATTTTTCGACATAAAGACGAAGAGCATCTGTTGGTCAAAGGCTGATACTGTGCCCGGCCGTCATCCAGAAAGGTGGCGCAAAGACGCCGCCGGTAACATTGTCTGCAAACGTTTGTTCAATTGCCTTGGTTGTCTCTGCTATGAGTATGATCACATCGTTCCTTTTTCGAAAGGTTCCATTTTTCTCTCTCCTTTGTACCTTGTATTTCATTTTAACCTTTTGAATTGATTTGATTATTGTCTTATATCTTTATATACAGAAACAACTATTTTATAACATCAACATTTAAGTTTTGTCTTTTTGATAATTGATGTATTTGACATGTGAAGTTGTGTTGTAGGTGGTGAATCCACGGCGGATAATTGCCAAATACTTCAATCACGAGTGAATAGATTAAAGTCTGACAAAAGTCAGATTGATTCGGATAAGTTGAAAGGATACTCTTGTGATATTCATTTTACTGGTAACCATCATTCTTTATCTCTCTTTTTTCACATTCAAACTGTCCTTTAACCTATTGTTCTTCTAATTTGCTTTTCTTGTTTTTGTCTGCTGCATATGAATATGCAAGGAAGATGTGTAGTTTTCAAATTTCTCCCAATTCATGGGTAACCTAATAAATAATTTTGATCAATAAACAGAAAAGGAGCTCGACATAATTGAGATGGCTGTTTTTGGTGATGTAATCCGGCCAGGAAACCAGTGTAGATGCAGAACTGTTGATGAGATGCTTGGAAAATTCAAGCCCAAAGACAACACAAATGCGTGCAAGTTGCCATAGGAGGATGAATCTTTAGCTATAATAAACAATTTTTTAATACTTGTATTAGTAAAAGTAGCTCTTAACCCTATTCTCTTTTCTTATTTTTTAGACAAAACAATAAGGTTTCCTCATTTTCCATCATTGTTCTTGTGTAAGGATTGACATCTAGACGGTTTATTAAGCATAACATGATGAGGAAAAGGATGGTGTTAGACAAATTAGGGGAAACAGAAGTTGTAGATTTCAGACAAAAGTGCCTACTAGATTGCTGAGGAAGTGCATCAGCTAATACACTACCAGATTGTTGCAAATTCTCAACTTGGGAAGTCTGTTATGTTTTCAAATTACACATGGATACATATCAGTATGTACTGCTGTTTGATGACATGAATGGACATGGTTCACAAGTATTTACTTGTCTTAGAGATTGATACACTAGAGGGAATGAATATGCTTGTATTTGGATGTTGTGGTGGTAAAATGTGTAATTTGTGATACAGGCTGGTGCAGATTGACAATTGTCTCATCCAGTATCGGCCACATACCATTTTAGTTTGTGATTTGCCTCAGATTCCATTTACATCAATGCCTCATGGATGTTTAAATTTGTACTAGAATAACCCTTGAATTGTCCAAAAATTTCTGTTATATTGCAAGTTATCTGTTGACATTTTCCATTATATTTTATGATGGCCACATTTTTTATTTAGGAAATTATCTTTTAAACAAATTGAAATGTTTCTCCCAGTCAGTGTAAACAATTCAGCTCACTGAAAGAACTGACCATTTCGTTATCATAATATCTGTAAATTGACTACTGCCTAAAACAACGGTGTTCGATGTTGATAACTTGATAACACTATCTTTTGTGGTTTAAATAAAATTGAAGCATGGATGCAGACACCCATTGTTAAGTTTGCCTTTGAACAAAGTTCATCCACATATGAAGAAGCTGGATGTCCTCTCCACAATTTCTTACTGTTATCGCATGATTTGGTAATCATTTTACTGCAACCGCAAGCAATGAACACTCAGATTTTCACATGGCAAGCTTCACAATGTCTGGAAGGAGCCTTTGAAGGTCTAATCACTCAATCTGCGTCCAACAACTTGTTCATCGGTCTTCACTCGCAATGACAGAAGCTTTACCCTATGCTAACCTGCATTTCCTCCCCAACAACTTCAAATATCTCAAGGATGGGAATATTGAAAAGAGAAAGGCCCATTTATCAAATATGTTTTAAGTTTTTATAAAATACTCTTATCTCAAGTTTAGTTCCTTTAGAAAATTTCATCCATATTTATTCCACCTTTTGGCGATCTAAAGATTGCACAAAAATGAAAATTTTCATAAATTGTTAAATTGAGGACAATATATGTGTGTGTGTGTGTGTGTGGACGTAAACTTTTGTTTGTACTAAAATTTACAGTAGGGTCATCTAATAGTAAGGGCATTCTACTTGGACATGTTTATGTTCACCTCTGCAAGCCACAATGTTAAATAAACCTGAAATGTAAAATGTATTCGATAATCTCATAACAGAAAAAAAAATGATTAGTATTACATATATACACTAGAAAAGTATGCATTGTTCATCATCAATTAAAAAAGCTTAACCACAAGAACCTTATACACCAAACCAATAAACAACTTGTGCATAATAATAAAGAAAAAAATGCTCGGAGGATGGAAGTGGAGAAGAGATTTGAGATGAGTTGGAATAGGTGGTTGTTGAAGGATACGATGGTTCTTCTAAGTGCATGCATATAAGAAACAAAGGAGGGATGCTTGAACTGCAACTCCACCGAATAATGTGTGAGACACATTGCTTTTATCAAAATAAAGAGGGAGGAGGGTTGGAAACAGAGTTTTAGCACTTCTCTTCAAAATATCATATCATCTTTGTATGCGTATCATGTGAGACTTTCAGGGAATAACTTCCATTTTCTTTCTGAGCAACAGTTATGTGTTGCTATGCTTCATTTGGCAATGCATGTAGTTGTCGTCGAAGTCCCACACCTCTACTTTTGCAATTATTACACTGTTTATATAGATGTAATTGATCTTTATAAAGATCTAACAATCAAATAGGTCAATATTTGATATAATCTCTATTAATATTGCTCAACTAGATTTAATTCTGAGCCGTCTCATTGTTATATAGATAATGTTGCATTCATAAATAGCTTAATATATGGATCCATTTAGTCGTGAAATTAGGGATTACTGGATATGAATCATCTTACCAGACTATAAGTTACATATGTTTGTAACCATGTATTGACATTTTTTTCCTTCAATTAATTATGACAGTATTTTTTTTTTTTTTTGTGCAACTTGAGATTTTGAAAAAACATAGAAATTTGAAGATTGTGGAATACGGCAAAACTAGGCTCCTTGCTCAGTAGTATGTTACTCTCCTTAATTAAGAAATTACTAAATATGATTCCTTTGAACTGTGAAAGATGAAAGCTGAAAGGACCACAATGCTCAAATTGTTGTTTCAGAGCTCCTAGGGAAAAACTCATGCTGCTGTATACACTGTACATCCCGATGTTCCTTTGTTGTTCACAGTCACAGCACTGAACTTGGTCAATGGTGATGGCCCTCTCACAAGGACATTTTGATCCCATGTTGAAGGATCTATATCCTCCATAGTGCCATATGAATAAAATAATACATTTGCTGTTACTTTAATTCCCATGCTTCTTACCTGTAATCAAGGAATCACACGTTAAAAATTCTATGTTAACTAGCTTTGGAGTAGCATAGTTCCTTAATATTATTTATATTTATAAAATTATTTCAAGAAGTCTAGTCTCTTTTCACAAAAATTAGGGAGAAAAGATAGAACTGAAAGTAGCAAAAATATGTAGTTGTTTTAATGGCAACAATCTTCTTGATATTACTGTCACATACCTCTCTGAAACCATGATCTTCGAACAGTATGCCGAATGTGGCGCTCATGTCTTTCTAAGAGCTCATCGACTGTATGCATTTGAGATAGTAGGGGCCCTGAAAATTCAACCTTCTCTCCTTGTTCCTGATAACTCTGTAAGGAGGGAAACAAATAAGAATCCTGTCTAGGCAAGGATGCATATGTTATATTGCCTAATGATTGACCATGTCTACAAGTCAAGTTAAGTATTTCAATTACTACCAAAAAGTTGTAAAGGGTTAACTTGGTCAATTTTTAGAATTTACCGGTCTCAAACATTGCAAATATCAATTTTTCAACAAAATGTGTAATTGTGAATTTGCTTTTTACAGTTTAACTTACCTATATGATGATGACAAGATTTAATTTTCATATTTCTAATAGCATTCCATATCAATCTCTTCACATAAATTGCAATCCTCATCAGATAATATCTAATATCCAATGCCACATTAATGAATCTGGCAAATTCACAAACTTACCCTATTACTTCTCTTGGACAGTGAATCTTCTCTATGATAAACTACCTTTGACAGTTCTTGTGAGTGGTACTCTTCAGAAGTATCGAAGGAATCTGGGCGATCAAACTTATTCCATTGATTTTGCATTACTAGCTTAGAAATTTCAAATAGATCATGGCCCCTAGAGCTGGTGCGTCCCTCGAAAATTTCCTTATTTTCATTGTTTCTATTATCATAAATATTTCTTGAATTTAGTGTAGAAGTTTCTAATGAATTGAATATATGTCCTTTAGAAATAGATCGAGTGTGGGATCTAATTGAAGCGTCATCTTTACGCCTTTTTGCCCATGCAAATCCACTTGATTTTGAAACTTGTAATGGTCCATGAAAGGGAATTTCTACTTGAGATGCATTCTTCATATGGGAATCGTCTGCATCTTCTGGTTTACTATTTGATGGATTTGGTGCCTCCTCACCTATGTTAGTGTTCTCTTCTTTAAGGATGTGGGCTGATCTATCATCCCTCTTTTGGGAAATTTGAATTTGACTTGTCAAATCCTGCAAGAGAAGAGTAACATTAATATGTTAGGCGAGAATTAAATTTTGGCACTTAGACCATTGCTGCAAGACAATGAAAATGAACAGAAGGAAAGAAGAATTAAATTTTGGCACTTAGACCATTGCTGCAAGACAATGAAAATGAACAGAAGGAAAGAAGAACACGGTGATGCAAGATGAAAGAAAGCAAGACACACCTCTGCTGGAGGTAATTTACTCAGTCCTACTGGCTTTCTTGATGATCTTCTAGTTTCATTTCCACAAACTCGCCCACTGATCTTTTTCCTGGAAGTTCATCACCATTTATGATTTAATGAAACGACAAGTAATAATTAATGGTGATCATACCGGAAAAGAGATTATACGGTGCTAGAGACCAGTTGGTATGTGACATCAAAAACTTTAGCAGCCAATAAAACAGCATAAAACAGACAGTGAAAATGATGTTTACCTTTTTGACTCCTCCTCATGTTTTGCATCGATCTCTTTGCTAGGTGGATAAACTGGTAAGCTAGATGGGTCACATGCATAAGGTTTTGTTCTGAAATACTGAAAGTGGTAAAGAATATACAATTGTAGTATCAGAAGAGTCCAAAACCATGTGTGCATTCATGCTACACATAGTTCATAAAGTTAGCAGAGAACAAATTTGTACTTATGATTAATAACAAGGGGAAAAAATTTATATGGATTAAAAACAAAGCTCCAAGAAGTATAATCAAATTCGAAATGGACAAAGCCAACAAAAATATACTATGTTCTGCAATATAGATTAATCATTGAAAAAAGAATGGTACAATACTTTTCAAGAAACACAGATACAACACTGTTAAGTTAACCTACCTCCAATGAGAGAGCGGATGAGGCAGTTCCACGTTTGTTTGGTTCAACAGAAAGAAGAGTTTGTAAGAGATTCACACTAGTTGCAGGAAAATCTTTAAATGTCTCTCTTAGGCAACTATCATATGGTTGCTGTGGCTTGAACAACGTTGCATGAGGAAGTTTGGTCTTTTTCCAATATTCTTCGGGCGGAGAGCCACAAAGCTTGAAGATTTTGTGCAATTGTTCAACCTGTATGCTTAACAAAGATGATTTAGAAGAGATTCAAAAGAACAATTAAAACAAAATATTGGAGTTGTTATTTCCATTAGAATTGTTTATGATCCATTAGCTAAATTTACACTAACTGAGATCATTTAAGGGGCATCTGCAACACAAAAAATCAAATGGGGAAGGAGAAAAGTTCATACATTTTGAAAAGATTGCTATTACTACCTCTGTTCTTCCCTTAAGTATAGGCTTCCCAACTAGTAGCTCTGCAAATACACAACCAACACTCCAAAGATCCACAGATGCACCATAATCTGTTGAACCAAGTAAAAGTTCCGGAGGACGGTACCATAAGGTGACAACACGACTAGTGAGAGGCTGTTTGTTACCAAAATTCGAGAAATTCGCCAATCCAAAATCTGCTACCTTTAATATCCCTTCATTATTTACCAGAAGATTTGATCCTTTGATGTCACGGTGCATTACACCCCTTGAATGACAGTGCTCAAGACCAGATAACAACTGTTTCATGTAACATTTAATCTGCACAACAAAATTACATTATCCTCTTAATCAATCTTTCATCACAATTCATAAGAAAAAACTAAACTATGCTAAAAATACCTGTGATTCACTAAACATTATATCTGGTCTAGACAATAGTCCCGTGACATCGTGCTCCATGTACTCAAATACAAGGTAGATGCTACAAGACAATCTTGAAGTAATCAAGCCCTCCAATTTAATGATATTGGGGTGATCAAGCCTTCTAAGAATCATTATTTCTCGTGCCATAAACCTTACACTTTCTGGCTCAAAATTGTCAAATCTCACTTTCTTTAAAGCCACTATCTTCCCTGTCTCAATCTCCTTCGCTCGGAAAACACTGCTATACGTACCCTGCCCAATCTATTCATACATGTTCCAAATTCAATAAATTTACAAACAGAAGTTCTCAAAATACAAGTACTAGTAAAAAATGCAGCATTTCATATACAACTCAAAAAACCAATCATCCATATAAACACATAGATACATACATTTATATCAATTCAACAAAATTGAGAATGTCCTAGCATGCGATTTACTGAATAGAATCAACCAACTACAAGAATCTTAATTTGAATCTGCCCAAATTACATTTAAAAAAAAAAAAAAAACAATTGTAACTAACTTGTTTATCTGACACGAATAAACAAATTACCTTATCAAGTTTCTCAAATGCATCGCCACGAAGAGGCACCCAACCATGAATGGCTTCGGAAGCAACGGCGCTAAGCCAAGCCGGCCATCCAGCGGCGGCTTGTTCACCTTCCACATACTTACTGAGGTTCCCTAACCTGAAACTCAAAGACTCACTCCCACAATTCAAACTCGCTCTCCCTGACTCACCGACCTCACTCCAACTCGCTCCAAATGACTCAGTAGTATTCTTGTTATTCTTCTTCTTCTTGTCATTTCTCTCCGAGTCAACCGAGTGGTCAACGGCTGGCGTCACTGACACACCTTGCTTCACAAACACACAACCCATGAATAACGCCTCATCAACTCGGTCAGGTTCCTTTGAAATGCAAAGGATAAAGGAAGAAGGAAAGACAATAGCATCAACTGTTTAAGAACGACACAAAACAAGATAACTATGTTTTGTTTTTTCCGGCAATTGCGGAGGGAAAGATAGAAAGATAGTGGATGTTGGAATTTTAATGAGAGTTGCAAAAACAGATGCCCGAAATCAGCGGAAACATAAAAAGTTGTTCTTAATTTTGTTACCTGTGTGTATGTATCAATGTATTCTTTGGCTTTTCAATTTCAATAAGCTTACTCAAATGCAAAATACTGCTTTTGTTTGCAATACTATTAATACGTTGGTTGGTTGGTTTGTGTAGACAATAAGGAAATTTTGCATGGGATTGATTGGATTCTTAAAACAGCGCGTGTCACAATGAGAATGTATATACCTTTCATTTTCATTTAGGTCATCTCAATATTAATCATCATTAATACCTCTAGCTAATCTTCTTTTTCCTTTTAAATTCAACTTTATAAGACTTTCGTCTATTCATAAAAAAATTAATATAGAATATTATAAATAAATAAAAATCGTAAAAAAACTTCATCTCTTTCTCTTTTTTTTTCATACTCATATAATCATATTTCATACACCAATTTTATTTAATATTTAATTTATATATAATATTAGTGTTAATATAAAGAATTTTTACACAAATAATAAATCACAACGTAAGAAATTTAATAAAAAAATATATAATTTCCTTTATAGTGTCTACAAATTAAAGTAAGTGACTAAATCCACATACCAAAATAATTTATTTAATTTGTACTCTTTTTAGTGTTAGTGACATTTAATATTTTTTTCACCAGTGACATTTAATTTCGTCCTAGCTTTCTTGAATTAATTATATATAGACTTTTTTGTAGTTCACGCATCGTTGATTTTGATTTTGAAGAGGTTGGAATAATAAATTTTGGGCAGGCACCTCTATCTATCTATGTCTATGCTACAAATTTAAATTAAATGTTTCTTGATGGTTTGACAATTTGGTATTTGGAAAGGAAAAATATAACCGTCTATGGTGATATCTTTTCTCTATCCTATGTGTTGTTGATATTGACTACAGTTCTTACTTTCTTAGAGATAACGCTTTGAAATGTTGGATATCTATATATGAGTGGGTATCAAGCGTGCTGATTAATTAGGGTAGGGCACACTAGTGTGCTGAATTTCATTTGAGAGTCTGGGACCATTTTTATATAATTGTTACTTTTGAAATTTTGCTCAAAATGTATCCCCTAATTTGAATTTGAAGTCCATAATTAAGATAAACCAGATTTTCTACTCTACAAAATTCATGCACCTCTTTATAAAAAAAAAATTAATGCACTCTTTTGTGGTTAACAAAATCTTAATAGTTGGACGAAGATTGAACCATTTATATTTCGATTTTACTAAATGAAATTTGAAATACTAATACAAAATACTAAAAATATAAAGTTGTCGGATACAAAGTATTGACTATAGTAATTGTACAAATTTTTGAATGTGTCTAATCTATTTTCAGACCCTAAATACTTATAATATGCACCTGCTAATTTTCTAAATTTTCAACATTTTGTTTTATGTTTAAAAAATTAAAAAAAATTAAGGTTTAATTACAGTTTTAGTCTCTTTATTATTGCTAATTTACAGAATTGATTTCATATTTTAATAATCGACAGTTTTGATTCTTCCTTTAGATTTTTCAACTAAAAAATGACGATTTGATATATTTTTAATGACCTGACATACAATTCTATAATATAAACTATTTAGATACATTAATTATTCATATGTCATTAATTAAATTAAAAATATTAAAAAAATTCCAAAGTCAAAATGTAAATTTTTACTACGTTTTATTCGAATTTTATGGGATTTAATCATTATATATCATCATATCATATGTCACATTATTTAAACATCAAACATCATTATTTTTTAGTTAAAAAACATAAAGAAAAACCACAAGTGACAACATTTAAAATAGGATGGTCAATTCTATGAATCAGTAAATATAAGATAACTAATCCTGCAAATAAAAAAAATTTAATAAAAATAATGTAACCAACATTTTGGTGAAGTAGCACAATAAGAAAACTTGAATTCTACTTAATGATGATTCCTTTTGCTAATGTGATGATGAATTTAATATTACAATGATTGGGCATGTTGTATTGATATCTGACTCGAGTGAAAGAAGGATAACATTATGATTTGATGCCTAAACCCATGCTTGCCTTATTAATATTCCCGCCTTAATATCGGCATGAATGTTTTTTCATTTAGTAGCCTAAGAGAGAGGGAAAAGTTTCTGAATTGCCCTACTCCACTATTTTTTTTCTTTTGAGAAAAGAAAAGAGGGATCCAGCAATTATTTTCACCACTATCATTACAAATTATGTAGCTCTGGAATCCAAGAGTAACAGCTAGCTAGGAATACAAATTATGTTGATTGCAATGTGACTGTATGTTTCGGTAATAGATTGAGAAATCTGATTTTAATTAATGAATTTGTCAAAAATTGATTTAGTCAAAATTGAGTTTCGACTTTAAATTTACTATACCACTGATATGATATATTAATTATTTTCAGTTTTGTGAAAAATCTCACAATTATTATGTCCGTAGTTAAAAGATGCATATGTAATGAGTGTGGAACAAGTTTGAAAAATTGGAATAAAGTGAATTATTTAATTTTTGTGCGAAAGCAAATGTATTTTTTATCACACTTCTAGAAGAAAAGTTTTGTCCAATATTAACCAAACGTATATTTATTTATTGTTTTGGGTACAAAATATCTAATTTTTTTTCCCTTTGTTATAAAGTTATAGGTTTCTTTTTGTGTACTATTCAACATGTGGTTTGTCTGTCATAAGTGATGTGCAGTGATAATAGTAACCCTCTTTAACAATCCTTTTTTCCACCACCTCCCTTCAGAAAAAAAGGATGAGTATAATATGCCATAATTGCTGTCTCGTGCCTCCCGTGATCTAATCAACACCCCCCCTTCATAGCATGAGGAGCACACAGAAGCAATCATACATATATATTATATAACCAATGGTCCATCACATATGTGATACAAAAAAATATCTATACATGAAACTATGAAGGAAATCCTTATATTCAATCAATGTAAATGAATGTAGATAAAGCATTTTGTAAACTTATATTTAAAAAGGATGGGGAGGGACAATAAAAAGTGGTAAAAAAATGCAAGGCTAAAACAGGTAAATGTTGTATCTTTAAAGAAAATTCATTACAGTAATAATAAGAAAAAGTCCACAACTTTTTTTTAATGTATATAGTTGATCATAGAAAATTAAAATTGCTTTTCTTATGTCAAATGCTTCATACATTTGGACAAAAGTTGGTTTGATAATGATGACAAAAGCTGTTAGTAACATAGTGGGGCTTTATGTATTTATTAATCAATATACTACTTCTTTTTTAACCAAAATATTATTCGCACACCAAAGATTAATCTCTTAAAATTATTGAAATTCATTTAAAAAATTCATATCTTTAAATATGTATTTTTACTTTTTTTATATACATATAACTCGAGATCAATTAGTTAAAGAACTCGATTGTCTATCACATTATTGACAAAAAATTAAATTAGTAAGAAAAATTTCAAGAAAGATAAGATAAAAATTTCTCTTTAATTTTGTGATTAAATTTTATCACGAAAAGATTAGAGATTTTTTTTTTTGTCACTAATAATGCTAATTTTATATTTTTTACTAGCACTCATTTGTGTTACAGTATATCGTGAGAAGCATGTAAACTTAGATAATATTTAAACTAATAAAATTAATTTCCAAGTTAGAAAACAACAGAGACAAGTGAGTTAATGTATACCAGAAAAAATAAGTGAGTTAAGCTAATAAAATTAATTTCTAAGGAAAAAACTAAGACAAGTGAGT
Source organism: Cicer cuneatum (assembly GCA_037974295.1). Classification (NCBI taxonomy): domain Eukaryota; kingdom Viridiplantae; phylum Streptophyta; class Magnoliopsida; order Fabales; family Fabaceae; genus Cicer; species Cicer cuneatum. The sequence continues at coordinate 8,839,722 of JBBPBO010001985.1, forward strand.
TAATGTACACCAAAACAAACAAACTACTCAGCTTTCTTAGAATAATATATTTATTTAAAATATACATTTTTTTAATTGAACTCTTTAATTAATATTATTTCCATTATTTTTAATATAATATTTTTTATTATATATTTATAACACTTATAATGAACCAATATCTAATAAAGATAATTTAGTAAAAATAGTATTATATCATTTTATTTATACATTTTTCTTAATATATATGTGTACAATGATCAAATAACTCAATTATTTTAAAACGAATGGAGTATATATTAAATATTATGTTGAACAAAACATGGGAAGTGAACTCTAGTGATTAATTTTCTTAATGATCTTGCTAACAAAAGTTCTAAGAAAAATTGTTAAAAAATAAATAAATAAATTTATTAAAATTTTAAAATATTAATTACACAAATTCTATAATATTATTATTTTTATTAAATTATTTAACAAGTGCCGCTGTGTCGCTCGCTAGCATTTCTCTTTTTAAATTCATTAATTCCATTCTATTTTATGGAGAAAGTAACTCCCTTTTCTCCATAGGAAGAGATGTAAACTAAACCGAAAACAGTGGTAATTAATTAAAAGAAGAAAAAAAAGGAGGTGGTTGTGGTAGGTCAAAGGTTGGTAACAAGTGGGGATAGATGTCAGGATTTTTGCTTTAAAACTATTTAACTATGGTTAAGTTGGCGTAAGTATACATTGACTTATTCTTATAGGAATAGCATAGTTGGGAAAAACTACATTACATACATTTGCTTTTGTGAAATGATAACAGGGCAACCACAGACACACAATGACAAGGGAAACCATAACACTAAGATATGTTTTGCTCATCCATTCCATTTAACATGTTTATTGAAGCTAGTGTTGTCTGTTGTTAGAAATTTTATCTATGTTGTGTTAATCTGGAAATCTCAAAACAAATCATTTGTCTATTATAAAAAATAAAAAATATTTGTCTCGGTCATGCTAATATTTAGTATTGCATATTCATTATTAGATTCCTAATGTGATGAAACGAACCTTTCTTTAAAGTGATATTGTTCATAAGTCAAATTCTTCAACATATATTAATCCTATGAATACTTAATTTACCTTATAACATGGTAACCAAAATAAATATTCATGCAGTTCTACATGATTTATAATTTATAAGCATTAAAAAAAACCATATCTTAAAAATAATATACACTTTTAAGTTTAAATATGTCTTTGGTCTTCGTAAATATATTATTTTTTTATTTTAGTTCTCGTAAGTTTTTTTGTTTGGATTTAGTCCTCATAAAATCAGAGACAATTAGTTTTGGTCTCTAACTTCAAATCAAAAGTTAAAAAAAAAAAAAAAGATGACAAAGCGGCGTGACACGGAAGAAGACGAGTTTTCCAAAAACTCCTAAACTCCACTTTTAATTTATATTCATATTTTTTTTATAAAATAATACTAATTATTAAATGATAATTAATAAATTTATTAATTAATAATATAAAATATTTTAATTTTTAATATATCATAAAACATGATGTATTGATATGTATTTATAGGGCCACGTGTCCTAATGCTCTTTTTTTTGTAATATTGGTTAAGTTAGAGACCAAAATCGATTGTCTCTGATTTTATAAAGACTAAATCCAAACAAAAAACTTACAAAGACAAAAAAAATAATGTATTTTCATTGATCAAAAATATATTTAAACAAAAGTTTTATATTAGTTGCAGCTCGAAGAAGAAAAATAACAATATATACTAAGCCCTTTTTTGGTCATTCCCGAGCCTATATGTTTTACTAGTTGTCCAATCATTGGGCCAACTAAAGTTATCCATCCATCCGTTTCGGCCTATAACAATTGGAAAATTTTACTCCATACACTTATTTTAAACCCCCTGCACCACATTTGAAGGAAAATTCCAGATCTACCCTTATATAGTTTAAAACTCTCATTTACATCACTTTTACATCAAAGTTTTTTGAAAAAACATTGAGTATCAAATCTTCTAAATGTTTGAATTTTTTTTTTAGTTTTCGTGTACAGTAACATATAACGAGAAATTTGAAAAAAAAATTTCATAATAATTTTATACCAAAAAACTCAGAATTTGTTTCAAGTTTTTCGAAACAAAGTTATGTACTAAGAAACATGAAATAAGTTTTCTAAAAAAAAAGTTGAATCTCTTAAGTTTTCTGAATTTTTTATTTTGTTTCTATTACATATATTTATATTTTTTTTTCAGTGGGTGAGTATTAGAGGACGAGACAAATTTTTTTGCATGTTCAACACAATGCTTCTACTCCAACTCCTTCCTGAGATCCTCCTATTGGAACGATTCATCAAACAGTGTTGCTCTGAAAAATGAGTGAGTTGCAAGTCAGCAACACCAAGAGGATGTGGCACGTGAGGAGGAGAAGGAGGAGTTTATACAAGAAACAAATGTGCAGATGATGCAGGAGGAGTTTGTACAACAAGAGGATACTACGATAGTATCCTAGAGAACTCTATGATATATTGGTCCTTGTATGATATGAACTTCATATCGCTCACAAATTGTGGTATGGAGAGATTAGTTAATTGTTTTGATATAGTTATATTTTTTTTGTGCATTTTCAAATTTTTATTTAACTTATATTTTGATATAGTTATATAATTTTTGTACATTGTTGTCCATGGTAAGAAGTTGTAATGGTTTATTCTATAAGTACTAAGAGTGATAAAAGAATGTGTCTCTAATTTAGACTCACTGCAAATGGGTAGTTTGAAGCAGATATACAACAACTTAGTATATGCATTTGTGGAGAGGTGACATTCAGGAACTTCTTCATTTCACATGTCATTTGGTAAAATAACGATTATTTATGGATGATATGGACAACCTATTATGCATACTCATTAGGGATGAGTACTTCACTCCACAGGAGGATATGAATGAAGTTATGACATATAATATTGTCATACAATTATTGGGCATGCTCGAGCTGAAGTTTGATAGGGGACTAGAAAGATAAGTATTCATTATAGGTTGGAGTGGTTGAAGGAGGTGTTCCAAGGCAAATGTGTTGTTATGAGGTTTGATTGTTTTGTGAGGGTATACTTATTGAATTTGATATACATTGGTTGATACGAAATACGTATCATTATTAAGATCGTCTAATTTAAAACGAAGTAGCTAAGATAATATATGTTTCTCCTGCATGTATATTATTTATTTTTGTGATTATTATTTAGCTAATTTTTATGGTTATAATTTATATATCTACAGTAAATTATTATTATGATTATCATTTATCTATTTTTTAATATTTAACATAATTGAATTTGCAATTATTTTTTAAATATTTGTAAAAGAGAAAATTTAAACATTGACGTTTAAATATAGGAATATGTGGCAATATAAACAAAGGAAACACAAAGTCTCTGCCTTAAGTGTTTCTTTGTGAGTGATATGAAATTTTGATTTGAGTAATGTTAGCCTTGCCCATGATTGTGCTACTGATAAGCTTTGGGCAGCATCCCAAAGATCATTTGAGGTCTCACAGTGCTACAACTGAGTTATGATGTCAAGTGTCATTGAATTTAATAGTCAACTAATTAATGGGTTTATATATATGATCATTTGCAACTCACTGATATATTGTTCAGGACATTTACTTGTGCATAAAATATAGTCATACATCTTACATCCTTCGATCATACGGAGAACTGGGGAAATTCCAAAACATATAGTTGCTCATGTCGAACTTGACAGAGCTTGTGTAAAAAATGAGACTACTTTTCTTGTTTGTGCTGGGTTCCATGATGTAATATAAAAATAATTATATTTTCTAAACTATCCCTAATTTTCATTTAATTTTGTCTGGAAATTAATTATGTTGAAGGATAATAATAATAATAATAATAATAATAATAATAATAGCATTAAATAAAGTGAAGTTAGTTAAATTTTGTTTATATTTTAGTCCACCATTTGCGATTACTTTTTTACTTATAAATAAATCTAGAAAGAGTGGGTGAGTATATTAATGTAGTGCTATATATACATACATATACACTTTTATACACTTTTGTTGGTATGATTAATTAAAAAGGACCCTCAGAATTATGGTTATATGACAAAACAATCAAAACGGAACATAGATAAAAAAAAATTGAGATACATGCAGCAATTATAGGAACATAATATGATCAAATATGTGAATTCTTTTTTTATTGACGTTAATATAAAATTAATTTACATATCCTTTAAATTCAAATTTTATATATGTATATTTTTATAATTACATATTTATATTTAAGATAGATTTATATTATTTTTACTTGATAAATTTCACATGCAATATAGTCATTCCCTATGCAACATGACCAATAATATATGGCCTAATTTTTTTAAGAGTATCAAAGTCCAAAAATATTTGTATTAGAGTCTGAGTTTTTGACTATTTTTAATGTTATTTTCAAGTTTTTTTATGTTATTTGCTATTTAAATAAAGGATGGCTCTTTTTTAATTTTTGACTTTTTTTTTACTAAAAATCCAATTTTTAATATTAAAATAAGACTTCCAAAATATATGAAACGAACTCTTTGTAATTGGAAATGTGACATTGATGTAGAAAAATACCATAACAATGAGCAAGAAGACCATTTGGTGAACAATTGATTAAGCCTTGGAAATATATCATATAGCACCTTAGGAGGATGACCAATTGGTTCCGTGTTTCACTTTGTTAATAATACCCCACACCTAAGTACTCATCCAACTCTTCAAAATATTTTCTGTACAATATGCAATTATTATTAGGGTACGTATGTATTTTGTTTTACTTCATATCCATTTGGACACAAAATCTTCTTCGTTTCATAGTTAAATTTAAAAAGTATATTCACAATTGAATTTATAAAACCAATTAATTAAGTCATTTCCAAATTTGTATAATCTTAATCGATTTATAATTTCCAAGTTAATTAGAAAAATGATAATATTGCCTCTTTTCTAAATCAGTTATTTTTAACCGATTCAAAATAGTTTAATAAAAATCCATTTCCTACAACTTTGAGTTCATTTTATTTTTTATTTTTTATAAAGTCATATAAAAATCCATACAAAAATAAATGAAAAACTTAAAAAACTTAAAATGACTTTTTATGATAATAAACTATTTAAATCAATTTATTATTTGAAGTTAAAAATTCTTTTTAAAAAAAGTTATTGAAAAAATATAGAATACTCTAAAAGTCATTAATTGATTAATAATTATTATAACTTTTGTCGTTGAATTGTACAGGTGAAATAAAAGTAGTTCGAATGGGTAAATATGAGCAAAGAAAATAACATTAATTAACCACCAACCGGCCTTTGTTTTAGGCTTTTGTCTTGTTCTTAAAGAGTGACCTTAATTTTATCGGTTCATGCATGCATAACATAACGCAAGGAAATTTAGCTGGAATATGTACAACGAGAACTTGCTTCTAAACTTTGTCACCGTCAATCAAGGGTCTCACTCTCTACATTTTTATTTATATGCCTTCGGCATATATATCATTCACCGTGTTTCTCATTATTAATTATTTGGTAAATTCTTTTATACTTGCAGTTTTGTTGATTATTAATACTTCAAATTAGGAAAATCAATTTAAAATTTAAATTTAATTCAAAATAATTAAATATAAAAAATTGATATGACTTGAATGATTTAAAGTTAGATATCATATCCAACAAAATTATTCACTTATTTATTTTTCTTTCAGTGTAAACACATGATCACTATCAGTTAGATATTGTCATGATGTAATTTGTTATATGAATATGTAATTCATACTGTGAATATCTTGCTACTGTCATGATGTAATTTGTTCTGTCAATATGTTGAATGTAATTTGTTCTGATAATATATATGTAATTCATACTGTAATTTATTGAAATTTGTTGCTTTGAAACACTTGTAATTGATATTGTTGAATGTGAATATGAATTTGTTGTTGTGATGTGAATTTTAATGTTGAAAAGAATAATCTGAATGTGATATTTGATGTTCATAATATGTAATAAAAAAGACAACACTTCTTTAAAAAATGCCATAAAAAATTCTTTTACAAAGTTTTTTTAAATGTTTTACAGCGCTTTGTTTAAGTCCTTTTACAACGTTTTTTCAAAGCGCTGTAAATCTAAGTTAAATAACTATATATGGGACCTATTACAACGCTCTTTTGAAAAACATTGTAAATCTAATATAAGAAGCACGCTATATATGTGACCTATTACAACGCTATTTTGAAAAAACGCTGTAAATCTAATATAAGTAACGCGCTATATATAGGACCTATTACAGCACTCTTTTGAAAAAACGTTGTAAATCTAATATAAGAAACGCGCTATATATGAGACCTATTACAATATTTTTTTGTATTTTCAATAGTGTTGTTGTATCCTTTTACAGCACTAGATACTAGAGCGCTGTAAAGGGCTTAAAACAACGCTGTAAAAAACAATTTTTGGTGTAGTATGCTAATGTAGTGATCAAATTATAATGAGTTTAATTATTATATGTAATTTAAGAATAAAAAAGTTTTACACTTATCTGATTATTACATTTCAAAACATAATACTCATGAATATATTTTAAGAAATTGTGATATAATAGTGATTAATGAGATATAATTGGATTTATATGTGAAAGATTTACTGTAATAATGATAAAATAAATTATATTTAAATATATTTTTTCGTCTTTTATCAAATATTTATTTTTTGTTTGATTTATTTTCGTTTTTTTAATATTTTTAAGTTATGAATGTTAATCTATTTGACCATAATTATTAAAAACGATTGTCAATCTATGGATAAACTTGAGGTAGAATATTAAATTAACTGTAAAGCTAACTGTGCAACGTTAACCAGAAAAATATTATTATATGGTGGACAAATAGTGATTGTGAAAAAGTTATTTTTAAAATAATAATTAATTGTTAATTTTTGTTATAAAAATTGATCGAAGTCATGACTGGAACTCCGCAAATCACCAGACTATATTATGACTTTTATTATGAAAATATCATTATAAAAGATAAATAACGGAAAATATATTCAATAAAATGAAAATTAACATTTGAATTGGATAAGATATTTGGTATGTATGTGCAATTTTTTTTTTCATGAGATTTGTGTTTTTTTCATCAAGGCTAGAGAATTAAGACAAAAGGATAATGCACGACGTTAGAATGATTGTGTTTCTTTTCGATCGCAATCAGTTTAAAAAGTAATGGGTACATATCAACAATAACATTCACCGTGATGTGATGATTAAAACAGGGGAGGGACCACTGACTATGTGCATGTCAAACACAACCCTGCCAACTGAGTAGTAAATTAAGAATCACTTGGAGATTCTGGACGGGTTCAGCCTTTGTTAGATTAAATTAAGATAAGATCATACCTGATATTTCCTCCATTGTTTGTCGTGGAATATGCTGCTGCTTATACCTGTTTTATAACACTTTGAGTATTGTTGTTGGGGGAGTTTGGGGTTACGGGGAATAATAATTGGTTAAATGTATGACTTTAAAAAAATTTAACATTATATATATATATATATTTAAATTTTTAAAATATTAGGTATATAAATCATCGCTCTTATATATAAAATATTTAATTCATTTATAGTTTATGAGATTTAACCACGTCTCCTGATTATACCATTAGAAGACTTTTGATACAATGATTCAAGATTAAGATTAAGATTAACTCTCGCTTTCCCACCAAGCTGAACCAGAGTTTTGATACTACTTGTTGGAGAGTCCGGGAGTGTGCGAGAGCAATGTGTCAAATATTCCATAACCGTAAGAGACTTTTGACTCCACATCGCAAATATTAAATATATGAATCACTATTCTTATATATCAAACATTTAACTTATTCATAGTCAATATTAGAATTAATCACTCACACTTGAACTCAATAATTTTGCACATTTTTCATGTTGCAATACTGGAGCAAATCAGTTAGATGAAAAACATATTGGTTTAGTTTAATACTTTAGTTTGTTCAAGATTTTCCTATAGTCCTTTTTTTTTTCACTTTTTAATCATTTGAGATAACTGATTTAAGGTCATGTTTTGGTATGAAATTACATCTTCAACATATTTTTTTTCTCTTTTTATTTAAATAAGTGGTTTTCTACATATATTTAATTTTTTTTCTTGTTTTGTTGGTGATTTTGTCGTCCAGTGTGACGTTGTTTTGTCTCGCCTTAGTGTGACATTTTGGTTTTCCACCTCGTTGCGGTATTTTTTTTGTAATTCATGTGTTTATTGAAATGCTTTAGAGAGATTCATTTAGTCGGTACCATATATCCAGTAAGAGGTTTATGAAAACTATTATCAAATACACACTCTCTCAATCTTATATATGATTTAATAACATGTAGTTAGATTGGTCATGTCAAATACTATATATAATTGATATGAGCGAACAATAGAAAATATGTTTTTCGTATATGGACGATTTTAAGATCGTAAATCTTATATTATTCTTGATCATTTGTCATATCCAGAAGAAATTAGTTTGGTTGTTTGACTTAAGATTTTGGTTTGATAATTTTTCATTGACTCCTGAAATGTTTATGTATATTGTTAGCGTTTGATCTATTGTTGATATCAAAATGTGGATGAAAAATATCTCAACCGGTGATTAATTTGATTGTATTATTCTAATGTAGCATTTGAATTAAATTTATTTTTTGTATATATATAAAAAAGTTTTCCTTTCTAATCTAGAAATTTATTTTGAATTTAAAAATATTTTAAATTTTATTTTCAAAATAAATATATGAATTAGGCAATGGGAAAACAATCAAGGATGATTAAATGGGGTTGAGAAATTCAAGTGGTTTGAGAGTTAAAATGTGAGAGTTCATAATTAAGTGAAATAGAAAATATTAACATAACTAATAGGGTTTAACGACTGTATATTGTTAATGTGTAGTTTTATGTTGATAGGTAACATTAAATCATTAATTAGAAAATTATTGATTAATTGAAGTTACAATAAAAAATAGATGATAAAATCAATTGTTTATATTAACCGTTAAGTATACGATTATTTTTCTCAAACTAATATACGTATTAAAAAAATAAAAGATAATTAAAAAATACTTAAAATAATAGTCTTTTTTTTATAAAAGTACTAATAGTGTGTGATAAAAAAAATTAATCATTATAAAAAATAGCAAAATTTATTAGTTTTTTATTTGGGCCTCTAAGAGATCAATTTTAAGTATAGTGAAATTAATAAAAATCTATAGAAGTTGAATTTTTTGATTTGATTTGACTAATTGAATTACACTTGAACATGAAAAATTTATTAATTTTATGATTTTTGTTTGGTCATCATGTTCACCAAATTGATGGTTCAAATCTTAAATTTGTTGGAAATGTTAAAGATTATTTTGTTCAAAATTTCATTTGAAAAATTTAGATCTTCTAAAAAGAGTAAAATGTAAAACAAGAACAAAAATAATTATTATTTTAATAAGTTCATGATTTATTATGATGTCATTATAAAATCTATTTTTATTTTGTTAATTATATATACATATTACTTACTTTAGCTTAAAGTGAGTGTTTATTTAGTGCAACCAAATTCTCATTTGAAATATATATTTATACTAAAAACCTTTTGTGGTTTAATTGTGCTAAAAGTTTAATTTAACGTCAAAACTTTTTTTTTTGACTGACCTGTTTGAAATAATCTAATTTGATAATTCTTAGACATATCATTGTAACTATAAACTACGTAATATATATTTTGATTTTGGTACACCGAGTTTGTTGGTACTACTTTTAAGATATGTTATGGATTTTTTCGGAATTGCGAAGTATTGTTGATATTTAATTCCACAATCATTTTCCGTAAATGACTTTGTTTGAATTTTAAGAAAATAAAAAAAAAAAAAAAAATAGTTTATAGAAGAATAATTTATTTCGGAACTTTTTGTGTTGTAGGGACAAGCCTGTACTGCTAAAACACCCTACAGCTATATTTTTGGACCAGTGTCCTCTCGTGCATCCTTCACCCTACAAATGCATCATCCTTCACCTTCACCCTCACCCTACAAAATTAAGGATAGGAGGAGAGAAAAAATTGGTAGATATCGTTAATAGTGGTGACTTCTAGAGGGAGAGGCCAATTAACTCCCTCACTCATGAGAGCTCTATTCATCTTTAGGATTTGTCTGAGACTTTAAGAGGGGTTGAACAAATAAAAACTTAAAAGAATATGAAATAGAAAAAATGGATGAATTTAGAAAGCAATAACCTTAAGATAATTCAAAAAATGCATTGGAGAAAGATTTTAGAAGATTATAGATTGAAACTATTTGTTATAATATTCTCTCTTATTAAAAAATATAAAAATCATAAATATTCATTTATCATTTTTTACAAAAATACTATAAAAAAATAAAATAACAATCTCTATTTTTTTCCTATGCTCCCTTATCCCCAAAGATCTCCCCTTCAAACTCCCAAACAAATATCACACAAAAATTGAGTGATTGCTCTAATCTCTTAAGTTGCTTACAAAATTTTATAGTTTATATCATCATCTCCGTTCAATGTCCCTTTTTAAAATACATAAACCTTTTTTTTTTATCAAATTCGAATTAGGGTTGCTTATAAGTTTAAAGTGTTGGGTTTAAGTGTTGGTGGTTAAATATCACATCGATTATAAATATGATAAGTGTTGGATATATAAAATAGTACGATTCATATACCTAATGCATAAAGGTTTTGGACGAATATATAGTTTCAAGATATCTTATAGATCATAAAGTATTTAACCTATTGTTACTCCTACACTCCCGAGCTCCCAACAAGTGATATCAAAACCATAGTTTGACTTGGTGGAGAGCATGAGTGAATCCTGATGTTGAATTTTTTTATCGAAAATCTTCCTAACAATGTAGTCAAGAAACAAGTATACAATGTGATAGACTTTAGTAATAGTTAGAGTTTTTAAATTTCAAATTGATTATAAAAAAATCAGCTCAAATTGATCTAAAAAATAAAGTAAAAATACAAAACTGAATTTCACATAATATTTTTGTACGTTCTTTTGTGAAAATTGCTTTTACTAAATTTTAGATTTGTGTTTTTTAGCTGATCAAAACCAAACCCTATATATATATATATATTAATACATATTTATTTTATTATTAGAATGTGATGTTGTATTAATATATTATTTGTTGTTTTTAAATTTTTCAATAAAACCTATCAATTATCATGAAAAGGATATTGATTAGTTTGTGGAATTAAAGAATATACACTATTAATATAAAATTATTTTACATTAACATTCAACGAGAGTTCAATATTTTACCATATCCTTTCACCTTTTTATAGAGATATGACAATCTTTTATTAGTTGTTAATGTAAAATTGTTTTATACTAATAGTACAAAACACTTTTAGTTTATTATAATATATTTTTTATGTGATTCATATCTTTTAAATATAATTAATATAATTGTTTCGGATATATTATATACGTTTATATTATTCAACTTGTAATATGTTATTTGTGAGATAAATTTGTGTTGGAAAAACCAAATTAATCAATCCAATTCAAACTTCACTTTAAAGGATCAAATAACTTTTTAAAGAAATCACCTACACTGAATCAAACTTTATATTATTTGAATATTTAAATCAAATAATTTTTTACTTCAAAATCAATTAAAATAGAAGTGTAAACACCATAATACTAGTATTATTATTTTCACAACACATTTTAGTTTTAACTACAAAATTATAATATGATATATTAACACGTCTATAATCTCAAACTTTTATGTAATATTTTAAAAATTGAACTGGTGAGATATCTGATAATTAAATAGATTACAATTAACGCGTTAGATTGAATGATTAATAAATAAATAAAATAATATTTTTTAAATGATTCAAATCAATTGAGTAGCTAGTTAAAACAATTAATTTGATTCTTAAAGCACTATTTTCATGCAAGGTCAAGTAAAATCATTGACCACATTGAAGATTCACAACAAAATTACATATAAATATAATCCACAAATTACAGAATTTAAGATTTGAAACTAAGTGACAATAGTGTGAATACGAGATCCAATCAAACCACAATTGGTCAATCTTTTGTAACTTCAAAAATCAAATCATTTAACTTAAAACCTGCATGATTTATTTTAAAATAACATTGACATACCACTATCAATGTCAATTCCTGTAAAAAAAAAAAACGTTATTAGAAATTTATTTAAAAAATTTTAAAGTAAATATTTACTCGAGTAAAAAGAAGTAGTAAATTTTCACCCGAAAAAAGTAGTAAATAATTAGTTTGAAAATCTGGAATAATATATTATTATATGTTTAAGGAAAACGTAGACAATTACGTTACACGTCGTGGACCACGTCGAAAGGTTGGCATCAACCCCCCCCAGCTTGTTGTTTCCACTCTTTCTTCTGCACTTCTTCTTTCTTCTTCTAACTTCTCCTTTTCACTCCACGCTTCCTTCTTTCTTTCCCATTCTCTTCCTTTTCACTCTATATTCTATTCTTTTTTTTTTTTTACTTCTCTCTTCTATTTTATTTTATTTTTTCTGTTACTAAATTAATTAACAAAAACATTTATAAAGGTTTTATTAACCTTTTTAGCAATTCATAACATACACGTACTTCAACTTCACTTCAAATCAAATCTATTTTTTTTCCTTCTACAATTTTACTCTTTTTCTCATTTATTTATTTATTTTTCATTTCTCCCTTTTTGGAATTCAATTATTTGACTTTGCTGAATCTTCCTGAATCAACACTGTTGCTGCTTGCATTTATAGATTCAGTCGGGGTTTAATTGAACTGAGGATTCGCAAGATCTGCGGCACCGTTTGTTTTAGGGTAAATTTTTTGATCTTGTTGGTGGACCAAACTGAACTACCGGTGTGGATCCAATCGGGGGTAGAAACAGCGCCATCACATGGCGCTGTTCAGAAGATTCTTCTACCGGAAGCCGCCGGATCGGCTTTTGGAGATCTCCGAGAGAGTTTATGGTTTGCTTTGCTTCCTTTCTAATTTCGTCTCTTTAAATTATTTATTTGTTTATTCTTTTTTCTTTGTATAACTCAGCTCATTAATGCATTTGAAATATTTTTCATCCGTTACTTGTTTTTTTTTTTTATAAATTTTTTTGCAACTTTATATAAGTTAAGAGACAGTTGAATTTGTTGTTTTTATGGTTCCTTCAATATTTAGAAGCTATAGTAGTAAACTTTAACTGATATCATTTTGAACATTTGCTGTGGTAATGTGTCTGAACAATGTGGACCTTCTTTGAACTTCAACTTGTTTACTCTCTTGCCTCTTCTGTAGGAAATTAGTTACTTAATTAAGATTTCTTATTGATGAAGTCTGGAAGATTCTTTAAACTGAGACTTTTGTGCGCCTAAGACATTATATTTTTATAGCTAGCTTGGAAGTTGTAACAGTTGCTTTATTTACATTGTAGGAAAGATGGTAATTGGCAGAATGAAATTGCTTGTTCTGTTACTTTTTAGTTGTGTTGGCTTGATATTTTTTAAGTTTCTGTAGAAAAAATTCATTTCCTCTTTGTTTAGTGTTTTTGGATTTTCTAAATGTTATTAAAATGGAAACAAGTTATGAATAAGTTTTCTAGTTCTATACTCTTTCTTTACTATGTCTTTAAGTTTTGACTACTGATTATGTGTTTTTTTTTTGTTGCAGTTTTTGATTGTTGCTTCTCGCCGGAGGTCTTGGAAGAAGATGAATACAGAGTTTATATGGGGGGAGTTGTGGCTCAGCTACAGGATCACTTTCCGGATGCTTCTTTCATGGTGTTCAACTTCCGAGAAGGGGAGAGACGCAGCCAAGTCTCGGACATACTTTCTCAGTATGACATGACAGTCATGGAGTACCCTCGGCAATACGAGGGTTGTCCTCTTCTGCCTTTAGAGATGATCCATCACTTTCTGCGATCAAGTGAAAGCTGGTTGTCTTTGGAGGGGCAACAGAATGTGCTTTTGATGCACTGTGAAAGGGGAGGTTGGCCTGTGCTGGCATTCATGTTAGCAGGTCTTCTGTTATACCGGAAACAGTACAATGGTGAGCAGAAAACTCTTGAAATGGTCTACAAGCAAGCTCCGAGAGAACTACTCCACCTTTTAACTCCGTTGAATCCGCAGCCTTCTCAGTTCAGATATCTTCAGTATATTTCGAGGAGACATCTGGGTTCTGAGTGGCCACCGTCAGAAACACCCTTGTATCTGGATTGTTTGATTCTTAGAGATCTTCCATTATTTGATAACGGAAAAGGTTGCAGACCTGTTGTGCGTGTTTATGGTCCGGACCCTTCAAAACCTGCCAATAGAAGTTCAAAGCTTCTTTTTTCAACCTCAAACTCCAAAAAGCATGCTCGACACTATCCACAGGTGCTCTATATTAATTTACCATATTGATACTGAATTGTGAATTCGTTAAATAGAGTGTGTTCTTAATAAATTTTTATGACAGGCAGAGTGTGTGCTTGTGAAGATTGATATCCATTTTCGTGTTCAAGGAGATGTGGTTCTTGAGTGCATAGATTTAAATGAAGATTCCACTGGTGAGGAGATGATGTTTAGAGTTATGTTCCATACTGCATTTGTGCGGTCAAATATATTGATGCTGAGCCGTGACGAAATTGATATTTTGTGGGATGCAAAGGATCAATACCCTAAGGACTTCAAAGCAGAGGTAAGGTATTGTTATTCTTCTGCAAAAGCCATTTTCTTAAGCAGGAGGAGTTGAACACGTACTCATGTATGTATCAGGTGCTTTTTTTGGACGCTGATGCTGTTATACCTGTAAACACAGTCACGGTGAGTGAAGATGCAAATGAGACGGAAAATGCTGAGATAGAAAGTGCTTCACCTGAGGAATTCTATGAAGTGGAAGAGATTTTCAGCAATGTAATTGATGCACAGGAAAGTAAGGCAGAGGAGGATTCTAAAGATTTTCATGACAATGCAGTGGATGACGAAAATCGTAAAGGAATCTGGAGGGAAGATTCAGATCCTCATGCTTTTCAGGATTGCACGCCAGATTACGGGATTCACAAACAGGTTGGAAAGATGGATTCCGGTATAAATGCTGTGAAAGATATCTCTGTTGATGATGTCAACTACAAGCTCAATGAAAGTATGGATTCAGATCCTCAGGCTGTGAAGGACATTGCCATGGATGATGGAGAAATAAAGTCAACTTCCATTGACATCACTTATGATATGACGATACCTCTGGAAACAAAGGAAGTCACTGAGGATGTTGATCAGGGATTAGCAATTATGCAGAACAAATGGGATGAAGATAACGAAGCAACCGAAAAGGAATTAGACTATAAGGAAGGGCAGCCTATGCTTGATAGTTCCAAACAGAAATCTGGTAAACTACTTCCATCTACTGCTAAGAAACAATTTCCATCAAATTCAAAGCCAGGGGATACTGTTGGAAAGCAGAAGACTAAAGAAAAAGAAACCCCTGGTTTTCAGACAAAACAAGCTAAACCAACTGCAGTGACGAGGTGGATTCCTTCTAACAAGGGTTCGTACACAAATTCAATGCATGTATATTATCCACCCTCAAGGATTAATAGTGCACCAGTTGGACTGTCAAATTTAACCACTTCAAAGGATAAAATGGAAGATTCCAAAGCAAGATCTTTATCTGCTCCTTTTGGCTCTGCAGCAGTTGTTTCTGTTGACATGAAAAATGACCTGAAAAGTCGGAAGGTGGCCACTTCAAAATCTTTTGGCCACATAGTATCAGAAGTTGATGCAAAATGTCCACCATCACTACTATCAATTAAAGAGACATCTCTTGATTCAGATGCTCAAGCACAAAAACAGAGCTCAGAGCAATTGCTACAGCCTCCCCCACGGCCTCCCTCTCCTCCTCCGCCTCCACCATCTTTAACATCATTTACTAGACAAAACATAAGGGTGAATTTACAAAATGCAACTTCTCCTCCACCTCCACCACCTCCGCCACCACCTTTAACATCATTTACTGGACAAGACATAAAGGTGAACTTACGACCTGCTCCTCCCCCTCCGCCACCTCCACCTTCCTGGAAGTTTGCCGGTTCATCAATAGTTGGAGAGACTTGTGGTACTTTACCACTCCCCCCACCCCCTCTTCCCTATGCAAGCACTGAAATTACATCAAAAGTTTTTGAAGTACCTACTTCAGTGGCCCCGTCAAGGCCTCCTCCTCCTCCACCACCACCACCACCACCCCCACCCCCAGCAAGCCTTCCTTCAAAGCACCAAGTTTCATCCATTCCTCCACCTCCTCCTCCTCCACAACTGACAATACCTCCTACAAAGCATGGAATTGCATCAATTCCCCCTCCACCCCCACCTCCTCCTCCTCCTCCTCCTCCTCCTCCTCCTCCTATGTCTTCAACAAACA